>CM021767.1:25918749-25991846 GCA_011076525.1 Nettapus auritus
TTTTTTTTTTTTTTTTTTTTTTTTTTTTTTTTTTTTTTCCAATTCAGCTGGTGAACCAAAAAAATCAATCACGACTCTACGGTTGTTCATCAGTGTTTCTGGTCTCCATACCCAGATGTATTACCTCTGAGAGCAGAGAGGCAATAACAGCCTTTACTTAGGTGTCCTCAGTCTGTCTGTGCTCAGACAGACCTTTCTGTCCTTTCCCACCTGGTGCACTTTTCTGAGAGGCAGCAGGGAATGGTCAGGTGACGGGATAAGGAAAGAGACCTTCTAGATAACCTCCTTCCTATACAATACCCTGAAATTCTTCTTGGCACGTCAGCCCTGGGGTTACTGTGTGAAGGACAAGGACGTGGAAGTACCCCTGTCAAGTGCCTGGCTGTCAGAGAGTGAGATACATCACCGGGAGTTCAGAGATGCACAATAAAGATGATTAAATGTTTAGATTCTGAGTGGCTGACTTACAGGAAAAGGTTAAAAGAATGAAATATGTGTATAATTTAGTGAACTGAGAAAAGACAGGCATGGTTATTGACTGGATATATTCAGAAGCTCTAGCATTAATGCTGGCTGAGAAAACTAGATGAAGGCCTGAGCAACTAGGTCTGCAGGGTCCACAGGGACGGAGAGCTTCCTCCTGTCATCTGGAGGACATCTCACCACCTGGGATGCAGTCTGACCATCCTGTAGAGCTAACACCCCCCTTCCAATTCCTGTAAGCCAAAGGTGAATAAGAGAAAGGGCAGAAACATCCTCCTGCCTGGAAAGATCCTGCCATCAAATTCCTTTCCCCAGTGGTTCTGAGTTTCCCAGCTGGGATGCACACCACAACCCAAGATGAGGAGAGAAATAACTTGTTTATCTCTTCAGATCAGCTGGCATTGTGAGAGCTCAGGGACACAGAAGCAAGCGAGCAGGGTCTCCCTCCTGGAAGCATGATGCCTAGGATGACAGAAGTCACCACAGGAGCCTCTGGCAAAATCAGCTTTGAGCCACTGGCTTCTTGGTGTCCTACTTGACCTCTGGAGCTTCGGAGAAGTCTCACTAGGAAGGATACCTGGTCCTCACTGGGGTCTGTGTAACCCCATAGATCAATGTCAGCCAGAGTGTGTTCAGAGCAGCTAATTACGGAAGCCAGAGCTGGTGAGGTGAGGAGCTGAGAGAGAATGAAGAATTAATGTGGAGCTGCCAGCTAGCAAGGATTAAAAACAACTGCTGTCTATTCTAACCTCATTCGGGGACTTGCAGCTAGGATCTGCTGCACCAGAGCCTGGCTGAGCAGCCAGTGCTGGGACAAATCAGGCGGCAAATGAACTTTGGTGCCCTAGGATAAAAGAGAAGGAGAGATAGAAAGGGACCCAGAGAAGCATCTGGAATGCAAATCAGTGCCCCCAAAGCACTGGCTGTGAATACCTGGCCTGAACCCAAACTGAGCCTGAGCATTTCCTGGCTGACAGCTCACTGTCCTTGGAGTGAGAGGAGAAAAAGTTTCAACCTTTTGGCCTCCAAATTCCCTACTAGAACTACACTGAACACGAGCAGGCACTCTTCAAGTGGTTTGCAATTGGAAAGGAAGCTCCCCTATCTGCCCACAACACGCAGTGTTTCACCATCCCTGTCTACACATTGAAAACTGAAGGTCAAAACAGCCAAGCAACATGCCCATGACTGTCTTACAAATCAGTCAGAGGTGCAAAGGGGGGGTCAGATCTGCAGCTTGTGCAATCCCAGCTAAGCTACAAAGCCTCCCCAAGGCTGGGAAAGAACCACAAAACCTCCCTTCTCCAGTAACACTGTCACGGGGAATCTGCTTCTGAGAGGCATGGCATGGACTCTAGACCTTCAAAATAAACAGGGGTGAAGCCCCTGTCACATATGAGCTGGGCTGATACTCTCGTAGGTGTTAAAGATTGCACAAGTCTTCTGCTTTAGTCCTTTCCTCTGTGCATCTGTCTGCCACAGTCTGCCAATGCAGCCTAATGGCATATATCCTGGGATGAAAGTGCCTGGAAATGAACATTCAGAACTGAGCTACAGGCAGAGCCATGTAACTTAGCAGTCCTGCACTACAGAAAGCCCCAAGTTGTCTCTCTAATTGCTCTGAGCTTCTTTATCTCTGTTTTTCAGTCTGGCCTGAAAGGCAACTCCATGATGGAACAAGTGCTGCAGGGCTTTGTGTTTTCCAAGGGAAAGCTTTGGGTGCAGCCCACTGCCCTAGCACCAGATGTTGTTCCAGGATCCTACTTTCATCAGAATCCTTATGCAGGAAGTAGATGAAGGCTCTGGCTAAAATGGAAGGTGAAGCCTATGTAGATATTGATGTCCATAGCTCCTGACCCCTGGTGAGCCCACACCTCCCCACACCCACCTCTGTGCAATCTGGCAATGCCCCTCTCAAGCCTAATTAACTCTGCTCATATCCTGTGTACCTTTCAGCATGACACACAAGTTCAGGCCAAACCTGATGCTTGCAAGATCCCAAAGATGCTTGTCCTAGACCAGAAACTCAGCACCCAAATGCCACCGTGCAGAAGGTGGACAATGCATGGGCCACTCCCTTGTGGGTAGTGAGGACCTCATTCACAGCTGTGGCACTAACTGGCCACATGATCCTTAGCAAACTGCTTTCACCCTCTATGCTTTATTCCCCTTATCCGCTGACATGACATGATGAAGGTAATGAAGAGGGATAATAACATTCACTGGCTGAGAGGGGAATTCAGAAACATCAAATGTTTTACGAGTGCTTTAAGACCTGAGAAATAATATACTAGAGAACAGGAATACCTGAGCTCTTCTGCCTTTCCAGTAGTCAAAGGTGGAGAAAAAAACAAAGTAGGACCTATTCTCTAACCCCCATGCCTTGATCAGTGGAGATGTGAAAGGCCCTTCTGGGATGTTCTCCGGTGCCAGCTGTTGCAGCCAAGTCTTTTGTCTGTTTTTGTACTACATTCATACCCAGTTTCTTGTATCAGAGTCCAAATTCAGCTGGCCAGTTTTGTTGCCTAGTTGTTTAGCTATCGCCTTTTCCCCATCTCCTCCATCAGATGTGCCTGGCATTTCCTAAGGGCACACATAATGATGGGCCATCTATCTGCTGCTGAATCTCCCTGGCTGACCAGAGGCAGGCAAACACAAGAGAAATCCCAGGATGCCCGCAGTCCTGTTGTTACCTCTCCCCAAACAAGGCAATCTTCAAATTTCTCTTGTAATCTGTATCATTCCTTCTTCCCAAACAAAAGGGAGAATAAAGGCTAGTGAGGAGCGATGAGGAATCAATTACAGCAGGAGCAAGCCCTGCCTTCTGCTGGCTCCCTTTAAGACCAAAACTGGCATTTCAAGAGTGGCACGCACACAAAAGAGCACCAGCTGGTCTGCCAGATAGAGTAGCCCAAGGGATGCCTTTAAATGTTACCTTCTCACAAGAAGAAAAGGTCTCCTCTCAGTTTCCGTGGGATGGGGACTTCACTGTCACACTGAAAAGCAGCGTGGATCTGGAAGAGCTGGAAGGGTCTGCAGGGGCAGCACCATGGACACAGGATGTGTGGGGTGGCAGAGCAGGCAGAGGTTGCTTCCAGAGCTCTCTGCAGGGAAGCTGGGAGGGTGAACGTGGGGTGGGAAAAGGCTGCTGCGTGCAGAGTTGGGCACCCAGCTCAGTTTACAAGGTTTGGGGAGAAGGCAGGGGGTGAGAGCAGCCATAAAGTGAAGGGAAGACAACGCTGTGCGCTGGGAGGCAGGGTGCTGTGCCAGGCAGAGCTCTGTGGGCTGCAGCGGGAAGCTTGTCAGGATTCACAGCCAGGAGCAGGGGATGCTGCAGGCTCAGGCTGATCTTACCATGGCCCTGCCACCTTCCTGCAGCATCCCTGCTCTGGGACTGGGTGACCCAGGGGATCAGCTGCCTGGCTGCAGCCACAGTTTGGGCTTGGCACCCAATTGAAGCTGGCCAGAGAAGGGAATCCAGGGCCTGGAGCCCTGTGGAAATTCCCAGGGCGTTACAACTTCAGGCAGGACAAACTGAGAAGAGATGCAGAATCTGAATGCTGGCAGGAGATGTCCATTGTGGAGAGGACTGGGACACTATATAGCCTGGCAGAGTCATTTGCAGACCTAATATGAGGTCTGAAGTCAGACCACGGAGAGAAGAGCTCTTACTTTTCAAACAGGGGCTTCGAGCACTTCCTTAAGTGTGGTTTAGTGTAACACTACTGTTCACAAACGACAAGCCCAAAGCTTAGTGCAGGCAAATCCCAGGAACGAACAAAAGTCCCCAGAAAGAATTTATTACAGCTCATAATCCCCAGAACGAATAAACGCCTCTGCCTCTCTCCCCCTCTCCCTCTCTCATTTAAATGGATGTTAATGAAAAGCAGTCCGTGTCAGGCTTGTGTTCTCAGTTACAGTGCTGTGGGGGAAAGTTACTGCTCCGCGAGCCAGGAAGCAGAGAGTGGAAAAACAGTCGTAGCACAGATAGAGACAGGGAAATAATATCAGCTTGTACTGAGTCATAATTTGAAGGAATGCGAGTTGCCTTCATGCCATGATAGGATGTATTTATTCTTTCACAGTCTCTAATGATGCTTCATACATTAATATATGCGGAATAAGAGAGTTAAAGCCCTTCAGATTCTTCCACCCCTGGTTACACAGAAACCTTATCTCAACGTGTCTTTTACTGATCCCAGCTTGGTGTGCAGGGTCCCTGTGTCCATCGCAGGGTTGCTACACAGGTCCCTTCCACTGCTTCAGCAACTACAAAGCAGGAGAGTTCAGGGAGCTCGTCAATACCAAATAAACTGAGCCTTGGTCACAGTTTGGAAAGCAGGGCTATCCCAGTTCTATTCACGAGGTATCCCCTTTGGCTTTAGAGAGACTGAGCGTGTTCGGTGCTGTGTCACAGGCCTGCTAATTGCTACGGGATGTTCGCCTTCAGCTTCATTATGCTGGGGAGACTCTGATGAAAGGGATCGGGGGAATCAAAGTCTCCAGTTCCCTGCTGTGGCTGGGACTTTCTGAGGATAAATACCAATATAGTAAGTTTTGATTGGCAATGTTTCCCCTACAGCAAAGCTGTGAAAATCATTTATATCTCGCTACAGGGAATTTTCTTGGATTTTACTCTGGACTTAAAAATCAAAGAAACAAACACATCTCCACCCCTGACCTCCTAAGCCACCATCAAATGAGGATGGGCTTGAAGCAACATCCCCTGACATGGCAAAGCCAATTGCACAGATTGATCTATGATCCATCACTATCTTACCTGCCTTCATGCATATGAATGTTGGGATGGAGGGAATGGACTAGCAGAGAAGGAACAAAACTGCAGTGCAAAAAGGCAAAGAGGACACATGGCTGGCCACCTGAGGGTTACATGTGGGATGGAAGGGGACCTGGGGGCATGCAGGCAGCGGGGTAAATGCAACGGCACAGTCGTGCCTACCTTATGGGATGAGGAATGGAAGTGCTAATGGGAGGGGAGTGGGCAAGCTCCAGCTCCAACTCCTTCTCTCCAGGATATCCCCACCTGCCTGTGTGCATGGAGAGCAGACGGCGATATGGTAGGAGCAGACTTGCAGTGGAGCTACGCTCGAGCTCCTTTGCTCATTTCATCCACAGTCTAATTAGAGAAAGAGTTGGCACAAAAAGATGAATGGTACAAGACATCAATTTTTGAAGCCATGTGTACAAAGAGAAATCCTGCCATCCCTCTTCATGGAAAATTCCCTCAGAGGTTGTTTGTGACCAGTAACAGGCTTTCCTACATGTGGACAGCAGGATGTGGTTTAAGAGATTCAAAAACAGGAAAAAGAAATCTCAACGCTCCATAAAGTTAAATTAATGCTGTCTCAGAAGAACAAAGGCCCACCTAGTATGCAGCCAGAATAGAGCAGAGGGAGGGTAGAGTCTGGCATCTAAAAGACGAGAAGCAGGAGTCCTCAGGCATTTCGCCAACTCCACATCTGATTCATCATGCCATCTTGCTTAACCACAGCCCTTTCCAGTACTTAAAACATGTTGCAGGGCACAATGTGGACAGGCTATGTCCTTCCCCCCAGGACAGTTGGGGTGTTTGACTCCCAGCCCCAAGCCCTGCTCTGTTTCCACAACCCCTGAATGCCACCTTGGGCACCAGCTCTGTTCCTGGGTGCCAGCTCACTCTGCTGCTGCCACCCACCCGTGTTCAGCACTTTACTACTGCCCCCTCCATGCATCCCCCTCAGGAAATACCTTAAGCCAATAAGAGGAGGAATTTGCACTACTAGAAAAAACACATATTTATCTGAAATGTCTCCCATTGTTCTATACCCCAGACCTGCCTTTATCCAGGGATCCTTGTAAAGGCTAAGGATGTGCATCCTCAGGGACCTCCCCATCTCTCCAGCCTATGAAGGAGAGAGAGGGACATAGCCTGGACATTTTCAGAGCAGAATTCTATTTCCAGTGATTGGGAACAACTTGTTCCACCCATTATCCAGCTTGCCATTTTGCTTCTAGCAGAGATCCCCAATAAAAACCAACAACAACCAAACATGCACAGGATGTAGCCTGCCAAAAGTCACAGAGCAGGAAGAGATATGTCAGCAGTGCAGCACTTCTTCCACCTGCCCAGCTATGAGAATGGAGTGGAAAAGTCTATCATGTTTCCACAGCCACTGCTTCTACCTAGACAGCGTGAGCAGCAGATAAACTAGACAACTAGACATACTAGACATTTGGATGAAATTATTATTATTATTATTATTTTTTCTTTTTCTTAAAATGAAAAAAAAAAAAAAAAAACAACCACCAAAAAAAAACTCATTTAAATTCTGTCAGGAGGGAAGATGTATTAAAGGCACAAAGTGGCTGGTCATGGATAGCTGGCTGTGGCAGAGAGAGGGCACATTTTATTTCAACAGGGTATGGGGAAAAGGTAATTAAGGGGTAAGTTCAGAGCTAGAAGCTCCGCAGGGCCACAGCTGCCTCTGCCTCAGTCAGCACAGGGGAAGCCCCATGAACCCAGCACTGGAAAGAATGCTGCTGCCTATCTCAGGCTCCCAGAAAGCAGGATGGGGTGTGCCAGCTGGGATTTACCTGCAAAGCCCTGACTCCCTCCATGCAACATGAGCAGCCTGTCCGTGTTGCCTCTTTGGCCTTCACTGCTGTCCTTATCCTCCCAAACACAGTATCATCTCTCCCTTAATTAAACGAACAATGGTGAGACTAAACCTGACACTGCCAGGTTTAAGAGGGCACGACAGCCAGGCAGGGTGAGTCTGCCTGCATCCCTTCTGCAGTCAGGCTTCACAAAGACCTCAGTCAGAGGGGAAGGAGCCTCTCAGAGTCCCCAGGATACAAGTGGTGTTGGGGGGACAAAACCCCTGCAAAACCCCTGCAGAAGCAGATGTACTTACGCTGTCTCTTCTCTATTCCTATTAACTGCCTATTTCCCCACCATCGCCCAGGAGCCAAGCACAGGGCAGCTGCAGGGCTGCGGGGCTCGCAGCAGATGGGCTGTGTTAGCGCAGTGCTGAAGCAGGCAAGACAGCAGGGACGAGCAGCTGAGATCAAGTATTCTACCTCTTGAACTGGAGACTCTGCTCAAAAGCTGCTCTCTGGCCTCCTCCTCTGCCTGACCCAAAGAGAGGTGGATGTTTAGGGCCTGGGAAGTGGGGAGGACAGTGTCTTCTTCAGACACTGTAAGAAGACTGTGAGCAGGCTGTGTTCCCAGCTTTGAGATGGATGATTATAACCACAGACTTCCTTCCCATTTCATGCCTGGCTGTAATTTCCCCAAGAAACTTACTGAGGAGAGGCTGAAAAGGTGAGGCTCACAACCATGATGTACAAACTCCAGCAGTTCAGGTGCTGGGGTGCCTGTCATCCCTGTGGAGCTCTCTGTGGGAGGGACAGTCACTCCTGGAAGCAGTGGTGATGACTTTTTGAACATTTTTGGATTTTCTGGGAAGCATTTCAATCACATATCACTGGAGTTCAGGAACAGGCTGGGATGGTTGCACAAGTAGTGCAAGATAGTTTTGTGCCCTGCCCCCCCCAACTTCATGCAGTCAGAGCACCTGGGAGGTCTCTGGAGGTGCTCCTGGAATGACCAACTTCAGCCTCCACTTGTACAAGCATGAAAGTAGGCACTGGTGAAACAGTTGATGCTCCATGGAGAACAGAGGAGTTATCTGGGAGTGCTAAAGAAGAATCCAGATAGGCATTTGGAGCTCCCATTTTCTCCTAAGCCTCTGTAATGCTTTGCATCTAGCAATTTCAGAGTCTGAATAATTGATACAACTCCTGATCGTTCAGGAGACGATCAGGTTGCAGTTTATCCTTACTCAGCTTTGCACATGGCTGCAGATGCTGTGAGCCAAGTCTGAATGGAAGGACGCTTTGCTCAGAGCCTGGAGGAAGGGAAAGGGAGGAGTAGATTGCAGCAACTTCCCGCAGGACAAGTAAGAGTGACTTAAATCAAGTAAGCACGTGCAAAGATGATATCTGAGGATTCACGGCACCTGCAAATGAATTGGTGTCAGCAATCTGTGCCTGACATTCTCTCCAACAAATTCTGTAGCAGGATCATGACTGGAAAATCAGCAGAAGAGGACTTTTGAAGAAGGCAACATTTCAGTGGCTATCTGCACTGGGAACTTGATTCAGTGATGCACTGATGGGGCGGGGGGCAAAGAAAGGTGGGGATCACTGCACCTAGATTCACAGTAATAGCAGAATGCCTGCATCAACACGAAGACACTCTGTTCATGGAATAAACAGGACATATAACACCCAACACATATATGACTCCCTTTCCTTCCTCTTCATGTCTTCTTCAGCTTTACACCTCAAGCTCTTTGGGCTAGGGACACTTCAGTCCCACATCTGTAAGCTGTTGGTGCTGTTTGTAAACATCCAATCAAGCTGTAGACACCTGTTATTTACTGGGTTCCAGCAAGAGTAACTGAAGGGAGTTGTCTGCTCTTGGTTATGCAGGAACTTTGATTAAATGATATATTGGTCCCATCTGGCCTTAATAATCTTTAGATCTATGGCTTTAATCCAAAGCTCACTGAAGTCTTTAGAAAAGACTTCAACAGCTTTTGGTTCAGAGCCACTGCATTGAACCTACAGAGCCTGAATGACACTTTACAAATATGTAGTTACCTTGCCAGGTATTTATAATCCTTGCTCATGATCATGGTATTTGACTAACTTCCAAAAGAACCAAGCAGATACTATCAGAAGAGACCACAGTCTGTCCAAAGGGTCCATACCATAGCCCACAGCAAGCTGCTTGACAACTGCACGGAACATTAGTTAAATACACATCTATTGATGGATGAATGAGTAAAGCCAAGAACCCATTTGAATAAGTGGAAAAAGAAAGGGTATAAAAAAATTGAATACATTTTTCCATTACAAACTGTTCACTTAGCTTTAACTGCAACTTGTTTTCAAGAGCCTTGAGGGAAGTGAATCATGCTCATTAGGAAAATCAGCCTCCCCTCAATCAATCCAGTGATGTAATCTCTACTGCGTAGAAATACTGCACTGGTCACAATGGCATGGATTTAATTAATTTTGCATTCATATATTAGGCAAACTTTGTATCTCCAGCACAATGCTGCTACCTCCAGGGTGGTACCTGTAACACTGCATGCAGTAGCATGGTGCTGTATGCTTAGCCAACAGAATGCATTCATCCATGAGGTTTGCATGGGAACAAAGGAGCTGAGATGTTGAATATTACAAAAAGGACTTCTTCATGGTTCAGATTACTTTTACATTGACATAGCTGGTACTTGTCAGTTTGTGTGACCTTACACCTCTTACTACTGTCACTTGTTGGAGACAAGAGGCAACCTTGATATCCCTGCAAACATTGTCCCCTACTGTGCCCATCCACCATGACCTCTCAGACACACCTTTGCACAAGCTGCATTATTCAAGTTGAAGAAGTGAAGCAGCAGTTCAGTTTGGCAGGCCCTCCAGTCTGTGTTTCCTGCTCCTCAGGAGGGTGTCAGTGGTGACACCACCGGCCCACAAACCTATTACCCTGGTAAAACAGCTTACGGCTTTCTTGAACTTGGATGCTGTGGCGAGTGGTGTGATCAGGGCTCATTGTTTCTACTGACTAGGAACTAAAATCCCTTTTAATCAGTCCCAAACACTGTTCCTCACAGCAGTTTACAATTTCACTGAAAGCTTCCCATCCCAATTATACACAGGCCAGGCTTAGCTGGTGTGATCAGATAGTGTCAGAATCAGCACTAAGCTGGAACAACAGCACCTGTAACTCTCCAGTTTTTTTATAGATGTTGGATGCATCCCAGAAAATAAGCTTCTTCTCTGATTTCTGGAAGAGGGACTTGCCAAGGTAAGTCTGTGGCACTGCTAGGGCAGATAAGAGGCTTGAACTATAAAACTGCAAACGAAGAGCGGGATCTGCAGACATTGTGGCTCTCGAAGCCCAGGACCTGCCAGTTTTACTAGAGGAAGCAGATGAATATTCCCAGCTTGGGAGACACCCCAGGGCAAGGTGGGGTCTTTGCTTTCTCCCCTTTCAGAAACCCCATGTTATAAGCCTGTGTGCATTCAGGAGTTCTTTTAAAAGCACAGCGAAAATAGTTTGGAAAGGGTCTGCCAGAGAGCTTACAAATCAAAAGGAGGCTAAAAAATTGCTATATGGGTACATTCGGTATCACTGCTTGCACATAGGTACCCCCTGCGAGCATCCCTCTCCCAGGCAGCCTCTGGGAAGGGAGGAAGAGCCTGACGGTGGAAGCCTGTGGGGATCTGTTCCCAGTTTCAAGGCTGACTCACCAGGCCAACTCGATAAAGAGTTGCACTTGATAACTGGTCACTGCCTGCCGTGGCTAGCTTCCTCTCCTGAAGGAGAGTGCAAAGCAAGCAATCCCTCATTTGACATATCTGCACTTGCCACAAACAAGGCACCCTTGTTCCTGAGTGTCTGATGGAAATCGTATGTCTTTCCTTCTCCTCCTCCTGATTTTCTTGTTTGGGCTGGCAGGATCGTAGGGCAATGCAAATGCTCGCTCTGGAGGGGGGCAAAGGAAGGAAAAACAATGACCAAATAACTCCAGGAGGATGGGAATTGCCTCCAGGGATCTCCCCTTCACCCTGCTCTCTCATCAGCTGCAAGATATTCAACATCATTCTGCTCTGCTAGCCACTGAATATTTTATACTGCAGCTACAAACACTCCATTTGTATTCTGTTTCTCTCTTTCGTCATATCTATTATAAACGAGTAGTGTCTGAAAACTCTCCCAGGGAAGATTTGCCTGGATGGCTATGGATATTTTATAGTCAAATTGTGAGAGTAAACCAGCTTTCAAGTTCTGTAGAGGGGGAAAAGGGTAATAAAAGGGTTATTAAAAAAATAAATAAATGTCGGGGTTTTATACAGCTTCCTTTCATAGTGACAGAACTTCGGTTGGCTCCACAATGGAGCTGGAGCCGCCAGGAGAGGCTTGAGCTGAGAGACATCCTCTTGCTGGCACTGTTTGCCATCAGGAGCCATCTGATACATCATGGCTGGCTCAGCAGGGCTGGCATCTGGCTTGGTAGGACTGGCCTGACACTAGGTGACACAGGGGTAAGAGCTGGGTCTGCAGGCACTGGAGACAGGTGGCTATAGGGGAAGCAATATAGACACGGCCCAGGGTTGTGGCCACCTCATCTTTACCTTCACATTGTCACTTACGTGATACAGGTAGGAGGCCAGGGTCTGCCTCTTCATTTGACAGGAGTCCTAGCAAGGGGGGCTGTATCTGAGGTTGACTCTCCTCTTCTCCAGCCAGGGGATAAAGAGGAAAGTGGCAGCAAGCTGAAGCAGCTTGCTTTGCCCTCAGGCAGGTTGCCACCTTCACAGGGGGGTCTCAGAGGACTTTGGCCACCAAGGGCATCGAGATTGGCACCATACAAACAAGCTAAAGGTTTCTATCTGGGTTTCACAACCTTTACACAAACAAAACAAGCCAGGGAGTATCCAGCAAGCATTATAAAGGCAGATTGAGCCATTAGTCCTGCTGTTGGAACAGAGGGCATCCCAAATGTGGGTTCATTCATGTGTGGATACAAGGGACAGAATTTCAAATTACAGATGGATATATTGTGGGTTTCCTAGACCAAAGCATATCTTCCATAGCCCAAGATAAAAGAATTTTTCCTCATTTCTTTCTTCTTCATTCTGACTCTGTCTAATCAGTCTAATTTTTAAATAATTTATTCGCTCTTGGCTCAGCAGCACCCACCCTAGAAAATCATCGCATAGTATTAAAGCAGTCTATTTACCTCAGGCAAATTTTACAGCCCCTTTGTGCATCCAGGGCGAAATGGGAAACAGGCAGGGCCAACAACAGAAGGGAAAAATCAACGGATGCAGAAAGCACCTGAAGCTGGGAAATACAAATAACACTCGGCAGCTTCCCGAGGTCTTTGGCTTAATCGTACATTTTGCTCTGGGCAATTTGTGGATGAAGCAAATGAGTGAAGAGTTAAAATGTTAAAAGTCAAAAATCAGTCATGAATTGATTCCATAGCATGCCCAGTCCACACCATCTCTGACAAACCTCGTGAATGCTGTCAAACAAAGCTCTCTTGCAATACAGACAAAAGCTATGCGGCTTTTACTTTCCCAGTGAAATGAACTGGGAAATAGGACACACAGCTGTATTCCTAAAGGAAACAAAGCAAGAGGAGGTATTCTCCCTCCACGTCTTCTTTCCTTGTCAGTCTCCCACTTCTCCCCATCGGTCTGTGCCACCCTTGACTGCAGTCACAAAAACCTAAATCCCCTTCAAAAATGCCAGGAGAAGACATGGGCATTAGGCAGCAAAGACAACTGACCACAGTGGAAAATAGCAGAGAAAAGGGAATTTGCCAGCCAGAGTTAACAGCTGGACTCTCTCAGCTAAGCAAGCCCAGGAAAACCTGCTGTCAACCTGTACCAACAGTGCTCTGCCTGAGTAACCTGCCAGCATGAAGGCAGCGCAGAGCTGCCCATCTGCAGGAGAAGTACAGGTATGTGGAAACACCTCTGACCTAACCGAACTCTGACTGCAGAAAGCAAACACAAGTCCTCATAGCAAAGACAGAGATGGAGACCTGCTCAGTGAACCACAATCCAGCCCTTACCGCTGGCACCCACGGGGTCAGGGTTTCAGCCTAGCCCCCACTGAGACAAGAAGATTTTACAGCTTAAACTCTCTGCTCAGCCACACATACACAGGGACGTGATGGCCAGACTCCGGAGTGTGCTCCCTCCCAATGACATCCACAGTGCTGAGGCAGAGAGCTGTTAATTAACCCCGTTTATTGAAGGGCGGACACATTCCTGCCTGGGCCCTGATTTTTCAGTCAGGCTCCAGTCCAGCAGGTGATTAATAACCCAGCGTGCTGTGGGAAGAGTGCATCTATTATTCAAATTAATGAAATTATAATCAAGAGGTGACGAATTAGCAATTGCTCCTTGACTAGATATGGAAACTCATTAGTGTGCCAGGCACTTCTGTGGTGCTCGCTGCGCTTGTAGGCTTATGGTTGGAGAGGAAGGAGCCAGGCAGAGCAGGGAGCCCCTTGGCACAGCTTTGCCCTGGCATGTACATCCTGACCATTCCAAAATAGCTGCAGCTACCACAGAGCCCTCCAGTCCCACAAAGTGCCTCCACCTCCATCTCTGACATCCCCTGTCAAGATCAAGGTGGCTGTGGCCATGTGAGGGAGAAGCACGTGAACACAGCTCTAATGCTCTTTTTTTGTGGAGTGTAGGGTACTCTATGCCAGAGAAGGCACAAAGCAGAGGGGAAGGCATGATGCCTGACTTCACGAAACTGTCCTGAAGACAGGCTGTGGCAGCCACACAGCCCTAGCACTGCTGGGCTGTGGGTAAGGCACAACCATCTGAAGACCTTCCTGCTGCTTTGAGCACTGGAGCGAGACTCCCACCCACTCAAATCGCTGGCTGTAGTCGCGGCTGGCGGAGCTGAGGCTGGAGGTCTTCTCTGACACCCTGATCCAGGCTGGGGCTACCCGTCCCCAGACAGTACTCACCGATGTGCTTGCCGTACATGTGGTAGTAGAAGGAGACACAGTAGTACTTGGCCGTTATGTTGTACAGGGGGCTGATCAGCCGGGCTTTGTCTCCTGTCACCCGGGGCCGAGACGCCTCGATGAACATGTAATAACCTACAAAAGGAGAGGGAAAGGTGGGGAAAGGCAGCACGTACCGCATCTCCTGCCCTGCAAGTGAGGGGATGCTGAAGGCTGGGAGACCACTCCTCCTCCAAGAGACATGGCCTTGCTCTTCTCATTCTATCACGATCCCAGCCAGAAACATTCATAGAATATCTGCAGGTGTCCTCCCTGCCCCTGATGTATTCCAGGGAGAGCTGGAGAGATGGGCATCAGCAGACCCCATGTGAATGCATGCAGCAGATGAGTCCCTGAACATGCATGCACATGTCTGTCTGGGTACAAAATGAGCCTTGCTCCTGCAGCACAAGGAGTCCCAGAGCTGACTGGCGTGAAGGAAAGCAAAAAGGGGATGGTGAAACCAGCCAGCCTAATTTCTTGGCCTCAAGCAGAAGGAGAAAGGATTCAATACATTTGGCCTAAACAATGTTGTTATCTAAAGAGAACAATACCAACGTAGTTCCTAACAACCCAGGGAGGAATAGATTAGCTACTTAATTTTTTGGCATCATTTTCAATGCTGCATCAGGCCGGCGTGCTGAACACTAACGGGAAAAGCCATTTCCTTAGCTAGCCACTGGATGCTTCCCATTTTTTTTCTGAGTTCAGAGAGTTGTGCTTGCATACAAATTTACTTTCCTTATTACAGAAAGGGAAAAGTAATATCCAGCTAAATCTGGAGTGTGTACCCCATGCACAGCTCGTGTGAGCAATACACAACACCGTTCTCCTCCAGCCAGGGGTGAGGCACCTGGTGAGTGTCACCCCCCCAGCCTCATTCCTCGTGCTGCTGGTTAATACTGAGGAGATCTGGTTGCCCCACTGAGGCCTTCTTTGAGGAAACAGCTGTCTAAAACCAGTAGGGCAATTTCTAGGTGCTAGAAACCTTCTCCTACTTGTTTACCCTTTTTTGACTTCAAAACAAGCATCAGACGGGACAAGGACATTAGGCAGTAGGCAATTAGCTGGTAACAAGAACTAATGTTCACACTATTCCCTTAAACAAAGTTGTGGGCGTTTTAATTGTGTGTTTAGTGCCAATCAGTAACATGCAAATTAACCGCCTGCTCCCTGCACTCTTGCGGAGGAGAAGCGTGTGTGTGGAAAGCAGATCAGCGCTCCATCAGCTCCCAGAGCCTCGGGACTCCTGACGAGCAGTGGTGTGTGTCTTGCCTCCACGGCCGAGCCAGAACAAACCCAGAAGTGTGCCTACCCTCTGGTGTACCGCTGATGTCCGTGGGGGGCCCTGTGTTGACGGTGCGCTTGGGGTTCTGGGTGAGGGCGTTCTGCCGTGTCCAGTCAAAGTTGTCCATCTTGTCCTGCACGAAGCCACAGATCTTCTCGTCCTCGAAGCGGCAGGTGTTATCTGCAGGGAAGGACATGGGATGGTCAGCTGGCACGTCTCAAACCTCCTCCTCAAGGCTGCCTGGCTGCTTGAGGAGGGCACACGCCGCTGCTGCGGCACCGCTGCGGCTCTGTGTCGAGCCGAGGACAGATGAGCAGCCCCCGGCCCCAGGAGGAGGCTGTAAAGGAGTATTTCCATGATTAGTGTGATTATGGAAGGGTTAATCCAGGCTGATGGATGCAATGATCTGGCAAAATAAAGTAAGGCTAATAGGACTAAAGAGAAAGAGAGATTCTGTGGGGAGGTCTAAGGGAGCAGATGTGGAGGAGGGTAAAAACGTTAAGAGGAGCACGGAAGGCAAACAGGCCACAAGGGCTTTTAAACCAGAACAACTTGATGGTAGAATAATTTTCCCAGGAGAGAGGAGAAAGTGCGAGACGATGACCCCCACTTTGGTCTATGTATTAAACTAAACTATGGCACACCTGAAAAAATCAGCTGTGGAGAAGAGGTCAGCTCAGCGCTACAAATGTGTCATTTAGCTACAGCACATTCAATTTATACCAGCAAAGAGGCACATTTGCTATTGCACCTTATGTTGGTTCCCCTAACAAAAGAAGTTATGTAGGCAAAGGGTTTTTATGTAGGATCAACCACCTGTGCAAAAGGGCTTCCTTCTACTGCTGCCACAAGACGGTCACACCTTATGGCAATATTATAAGGCAGGTGAAAAATCGGGGACATAGGCATGACCCAATAAGGAGTTACAAAGAATGGTGCGAATTGGGCTTGACCAGACTGAAGATGGTCTTTTGTCTAACCTTTGTGGTGAAAAGGTACTTCCTGAGCCACAAAACCAAAGGCAAAGAATAAGCCTTGCAATGCTGATATGGTTGGAGAAGGATAGGGAAAACAGGCAGAAAAAAAAAAAAAAAAAGAAAAAAAAAAGAAAAAAGAAAAAAATAAGTCCAAGATCGGCTATGAAAATTGCTTTGTGTTTTTGAAAGATTCATGGGCAGAAATCAGAACTGGAGAATCAGCTGAGAGTGGGATCTCAGAGCTTGTAAGTGGTGCAGACACAGCAAACACAGATCTCTTTACCTTCTGCCTCTATATTAGAGCCAAGAGGTTGTGCTATGAAACTGGAAGATAAGGTAACTAAAATCCATGAAAGACCATGCTGAAAAGAAAAACATGTTCTTGCCGAGGACTTTGAATTTGTTAGAAATCTCATCCATGGTATGGTGATGCGTGATTCAACTCCTTGGGGTTTACCCCCACAGTGTTCCTGCTGTCATGGCCAGATGAAGAGAAGCCTGAATGCCTGCCTGGGCTCCTGCATTCCTCTGTCCTCAGTGGTGGTTTGCTCTGGTTCCTGAGCAGGACACCTCAGGCTTTCTGTTTGAGCATGGGTGACTCTAGCAGGACAAGTAGGACAGAGCAGGGTCAGCAACCCATGTTCTGGGTGCCAACGATGGGATGGGGAAGGATAGTTTCCCCAAAGGGCAGGGTAAAAAGCTTGAGACATGCTATGTTGTGATGGTGGAGCTTCTCACACCTACCTAACACCCCAGAAACGGCCTTCTTGTACCAGAGAGAAGAGACCAGACATTAAATGAACAGCACCATGACTCCGAGATGCTACACCTCCCAGCTACCACCTCCCAGCTAAAGCCCCTCTGACTTGTGAAAGAAAACCACTGTCTGCCACACAGACATCAAAAACTTGCACACCCCTGTGGGAGGGACCTGGGGGCTCTGTGCTGTTTTTCTTGCCTAGCTCCCCCACCAAGGCAGTGAGAAAAGAGGAGGAAGTGTCCTCCCATGGCCCATGAAATGGTTGGACACTGCTGCAAACCAAGGGCTTGGTTCATGGACCGGGGCAGCTGGCTTTTCTTTTAGCTCAGCAGGAAACACACCGCTCCTGCGAGCTGAGCACAGCCATAGGGAGCTTGGCTGGGCTGTCCACTTAACTGCTGATTAACCCTGGCTAAGTGCTTTCCGTTCAATCCGCTCATTTCTAATTAGCATCCTAATCCAAATTAGCTGCTGTTCCACAGTGCAGTGCTGGGCGCCGGGGCCACGTGGCGGCTGGAGCTGCCGGAGCAGGCAGGATCAGATGGGGCAGACGCCTGCAGGGGCTGAGGGCCGGCAATGAAACAGGCTTGAGGGCCTCTGGCATCCCCAGCACAAGGAGACAGAGGGGAAAAAGGGTGAGAAAACAGCTTTTAGGGGTCCTTCCTCAGCCTTCATGGCTGAGAGGAGGGTGCTCATGGCTGTAGCAGACACCTGCTGGTCCTTGGAGGAGGCGCTGGAGCCCACAAGCTTTCTGATACTGCTGGGTAGGTCCAGCACCCCTGGCTATTCTCCCTCAGACTGAAAACAAATATTTGTGTGGCTCCAGCTTACAGGATGCTGGCTGCAGTTAGAAGACACAAGTTTTCTCTTACAATGGCATTACTCAACACAGCAGAATCCACTGTGACTGTCCTTTTGCAATCAAAGGTTGTGGGTCAGGGAGGGTTTGCACCTCTGGCCCTGTTGTGCTTGTGGACCTTCAGAGGAGTAAAGTAACATCTGTCCCCAGCACAAAATTACTTTAACAGGGAATATCAGATAGAAAGCAGAGCTGAAATATGTAACACAGAGGCCAGACCATCAGCTGTCCGAGGGGGAGCAAACCCACAAAGAAAAAACACAGAAACCAAAGGAGAAGGAGGCTAGGGAGAAAGCCCAAGTTCAGGTGGAGATCAGAGAGAAGGTGGTCAAAAGACTCAGCATGGGGAGAAAGAAAAAACAGATCTGTGCAAGACAAAAGGATGGTGTTCTTGGCTTACAAGTGCCTGCTGATGGCCTGCTGTATAAGAAGTCCCCCACAGCCATGGGAAGAGGACTTGAAAGCTTGAAAGTAGCAAGAAGAGGCTGCTCTTACTGCTGCATGTGGTACACCTGCTGCAGGGCAAGACATAGTGTGCTATGGACTCCTAGCTCCTTGAATGCCAAAACAGGGCCCTGACTCCATGCTCTCCTCTCACTCAGATGCAGACATTTCCAGAAGGCAATGCTTCCAGCAGAGAGCACAAAGTGGAGGAGGACCCTGGGCACCACAGCAGGATGAGGCTTACTTGCAACACCGTTTGCTGTGTGGGAGTTTAACTATAGCACATTGCCTCTGCTTGGCTTGGGATCTCAAGGCACTTTGCAGCAACTAATGAACAAGGCTTTTCAATATTTCCAGGAAGCAGCAATGCCTCTCTTCATGTATCTCTTGCTTTACACATGGGGAAACAGATGCACAAAAATATAGGCAGACACATTTAAGGTCACAGCAGGCAGTTCTAAAGCTGGAAACAGAACCCAGGTGTTCTGACTGCTGGTCCTTTGGTTTAAAACAAACCACAGGAAGGCAGAAGCTCTGCTGTTTCTCCAAGCTAGAAGTGGAGGTGCCCAGAATGACTTGGATATGTTCGGTGTGGTTTGGGAAACAACCAGTATGTCACCTCTAGATGGTTATCAGAAAGGCTGACTGGGAGAAAACTGGCAGATCCATCTGAAAAGCAAACCTCTCAATGACCTGCTGTGTCTCAGAGGCCACAGCAGTGATCTGACTGCTGACCTTGTCTGTGTGAAGCAAACCTTCTTTCAGGCTCACTCCATCTGCCAGGGATCCTGGCTCAGCACTGTGGAGCAAAGGAACCTTCCTGTTTAAAAATTAAACAGTGGCTTTAAATATTGAACACAGAAGTTGTTCTCTGGATTGTTAGAGGCGAGGTGGAAGTAGCAAGGGAGCTGGTTCCTCAAAGGCTGGAGTTAGTGCTGTCTACACCAAACAGATTTCCTTGGCAGGCTTTGCAGTGGCAGCAGCTCAAAGTGCAGAGATGTTTGCTCCTGGTTACAGACACCTCCCTGCATCCCCAAGGGAGAGACCCTCAGCCACGGCTATTAGCATTTCTTGTTGCTTTACCTTCTTGAGAAACATAATGGAGGTTTTCATTTCAAGTCCTTAGGGAGAAGCCATTCCTGGCCCTGAAATTCTGACTGCCAGATGAATGCATACAAAAAATAATAATATGATCCTAGCTGAAAACTATGGGTGAATAGCAGATGGAAGCTCATTCAAATAAAATTGCTTTCATCATTTAGCTGTGCTCTGACGGCTGGAGCTGGCTTGGAGCACAAGGGACCATGATCCAAGCCTCAGCTCTGTTACAGACCTGCAGTGTGACCCACAGCCCGTCACTGGAGATCACTTTCCCAACTAGAATATGAAGACAGTGCAAACTGGATTGTGACCTCAAAGTACTCTGGGATTTAAGGAGCAGCATGTAACAAAATTTTCCTTGATAAGTTGCTAGAGCATTTACAACTAGTAATGGAAGAAAGCTTCACAATACAGTAGCTGTTTGGGTCATACTAAAACAATATGTTTTCTACCACACTGGGATAATATGGCCTGGACAATCCTATTTGCCATTGTGATACAAGGAATTGGTGGTACTGCGGTGTTTGGGTTAGAAAGTGAAGGCTATATCCAAATGAAATTGCAGGGTCAAGGTAAGGACAGAACAGATTCTCCAGCACTGGAATTGAGACGTGCCATTAAAATGATCAGTTATCCTAAGAGATATTAAAGACAAAACCTTAGAAATATGAGAAATCTAAGAGAGTTTATTTATTTTTTTTAAGATAAATTCTGGTTTCTAGAACCAGATAAACTGATTTTTAAGAGTTATTGAGTCTCACTGCTAACCTTTAAGTAAGTGAAATTTTCAATGTCTTTTGTTCACTCCCTCTGCTTTTAGATTGCTTCTGCTTTATAACCCTAGCACCTGCCTCTGTAACCACGGCACATGCATGCCTGCCCCAGTGCCATTAACATCTTATTAGGCTGGGAGAGAAAATGCATGAAGAAATAATTGTATTAAGTGACTCTCAGAGTTTGTAAATTAATCACCATTGTGCATGCCCTTGGATCAGGCTGCCAGAGGCATTAATCATCCAATCTTTGCCTTTCACTTGAGAGCTCTCAATGTTTGCTCCCAGAATTTGTCTGGGAAGCCTAGTATGAGGATACCTTTGCAATCCTGTCCCAACCCCTTTCCCTGGGGCTGGTGGTAGGAAGGGAAGTGGGGGGAAAAAGTGGCAGTAGCAAGGCTTTCCATGATGCTGAGCTGAGGGGCTGGCAACTGAGCTGTGGCCCAGAGACAGAGCTATGATGCTTTGCACTCATACTTGCAACGGCAGCAGGTCTGAAAGGAAGGGGCATCTGAAAGCAAGTGTGGTGGCTGCAGTTTTAAGGCAGTCAGACTCAAGGTATGAACTCAGAGGCAAGACTCTAATGACTGGCCCAGCAGTCCCAATGTTCAGCACAGGCTGGATAACATATCGAGGAGAAACCTTAAGTGCTGGGTTTACTGCATGAAAATAGAAGCGTAGCTGAGGACTCCTCTGCCATACACAAATTTCACGTATCATTCTCGTCTCAGTCAAGCTGCCAAAGCAACCCCAGATGAGCAGTCTGAAGGCTCAGCTTACAAAGACCCCAAGGAGATTGACACAATTAGACCGAAGTTGCCCTGGCATTACCAGTGATGTATGCAGTGTAAAAGCAAGTGGCAAAAGGCCAGATTTTGTCACTTCCTCCAGCAAGCCAGGATCCTCACCTACTCCAGCAAGTGCTGAAGGACACATTCTGGAGTGGGTTCCTGGCAATATGTTCAGGGTTTCCCGGTGAGTCTTATCTGCAGAATGTTAGAAGAGGATTAGAAGAGGAAAGTGGGGAAAAGCAAATAAAAGGGAACCAGGAACGACAGCTACACATTCTCTCTGACTCTGTGAGAAGCTCCTGCTCTCGGGTAGGGTATGATGCATCAAATCATCCTCAGAGAGTGAACAAATGCCTCATGGCTGCCTTAACAAGATAATCCTGTTCCCCATTTCCTGGTTATTACTGCCCAGTCCCACCTCCTCCTGCCCTCTGGTATTCTGCAGCACAGCAGTAGCACTTGCCTGCCTATACACAGACTACTACCTAAGATGACTGAATGCTGTTTCAGCTTCTTTTAATTTTACTCAGCAGCTGGAAATGGGAAAAAAAAAAAGAACAGTTACATGGAATGAGCTCTGTGGACCACCAGCAAGGAATCTGCCCATCTCTGCCCAAGAGTCCTGCCTGGGCTTATAACCAGCAATCAAAGCACAGGAACTTTGTTTCATCCCCTGGAGATCACTCCACCACTGCTTACAGCATGCTAGAAATCCTCTTTTATGCTCAACGGAAACCATCGTGTTCTTGTTAAAGACCACCATTCTGAGACGTTGTGTATTCTGCTCTCAAAATCAATGGGAGCTCTTGGTGTTCACTAAGGATAGGCCTGCATCTAAATGTCAGGCTGCCTTGGCAGGATTGACTGGAAGGTAAAAGAGCAAGTAAACAGAGATGACACTGGAGGGGAAGAAGATAGGAACCGGGCTCAAAGAGTTTGCAAGAGGAAACAGATCTGAGCTGGAGACTGCTCCATACCGGCCTGCGGAGGTGTCAAGCAGTACCCTTTCCAATCAAAAAGAACATTGGGATTACAGACTCCTTAAATGCAGACATTCTGGAGGACATAGAATAATCTGTTTACTGGATGCAGATTGCTAATATTAGTGGGAAGGTGGGTTCAAGTTCACAGCCTACCCAGTCATAGAGATATCAGATGTAAATGGGTGGTATGCCTCTAGCATATGTCCTTGTGATAACTCAAGGTACAAAAAAAAATGGCATTACTTATTGGAAACATTATTACTGTATGAAATTTAATGCTTTTTGGGGGAAAAATATTTTTGCAAAGTCAGTGCTGTTTTCCAGCTTGCCTGATCTGCTGGAGCACTTGACTAACATGCATTACATTCAGAACATAAATACAAAGGTCTTGTTGCTTACCTGTTGGGTTGGGATAGTTGATTGCTGGAAAAGAAAATGGAAAAACAGCAAGTCAGAATAGCTTGTACTCCCTCAAATCACAGATTACAATCAAAGCCTGAAAATAAAACAAACACATCCAGAAAGGTCATAGATGGACAAATCTCCTAAAAGCACCCCTGCAAAACAGCAGTGTTTGGTATCTGCCTTGGTGATGGAACAAGCTGCTGGCTCACTGATCCAAACAGCAACAAATCTGAAGAAGAAAATCCCACCTAAGTGGTGATCATGGGACTGCACAGGGGAACCGTTCTGGTATCCCAAGCAGTTTCTTTCTGGAGCACCCACTGGCAGCTAAAGCTTGGTATCTGTGAGGGACAGCAAAGTGGCTTGAGACTCTGTGGAAGCCTGAAAAAACAAGTATCTTAGGGACACTAGATGTGGTGTGACTATTGAGGACAAGAGGGTTTTGTGAAATCATGCAAACATAGGAGGAAGGGGCTCTATACTTTCTGCAAAAACACAGGTCCAGACTCCTGAGGGGAATCAAGATATCACAAGGCTGTGAGAAGGGGGTGAGCTGGGAGCTGTTGGGATGCTGGAGAAAAAAGCATGGTCAACGTCTATCTGTGTGATGATCTGGGATTCAGAGTGTTGGACAGAACTAGAGGATTAGTAGTGGCTGGTTAGAAAAGGACCCGAATTCTTTCAGATCTAGAAAAAAAGAAGCCCCTTGAAATCCTCTTGCTTTTATGGGCATGTGGTTAATATCCACTGGCTGTCCTCTAAAATACACCACTGAGCTAAAAGAAACTGCAGGGTGGCCTGACTGGGAATTGGGGTTTTGGTGTTCTCCTGCCCACAGAGCCGAGAGCATTTGTTGGAGCTGCTGAGTGAAGAATGAGTAGAGATTGATCCTCAGAGATCACTGTCTGGTTCTCTGCATTGATGGCAGCAGCCAAAATATGGCCTAGTGTGGCTGCACCATGCCATCAAACCTTTATACAGCACACAGATCCACCCGAGGGTCACAGGAGATAATGTGTACACATGCCATGTTCCTAGGCCTGACCCACTGCCAGCGGCTTGGGCCTGATCTCGTAGCCAGGGCCGAGGAGGAGACACCTACGTTCCATGTACCGGATGATGCGGGCAGCCATGTCCCCAGCGCCGAAGCTGGTGATGGGCGTCAGGCGAACTTCGTAGCTCTGAGGCACTTTCAGGTTGGGCAAGATGTGCTCCAGCAGCAGGCCCTTCTCCATCTTCTGCACAGGAATGAAGGTTTGGATGGTGCTTCTCTGAGCCAGCTGCATAGACAGAGAACACACAGTGTCACAAAGATCCTGAAATTAAAAACCTCAGAGGTTCTATTCATTAACCAACACCTTGTGCCTTCCTTTCATATTCGGGCAAGTACACCTGATCTGTTAGTGAGTTCATTGTGTGGAGTTGGGTTAAAAATTCCCTGCCCTGGTACAGAACATTGGTCAAGAGCTTTCACTGAAGAGAAGCATCCAGGTTCTTCTGACTGGGGGTACTACTTGAACTACGGGCCTGGGGCAACTCCATGTCCAGACTGATGGCTCAGAGAGGGGAGGAATGAACCAGACTCACCTCACCAAGGTCCTGCACTCGTTGCAGCATGGCATTTTGGCAATATACCCAAGTCACTGCTGCAGCATTCATTCATTAGCTGCCTGGGCCCCATGGCATTTCATTTGGTGCCTCGCTGGGACCTGCCTGCTGCCATGTTTCCTCACCACCCTTTCATAGGACCCACCTTTAAATCCTGACCATCGCTGCCTTTACAGACCAGAGCAAGATGTCTAGTTCAAACCAGTGATCCTTTGCAGTCACCAACAGGCTCCTTCTTTCTCCAAAGCCCATTGAGGAAGGAGATGAGCCATGCTAGCTGAACCTTACTAGCTGAACAGTGTTCGGTGTGATAAGTCACCAAGGATGTTTCAAGAAAACTATGGGAAAAATATTGTTGTCAAAATCACCACCACTGAAAATGATGAATTATGTGTCAGCAAAACTTCCCTGCCACAGTCATGCTTGCTTGGCGGGGGAAGGACAAGAACAAAGATTGCATTGTAAAGATACAGTTCCCTGCCTGTTGTTGTGCAGCGCCTAGATCCCTGTGGCAAGATTTGGTCCTGCTGTGTTGTTGGGGTGCTGGTCCTGGTAATAAGACTTCTGGCAGGTCTTTCCATGGCACTGTGTTCACTTTCCAGACACTTGGCCTTCCACTGATATATCCTCTAGGCTGACAGATTTAATTACAAAGGAATTTCTCCTGATAGCTGGGCCCAGGGATCATCATTAAGTCTGCAGTTGTGGGACTGAAGCAGCAATGCAGGGAGGAAGGTTTACAGCAAATGCCTTTGAAGAGCTCCCATTGCCAGAGCCCCGTTCTTTTCTAGCATGGTCAGGACCCACCACCTCACCTGAGCTGCTTTACTCACTAGATGGATGGAGCTCCCAAGTGAAAGGCAGGGCTGGACCAGTTCCTGCCATGGTAGTCCAGGGTCCCCTGGGGACCTGTGGCTGCATGTGTTTCTTACAGTGAACAACAGCTTTGTACTTGCCTTAAACAGATCAGGGTGCGAGTTGCTTGAGGAACTGCTTTTGGCAACCTCCTCCCCTGGCGAAAAGGGGTCAGAGGACCAGGAACTGCTCTGATGCCTTTCCCCATCACCATCCCTCCCAGGGATCAGTCCCAGTGGGCAGGAGCAGGGCAGTGCCTCAGGGAACCAAGCATGAAACTTGGCACCAGGATACTGTCAGGATCCATTCGCATCAACAACGCCCCATCTGCACACACGCAGGCTGGGTGCCGATCCAACTGGCATGCCTACCGCTCAGCCCTTCCATCTGCCAGCCCCCTGCACTGCTGCTCTGCCAAGCAAGAGCGGAGCCGGCTCTCAGCAGCTCCAGTCTCACCTGGGATTGTTAGCACCAGATCTCCAGTTACCTGGGAGGAGAGGAGGGGGCACAAGCTAGAAGTAAGGGGCTGGAGTGGTATGGCTCCTGGCATAGGGCTTTTGGGGAGCAGAGCATGACCAGGGGGCTGGCAGCAGCTCCTCCTTGCAGACTGCCTCGAGGCCTGGGCACTGGGAAGGCAGCCAGCAAATAGGAGGGGGTCAGGAGCCATTTCCCTCGTCTAGACATAACCTTTAGAAGAGAAACAAAATGGAGAATCGAAGAGAAGCCTAAGGGTGAGGTTCAGACAATGCAAATTCCACCTCAGCTGGGAGTTATGTGGAATTTGGGTATCTGAAGCCTCTGGGAGCAAAGTGAAGTCACGTACTCTCCCACATCACCTAACCCAGGACACAGAAATCAGCCTCCAGCCTGGACTGCAAAGCTCAATCAAGTCTATCCGCAGGGGCAGGTGGGTTCAATCAAATAAATACCTGGCTGCCACATAGGTTTGGCTGTAAATCAGAAAAGAAAAACTGCACTTATGTTCCCATGGATCGCAACTGTCCTGGTCCCAGGTGAGTCTTGTATCTCCAGGCAATGGGCTGGTGCACTGGACATACCTCCTCTTGAAGCATAGAAGAAAAGTTTTGTGAAGGCAGAGAGAGGGAACAGACTGGAGCTCAAGCAAATTTTAAAAGCCATGAAATCAGTCCAAGAGGGAACAAGGGCAAAGCTCCAGCCAGCTGCTTGCCCTGTGTGTGCAGAGCTGGTGTGGGCTTGCAGTGACTAGTACAAGTCCAGCAGAGAGCAACATTAGGGCCAAGGGCTGGCTCTGTCTTCCCCTCCCCAAACACCCTTTGCCTTCCTGACTGCCAGCAGCAGGTCTTTGCAGAGCTGGGTGCATCAGTCCAGCTGGAACCCATTTTCAATCCTTTGCTCCAATATCTCACTGCTGCTCTTCTCCCATGCTAACCCGCTATCTTCTTCCCTCCATCCCCTCTGCAGCCTCTTTCCTTCTTCTGGTCACGCTGGCCCAGTGCTCCAACTTAACACTGCTGTGGTGCAGTTAATAAAGCAGAGGCAGGCACAGAGGATGGTGAAACGCTGGCCACCTTATTAGAGATGCTGAAGCCTCTGTGGAGGATCTCACGCACCAAGCTCATTCATCACCAGACTCAGGATGCTGCCAGCAGGGCCAGAACAAGAGCACAGCGCAACGCACAGCCTCATTTCTACCTTCACCTCCTTCCATTTCAAATAATGAGAGGGAGGGGATGGGAAGAGAAAAAGCAAACAAACCCACACTGTTTCCACCAGCTGGCTGCGAATATCACACAGGATGCAGAGGTGGGAACGCTCTTGCAGCATGGGTTTGCTAGAAACACCTTACAAAAGACAAAATCAGCCCCAGGTGGGGCATATGTGTTCACACAAACAGTATGCAAGCTGTCCCTTTTCCCTGTCACTTGTAAGCAATATTGGCAACCAAGGGAGAGCATGCACACACGCTCACATGTGTACTTAGCCATCAAGCCTCCCAGAACTGCAGGCTAGGTCTGCCCGTTCTCATTCCTCACCATCACACCCTGTTGGCAGGTCTTGTCCACTCAGTTCCCTGATTTATCCTGTGAACTGTGACTTATCCTGTGAGCTCATGGTCCAGGAACACATAGCAAGAGCCTCAGAGAGAAAAGCGGGGTGCCACACTACCTCTGCCACCACATTTTGTTCCCAGCGGGGACACCATCTCAGCAGAAATGTCCAAAGTATGACATCACGATGCTTAGGTTTTCTGTTTATTAAAGGAACAAAGAATGTCATTTTCAGACTGAATGACATTTAAGCCAGGTATGTAGCAGCTAGCAGACATAATAAAGCCTAAGCATATTAAAAACCACATCCATCAATAGTTAATGCTGCAATCCTGCTCAACAAGCCACACTACAGACTCACAAGAGCACGATCACCTACGTGTGCTGGGACTCAGTGTGACCTGAGCAGCCATGCACACGCTCTCACAGCCTGTTGCACTCTAAGCAGCTGCACGCTTGTTTAGGGGAGAAACTGAAATCAGAAAGGAAATGTTTTTCAGCATTGGGCTCTGGGGAATCGTTGCAAACACCAGCTAGAAAAATATACACTAAAATTGTGCAGATTCCCCAGCAAGCAGATCAGAGCAAAGGAGCCACTTGGCGGGCATCCTGCTTCCCAGCACTGCTCTTCACTCCTGCTGATCTCTCATTTGTCCCCCTTTTTCAACAGCTCTGCTCAGCACAAAAGCACTAGCTCTGCTCTTCAGCATCTTCTCTCAAAATTGTTTCTCCATGCACTTGCCCTCTCTCCCTTCTTTCCTCTGCCTCCTTCTACTTCCCCTGGCTGCTCCTTCCTTCAGCACCAACCAGAAGGGGTTGCCACCTGCCCACTGATGCTCTCACCCCCAGCTAGCTGCTTGCATGGGGAGCTGGGAAAACCCTGGCTCCCATCCCCAGCCATGTGGACTGAAGGCAGAGGAGATGGACACAAAAGGGCTTGAGCATTTCTGTGGTGCTGGTGACAACTCCTGAGATGAATGTGGGACTCTGCAATGCAAAGCACCATGCTACTACAGCAGACATGCCCTGCCCTCAATTTCTGCATCAACTGCACCTCCAGAGCTACAGGATCCCTTGCAGAGAGGTAACTTCAAAGAGTTTAGATGCCACAAGCTTCTCAAAATTGGGAAAAAAAAAAAAAAAAAAAAAAAAAAAGGAAAAAGGTGATGACAGGATTTATGATTACAGGATCAAAGACTGAGCAAATTGCCCAAGGACATGACACACAGGAGCGTTTGCAGGTGCTCCATTTGCCTTGAAATGAACAGAAGTTGGGCTGGGACAATGAGCAGAGTTGTTCCCACACAGAGCTTCTCACATTAAGTTATTTAATCCTCCAGTGGATACTACTAAAGAATGAGAGTCCAGGAGATTAGTTCCATGGGTGAAAATAACATCATCACAAATTCCTTGGGAAAAAAGAAATTAAAAATGCTCAAAAACAGAGACACGAGGAAGGTGGAGACAGGGAATTTTAGGAACTACTCCTGGAGATGAAGCTGCAGGATTTTCCACTGATCCTTCTCTCCCACTTCTTCCCATTCACTTTCTGGCACACAGCAGTTGATTGAGGGCCTGGTCCTTGACATCACCTTGGCACCACGGGACAGAGCAGAGGAAGATGGGATTCCTTTGATGTTACAGTTGGATGCTATGGATTTAATTCTTGCTCTCCGTGTTTTGGTAGAGGGATAAAACCCCTCTACACTGGCAAGATCCTCTATCTTCCAGGAGTTTAGGAAAGGGAGAAGCATGGCCACCTTCAGGATGCAGCAGGGGAGGTACAGTGCTGTCTCACAGAGTCCAGTCCCCTGGCACTGCAGGGGATACTTCTGCTCTTTTGTTTTATGAACATATCACATCCCATCTTAAAATCAATTCCCATTTGGCCTGCTCCTCCTGCTGAATGGCTGTTCCAGGGCCTGACCGCCCTAATGATCTCATTTCCAGCCTGAATTTATTCACAGGCTGCTTACACCCAGTTGATCTTGTGACAGTATTGTCCTTTAGCTTAAATGGCCCTTTTCCCTCCCTGCTGTTTGACCCTCTGTTGTTTTCATAGACAGCAGTCACTCCCCCTTTCACCCTTTGCTTTGCTAGGCTAAACAAGCAGAGCACTCTGTGCTTCCTCTTGTAACACACTGTCACTTTCCCTGATCTACTCTATAATCCTTTTCTACATGATCCCACTCACTGGGTATCCCAGCCCTGCATATAGGATACAGTTTCTCCACTCCACCTTCCCTGGAAGTACCTCAAGCTTCACATAGGAGTGCATTTGCCCTTTCTCACACCTGCCTCTTATCAGCAGCTCCCTGCAGTCAGCACATTCACCCACATCATGCTTCCCCTTCAGTCATTTACCACTGATGAGCTCCCAGCTTGTAGCATATTCCTCTGCTAGCACTTTCCATGTTCACAACCTTGCATTTGTACTGCTGCGTTTCATCCCACCTGACCCACTCAAGTAGTTTTCAGTCTTCCAGATCTTCTTTACAATATCCCGATCTTTCACTGTGGTGGCATTGCTTTCCCAACAGGTATCACACACAGATTTCAGCAGCACACACCTGACAGGAGATTCTGATCAGACTGCAAGTTAGAAGCCACAGTGAAGATGTCTTCCCCCTCAGCAGGGTAGCTGCCATCTGCAAAAGCCATTTACGTAAGTTTGGGGTAGTGGAAAAAATTGGTTTGGATATGGAGACTTACAGCAGCCGTGACATTTCCCTACGATTTCTAATCAAACTTCCTGTGCCTGTCAGATTGGATTGAAACATGTTCCTGGGTCATTACTTCATCACCACCTTGAACTGAAATGATGTCAAGCATAAACAGCATCAATTAAAGCTCTAGGATAACTTTAAACATGGATTCATTTCCTTTTCCTTGCTTGATGACCAATACTTATTAGGGATTTCTAGAGCAAATAATCACACTGCAAACAAAATTGGCATCTACTAGACAAGCACACCAGTGAACTGAAATTCATGCCTACATTGTTCATCAGTCAAGCACACAGGTTCAGACTCTGGGGTTAAGCAAGCATTAGTGGCCAAGGCAAATCCATTATTCAGTCTAAATGAGGAGTCCTGGAAGGTTTTCTTCCTAAACTGTCCTTAGCAGAAGGCTCCCTTTCTGGGCTGAGACATCCCCAGCTCCAAAGAGAGAAGTAACCGTGACCTTCAGTAGCTGCAGAGGACAGCTGGATCCATCCAAGCCAGGAGACAGCCTCTCTCTCTTCCTCTCACGCAGGCAATCAGCTGCCCATCCTCATTAGGTGCCGAGAGCAGCAGTTTACAGCTTCCCAGAGAAGCCAAATTGGTGCTGTCATGAATTACTGTAAGTGCTTGTTCCACACTCTTCAATAATGTCTTTCATTAGGGGCTGATCAGAAAGCAGTATGTATTTTATTAGCATATGTTCCCCGGTCTAAGAAGAGCAGACCTAATCTTCACTCTGTCAGGGAGACAAAGTAAAAGTCTCAACCGAGGCACAGCATGACTGGCAACACCATGAGCTGTGGCCTTAGTGGAGCATTGCAAGGCTGCGCGCCTTGAGGAGCCCAGGAGGAGCTGGAGAAGAGGGGTAAAACAGCACCCGGATTTGGTGAGGGGTGGGAAGGGAGGGAGAGCCACGTGCTCCCCAGTCTGTCCAAGGAGCCTGTGTTGGTGTCCTTGTGGCCTGAGAAGTAAAAGCAAGCTGGCTCTGCACAATCCAAATTGTTCCAGCTTCAGTTAGGCTGAGCTCTGAGCCATATTGTCTATAATATGGTTGAGACTTACTAAGTGAGACCTGTGCAACCAATGGAAATTGCCACCTCCCAGGCCCCTTTAGACTCTGTCAGAGCACACTGTTAAGGCACCTTCACCCTTAAAAAAACAGCCAATAAAGTATGGGGCTATTCCTTACTGGAGCAGAAGCAGCCTTTGTGTGGGACTCCGGGCTTTTGAGTCTGGTACACATAAAGAAGGTATACAGACAAGTATCATCCCAGTGCCTATGGGCCACCTCTAAATCAATTGCATTTGCAATCTTACCTCTAGTAAAGTAGGAGCAGACAGCACAGCATATGCAGGGAGAGCCATAAAAATCCTTCACGTTCCTCCATGCTGCCTGCACTGGCAGTAAGACTGCATAGGCTTTGTTTCTTTCTGAAGCATGGTCAAAAAATCTTCCTAGTGCATATTCCTGCCAGTTTGTCACTAGCTACGGGAGAGATTACATCTGCCTTCCAAACCCTTCCCCCTTCACACACTTTCTCTGCTTATCTCCAACATGCTCTAGAAAGCGAGAGCCAGGAAAAAAAAAAAAAAAAAAAAAAAAAAAGGAGATGGAAACAATAGACTGAAGAGGTGGAAAATAAAGAGAGCGAATAGGGAAGGGGAAAGTGTGTAAAGAAAAGACTCCAAAGCAGCAGGAGGAACATGGGCTGACTACTGACAACAACAGACAAGCAGAGTAAATGGGAGGAAGCTACATCACAGACTATCAATAGGGACTCTCAAAAAGACTTGATAGCCAGCATGTACCCCTTGAAGCCCCTGAAGGAGTGTGGATCAGAGATGCACACAAAGGGCTCGCTTTTACCTTTGAGACCTGGCAAGCATTTTTCATCCTGTGCTCAGTTTTGTAAAACAGAAGCCAAGAGCCTGCTAGATACAAACATGCACAAGGGTGTGAAAACAACATCTCAAGCCTGCAAGGCTGATACGAGGGGGTATATTGGTTGGGTGAATGTGATTATCTCTTCTCTCACATTCTCCCTACCCTGAATGAGCACTGAACAGTGGTGTTAGGAGATAGATATAGATGAGATTTTGTTACTAGATGTGTTTTAAGAGCATATGAGCCTTTCTAGCAGGATTATTCATACTGTTCTTCTCAGGCACTGTAACTATTCCAAACAGAGCTAAGAGTGGGAAAACTGTTCTAATTATTCCCTTTTACCAGGAAAGCTAAACAACATCCTGCTTTCTCTCTTGCCCAGTCAGGTTTTTGAATTGCACTGGGAGCAGTTCTTATGAAAAGTGAATGTTAAAATGAAATCTCAGTTGCAACACACCTTCCGAAAGGCAAGCCCTATTGTAACACTTTTGGCTACCCTGTTGTGGGCACGTTACTTTACTTGGTGTAATCAGAGAGGAGAAATAGTAGCATGGGCCTGAGGCATGATTAACTTGCCACTGCTCATATAGCCATTTTTTTCCCCAATTAACTGATTGCAAATGATCTCTGGACCAAGGAAACCACGAATCATAATGAAGAGCAATGTGCGAATGCAAAAAGACAGAATTAGTCAGGCAAATTCATTTCTTAGGCACTGTCTGTGGGCTAAGGGAAGTCTCACTAGCAGACTTGGCAGGCTGAGGGGAAACCTCGTCTCACTGCTCCCAGGTGTTTCCACTGAACTCACCTGACCCATATGTGCTGTTCAGGGCAGTGTTGAGCATCTCTGGCCAGCCTTTCAGGAGCCACCCAGACCCTTCAGCTGACAGCACTAACAACAACAGTAGCCAGGCAGACACCTCTGCCTGCAGTGAGCAAGGGCCTGGAGCAAATTCTTGGAAACTCCATTTGTGCTGAGTGGAAGCTCCACTGTTGCTGACTTAGCCAATAAAGAATATATATATATATGAAGTGAGGAAAAAGTTCCTTCTTCCCAACCCCTCCTAACATCCCTCTGGTCTGGCCCTCCCTTCCAGCACAGGTAGAGAGGGCCTTGCTTTAGCAGCTGCTGTCATGGACACATCCCCCATGGCAGATTGCTTGGTGTGAAAAGAGAGATGGCTCAGCGTGCTGTCAGCTGCAGTGACTGATGTTGTGTCCCCTTTACAGGCAGGAGAGAACACAGCTGAGGAAGGATCCTGCCCTCTCTGCTCCCAGCTGCCTGTGGTACACTTACGGCTTTACCCCCCAGGCCCTTCATAACAGTCTCATTAAGACTCAAGCAGAGCTTGTCCATCAAATGCTATTGATCAGCCAGCTCTCCTTCCTCCAGTGTGTGGCTGCCACTCATCACAAACCTCTCCTCTCGCAGCCTAAAAAGGCAGTGTCACCTCTCCCTCCCCTCATTTTCCCTGGCTTTGCATCATGATGGCTGTTTGAACCATCTGCTAAACACACTGCCCTGACACACTGGCTTCCTTCTGTAGCCTTTCCCACCTCCCTCAGGGCTGACTTCTTGCAGCATCACGTACGCCACTAGCATAACTGAAGGCAACCGGCTGAAGAGCACAAATGTAATCTGCCTATTCTTATTCTGCCTGAACAAAAGTTGAAAAAAAAAAAAAAAAAAAAAAAAAAAAAAGAATAAAAAGCGTCAGTGGGGGAGACAAGGGAGTTAGAGCTGAAAAACCACCTCTTCCTGCTATAGAGGGCAGCTCAGCAGGTAGGTGGAATTGCGTTGATTTGACTTTGTCCCATACAACAGCAGCCTGTGATCAGACATCAAACTGGCAGGCAGGGCAGGCAAAAAAGAAAAGAGGACTACAGAAGCTTTCCAGCAGGTGTGACTTACAAGCCTTCCCACAACAGAAGGTCTGCTTTGAAATTCACTCCTGGGCAAACATTGCAAGGCCAAGTCACTGCAGTCCCCAGTCCTAACACAAGCAAGACAGGCCCAGCACAAACCATATCAAGTGACACGATGAATGGCAAAGGGACATGTCCTTTGTCACACCTTGCAAGCCTTTTGATCCATGCATCAACTAACAAGCAGCCAGGGGCAATATCTGCTTCTTCATGAGATACCATGCTCCTCTTCCTCAGGCTGGGACAGTGATGCTTGTAGCAGAGAGGAGGAAAGACAAAGAAGCTTGCGCTTCCCTTTTCCATGTGCCCTGGAGCATCAGACTGTGCTGTCCAGTTAAGCAGACTCTCATCTTCACTCAGCAGGGAGGATTTCTTGGTGGAATTAGCATCACAAGTGCTTTCCATCCTCCAGGTAACACCAGGTGTGTGCTGTACAGCTCATGTTTGATCCAGAGCAGGATGGCACCTTCCCCAGTTTACCTAACATAACTCCATCCTTTAATCTTATCTTCTAGAATGAAAAGGAGTTAAAAGGATGTCCCAGAGAGCTTTTTAGCTAAGCTCTCCTAAAGCCTCACTGCATCACCTCCCCAGCTCCTGCAGTGTCCCCCACCTGAAGACACTAGTGGGGGGACATGCAGGATGGAGCCATGAGTATCACGGGGCCATAAGGAGCCTCAAGATGAGGGCTATGGACACAGGCCTATTCACAGCCCCATCTTTGTTACCTTGGTGATGGCAGCGCTGCCCAGACAGCATGCAGTCCCTGGGAGCCAGCAACACGTTAGCCTGTTTGTTTGTAAAATGAGTTCAGCCACCCCTGCCTGTCTTATGCAGAGCTTTCTTCTTCTGTAGCCCTCAGGCAAGCCCCCACAAAGAAAGAAGAGAAGGCTCTGGGGAGACCTCATAGTGGCCTTTCAGTCAGAACCTAAAGGGGACCTACAGGAAAGCTGAGGAGGGACTATTTGTCAGAGAGTGCAGTGATAGAAGTAGTAATGACTTTAAACTAAAAGAGGGTAGATTTAGACTGGATATTAGGAAGAAATTCTTTACTCAGAGGGTGGTGAGACACTGGCACAGGTTGCCCAGAGAAGCTGTGGATGCCCCATCCCTGGAAGTGCTCAAGGCCAGGCTGGATGGGGCTTTGGGCAGCCTGGTCTAGTGGGAGATGTCCCTGCCCAAGGCAGGGGGGTGGAATTAGGTGATCTTTAGGGTCTCTTCCAACCCAAAGCATCCTGTGATTCCATGATTCTGTCACAGGGTTGCTCACAGGCACTGGAAGATGCATCCAGCGTCATTAGGTTGTGCTTGTCATGTGTCAAGGGCCACCTACATGGGTTCATCAAGCTACAGTGGTGCATGAAGGGGGAAAAGAGTAGTGTGAGCAAACAGTGCTCCGCACTAAAGCTTTATATAGAAACATATGGCCTGGAGTATGGCTTACTTGTCTTCTTTCTTGAGTCGCACAACCTGTGGTTGGTACGTGACGAGAGAGCGCGAGGGCCAGCTCTGCCCTGTCCTGCACGCCCTTGGAAGGGCAGCTGGCTCCGTGCACTAATGAGGCCCCAGGCAGACAGCAGCTGACAGACACTGCTGAAGTGGGCTCTGAGGAGAGCAAAAGAATGACTCGGAGGTAGAAATGAAGCGATACAGATCTGCAGCCCGTGGGCCTCGGCATTAAGACGATCCCACTGGTTTGCAGTGGCCGTCAGCAGAGTTAACCTTCCACTCTAATCACAATCATTAAATTCCTGCTAACGCCCCTGTCCTATGTATGTCCAAACAGCCCTGTTATCTGTCACCTCCCCTCACGGTGAGCCCGGCTCCCCACCGCCACAGCTCTCATTAACACCACTCTGGCTGGCTGATGAGGCGAGTGGCAGCCTGCTCTGGAGCCCAGATGAGTTTTGTGGACAGCAGGGGATGCTTATCCAACATGGAGGGGATGAAAGTACAAACAAAGAGCGGCCGCACAATTACTCAGGCATCGCGCAGGGCCACTCTCATTAAAGAGACTCTCCCTGACAGGAATTAATCTGAAGTGACAACCCAGTGAGCTGAATTAGCACATGGGTCCGGGCTTGGCCGGGTGCAAATTGCAGGGGTCTGTCTGCCAGGTAGGGCAGAGCATGTTCCACAGAGAGGAAAGGCAGGAAGATGTTAAGCTGGCCTTCTTCTGCCCAAGTCCGCATATAAGAAGGTGCAGGGCAGCCTCAGGTCTCCTCGAGGTGCACAATGAAGATTAAACTCCCCTTCTGCACCAATACCTTCTCCTTCCTTTCTCCTACAGCCTCAGGTCACAGATGGGTTCCAGCTCATTACGTGCACAGTAATTCTGCCACTATCCCCTGCAACCGTAACCACCAGCCCAGCTCAGATCTTTCCTCCAGGATGCAACCTGCTTGCAGTATTAGATGGCTTCTCATTTCTCTTTAATGTTAGAGCAGAGCTCTGGGAGGGGATAAAATACACAAAGAGAAACAAGCAACTTAAAAGGCTTTTTATTTTTTAAGCAAAGATCTGGTTTGAGGAGGCTGCTTTGAATCCCCAAGCAATGAAAAGCATTTTCAGTTGGAGTGCAGTGGCTCAGTGCCTTTCCATGCTACAAGAGCACATAGAAGAAAAAAGGTGACCAAGCAATCACCCCAAAGCCTTCTGGATCAGCCCACGACCAAATGACCCAAGGCTATGGACTCATTAAGTTCACTGGCTACACTGAAGTAAGACAGACAGCATTTGGACCAGTTGCCTTGAAGCAAGAAAGGGAAAACCTCCCAACCCCCCAGAACAGCCATCTGTGAGGCTCCTGCAGTTCTTCAATGGGGAAGTTTTCCCCACGGAATTGGCACTCAACACTATGCCGCTGCCTAGCCTACCTGACCAGTGCACTCCAGGAAATCACAGCCTATTTACCAAGACATACAACAAAGGCTTTACAAGAAGCTTTCTCCACAAAGCTATCGTATGTGCTTTGCCTGGGTCAGTGGCTCCAAGCTGTCAGGCTGTTTATTAGGTTTTAATCTAAGGTTAATTCTTATTCTACTGGAACTGGTTCATCTGCTGTGCCACTCAGCCTGCGCCGCAGTGCTGGGAACAATCGGCTCCTATGGAAATGCACCTGCCTGTGTTGCTGGAAGCCCCCATGCATTACTTAGGAAACCACATTCCCCCAGACTGCTTGCAATCCCTACAGGAATGCCCAGCCAGCCGGTGGAAGCTATTGAACAGGGAGAGCTGGAAGAGCCACAGCACCAACCAATTAATAAGCAGCACTTTTGCTCTCACCCAGCCCCATTTTCAGCAGCTGCAGCAAGCAAATTTAATTCAAGGGTTCCCAGGTGCCTTGCAAAGCATTCTGCGACTTAGGGATCTTCACATTACATATGCCAAGAGCTCTTCAAGCAAACTGGGGAGAGCAAAAGGAAAACCAGCAAAGCATGTCACAGTCAGTTGGCATCCCAGTTGGCTGCTCTTTGGATATCAGCTCAGCAATAGTTAACTTCCCCCCCAGACAGCCCCTCACCACCCTGCAGGTACCCTGAGAGGTGTGCTTTTCAGTTCTCCTTTGTCCATAGGACACTGAAGAGCACTTGTCTATAGAGACCAGGGAGCTCCCAGGACTGGAGGAGGAGCTGGCTGGGCAAGTTTTCATCAGCTTGATGACGGCAATAAATCAATCAATAAATCAATCACTTGTATATTTTTTTATTTTATTTTTATTTTTTTAAATCCACCATCCACTTAAATCCCAGCTCTCTGGGAGGGTTTTTGTGCCACCCCAGCTAGAACCTGAAAGCCATAGCATACAGTGAGGACAGTGCACAGGCAATCAGCGGCTTACCATGAGATGCAAGTGGCTTTGTAAGAGGAGGGCCAGGAGACAGTATCGTGAACACCCTTTCCAGACTGTTTTCTGCTTGTGTTCAACAGACTTTGGTAACAAAACTCCCCTGCTGTCCCTTATTCAGATCCAAGCCACCACAATGGGAACTGCAGTAGTAGCCACTTCTAAGATCCTCCCATACATGAGATTGGATTACAGCAGGGTCACAGTACAACACTCCTCCAAAATACACTGCTCAAGAGTCAATACTGTGTAGTGCAGCTGCACAAGAAACATTAACAGCAATAACTGACAGGGTGTGAACAAAATCAAAAGGTTTAACTTTCACGGGCACTCAGCTTCCTTTATGTCATAACTTAAAGCAGAAATGTGGCTTTTCCTTCTCTTAATCTCTTTCAGTAGGAGCTCAATGAGGACAAGATCTGAGATTACTTTTAGGCACTATGCAAAAGGGAAAAAAAAAACAAAACTCAATATCACTGGAGAAAGATAAAAATCACAAATTAGTTTGTTGAGTTGCTGTGCTGATAATAGCAAAACTTGGCTAACGGGGAAGGGGTACTATGACAAACTGCCTTCATTATTAGAGGCTCCCCTGTGTCCTGCATTATTATTAAGCACTGACAATGTGCTCTGCGCTGTATGAATAACAAACAAAGGCTGTCCCACCCCAGAGAGCTCACAAGCAAACGGAGACATAAAACTGAAGCCTACTGTGCAGAACTAGAGGAGAGAGACACTGGGATCTTTTTAATTATTTTGCTTTCTATCTGCAGTAAACAAACTTCTTACAAAATGCATTTGCTTCCAAGCTACTACTGAATGGCAAGAACCGCCAATTTTAAGTGTCCCCATTTTTAAAATGTGTTGAATGCAGGCACTTTACTGAGCTTGGATGAAAGTACCTGGCAGTCCTTCTAGGTTAATGTACTCTTTAAAAACATCTGACTCTTCTACCTAATCTTCTCCAACCAGTGATCTCTTCAACATTCCCTCAGTTCACCCCCCACTCCACCCGCCCCTGCTCTGCCATGATTTCTCTTCAGATTCAGAAAACCTTGAAACCCACTTCTCTTCCCCTGCAGAGTTTATATAGTCCCAATAGCTTCATTACTGAGACAGTATGAAAGCCCTTTTGCAACACAAACAGACACTGACTTTTTCCTGCAGTTCCTGCCTGGAGAGCTCTTCAGCTTATTCCCTTTATTTCGTACAAGTGGGGAGGGTAGAATTCCACTTGCTTGAATCTTTGGCCTATAAAATCTCTAAAACGTACTAATGACTGTGGGCTTTTGTTCATATTAAAACCCCCTTCAGAACACTGAGCATTAACAGTCCAAGGGGAGGCAGCGGGGCTTTGAAAGCTCTCGATTGTACCCAACACCTGACTTAATGAACACTGAGCTGTGTACTCAGCCTGTCTCTCCCATTCAGCAGGGAAGGCACAAGACCATCAGGGTCTGGCAGTTTCCCCAACTACAGCTCTTAATCAGCAAGGAGACATTGATGGAGCTGCTTTCTGGGGTCCTCTTCCCAAGAGCACGCACTGAGGCTCCAGAAGAGCAGACCTTACCTGCCTGACTTCCAGGCGATACTTGAGGATGGGATCCACAGCATCAGGCTCCTTCTGTGTCCACTGCAAGATGTAAGAGTAATTCTTGGATTGCTTCTGGCTCAAGGTGGGATTGGGAGTATCATAGTAAAACTCTGGGCTGTAAGCTTTTGCTGAAGGAAAAAAAAAAAAAAGGAGGAAAGTAAAGAGTGGGATGGAAGGGGAATATAAATTACAAAGAGATGCGGTGAGAGTGGAAGGGGACTGCTCACACAATTTGCCTTAGACATGGCAGATCCCTTTAATGTTCCAGTTAGTGTTGCATTGACATGCTAAACTGTTCATGGCATCTTTCTCTGTGGATCATTACTGCTTTCCCAGCCTGACCTACTGGGAGGGTTCACAGACCTGCAACACCAGTGGGGCATGACTAACACCTGAAAAGGTGGGAACAGCTTCAGTTCTCCAGCTGGAACCAGCTCTCTTATTTTCTGTCTTGCTTTTGTAGTTTGGATTGAGGTAACAGCTTTAAACTGGCACTTCTCTTTCATCCGCTGCTTTACGGAGTCCCCTGCTAACAATCCCTGAAGAAAGATCATTTGGCCAGTAGGTCATAGGAAAAGCATTATTTGTCACACAGGGACCATGGCATTTAAAAGAAGACCTTGTCCTTCTGCATCTCCCCTGCCCTGGCAGCACAGTGCTCCAGCCTCTTTGTAACATGACAGTCAACTCTGCAGCAAAAGGGGATGCTGACCTCAGCCAGGGTGAGAACAGCAGGAGCTTTGGCAATGGCAGAGATGTCTTTTCTAAACCCACCTCTCCTCTTAAAAACAGAGGACAGCAGGAGGAAAAGAAACACTGAAGAAACAATATACTGGAGAGAAATTGGATGGTTCAGAGAATAAGGGATTTCCCATCAATTCTCCAGCTGCTGCTGTCCTGAACCAGTAACAAACAAGGCTTGAAAGCTGGCTGCCTGCAAAACCCATCCAATTTGCTGGAAGTGACTGAAAGCCCCCTCGGCACTGCCCTGCCAAACCTGCCCCAAAGCACTACCACAGGGCAGCCCAGTGGGCTGCAGGCATGGCTGGACACCAGAAGGACAGCAAGTTCAAGCTTGTACAGAGAGATACGACAGGCTCAAGTATTCTCTTTCCCCATTATATGACAAAATTGTCCCAAAATGTCACCATGTCCACGAAGATGAACTTTGGCTTAGGTGTTGTACCCAGCTCTTCGAAGTGAGTCAGAAACAACTTGAGGTCTTACCCCAAACTGTCCTGTTTGAAATTACCTTCCCTTCTCCCAGTGCAATTCATTTTTTTGGGAGGTGCTGAGCAAGGCAGGAGCTGGCCCTGAACCCAAAGCCTCCTTTCTGAGGTTAGGTCCAATCTAGACCTGCACAGGTCAGAAACACACAGAGCAGAGCAGACATAAACAGCATCTCCCCTAGCCGTCTGCCGCACCTTGCTACTTGAATCATGGGCCCTGCCATTCAGTGTGGTTATAATTAGGCTCAAAAGGATTCAATGTTTATTTTTTATGAACTCGGATGGATAATATTGATGTTTATTTCCAGTGCTTTTTTTCTTATTATTTTTATTGACTTGAATTTTTGCACAAGCAAGAAGTTCAGAACCACCTCAGAGACTAATTGCTGCTTATTCAACTTGTATTGACTGTGGAAGTCAAGCTTCATAATGGATTCAGAAATAAAATCAGAACTGATGATAATCATAATCTTGCATGATATTAATTCCTTATTAATTGACTCTAAAATAGAAATAGAAGCTAAAAAAAAAAAAGTCCTTCCAATAGAAAGGAAGCACATCAAAATACTTTTGGAACTTCCTTTCTGGAAACTTTTACCATTGCCAGAAAGTTTTGTCTTTTTCTTTCAGCTGACAGGAAGAGCTAAAGGTTATTTACTCCATCTTTCAGGGCTTTTGTGAGCTTGCAGATAGTGGGAGAGCAGCTGGTGACCAGTATGGGTGGCCCTGATAACTTGCTCAAGGGAGTGGGTTGGATGCCTCAATATTCTTTCAAAATATTACCAAAAAAGCTAAACTGCCATCCACAGAAGAAACGAATCCCATCCCATAGACCTTGGCAGGTTTATGTACTCTGTTTCCAGTATGTCTGAATGCCTCACAGTCACAACTGAGTCACTGCCTCACCATCAGATAGGAAGGTTTATGGACCTTCTTTCACAGAACAGAAACAAGAAGATACTATGCTGTTCCTCCACAGAGGAAGTCTGCGGCAGATATGATTAGAGCCCAAGCACCGTAGTCCAGCCACTGGATTATTTTTCAGGTTGCTGTAGAGGTTCAGAAGGTCTTGGACACAGGCAGAGATGTTTGGAGCTGAAAAGCCAGCATCAGCTATGAACACCTTGGAAGAAGAGGAAAGATGCAGAAAAACAAATGCTTGCAGCTTTCCAGATGAGGGCTGTATAGGGATGACCACTACTTTCTGCTGAGAGGATATTTTCTCATGGGGCATGCCATGGCACATAGGATGGAAATGGGTACTTGTTACTACTTCCAGCAAGAAACTGAGAACCTGGGAGCATTCCCAAACTTGTTAAGAACAAAGTTTGCCCTGATGGATGGCTCATAGTGAGATATGGTTTGCCACGTAGTTAGTGAGATGAGAGTTGCAAGCATATGAAGAAAGATTAGGTAGCCAAGGCTCTGAAGCATAATCCACTGCCAGACAAATTCTGGGATACACCCACAGTTGAGGGTAAGGTCCTAAAAATGCTCCAAAGAATAGAAATTGTTTGGGTTGCCCCAGTCCTGAGAGCATCTCAGAGTTACAGCATAACTGAGCTTCTCCAGACCCCAGGAAAAATTTAAAGATTTGCTTTAAAGTCTGACCTCTTTGCATATTATTTATTCTCTCTCTCTCTTTCTTTCTTTTTCTCTCTCTCTTTTTTTTTTTTTTTTTTTTTTTCTTTCCCTGCCCTGCCTTGACATGTATTATAAATTGGCCCTATTCTGGAAAAACAATATTTTGGCTGAATTTACTGTTTATTAAGGCAACTTCATCTGAGAGCTTGTCTAGAATCTGGTGCCCAAGTCAATTCTGAGGTCATGGGAAAAACAGATTTAATGATCAGTTAGAGAGGCTAGGTCAGATGTGTGGTTTTAGATGCTATAACTCTGCCATCCCTCTCTGCAGTTGCAGGTGCTAGGAAGCAGCCCTGGTGCATGCTGGAAACAAAACAAAACAAAAACCGAGCAGCAAATCCACTAGTACTAGTATCCAACCCCAAATTGTGTTTGTCCTAACAGACAATGTGATACAAAGACAGCCTGGAATCATAGGGAAGGCATAGGAATACATGGTACCATTGGTTTATTTGTGTGTTTCAGAGGGGAAAGCAGATGTTTTTGGAGACTGCTGGCAGGATGTAGAGCCTTTCAATCGTCCTTAGTCAATACTTACCTACCAAGCTTGAAAATACTACTACGAAGCCTGAAAGCTGATGACAGCCTTGAGTTTTAGTCCCATATATTTTCAGGCAAATTTCTAAATACTGCTAACATACAACACAGGCTGGCACTAACTGCCCCGGGTCCACCCCAGACTTGAAGGACTGCCCAGATGATGGAGACACAAGTCCCTGTGGACTTACAGAAAGTCACTCCTCCTGAACACAATGCCATGTACAAAGGAGGCAGCAGAAGTGGGACATGCTGCTTGTACCAGCATTTACTGGGAGCAAGCTTCCCACCTCCATGTCCCCATCTACCATCTCATTTTGTGACTTACCAGACACCTGGAAGAGGCAGGCAGACACCCCCACGTCATTGGAAATGCTGCACTCGTAGTTCCCGCTGGTTTCCCGGCTCACGCTGTCCACCTTCAGCTCTGAGTAGTCCTGCTGCTCTGCCAGGGGCTGCGTCAGGAGGGTCCCGTTGAAGCGCCAGACAGAGGTGGCCACCTTCATGGGGCTTCCTTTCAGCATGGTGCAGCGCAGGGTGACGCTGCGCCCCATGCCCTGACGCACGTCTTGGAAAGCTGGCTCCACCACCGGTGGGACTGGGGACCAAGCAGAGCAAGAAACAGGGACACCGTCAGGGGACAGCCACCTCGCTCAGTGCAGCCACCACGGTGCTGCCTCTGAAGAGACAGGCACTGGTTATTTCCGAGGAGATATTTGTTTTATATCTGGAGACAGATTTGTTGGACTAAAAGCAGCGATAACCACCTGGCACCTCCTTCTAACTGGGCTGGAGCCACCTATCAACGCCCTCCCATTTATTAGGTTAGGGTTTTTTTTAACAAGTTCTCATCCCACAGGGAGACACGGCTTGGGGGAGCTACCAAGCCCTGCTCTTTCACATGGAAAGTGAGCATCACAGCTTGGGTTCAGTCCTTGGGTCCCAGTCAGAATAACCATGGTCCTCATTCCTCATATCCAGCAGAAACTGCACCACCCAAGCAGGCAGGTATGCTCCCAGGCAGTAACATTCATGTCCTTCTGTTCAGTGTCCAACAGGGCTATCAGAGACGCTATGTTCAGATGGAGAGATGAACACTGTGTGTCCTCAGACCTCAAGGGATGTTAGAGGACATCTCCCAGATGCATCAGATACATCAATAAAATACACCAGGGACTGGCTACCAGGACCCTAGGCCCTATTAAATCTCTGCTAGCAATGCCTTGACATTGTGAGGTGAGTCACTTCTCTCCATGTCAGTTTTTTTGCCGGTTACATGATAATGTGATGATATGTTAACATCTTCCTAGCAAAGGAAGTTAACCCTTGTTCTTTAGCACTTACAGAAAATTACAGAAACTTAATGATTTGGGTATGGCTGAGCCAGAGCAAAGGAGAAAGTCTGGATTGGTATTGCTTGGGTCAACAACTTTATTTAACACAGTGGCAGAGGACCTCAGTCTCCACAGCCATCTGGTGGACATGTTTCATATGCAATAAGATCTTAATTAAAACACTGGAGCATGGGAATAACCAGCAACTCTCCCTCTAAAATGAGAAAAGGCTTCCTGAACACAAAGCAGCTGTTAGCCCAAATGGACAAGAGGGACAACAGATTTATAGCTGCTCCGGCACAATCACAGCTCACCTTCTCTGGGTTCAGAGCACCTGCTCTTCCACTGACAACTTCCTACAAAGCACCTGTCCCCTCTAAATGTCTGCAGAGCTGCCAAACATGGGTCCTCTCCCACAGCCTGACCCCAGCAAGGCCCTCATACAGCTCTGTAGTACTGGCGACTTCTCCATCAGCCACTGTATAGGTCTGCCATGCAGTGTCCTCTCCCTATGGACACAGCTGAATCTGTGGGTATGCATCACACAAGCACTCCGTCCACCTGGCAGCCCTGCTCGACTGTGGGTGATTGTTTTCTAGGTATCTGTTCTCAGCTCTCAGCCTCTGGGCCCTTTACTGCACTTAAGTGGATTAAAAGCAACCCTTGACTGAGCTCACATCGCCGTGCTGAGTGGCATGGTCAGCTCATTACAGATGGCTTTGCTAGCAGTGTGTCTCAGCGGGTGCTCCAAGCACTGACTTGCCTTTGGCTTGCATGTCTCCCACCTCACGGTGAGAATTATGTGAGAAGTTGTTTGATTAGACCTAGTGCCATGAATGTGTCATCTCCATCCCTAGCTGCTATCCCATTTCTTGGGTCACATCTGCTCCTTAATTGAAGACGGTAGGGTCTCACATTATAATCAAGGCCAGCTGGTGACATAGGGAAAAAAAAGAAAGAAAAAGAAAAATGGGAGAGAGAAGAGAAAGGAAGGTTTAAAAATAACATGTCACAGCAGCTCCAGATGTGCTCAAAACAAGCCACATCACAAAAGGGAGAGAGAGGAATGGGAAATGAGCACCGTGTATGGAGCTGAGACAGGAAAAGGTCTGAAAGAGGACAAAGTGCCCCCACAAGGCCATAGCCTGTGCCCCTCTGTTAGGGAGGGCCTGGGGCTGGGAAAAGGACACAGAGGAGCAGGGCTGGGACTGTCCAGATGCTTCCTTAGGTCCCAGAAACAGCAGGGCAGCCATGGATGTGGAAGATATTTAATCTTCTTCAGCTGGGAAACGGGATTTACTAGGTTTGCACTGGGACAGGCTCAGGACCTATAGTATCACCTTGTGAAGGGAATGTCTCAAAGTAGCTACACATTAAAAACTGATAGTATTTTCTCCTCTTGCCTCTGGCACTAGGAAACACCCAACAAGCCTTAACGGTGCAGGTGGTCCTGGAGCCCCTGAGTTTTCTGGAGAGAGAGCTGAAGGAGGTCATCCCATGAGCACAAAGGATGCAGCACCTTGGCAAGGGGCAGCTGGTGCTGAAGGATGCCAGTGGTTATGAAAGAAGTGAATGGTCAACAGCAATTACAGAGCCAGACATCAGCTGTGGCCCCTGACAACTGCCGGGGAGCCCACACTTCTGCAGGTAGACTATACATAAAAGGGAGACCCATGGCCAAGGCGGGGATTCAGATTGCAAACCCTAGTGGATAACCACATGGCCTTTTCTCATTCTCAGCTTAACACAAAAGAAAGCTTGTTTAAATGAGCTGGTACTCCAACTGCCTTGGAGCAGAGCCCTCCAACACGACTCCTGCACAGACACCCTGGGGGAGCTGCAGGAAATGATAATGATTTTCCAGGTGCCTCTGACACCCACAGGGAAGCAGCATCCCTGCTGGCTGTAAGGGAACTGATCTGCTGTACACAGCAATATTGGGCTTTTCTGGCTCACTAAGCTGTTGTGGTGCTCTCTGGGGAGCCTGGGAATCAGACCCAGTTTTTAGCCTGCTTCCAAAGGAGGGTCCTTGTCCAGAGGCTCCTGAAATGCCTTCCCGTGCCTCCCTGATCTCCAAGGCAGGCAGCCGAGGTGCTCTGTTAAGCAGCAGTCACATCCCAGGCAGCACGTTGCTACATTGAAGAGGGAGGTAAAAAACAAAACAACCAACTCTTCGCATACACAGGGCACCAGGATTCCCTGGTAGGCATCACGGCAAACAAATGTAGGTGATTACTGCTTTCTCTCAGCACAGCTTAGCTCTGAAAGAGCTAGCCGGCAGGAGGAGCGCTGAAGGGGGTGAAGAGGGCAGCGCATTGCTGTTGTAGGCAGTGATGAAGGAGCAAGGCTCCTCTGGCAACCTCGTTAAGATGCGGCTGCTGTGAGAAACAAGGCAGGGCAGCCTGCCTTCACAGTAGAATTATTGTGCAACAGAAGAAAACATAATCACTCACCTGCTCATTAGGAGCAAATCAAATCAGCCCAACACAGGCAACCTACTCCAGTGTGCCAGGCACCAGGACGCAAAGCTGGGCTGCAGGCAGCTCCCTCGCTGTGAGCTTGAGCAGATGCTCTGCATGGAAGGGGTTGCTAAACTGGCATGGTGTTCACAGTGATGAAAGGCAAGAGCGAGGGAAGCACAACAAAGAAGTGTCAAGTGTCAGGGGGTGTTGCTTTGTACCCCAATAAGCTCTAATTTTCTTGGTTTCATTGGATATGCAGGACTGAATTGCACTGTTCTGCCAGATGAGTGAGGAAAGCATTGGCTGCTGGGCTGTGGCCAAGTCTGCAAATACTTGTTTTAAAGGTCCATTCTTATTTTAGCCTTGTGGAAAGGAGGACTGTTCTTCCTCACAAGATTCAAAGCATTTACTGGAGAGACCACAGTCTTTGTGGAGGGTTACCTTGTGGTTCTACACAGGCTTGGTTCAGGGAGGGCTTCTCCATGATCCCTGTGATGCCGTCTGCTTGCTGAAGGTCCCCACCAAGCTCAGATGCCTCCAGAAAGCATCTACTTGTGTCAGGGATGCTTCCTCCACCAAGGATTAAGTCAGAGCACCCCAGAATGGCAGCAATGAACCACAAACACCTTCTACTCTGCCCTCCAGAGTCCAGTCATCATTTACATTTCTATTTAAATCTGGAAAGTACAGCACTTAACATAAGCTATGAAAATAGCAAGCCTTGCTAGGTTAGAAAGCAGCTTGATTTTCAGCAGCTCTCAGTCTAATCTGCTGAATGAGTCCCTCCAAGCTTAGCCATGCAATTACAGCACCAGTGGGACTCCTGCTTGTAGGCTCCACCTCACCCTGTGTGTGTGAGCTGATAATTGACCACTCATTTGGAATTAAAACTGCAAAGGACACACTGAAAATCTAGTATGAAAGACTTCATTTTCCGCTTAGTTAAAATTATTAGCTGTGTTTTGTTACCCAAAGTGGCTAAATACATCAGACCATAATTTTTATCTGGAAAAGAAATCAGCATGGGCTGCTATCAAGGCCTTATGGAAAATATATGACTCTCTCCAGGGTCTATATAGACTATATCCAGTCTATTACATTCTCGTAGGTATCCTCCTGCAGTTGCACTGGATTTATCTAGATAACCAAAGCAATGGCAGTAGAGGGTACTTTTTAAAATCCAGTTCCTGGTCCTATAATCCAGGGTGCTAGATATGTCACAGGCATCATGATGCTGCACTCTTGCCTTCACAGCCAGTAGAAAACTCCATGGTTTGAGTTCCAGGAGAGACCACAGCTCTCCACCCAAACCAGAGGGAAGCTCTTTTGTTGTCACAAGGCTGAGAAGTCACAGCTGAGTAATTCTATTCCCTCCAGTAGCACCCTTAATCCATACACCAATAATGCACTTTGGGCACCAGCCAAAGCAGTTTTTAATTTGGAGACGAATATTCAACTAATATTTGCAAGCTCAGTCTCCTCTGCTTGTTTCTGAGATATAACTGAGTAGTTAGGAGAGGGGAGATAGAGGAAGGCTAGCTCAACCAATCTGAGCTGAAAGCCAGCATATCTTTCTTTCATCTTCTATGCCTTTTACCTTTGCACTTCAGTTTCCCCACATATAAAGAAATATAATGTGTATTTCTGCAAAATGCTGGAAAGCCAAGTTGCAAGTATTGTTATTTCAAACAAAACAAATTTGTTTGAGTACATTTTCTGCCAGATAAGTAGGAAGAACCAGAGGAGCAGGGCTCAGAGCAGAGCAGGGTTAGCTCTGTGCTAGCTGACTGCTTCTAAAAGAAGAACAAATGAAATAAATTCACTACCAGCCTTTCTGCTTTCTTCTTCTCTGAACTTTCCAAGCCAATTAGCTCAACCTGTCTTCACCTTGTTTTAATAAAGAGGGATTTGCTAAAGGATTTCCTCTTCTGCATGATGAGCTGTGGTGATTAATACATGAGATACCCTAGCTCACTTTGCAAAGTGCTTTCAGGAAAGTCCATACTGGGTGGGAATTTCCCGACCTTCTGCCTCACATATATGTCTCCTCAAAAAAGATCTGTCCCAGACATGCTGGAACTCCAGACTCACTGCCAAATTAATTCTTGCTAACAAGACACTACAAAGACAACCATTCCCTTGCAGTGTAAAGCCACCTCATTCCCATGCCTCACTTACCTTCAAGTGCCTGCTTTCAAAACAGTGTGCTCCCCTAATTGAAACACATGAGTGGGAAAGGATGATGTATGTGCAGAAGACATACACATTTGTATGTGAAACTCATGCTGTTAACCCTCCCCCCACCCACACAACATCCAATTAGAAAAGTTATTCACAAAAGAAGTAAAGAGGGTAAGAGAGCGGGCATGCCTATTTCAGAACTAATGCCGACAATTACTGCCTGACCAATGACATAACCCAAATCTAGACTTTGCAGGAAAACATTGTCTCTAACTCACAGGCAAGCACAGTGAAGCAGGATGGCAGCTACGCCAGATCTGGGATTCTCTTGCCCACCCACACACCCACAAGGGGAAGTCCTCCCATTTGAAGCAGCGTCGGACCACCAACTCTCCACTCAGGCTTTGCTTCTGTCTCCTAAAATATAACGAGATGCCAGCTCATACCCATGCATCCATTATTGCATGCTTCTGTTTAACAAATTGGGCTGGCAGTGACATCCAGCTCCCAATAGTATATAAATAGTTTAGATGCAAACATTCACTAACAGTCAGCCAATGATACTCTTTCCCCAAAAGCATCCCACATGCATTAACTTTTGGCAGAGGACCAGTTATCTTACTACTCAATAATTCATAGGTGAGCTACTCAACTGGGTAGTTCTGGGAATAAAGAAACCCATTGCCAGTGCAAACTAAGGAGAAAAAAAAAACAAAACACCAAAACAAGCAAAAATCTATTTAAAAACAAAAACAAACAAACAAAAACACCAACAAAGAACCAAATGGGATTTTTCTTCCAGAATGGAGAATCCACATCTGTCTTCCTACTTCAGGGTTTAATCACTAGTTTTTTGTTACCATCTAACTTCATTCCCTTGCAGAAGTTTAAACCTATTGTAAGTCATGCCCATAGCTGGTGTTTTCATCTTAATAATCAACTCTGACCTATCGCTATAGCTCTCAGCCTGAACAAAAAACAAAATGAGAGAAATTTTGGCCCTCTTCTGAAGTCCTTGACAAATGATGTTGGCATTTCGTACACATCCATACCTACACATTTCCCCTTTCTCTCCTCCCTCTGCTCTTCAAGTGGCAGGAGCACAGCCCTAGTTCCTATTTAGGTTTTTGTTTTCCCTGGGCAGAAACACTGCCTTAGAGTTTTAAATGCTAGAGGATTCCTCACATCTAGTTTGAGGAAGGAGAAAAGTAAAAGACAAATCTGTAAGTACAGGTCTGAGCCTCCTCACGTGCCTGGCAGAGACAAGCAGGGTACAAGGGCCTATAAAGGGGCAGAGAACAACAGGTACCATTTAAAACCCTGTGAGCAAATCAGAGCTGCTTGGCCCATTACAGCAGAATGGGCTTCCCTATGCTTCCATCCACAATATTAAGTTTAAAACAGAGGGAAAACAACCAATCAGTGGTGTTCATAGTCCTAGGACAGACCCTCCATATTCCTGTGAAGGATTGGAACAACTGAGAAAAGACTGATCATCTTCCCAAGTTTGACAACAAACTTGGAGCTAGCTGGAACAGGACTTTAAAGTCCTAATTTATCCTAATGTACTCTCTATGAACCTCTCCATGAACTTGTAGTGTCTTGCTGAAAGAGTTCATCACATACTTCTGAGTCGTAACACGCATCTGAAGCTTGGGCAGCATGTCCTGCTGTTGGGCAGGAGCCACCTCCTGTGTGTGAGCCGCTTTGTACCACAATGGAGCTACCCTGGGAAGGAAAACAAGTAACAGCCAGCACGTTCCCTATAGCAAATCTAGCAAAAAATCTTTGGACTCCAGACAGCATCCAATTAGTGCCACTGGTAGGGCTCATGCCCAGAGTATGCAGCTGCCTGCAAGGAATTGACTGAGTTTCCCCTTGTCTCATTTGGAGGATCTCACCCACAGACAGAAGAGCTACCAGGTAGAGGTGACTGCTGGCTGCAGGTAGCAATCTGATAGCAACAGGTTCCTGTTCCATCACCAGTCACCTGAGCAATTCAATCGCTTCCATATGTTTGGACCCTTTTAATAAAATAACTGAAAGTTAGGGGCAGGGAGGTTGCAGGATAAAATGCCTCTGAGAACCACAATCCTGTCAAAAGGGAGGAGAGCTTCTGCTTTAGAAATGCAATGATTTTCAGAGCCCCAGGTGGTCAGAGCCTTCTGCTCACAGCTGGGCTACAGCGTTACCTCACCTTCTGTTTTCTGAAAGCTAAATTGGGAGCACTAGATGATCCCTCCACAGCTGCTTTCAAAACAGGCAAGCAAAACAAGAGGCAGCATAGCCAAAAGCAAAAATGTTGATTAAAAAATCAGAGCTCCTTTAATGTAAAGGTGGTGTCAGGGCTGGAAAGGGGAGAGATCCTTGCCAGAAAGAGCCTGGTAGGGGAAAAAGGGCAGTCCAAGGCAATTAAGATAATCAAATATTAACCAGCACTCCTTAATATGCTTGCTTTGAATTCTCTGCCTATAGTATTAAGCAAAAAGGATGCATGAGGCAAAGCTAGACTAGGATGAGTTAATGCAGTGGTTCTTCACTTATCCACACAGTGAAAAGAGGTCAAGCTTCCCATGAAAACTTGGCTCTTCCTCAGACTCTTCTTCAAGCCTAGTAAGGAATTTGGATCAGGGAAGAAGAACTTATCAAAGAACAACACCCAGTTCTCCATCGCTTCTCTATCTGCTGCCTCCGAGTTCTGCCACCCATCATTTAATACCCTGCTCTGTGTTGTTGTTTAACCCGGCCGGCAGCTAAACACCACACAGCCGTTTGCTCACCCTCCCCCCTTCCCTCTCTGGGATGGGAGAGAGAAACGGAAAAGTGAAGCGAGAGTTGAGATAAAGACAATTTATTAAGATAGAAAACAACAACAACAATAATAATAATAGTGTGTATGAAACAAGTGATGCACAATGCAATTGCTCACCACCCGCTGACCGACGCCCAGTCTATCCCCGAGCAGCCGCCCCCCCCATCCCGCCTAGCCACCCCTATATATTGTTTAGCATGATGCCAGATGGTATGGAATACTCCTCTGGCCATTTTGGGTCAGCTGTCCTGGGTCTGTCCCCTCCCAGTTCTTGCTGCACCCCCAGCCTGCCCGCTGGCAGGACAGAGCGAGGAGCTGAAAAATCCTTGGCTGGGTACAAGCACTGCTCTGCAACAACCAAAACATTGGCATGTTATCAGCACTCTTCTCATCCTAATCCAAAACACAGCACTCTACCAGCTACTAGGAGGAAAATTAACTCTGTCCTAACTGAAACCAGGACACTCTGCTAACTGCCATCATTACACCGTTTTTCCATCCTTCACTCTTGATTGATCTTGATTCATTTGGGAAAATGACGACAATGAAAACGTAACCATTCAGAAGGAGGCTAAAAGGACACTTAAACTAAAAGATTTATGTCAGATATTCAGTCTCATAGATGAAGCAGCTGAGGTCAACAGATATCAAAGCAATTTTTCCCATAGGAATTAATGTAACAAGGGGGGTGGTGCATACAGGAACTTAAGAAATGCACACAATTTAAAAACACAGGATCAGCAGATGTAGTGTAGAGAAAGGAGAAACAAGAACATTTTTTACTATAAGCATTTTTGCTGTCTCTCTGTGGATTGTTATCTCTTCATCACTGTCATCATCATCTTCAGATAAATCAAGATAGATCAAATCAATCAAGGATGAAGGATGGAAAAATGGAGATAGATTCAGGTGCTCCATCAGATGAAGTGGCTGGGGTCTTCTAGAGCAGCGAGTGGCTCCAAAAAGCCAGCTGCCAAGTAATCACCATCTCTGCCATCTCAAAGTCCTGTATTCCCTCTCCATCCTTCATGCTGTTGCCTGAATTACTTTTAAATGTGTCAGTGTCCTAAGTCCCTGTGTCCAACTCCTCCTCTATTAACTAATTCTGATGGAAAAATGCACCTTCAGCAGATTGCTGGTCACAGAAAATCACCTCTCTACACCTTGTTTCCAAAACTGGTGGCCACCTATGGTCCCGGTGTAGGCTGCTCACAAAAGTGTCTAGGTTGGATAATAGCAATGACAGGACAGTGAAAGATTTTGGGCATCAACCAGGCCCCAGTCAAAAACTGATTAAGAAAAATGGGTTGTTAAGCCATTTAGTCTCACATTTTAGAATTATTTCTCTGCTGTTTCAATAATTTAGCCTCGTAGCTTCCCATGCTGAGCTTAGTGTACGCATACTTAACAACCTCATGCCATTAACAGCAAGACTTATTGAGCTACAGAGAGATCTGCTTGCACTGCTAACCAAGTATCTATTGCACAGAGGACACAAAACTAAGTATGAGGAGTTATTACAAAAGGTTTCTTACTGATCCGCACAACAGAAAGAGAGCAAGCGTCCCATGTGGATCAGCCTCCTGCTCTAACAGTGGGCAGAAAGCACTGGCAGGAGCTGGACCAGAACCCAGAGGAGGTGACCACCAGCTCCCAGCCAGGCCAGCAGCCTCCAGTCTCCCCAGCCATCATCAGGTGTCACAGGTGAGTGAAGGCTTTGGCAGCTTGTTTCTTCAGGCCTGAATGATACCTGCTGTATCAGAGGTCATAGACTCGAGCTACAGAGGACTTGCTTGCCTGCTGGAAACCTTGTATCTTCTCTCTGCATCGCCACCATGTTTACAGACAAGCAGCACAGCAACCTCACTGCTGAAGCAATCACACAACCCCTCAGCTCTCACCTTTCTCTGCGTTAGGAAGAGAACTGTCACTTCTGACAGCTTTAGGTGTGGTGGCCTCCCGGAAATCACTCTCTGGGTCTCAGGGTCTCCTCTGCAGCATAAGGCACAGGACAGAGGCCAGTGGCAAAGCTGGCAATCATTCAAGGACAGCAGCCTGCTCTCTCAACCTCCCCATCTGGCTGTCAGCTCTGTCCCATCTCCTCTGGACTTGGACCAGGAGAGGGAAATTTATTAGCAAGCCCACTCACTGGATAAATCTGCTCTGACATTTGATTTTCCAGGCTGCTTCTGTGTCTGACCCTAAACTGGGACAGCATTAGAGGAACCATTTAGAGGAGCAGCATCCCTGCCATATGGGCACATGCCTGTCTTACACAGCTACTTTTTCACGTTGACTGAGGAGAACTTAGGTAGCAGCGAAGATGTTCTACAGATCAACCAGGAGCGATATGCACTTCCTTTCTTCTCCTGATGGCCTCAGAGTGGATTTTGGTCCTACAGATAAATGCCTGAAATCTGTTCCATAGAGCGTCCTTTGTTCAGATTCCCAGCTCTTTCAGGGCACAAAAAGCCTGTTATATTCCTCATTCTCACCCATTGCATCAAGATTTGAAACTGTATCCTGGCCTGACTCAGTCTGTCAGCAGTTTTCAGCCTGAGGAGCTGCGGCAGCACTCACTGTAACATGGCACCCTGCTCCTTCCACCTTCTCTGTGATAGATAGCAACAACTTCCAGATTCAGATACCCCAGGTGAAAAGGACATTTTAAACACATTTCAACAATGTTTGCTGAGCCATCCCACTGTGGTGAGCAGAGAGGACATAATTCTGTGTACAACTCAGGAAAGAACCTTCACAGACCGAAATCTGGGAATATCTGTGGCTAATTCTATGAGCCAGAAATTAAGGGAAGACAGGCTTCGTCTTTGTCCTGTTTGTGAGACTTGTTCTCAATCTGCAAATCCTGGTCTGAATACATCTGTGTAAAAATGGCCAAATTAAAGGGTAACAACAGACTGTAAAACCTCAAAAATGCCTCATGAAGCAGTAAAACGTGGAGGAAAAATGTATTGGAGGGGAAGTGTGTGATGGCATTCTGTGAACACCAGAGGAGATAAAATTGTTCTGCAACCTCCATGCTTTTGTAGCTTATAAGAGTACAGATATGAATGAATTGGGTCAATGTAAGAAGAGGAGAACTCAGAACAAACAGCAATAAACTTTTTTTTTTTTTTTTTCTCCCCTCACTGATTTCAGAAAAAGAACTCATGGAAGATGAATGTGGGATGCAACTGTACAAATTAAAAAATGAATGGTGATTAATATGGTTTTATGGGTCCTTGGCAGACAAACTGGGTAGTGTTTGAGAAGGCAACAAGAAAAGTAACTATCTTGTCATAACATCCTCAGGCGTTGGAAGGATCCTGGCTTGCTTCCACACGACAGACTAATTGAAGATGTAATACTATTCAAATGTAGCCCACATTAAGCAGCTTAAAAACACATTAGCTGAAAGAGTTCAAAAAGGAATTTTAAATTGGCGCATACACCACTGCTGTCTCTCTAGTGATAGGGCAGATCTCCTCCAGAAAGACTTCCCTGGTGAGATCCCATATGAACCTCTTAAACTGATTCTATTTCACATCACCACCAAGGTCAGAGAGCCAGCCAGCAGGCTGGCATAGCTAAAGCATATCAATCACAAAGTCCCCAGATCCATCTGTGTAGCCAGCATCACACATAACCAACCACCCTTGGTGTCTGAATAACCTTGCATCTGTTTGCAGTAGGGATGGCGGGGTGCAGACTTTGGCACAGTTTTGGGATGCAGCTTGGGCGTTGCTTCCTTCCATCCCACACAAAGGCAGTGTTTTAATGTGTAGTAAATGACAATCACCATCCTTAAGCACCTATGTCAACATAAGATATTAACGTCTGTGGAGAACACAAAATACACAGCAGTAAATAATTAATACACTTGGGAAGTGTGTCATGCAGGACAACCTGGTTTGCTTGATAGGAGGAACTTACGGTAACAGCACTCACTTTCCCTGAGAAAGTGTGAAGATTTGGACTGAAAATGGTTGAGGAGAGAATGTGTCACTCTGTCAAGACAATGACTCCAGGAGGAGCCTGAGTCAATATAACCAAGTGAAAATCAGCTTTCAGCTTAATTCTGTAGTCCAAAGATGTCCAAAACTTTGGATTACTAAACCAAAGATTAAAAATCAAATCGTGAGAAGGACATCACTGCTGTATTTGCACTGTTGATATCATTTTTGGAAATCTGTTGAACAGGGGTGACCACCATGCTGCCAGCATGATGCTGAAAAAAGGGGGAGAGTATGAAAAACATGCCTTGCAGTGAATGGATAGGAGACTCTGACTGTGTACAGAAAAAAGGCTAATAGATTAAGAGATTACTTGTACTGGTATCTCAGACTACACAAGGAAGAGACTGCTAATAACAAATAGTTCTTTACGTGAGAAGACAAAAGCATAAACAGAGCTTGTATTTGGAAACTGAAATAAGACAGGCTTAGATTAAGTAATGACGACTGAAGCATGGGAGCATAAATCCATTGGAACAATTTACTGAAGGACGCAGTGAATTCTCTGTCACTTCAGTCTATGAGCAGCTGCTGCACAAAAAAATGTACATAAAATGCAAGTTTATATCCACAAAGGTAAATTAACCATGTTGCTCAGCTCCATGAGTAAGAGTGACAACACTTGGCATTTCAATAACTCTCCTACATAGACAAAGAGCACAAAAAGGTTAGAAGGAGGTCAAAGAGCTTTGCTTTCTCAGAGACATCAGGAAGCTGGAGCTCCAGCATTTTGGATCGGCAGATTGGAGCACATAACCTTGTACAAGCAATTTTCAAAAAAAGACAGGAAAAAAATTCCCCCAAACTACACCTTTCCTCCTCCCTTTAAAAGCAGTAGGTGAGCTCATTTCCATCTTTTTATTTATACATATGAGCTAGTCCCTAGAAAGTCAATCAGAATGAAAATCTGCCCATTTCCATGCACAAATCTGGACTTCTGCGAGGCCTCGTTACAAGCAGTTCAAGGGCAGGGGAAAAAAAAAAACACACACACATAAAAAACAAAACAAAACAGAACAAAACAACAACAACAACAACAAAAAACAGTGATCTGTTCTGAATGCTGCGAATGTTGTTTTTCTCTCACCTGCTAACTGCCACCATCTTCCCATCCCTTTGGACCCATTATGCTCTTTCCTGCAAACCACCTTACACAGAGCACTGCTCCCTTTTCTTCAAGCCCTAGCTCCCTGTTTTACAGCATACCAACATATTGGCTGAAGGGCCTGTGTTATGCACATGCTGTGAATTGCTAAGAAAATGCCAACAAAGCTAGCACTATTAAACCCATCTATATCACATTAAGCTCTTATTAGCTGCTGCATTCTAGCTTATGATTATGACGGTAAAATATCTCTTTGCAATCAGCATTTGGTAAGGAAAACTCCTGTTCTGTGCAAATGCCACTCTTATTTATTGTTCTCTCAACCTTAGTCTCAGTCACTGTCAGGAACCCATTAGTTTTGGCACTCCAACCAATCCCTCCCATCAAACGTGGGGCTGACTTGGACCCACAGCTGCAGCACATTTGGAATGGATGAGATTTACAGCCCTCATTTCATCAGACATAAGCACAGGTCACAACAGATCAAGAGCCTACAAAGGGTCAGCTGGAATTACCTTAAATTGCCTTTCTTTCCTCACCATCAGGGATCTACCCGAGGTGACTCTTCCCCAAAGAAATGGAGCAATTTTCAGTTTCTTCTTCTTCCCATTTATCCCTCTGCAGCTTTGGCAAGCAGCAAACAGACTCAGAAGTCAGCTTCCTCCCAGTCAACAGTAATGAAAAATTTCCATGGTTTTCCACAATCGCAAATAACCCCAGAAACAAGGACTCTGAAATCATGCAAAATGCAACAGGTCTGCATGCTACTAGGAAATTTAAGCATGTCTGTCAATCCTGGGGACCAATGAGGGCTTTGCAAGGTTTATCACTGGGTTCATGAAAGAAAACTGACTGTTTTATCTGAGTCCTGGAGACCAATTAAATCAAAATCAGAAACAAAAACTGAGGTAGGATACGAATGCTTATTTGTGTTTGCAATAGAGACGCAGAGAGAGAGAGAAATCAGAAACTATATGAAGTGAAATAGGGTGAGAGGTGCATGGTGGAAATGTGATCTCTGTGCATTGAGAAAACAGTTTCTCGGCTTCAAAGAAAAAATAGTCTATTTCTCAGAGACAGACCCAAGTGGAAAAGCGTAAGCTAGTAACTGAGCTTTTTCTTCCCCACAGAAAGCTCCAAAAAGATTTACACCTTTCCTAAAAACTGAATCCTCAGCCCCCCAGTACTGTGTCCCAACACAGAACTGGTGGCAGGAAGACTTATTAAACTGCAGAGAAGCCTGAACACTTCTGAAATGTAATTCATATGCAGACAGTTTCCCTGCAGGAGTGACTGTAATTGGTGCCATTTCAGAGTTTGGGGTAAGGATGTTCACAGCAAAATTAAAATTCAGACCCCTCCCTGAGGTGCTTGGTTTCCCCTTAGGCTTTCTATTCACACCTGGAGTGCTTCAGAGAGACTTGCCTGCACAAGACCCCTCTTCAAAGTTGGCTTTGTTGTTCTGTGCCTTGCCTCTGCGTGCCCTCTGCAGTCTTCCAGTGGGTCAGGAGGAACTAGCTCTGCTCCAGCACTAGGGAACAGGGAGGAGGTGAGGGATAGCACGGAAACCTATTCCTGCACCCTTATAGGTGTTGCCTGAAGAAGTCTGTGGCCCAAAAATCGTGGGAATAAAGCAAAGCCACAATGCCACGGCACCACGTAGTTTCTCTCTGGCAAAGAGGCTGGGGACAGCAGGCCTCAGCTCCCCAGGCCTAGGTTCTGTGTCAGGTCTGATGTCATATGCTCCCTTGCAAGTGTGGACAGCTGTTTTCACCTCTCTGTGCCTCAGGCTCTTCTGCAGAGTCTGAGAGCTGTTATGAGAAAATGACTTGCTTTTTTTGCCTGCTCAGTGTCTTCCTGGTTCCCCTAGCAAGTCTGGTCCATGGCATCTCTCTCTGGGCACTCACAGTGCTTTCTTCCTGGCCACCAAGAGGCAGGACTTGATAGGGACAGGCCATTCTCTCATTTTCCAACTTGTGAGCCCAGCCTTAAAATGAGATCTGACAGCAGTTTTCTAATTCCCTTCATCTACCACTTTCCTTGCCCTGTGTCTCCTGTCGCCAGTGGTCCTGCACAGCTTGCAGTATAGCACAAGCCTCCCCAGATCTATTTTGCTCAGGTGCTAGCAGCAGCTCTCTGTCTTACCAGAACATATACACAAGCCTTCCCATCCTCTTAGCTCACATATACCCTAGCCTAGGTCTCCAGACTCAAGATTTTTCTCTTTTCTCTTTCAGGAAAATCTTTAAACCAGTACCTGAACTTGAGCAGCACTAGATGCGCTAGAAGTGGTGGTCTGCCCTGAGAGGGTCACAGTAGGGGAGCAATTGTCCAAAAAGAGTTGACCAGCACTGTCTGCCGCCCACTATGTCTGTGCAGCTCTTGTCTCTCCTTTCCTGCCAAAACGGTATAGCTTGGACATCTCTCTTACTTGATAAAATTAAGTTGCTCTCCCTAGAGAGTCTGGCAAAAATAAAACAGAATAATGGCAGCTTATGGAAAGTGTATTTGTTTCTCCCAACAGTGACTGAGAAATGGATTAGCTGATTTAAACCGGTTGTCTTCTAAGCAAACGAATTCATCTCTCTAGGTGAGGAGCTCTCACACAAGCTTTTACTCATCCTCTCATTACAGACACAGAGGTGTTTAGAGATGAGTAATGAGCCACAGAGAGGCTGAACGGCAGCACAGGCAGGCTGCAATCCAGGTAGCAGACCCAGCTCCCCCCTCTTAGGAGGGCTCCCCACCTTCCTGAGGCACACATCTGTGTGTCACCATCTCTTCCCGCATGGACATTTCCCCAGGACACAGTAAGGAGGCCTCATGGTGCTTTGCAGAGGTAAATCTGAAAAGCTCTCAGGATGCAAGGGAGACTTCCCAAGAAAATATCAGGGAGTGGCAGCACATGGGAGCCTTCTCCGTCAGGCAGCAAGCAGCAAAGAGGTTAGGGTCCTGCAGAACAAGTCCTAACTGCTGTGTGCTGAAGGGAAAAAAAGTCAGGCAAATCAAAATTCATACAACTGCTTTACCCTAGGAAATATTTTTTTTTTTCCTCCAAAGAGGCACATACCAAATGCTACAAAAAAAAAAAAAAAAAGCAACACCGGGAGTCCTGGGGCTTTGATCCTTGAAGATAAAGACAGCAAAAGCAGTCACAAAGAAGAAGGTTTTGGCTGAGCATCCCTTGGCATGTCAGACTAGCTGCCCCTCACAGCCATGAGGCTGGCAGCAGGGTAGGGCCAACAGGTCCTAGACAAGCAGGAGCCATTCTCTCTTAGGCCACGTTTGGTACAACCCCACCTCAAGATTCAATCTGAAACTGATGTAAGCGCTGTCACAGTCTCTGTCTGCCAGGCCCCAGGCCCAATAGATGGTAATTGTTAAAACAAATCTGAGGCCAGCTAAGCCTCTGTGGTTGTTACTGTGCTCTGAACCATGGCCATTTGGATTTATAGCCATGACGGAGTAAAATGGATTCCTCCTTCAGCCCATCCTTAGACTGACAACCCTAATTACTTGTTAGCAGCCCAGGCACTGGGCAGCAGAGTGAACAATCCTCACGCTGTAGCGCTGAGGACAGGGCTGTATGCACAAACACAAACTCAGAGCAATGTAATCCCAGACACAGCACTGCTAGCTGAAAATGTGTTGACAATCTGGAACAAAACTCTCTGCTCTCATAGAAACAAGGGGGTTTCTATGTGTTGATAGAAACACAGAAATAATGTATACTCTTAGCTTATTTACACAAACCTCTGAATAACAAATTAGGTGGGAAACAGGGAGGATTTCCATCAGAGTGGGACCAGATGACAGGATCAGGCTTTGTCTGTTTAGGCTGCTGGGTTGAGGTCAGGTCCATGATTGCAAAAGATTTTCTTCTCCCTAATGAAGGTCTCCAGATCTGCAAACACTGAATTTGCAGAAAGCACAGTTTGCACGTGACTTTGAATGCAGAAACATCTTCCCCAGAACCTCAGGTAATTCTTAAGGCTTTGATGGCTTAATATTACCCAGAGCACTCCAGAGGTATCTCCATACCTCTGTTAGGTATGAGAGCCTACAGTTACCCTGTTTTTGGGAGCAAGACCAGCAGGATGTAGTTCAACAATATTAGAATATGAGTGGAAGGGCAGGAAAGACCCAGCCACTCTATGGGTAGAAAAATCACCTCCTGCCCCCAAGTTAGCTTCCGAACTGTGCTCATCAGCTTGGAGCAGGGTGTCAGAATAGACTTCTCTGATGAAAATCATCATAATAATAAAAAAATACAACTACTATTAATAAATGTACTCACAAATGAATCCAGCCAAGTCTAAAATTCATAGCAGATGGCTCCACACTCCAGCTCACGTGGCCAAGCAGCAAGATGGATAAGCCGGCTCTGTCACAGATATGGGTCAGCTCTGGCCAGGGACATCTCATTTCTCTTAGACTCCCTTCACATAAGCAGGGAGAGCTGCAGGGAGCTCTCAGGAGGCAAAAGTCCCATCCTAACCACTCTGAAGAACCATCTCCAAGCCAGGAGCATGTCTCAAGAGCACTTTTAACAGAGCAGTTAATATCCACGCTTCTGTTTCAGAGGGGGTAGGATACCTGCAAAGAGTGCTGACACTGAGCGATGGCTTCAACAGTTGATCGAAACAGTTTAATGCATTTCTGTTTCCAGTTGCTTGGATCCAGCGATGCTTCTTTCTTATTTACAGTATCACTCCCTCCTCTCCTCCCTGATCTTCTGTTTGCTACATAGATAACGGGAAATTGATGCTGACTATTGCCCGTCTGAGCACTGTCAATGGGTTCAGGAGGGTTTTAAAGAGGAGTAAGTCAACAGGGTGACCAAGAATAACATTTGCCAGCATGTAAGCCCAGATGGGAAAACAAATCCTTGAATACCTGAACATTTCTTTAAGCGACAAGGGCAACAGATGCCTCAACAGGACATAATCTGGCTGCCTTTCAGGTAGGGGCAAAGCCAGACTTTCTCATCACTGGCCCTGTGGCCATTCCTATGTCTAGGACTATCCACACCTCCTGAAGTCCTGTTAGCTGTGATAGCTGCCCTTCCAAAAGAAAAATGTCAGTCTACTTTCCTGTTTGCACCTAACATTCATTATGCTTTGAAGTTAAGCACAATAATCCACCTGCTGCTGTGTGTGACAAAACTCAACCTAAGGGCAGTAAACCTAATTCTTTGGAGATCAATCCTAGGTGATTGTGGACTATTATTCTGAATCCAGAAGAGGCCAAGCTCTCAGGCCATGTTATTCATTTTCTAGTCTTTCTTCCTGCCAAGATGTCAACCTGTATTGTGACCCAAAGATGAAAAACAGCACCAGCTTCCAAAACAAGGTCAACTCTATGAAAATATTTCCTTCTTCCTCTTCCCTTCTTTCTCTGAGCACTTAGAGATATCAAGACTTCTGCCAAAGACAAGAATGGCACCAGCAAATGTCTCCTTATCCAGTAAACAGAATTTGGTGGATCAAGAATCAGGTGTGATGAGGCGGGTAGGGTTGAGCTGGACTTTGACAGAGCTGTTCAGCAGTTTATGATATGGTCAAGACTGACAAACCTTCAGGACTGACAAAATATCATTCTTGCAAACATGAATGGTAATGTACTGGGACTGAAATTTATACCACACTGTTATATGAGGCTCCAAGAAAGCAAATGTAACATCACCATGATAAGAGAGTCATCTCAAAGGCCAGTTATTGCAAAGGCTAGAGTTTAGAGTTTCTCCTGTTCTTTGTAATTCATGGAAATGCCATTTTAGATAGGCTTTCAGGATACAGGGAACTTTTTTTTTTTTTTTTTTTTTTTTTTTTTTTTTTTTCCCTCTTCAATTTTCTATTACGTACTTGCTACATTTGCATCCAGGTAGCATCCTTTTCACTGATCCACACACATACATTTTTTTCTTTCCTCTTTTCATACATACTGGCTCAAGTGACACTTTGTAAACCAAATGCACAGAATGCCATACATTCTCAAGCCCAGTATGTGTTTTACAACCTTATGCTGATCTCATCTACACTGGGTGACCCAGTCCTGATTTTGAACCCACCTCTGCAGAAGATTCAATTTGCTGCTGGGATTTTCTTGAGTGAGTACCTAATCCTGAAAAAAGGCTTGACAACAGCATTAGCAATAGCATCAATATTATTAACAACAGTACTCTGCCCTTCCATGGCTATTTTTATTCCAAGATTTCAAAGTGCTGTGTTTATTATGCCTCACAAATCCTCAAAGAGACAGATCAGTTTTATTCCTGCTTTAAAGATATAGGAAAAGACAAGAAATTGTCGCTCCGTGTGGCAGCTAGGTTCCCAGGAGTTCCAACAAGCCCAATGTCTCGCTCTAACCAGTATATAACATTTCTTTATACTAACCACAGAGCTACGAGGCTGCAAGGACTTTCACGAACTTATTAATCTTCCAAACCCCTACAGTTCAGACCAAGAAGTTGAGGGAACAGACCATCCAGCCTGTCAGAGAGCTGATGATAGAAAATTACTGCCTATAAGATAAAAGAAGAACAAGTTTTTCTGCTTGCAAAATAAAAAATAATAATAAAACCACTTTTTTTCTGGGGGGGGGGGGGGGGTGGTTGACAGCTGATTTGCACTTTTTGTCTTCTTGTTCTCTCTCTTTCCAATACTGCAGTGCAGTCGGCAAAGCCTATGTGTGGGCTAGTTTGCTACAGCACAGAACTATATGCATGAGGGTGAGGGGAGAAAAAGAAAAGAAAAAAGAAACACAGAAACAGGTTCTGACATCTAATCAGATCTGCTGTATTGATTTTGCAACTTTAGCTTTGGAGCAAATCAGAGAAACAGCCACATTATCACCCAGAATTCGCTCTTCCCTTGAGCGAGCTGGTTCAAAGGGAGCTCACGCAGGCACACACAGAGGCACGGCCGCATGCACACACACACATGCACGCGGCCGCATGGATGCGCGTCACCCGAGCGGGCTCTCCGGTGGGAAGCGCTCATCGCGGAGGCTGCAGAAGCCACACGATCCCCATTTCCAACAAGATGAGAATTCCAGAGCAAGCGAGCAGACTAATGAGCTCCCCATGCTGCAGAGCAGCGTTTCAATTAACCACTGCGGCCCCCGCCGCTGCACCTAGTGCCTTCCAGCTGCATGAACAAGGAGGACAGTCACAAGCAGGGACTATGGTCTTTGTTGTTGCTTTTTTTTAGGGGAGGGGAAAAGGATATAAAGGGGATTGGGGCAATTCTTGCCCTACTTTCTTGCTCCACAGTTTGTTTTTCATGCCACTGTTACCTGGGCTAGGTCACAACGAAGGTTGGCCTTGGGAAGAGCAATAGGAGGAATGTGTTGAGTTGCTCTTTACAAAGAAGTTCACTGCATCTTTGCCTTCTTGTGGGTCACAACTGGGGCTCTGCCCCATAACAGCTTCTGGTTTCTACCTACCTGTTGCTTGCGGAGTCGTGTCCAGCCCCTCCAGCCCAAGATTCAGGGCTGTGATTCCCATCCAGACTACCTAGCAAGACTGGATTCAGCCCAGGCTGGGCATTGCCCCTCCCTCTGCAAGGAAAAAGACAGGCAGTGGGGACCACACTGCCTTCAAACACCACCTCTGAACTGAGGACACCAGCAGGTCTGATGGTTCTTTGCTCCAGAGTGAGATTTTGTTGCATCTCCCATCAGCTCTTGGGGTGAAAGTCACCCTTCCTGCCATATGCCTGTCCCAGCCTGCCTCCCAAAATAGCTTAAACCAAAACATCCATGTCCCCACTGCTTTGGGGAATCTTCTCCATCTATGCTTAGCTTCACAGAAATCCGCACAAATTTCTCTGCCCCTGTGCTGTGATTCAGCTGCTGACAAGCTCCCAAATGGACAGACTGATCATTTTAAAAGGGGGTTCTTTGAATATGCAAAGTGCTTGCAGGATCTGGCACATCTTTGTTACTGCTGTGCTCCCACCAGCTCGCATCAGCCAGCAGTGTGCCTGCTTGGCTGCAGACAGGTTATCTGCTCCGGTCTTGCTTCTCCTCTCCCCGGGGATCAAGCCAGAGAGGAGTGTGGCAGTGTGTCTAATGAGTGCTGCTGTGCTGCGCTGTGCGTGGATGCTCTGCAGTCACAGCCCAGAGACAGCATGCCTGGGTGCAAATTAACCTGCTCCCTACCATCCCACACCTGCCAGATCCATGTTGCTCAGAGGATTTCAGACATGCTGCCATCCCAACAGGATGTCCAAGTGATCAAGGGAGGGCTGTTCCTGCAGTCATTGATCCTTTCAGATTGAGGCATTTCACCCCTCTGCCTTCACCTTGATTCAAAATCTTGAAGGAGACAGCACAGACCCTCTGCTTCTGCTTGCCCCCAGCTTGTCAAAACAGACCTCAACACCGCAGGAGCACTCCTTTACCTGGAGGTAGGAATTGCCGAAGGGAAAGGATGCAGTCACCCAATGAGAACACCAGCAGCATCCCTCCCTCCACACTCACCTTTATGCACAGATACCACTGCCAAGTGGAGCTGTGAATGTCACCCAGCACCGAAATCACTCAATACACCACATGCTAAGAATCAGTTTTCTGTTGCTTACAGCTTTACTGCATGGCAACGGGGATTATGCAGTCCATAGTACGGTCTGCCTACCACTGCTTTTTTGGCAAAATGGTTCAGGCATGTCCAGAAGTGACAGGTGCAGGAACTAAGTTGCAGAAAGCGGTATGAGGTAGAAGGGTGTCATTGACATTCATTTGCTGTCTTTTGAGTGCTTGACTTCACAGCCTTATTAACATGCCCTGAAGATATTTTGCATGTATGTTACGCACGCAAATGCACACCCTGCAAAGCTGCTGTTCTGAGGTCATCCACTGGTAGAGAAATGGGAAGCATTGTGTATGAACACACAAAACACCCTTCCCTTCCACTTGCATCACACTGCCTATATGGTATCCTGCCCCTGCCTTCTGCAGCCAGGCCAGTTAAATAGAAACTGCTCAGAGGTCCCCAGACAGAAGAGACGTGTTGGCTCAGCCCAGTAAGAAAGGTCAGCCCTGCCTGAAAGCTGCACAGTGTGTCAGAGACGCTTAGCCCACATGCTTACGCACACACAGGCATTCAGACCAACACCCCAGGACTGTATGGTTATACTCACACTGCACGTTGAGCTGCACCAGGGCTTCCCGGGGTCTGATGTTAAAGCCGTTGTACCTGGCTGTCTGACACTTATAGGTCCCGCTCATCTCTCGGCTCACACTCTCCAGGCGCAGCTTCCCATCATATGTCTCCGTTGTCATTGTCCCTGAAGGCATGGGGGTTTCCTTATCTACCCGGGACCAGATGATAGGTGGCTTGGGCTTCCCTCGCACCTCACACTGCAGCTCAGCCCTGGAGCCCTCCCGGACAGTGATGGTGGACTGACCTTTGGGGACACTGATGGTTGGCGGCACTAAAAAGGAGATAAGAAGGGACTGGTTTTACACTTATTTTCCAGCAAGCAAGGAACTTGAGATGCCTGTGTCTGCATCACACTGACAGCCCTGAGAACTGCTTCACTGGACACCGGTCACACCAGTGCAGCCCCTATTGGAACAGAGTGCCCATGTAAATCATCCTACAGGACCTGAAGCTGCAGGGCACTAAGGAAGATCCCAAGCTTCTCCAGGAATTGGCCTCTATGCCAATGGAAAGTGCCAGCTTCACTTGGACATCCCCCTAGCTCCCACTTCTCTGGATGAAAAATGCTCTCCAGCAGCAGGGCTAGCACTGATGAACCAAAACCCAAAGCCTCTTTGAACCATGTCTCCATTTCTGGTCAGTAAATTTCTCAAATTGAACTGTAAACTTTTGACCCAGAAATAAAAGTTGTATCTGCCAAGGCACTTAGTCCTCTTGCACAGGTGAGACCAAAGCCAAGATTTATAGGATTAGTGTTTTGCAGACCTCCCGCATTGCCAGTCACCCATAATCCCTGTATATTTTACATTGAGATGCACATTGTGCTGGTTATCTCTGGCTCACATGACAGAGGGGTCCCAGTAAAGATCAATTCTGTGCATCCTTCAAGGCCAGACTGAGAACAGCTCACTGAGCAAGAACTGCTGCCTAGTGGAGGCTAGAGCTGATGGCACAGTAACACTCAAGAAATACCCAGCTATCAGTTCTCAAACAAAACTTTGCTGACAAACAAAGCTAAAACAAACAAACAAACAACAAACAAACAACAACAAAATCACAACCCAAGGACTGCAGCTAAAAGGAGCAGAGGTTTCAGTGGGAAGAAGTTTGTTGTTCATATCCCCATGTCCACCAAGAGCCCAGGAAGGGGAAGTTCATGCCCAAAACCATGTAACACTGACATTTTATTTGTATTAGGCTTCAGAATTAACAGTTCAGCTAAGGTAAATATGGAAGCAAATGTTTTCTGAAAGCTCCTCGTTCAGCCCTTCAAGCTGACAGTGGCAACACTTGGATTGACACTTCCATAACCACAAGGGGTACGTATTTCATTTCCATTTAAAGAAAAATTAAGGACTACAGAGGGCATAACAAGCTGTATTAGCTCAATTCAGCTCCAGCGAAGGAGATTGTGCTACAGTAATTGCACACGTTACAGCCCACGGCAGCTTTAGAGGAAATTTAGGATGGCTCCAGCCCTGTCTCCCGCAGCAGTGACCTCCCGGTGCAACATTTTCAATTTGCAAGTTTCCCATGGACTGGGGAACCTCATCACTCCCTGTCCTGAGCAGTGCCATGGACGACAGCGCTCTTGGTGCCGACACTGCCAGCAGCCGTTCACCTGGCGAGAGGCAATTTTCTCCATGGGGAAAAGCTGTAAATTGTATTTGGAATTTTATTTTATTGTATTTTTTTAATTAAAGCTGTCTCCTTGGAGGCACTCAGTGGAAGCTGCCACCTTGGTGAGCACAGGCTTTGCTTGATGGGGAAACATGAAGCTGCCATTGCTGCCCTCCTGCACTGATCCTGCGCTCTGGGGAAAATCTACTGGATTTTTATTTAGGAGCCATGTGTTGGAAGTGGCTCAGTGGCTGGGGGGGATGCTGTGATCTGGGTAGCCTCAGCTGCTGCTCATGCTGCAAGGAGGGCTGCTCCTGCAGGAGCGATGGTATTTACTCCCTAGGTCACAAAGTAGCTCCGCTGGACCAGATTGCTGAAGGGAGGCTTTAAAATGCTCTCCTCCTACAGCAGCACCCATGTGAGCATGTAGGTCTCACCTCCACCAGGAGAGACAGAGCTCAGAGCAGCTGCCAGTGCCAGTGGTCAGCTGGTTCCTGGGCCAAGACCTGCACCAACAGACCCTGCCCAGGTCTTTGGTGGGATCATCCACGGGCTCCCGGCCCTTTGCTGCCTCCTAGCCTTGTAGTCCTAAACACAACTGCACTCTGCCATCTAGTGATCTTGGGTAAAAAGGGTTGCTCCCAGCGGCGGCAGCCAGAGGAGGTTGGGAGAGCCAGGTTTGCACCAGAACTGAGGGGTTGCTAGCAGAGGAAGCACCACCACTGACATTTATCAGGTCCGTGGCTCAGTCTCTGGGATGCTGCTGAATATGGGTGCAGTCCCGTTGGGAACAGACTGGTCCCAGCGTTTCTGCTGAGAGACGGGAGTCCTGAATCCTCAAAAGCAGTACAACAGCACTTTCTGCTGGGGCACTGAAGTGATCCAAGTCCAGGAACAGCACTGGGACCAGCCTGACTAACACGTTGAGCACAACCAAGGACTGAGGACAAAATTGCCATGAAGGTTCAGGACAAACTCATTGGGCAACTCATTGCCCACAGGAGCCCTTACCAGACACCTAGCCTGATGCTGCTTTGTGCCATACCCTCACGGTGACATGGATGTGTTAGAGGGCAGAGCTGGATGCACAGACTTCTCCAGAAGCCAAAAGACAGCCCCAAGACCCTGAATTTTAGTCCCCACAGTGACTCACAAACACACCTATAGCTTAGTGCTGTCCTCACGAAGTTCTGACCCTTGATTTACAGGGAGGAGGCATTTATAACATATGGACTTCTGCAGAGAGTGCCCAAGACAGACTGAAATTGCAATCCAGTGAACATTAAAGTTCTTCACAGAATTTGCTACGACTAATGATACCAGTCTTCTGGCCACAGCTCTAAAAAAAAGGGATATTCCTCACAAGCAATGCCAAAGGAAGCAAAGAGCTTTATTTCTCTTTTACTCCCTCCTAAGCAAAAGGACCTCTGAAATTTACTGAAATACCACCTCCGCTTTCTTCCTTCAGAATTTGGTGGCTTCTTTGAGCAGTCACACTCTAAACCTGTGGGATGGAGCTGGGGGAGAGCTGGTGATGCCTACAGCTCCCCCAAGGTCCCCAGCTGCCACAGAGAGGCTCACCTGTCTCTGAGGAGATGTTCACCTCCACGCTGAGGTCAGGAATGGGTGCTCCTTGGAAGGTGGCCACACACAGGTAGGTGCCGTAGTCACTGAACCTCAGGTCGATAATCTCCAAGCTGCAGGTCACAGGTGGGAGCTCGGGGTCATTCCTGGTGATGAGCAACCGGTCTGAGAACCTGGCTGGCTTCCCATTCTTGTACCAGGAGTAGACAACCTTCTCCTGGGGGACAGCATCCACGTGGCATGAGAGTTTCAAGTCCTGCCCTAACTGGATGGTCTCACTCTCTTTGATCACATCAGGGGTGATTTGGAACGTGGCATTCTTCATGGCTGGGATGAACACAGGTGCAAAACTATTTAGGGAGAGCGAAGTGTCTCACATGGCACAAGACAACAGCCCTTTGTTGTTCTGGAGGGCAACATTTCTGTGCAAAACATGTCCAGAGACCTTCCCCAGCTATGTTCGTGCAAGAGATCCCCAGGGCTCACACCTGGCAGGCTGGCATCATTTCTGGCCCAGGACAGTACTACAGCCTGGGATGAGGCTGCAAGCAGCACTAGCACAGCTGCCGTCCTGGGAGCAGAGAAGATTGCATGACACCTTCTCCAGAATACTGATCTCTGCTAAGTATCACTCACCCTCAGCTGTATGAGACCAGTCAGGAGAAACACAAGTCTGTCCCCTTCACCCAGAAAATGCACACTATGAGAAAAAGAGCAACTTACATCGCACCAGCAGGTTCACTGTCTTCTTGGCTGGGTTCCCCACATTGTTGATGGCTGTGCAGTTGTAGTAGCCCGAGTCCTCCACACGGATCCTCCAGATGGTGAGGTTGCCTCCTTGCACAAGGCTGTTGGGAGGCATTGGGCCGGGAGAGTGAGACCAAACCACCTCTGGCTGTGGGTCACCGCCTGTCAGAGAGCACTGCATAGTGATGTTGTCACCAGGGTTGGCCACCAACGTTTCATTGACTGACAGTTTCAGAGCAGGTGGGGCTGCAAGAGGATGAAGAGACACTGCTGAGCTTGAAAAGGACCCACCCACTCACCTGGGCAGAGCTTCATGCTTTCTGGGATTTGTTCATCAAAGCCTTCAGCCTAAGAGACTGACACAGAAACTGTCTGCACCATAACAGACCATGAAGAGAAACTCCACACCCACTCCACAGGTGTCAAATACAATCTTCTAGAGACCTGTGTACTATAGACCAAGTCCTGGGGATGCTCTTTCATGCACAACTGAACAACTGGGAATGATTCAAAATGTCTAGACAATCTTCCCTTTGAATAACCTACTACGTGGCTTTGGCTTATTTTATTTCTGCACCCTTCTCACTACATCCCCCTCCATGAACTGATCCAAAAAAAACCCCTCCCTTTGTATTCTCCATTTCATCCCACAACAAGCCTTTTAAAGTCCTTGTCAGCATCATCGCATGCTCCATCCAGACAGCACTGAGAAAGTAGCGGTCCCCAGCACAAAGGTGGGGAGTATGTTTTAAGTAACAGCCATAATAATGCAAAATAAGACATTGTTCCATATTCATGAAGCCTGATTTAACAGCATCATTATTTCAGCCTCTCCTCTCCCTGGACCCTGTGTTAATGAGCTGTGCTGGATTGGTGTTGGATCTCTGAATTACAGCCCATACAAACAAGGCAAGGAATGCTCTCCACTCAGTACCCGCACCATAATTTATCTGCACAACTACCTCTACACTGGAATATTGTTTTGGTGCATCAAACCCAGTGTCCTCTCCCCAGCCATGGCACGTGCTGTTTGTGCCAGAGGTAGCCAGCTTATGCCTACAGACGAAGGCAACTCCTCTGCCACCTGCAATGGCCATTTTGGGGCCTGTGGTTGGAGCCCTTGAATTTGGAGAGGCCATGGCCTGAACACAGAACCTTTAACAGGCTTCTCTGCTGGATTCTTAGAAACAGCATCCAAAGTTTAATGTCCACTAAGCAGCAACACAAAGATTTGTGCTCCCTTTCTGGGTGCTGGTTGGTTTCATGAGATGTAGTGAAGCCCAGGGATGCAGCAGCTCAACAGGTTTTTGTTGGGCAGGACACTTTTTTGTGGCTAACAGGAGCTGATACCAATAGCTGCTCCTGCCCTGTAATGCTGAACGAGTCTCAGATAAAGGCACAGACAAGCACATAGATGCAGCATCTTGCCTGGGGACATCCTCACATCCCCTTCAGAGCTAGAGAAAGGCTGAGACCAGCTTATGTTGAGAGAGAAGATGTCAGAGTTGGGGAGCAAGAACCAGAGTTCCTGCAGGCTTTGGTTAAGATTTCAGGATCTTGTGTTGTTTGATGTGCACATATCTGACCAACACTCATCTTGTTGAGCAGTGACACGTTGGGCAAGGCAAAATGGAAAAGAAGTGACAGGTTGGGCAAGCACTGCCTCAGGGCAGGCTGTGTGTGCATGCAAGAGGAGAGGCAGGCAAACTGCAAAGCAGCCACCCGCTCGGCTTGAGGCAGCGAGCTCCCAAAGCATGTCCCAAAACGGAACTCTGGCTGTGGCAGCCTGCACAGGCTCCCACTCCCACTCCTGTCAGCAGATAGAGGTTAACATGCCTCAGACATTGTTATGCAGGAGATGAATCTCATTTATTTGTAACCTGTGGCAATTCCTTTTGTTCTTGGCTCAGAAAACCTGCTGGCGGAGTCTGCCGAGAAGCAAGGGGACCATTAAAAACAAAGAGTCGCTTTCAATTCCCTTTGAAGTCCAATTTGCTGCAGTAAAACTGCAGGAAAATTAACCAGCTGGGCTGCTTAATTTTGCAGAAATCAAGGAAAGGGAAAACATCAGCCCAGCCTTGTCGGAACAGGCGATGACAGCCGGGTGCTGAGCCAGTCCCGTGGTTCTGCGGGACCCAGCCTGCTGCTCCAGAGCCACACAAGGGCAGCGGGACAGAGCAGTAGCAGGGAAGGCCTCTTTCCCACCAAGGCTGCAGGCTGAGCATTGGTTGCCTGCTGCAAGGGCCAAGCTGCTGACACCAAGCTGGGGAGAAGCCCATTTCCACGCTGGAGACTGTGGTCTGTCCAAAAGCCCCTGCCAGAGGAGTTCAAGTGAGCCACCTAAGGAAGAGCAAACAAACTGGGAGGCGCAGATTCCCTTGGCCTGACAGGCCACGACCCACTGGCTCCACTCAAAGTCCATCGCGGCTGGGTCTATAAATATTTAAGAAATCAATTTCCATGCACCTCAGTGCCCCTTGGGCCCTCCTCAGTTACAAAGACAAAGGCATCCTGAGTGAAGCTGCTCAGCATGCTGTGCACAGCCTAGGCTATGGAGGTTGCTAATGCAAGAGCACAAGAGGCAAAGAAGAAATCTATGGAAAAAAAAAAAAAAAAAGGAAAGAAAGAAAGAAAGAAAGAGAGAATTAAGATTTTTCTTTAAATATTTTCTTGTCTATGCACAACACTACCTACAGGGCAAGTGAGCCAGATTATATTTCATGTTAAATATGCTCCTGTTATTTAACACAAACCCTCCTTTCCATGTATCACCAGCTTCATTTTTGTGGGAAGCTTTTAATACAATTTGCTAGGAATACATATTCCATAGTCCGTTTGAGCTTGTGGTGTGAGGCTCCATTGTAACTGTGTATAAATATGCATTTACAGCTAAATAACATGAAAAAAGAACTAGATGTATGTGCTACATGGGCCAGGTTCAGAGTTTTGGTAAGTACCCTAAGAAGTTGGTGTGAATTCAGCCATTTGCTGGCTTCTGATCTGGCAACAACTTGAAAATACATTTTCCCTGTTCACTCAGTAAAGGGATTGGACCGAAATGAAGGATACTTTCCATGTGCTTGGGCTAGCAGGGGGAACGGGGCATGGAGATTTTTTTTTTTTTTTTTTTTTTTTTTTTGTAATTCTTCAAAAGTAAAGCCACACCAAGAATGAGCAGCTGTCTGAGATCCCTTTCTACACCTCATGCATAAGTTTTTAAAGGGAATATTCCTTCATTCTCTACAGTCTCCTCCTGAAAGAAACTCAGGCAGTGATGTGAGTTGCCTGAGATGTGTTCACAGGGATCTTACCACAGGAAGAATATATATATATATATTTATATATATATATATATATATATTTTTTTTTTTTCCAACATTAGCTATATTTCACTTTCTTAAGCTTATTATTTTTCTTCTTTCCACATAAAATGAAACAACTATTGTTCAGCACCCTGGGCTCAGCCAGATCAATAAACATAATTTATACAGTATCAACAATATCCCATCAACAGTTGGCAACATCAAAAGAGTTCTGTTTCCACTGCACAAAGATGACACCAGGGATACAAACTGCTTTGTGCTACATTAGAGAGAGGTGAATAATTCAAACAACTACATTGCCTTTCTTTCTGATCATGGAATACCCCAGAGCCAGAAGCAATTTCCTGACATTTACTTGCTATTTGAAAATATTTGACATATGTGGGGACTTT
>CM021767.1:25991946-26131023 GCA_011076525.1 Nettapus auritus
CCCCCCTTTTTTTTTTTTTTTCCCCCCATGTTAAGTGGACAGTTTGCTGTCAGGTCCTTGCAAGTGTTTGGTATGTGATTTTGGCTATTGGTGGGTTATTACAAGTCAAGCAATAGGCACCAAATTGATTTTGTTCACAACTGGAGGCACACTCAGGCACTGTCAGCATGGATATCAGCATGTGTGTAGTTGCAGGATTTAATTATTGGGAAGGCAATGGAGATATTTGCTTTCCAGATACATTGGCACCAGCAGGACCCCTGGGCTGGGAGGCGCTCTGAGTGCAGCCTTGCAAACCAGGCCAGAATCACACGTGAATTAATTATTTGTGAGGACTTCTGCAGCATCTGCCCTGCTCCAGACTGTATCAAATCTATTTTTAAAGTCACTTAGAATTATAAATAAATAAAACAGCATCTGGATTAAAAACTACATTGTACTTCAACACCTACAGGTAGTCTGCTTCAGTGATCACACAGCAGGCCCGGCCAAGGCATCAACTAGAGGAAATTGAAGTACTCCTGGCCACAAAACTTCTGCATTAAGGATTTACAACCCTAGCAGCCACACATGTGAACTCAAGGTGGTCCTCTCATCGCAGTAGGCCTGGAGACGCAATGGCTGCTTGGCAGGTCATTACATTACCTGTAGTGTTTGTGAGCTGGAAGGTGATGGATTTGTCGGGGATGCTGCAGACATTGCGGACAGACACCTGGCAGGTGTAGCTGGCGTAGTCCTGAGGCCGCAGGTTCTTCAGCTTCAGGACTTTGGTTTCACCCTGGGAGTTGGGAGGAAACAGACAGGGAAAGAGACGGGTGTACAAAGCACAGCTCATCAGTGCAAGTCAATCACCTGGCCCAAAGGCTACCAGCAGCAACCATTGAAACCCCTGGGAGCTGTGCAGGCTCCAAGCCCTTCTTGCTCTATACAAAGGAGACACAAAAGGATTGCCCTGATAGTTCCACCTCCAGGATTTCTCAAAACACCCAGCAACCAACTATCATATAACCTGAAAGCAGCGCTGAATGGGTCTAGCCATAATTTCTTGTCAACTGCTGTCAGAATCATCTTGCGGAACTCAAAAAGCCTTGAATGTCTAAGAACAGGCCCTCATCTCATGCCAAGATGTCAGTAGGAGCCCAAATGAAGTCAGTGGGGTCCCAATATTACAAAACCAAAGTAAACCAGAGCAGATGCTGCCCTAAATATGATATATTTAGCAGTTAATCTCAAAAAAAAAAAAAAAAAAAAAAGATAATTCAAAAAAAGATAATTCAAAATAATAATAATAATATATTCAAATAACCCTCCCCAACCTTTCTGATCTCCTTTCTCCAGATTCTAATCTCATTTATGCTGGCATAAATCCAGAGTGTCTGCACTGACTTTGATAGCCTTTTCTCATACTATGGTAACAAACATACAAAGACAAAAATCACTCACTAGCACTCCATCAGTTACTGGCACATTGTAGAAAGAGAATAAAGTTGTTAAATTAACAATATATGTGTTCTGTAAATTTTTATTTATGGAATGCAGAAAGCTCAGAGATGCATCCTGTGGTTTGCACACCCTGCAACTCATACGTCTTCCCGTGACAGCTTGTCGCTGCTGTTCTCCTTGTGTTTGTCTAAATCTCTTTTGGAGAAACCATTCCGTAATTGCCTGTAAATGTGAGAAGGTGTCAGCACGACAAATCCTCTTGAGACAACCTCAAGGGACTGGGTGATGAGCTCAGGCATGCTAATATGCGGAGAACAAGGATCTGAACTGAGTAAATTAGAAAGATAAATACCTAGGAGACCAATAACCCCATGGAAGTCCTGTCCCCCGAGATCTGTTGCTATATCACACAAATGACGGCATTTACAATGTGCGTGTCAGCTGGTGACTTACACAGTCATATGTGCCCATTTTATTGATTAGTAAATGTTGAGTAAATATGTATAAACCTTCAAGGTAAATAAGTTTTAAAAAGCTAAAACAGCAGACCTTTTTTATTGTGAAAGCCTACCCAAACCTGACACTGATATCAGTTTCTCTGGCCTAACTCTCAGACCACAGTACCCCTATGAAGGTTGCTTTGTTAAACATAAATAATTTGAGCTCTGGCAAGGTTTTTCCCTCCCAGGTGTGCTATAGAGGTATATTTTGCCTACCTTCAACTCTTCTCAACCCAAGCTCACAGATTTACGCTGGTACAAGCAGGAGGACTATAAGGGCATGGCTATCCTAAAACCCACCCCAGAGCTGGGGATGACCCACAGTGGCAGGAGCATTGCCTAAAAGGAGCTGCAGGACATGGGGTCATTTACATGTTAATGAGGCACCACAGTGGATTTCTGATGGATGGTGGCTTCCTCTGAGGCCAGGGATGTCCTGCTTGGATGCCACATAGCACTGGACAAGACAAAGCTCTCCTGAGGTCTGAACAGCAGCACTGTCCTACAGTATTTCTGCAAATTTGCTGCAAACCAGCATCTCTATACTCTGTCCTAATCCCCCTACACGTTTCCATTTGGCTGCCCATTTCCACGACCTGCAGAGATGGCACGTTTCAATAAAACATGAACATGACTGCATTAACTGAAAAGTTGCCTGGGGCACTGCTCAGAAATCAAACTCAGCCACAATGTGCTTAGGGCCCAGCTTTAGGAGCACTGGAGAGCAGAACGATGTGTGGGATGAAACGGGCACCCTCGGGAGCTGCCCTTCCCTCCTCACACTGCCTAGTGGTCTCAGCACTAGGGCTGGTTGACATCTGAAGGATACTCAGGGCTATAGCATGGCTTAGGATAACATGCCCAAGGTGCCTTGGCAAAAGAAAACTCCCTTCAACCACCCACTGCTTTGTCGGGCTAGTGACTGTGAAGGAAGTGGCATTCAGAGGGGTAACACAGCTGTGCAGGGGCAAGTCCAGCACAGATGAGCAGGGGGAGCAGAGAGCATGACACCTTGCCACAGAACAATAGTCAGAAAGTGCCCAGGCACTGTGGCTGTCACCTGTAGCCATTAGGAAAAACTCTTCATCATTTGCCTCAGCGAGTCCACAGCAATTCCTGACATTGGCTCACACTGCTAAACGTGAAGCACTTTCCCTTGTTTATGGAGCTTGGGTACTTAAATAAAAAATAGCAGTGAGAGGTAGAGGAGACCATTATTTATTTATTTTTTGCTTGGAGAACAGTCTCAGCCATCCAACAGTCATGTAAATTCATTAGGGAAACTGTGGTCTGCTCTCAGGGAGCCTGCCAAAAGGGGAAGGGATGGCAAGCCAGGGACTTCTAGGCTGTCATGCTCCCTCCTGCTGCTCTGTTTCTATTACCCCCTGAGAACCTGCATACAGAGAAAGGTACTACCAGAGCTTCTGGAGCTAGTGCTCCTTCCAATGCCCACCACCCTCTCCCCAGCATCATAACCCATATGCAGAGAGAAACACCATTCACTGCAGAGGGCACTATACCACACCACTATGCTCATCACAAGCTGGTGGAGGTTTGCTTTTTTTCACCTGTGTGTAGAGGGGTTCATATATGTCCACGCCATTGTCCTGACTGTGGGAAAGCATCTCAGCTCCCCGTTTCCATATGAAGCGAGCTGGCGGGTTGGAGTTGACGGTGCAACGGAGGAAGACAGTCTTCTCCTGGTAGAAGCTGCCACGTACATCGCTGATGGTCTGGTGAACGGTGAGAACAGGTTCATCTAGATCTGGAAGGAAGGCAAGGAGGGCCGCAGCAGTTGTTAGTGAAGATTGTTCTGCCTGTACAGCCTGCAGAGTGGATGAAGCTCCAGGGGCCAGAGGGGAGAGAGGAAGCTCCCACACATTTGGCCAAGGACAACTGCTGAGTTCAGAGCTGATCTGAGGGCAGGTAACACAAACAGTATCTAAAGGGAACAGACAGGAGAAGCCAAAATTCTCCCGCTCACCACACAACATTCAGAGAATAGAAAGCACCCTCTGGTTTGCAGATCCCATGTGATCCTCCAGTAACTTGGCCACGTGCCACACACCTCTCTGACAAATGGGCTGTATCACCCTCCTCAGAGACATCCCACACCCAAAATCACCATTCTCTACTTCAATGAGAGGCCAGAAGGATCCCCAGTAACTCTACTCCATGCTCATTTCTTCTGTTCCCACTTTGCACTTCTCAGTGCTCTCCTGAAATCATGGGGCTAAGCCCATGCCTGTGAGATGCCAACACAAAAGCCATGACAATCCTTCAAGTCAAGGGGTGAGAGTAGAAACAAGGTCAAGATTAAGGTCCTAGATAAGAGCAAGTCCAGTGGAGTTCCATGGGAACATGAAATGCAAAACACAGTGACAGGAGTGCACAATTTCCCTTGATTTTTCTATTAAAGTATCCTCTGTGTATTTTCTCTTTTCCAGGTCTGCACTGACTCTCCCTCTTCAGCAGCTTCTACTCAATGCATTCCTATCACTAAACTGATCAGATTCTTTTCTCCTTTTACAGAAAACACTCCTTCCAAACCTTCCTTCACCATACCTGCACCAGACACCTGCCCTCGTGATCAGATCAATGGTTATAAATAACTTCACTTGCAAGGAGACAGGCAATATCTCTGCATACTTTCTCCCTCTACCCAGGGCACACTGCTCCCCAGGGGCTGCCCTCCTGCTTAAAAGGGGATACTTTCTGGGGCCTTTGCACCAGACACCACTGCTGGAACATCAAGGAAACATGGGGAGAACCTCAGAGGAGGTTGATCTTCCTCCTTCCAGAATCACTTTGAGATTGATTAGGGTTAAATGTAAAGATCCTTTTTGGCAAGATGGAACCAGCTAGCTCTCTAAAAATGAAATCTGCCCCCATGCCCTTAAACATGTCTTATAAAGTGTCTGTTGAGCTCAGAGAAGCAATTCTGTGCTTTCAGCAGCCTTATGACCCCATCTTCAACTTCAAGAAAACTGATGCACATGCATCCAGTATGCCTTTGTGCTGCCAGCACTGTCTTCTGTACACTATAGCAGAGAAGATGAAGACACGTGCCTATCACCTCCAGCTCTCTCATGTCACCTAATTTTCAAGATATTTTATTCTAGAGATTTACAAATTTGGAAGTCTGGCTCCCAGGAAGGAAGTGGGGAAGCAGGGATGAGCTCCTGTTAACGTGTCATCCAAATAACGTATGTTCTGTGCTGAATCACAAGTGTTAAGTGGTGGATTTGCATATTTTAATGAGCTGTATGCTTGGTAGACAGCACTTGTAATGGGACACAAGATTTGTTGGCTTGACCATACCATAGCTCAGACTCAGAGAGACAAGAAGAGCTGTTAACTGAATGTCAACAAGAAAGGAGAAAAAAAAAAAAAAGAAATGGGAAAAAAACGTAGAAAGCATACAAAGGTGGAAAAAATGGTCCCTCTCCATAAAGTGCTCTCTCTATGTGTCCATAAGATGATTGAATTTCTGAATTTTACATCAAGTTCTCTTGGACCAGGTCTTTGGACTCAGTCTTTCCTCTTTGCCCCTTCTTTATTCCTTAATCCCCCTTTATTTATTCACACTTTATATGAGCAAGTCTGTAGCCATCATCCCTCTGAGGCCCCATTTCTCAGCAGGATGCAAAGCAAAACACTTCCCTTACCCATCAAAGAAGATACTCTCCATTCAGTTCTGCTGACTCCCAGCTACTCCTCACACAGAAAATATCTTCCTTTTTCCTGCCAAGCCTTTCCCCCTTCAAATCTTTCAGCCTTCTTTAATAGCAGTCAGCTCTAAGCCTAGTCCTCCTGAGAAAAGCTAAAATAAGACCTACGACGGTATACATGTCCTTGATGTACGAGTAACGCCACTGATGTCAGTGAGCTGCACAAATGATAAATTTGGCCCAAGGCTGCTCATGGAGATGATCACATGGGATGTTTCATGCACAATATAAGCTTGTAAACATCCATTCTTTCTTTCTCTTTCCTTTCCCTCTCTCCCACATGGAAATACTCCACATGACAGCTGTCTCTCTGCCAGTGCCTAGCCAATACTTTAAAGCCTCAATCAACATACATTTGGGGCACAGGAATAACTTGCTACAGAGGTTAGTGCTTCTGTATTGATATCCTCTTGGCACCAATGATGCTCTCCACACAATCTGGCTGTCTAATACTAACAGAATGAGTGAGGACTAGCACTGGCTGTCAAGGACACCAAGGTCCACGTGAGAGTGATTACTTACCTCTAACGACAAATCAGGATGTAGGGAAAAGAGGGGTTTGTTTTCAGATTCTGGTTCATTCAGATGAAGGTTGCCTGAGTGAGCGTTCAACAAAAGCTGTGGCTGTTCCTATGTGTTCCCTTGTACTTACTGTAACTACCAGCAGAAAATAGACTCTCCTCCCCAAAAACCAAGCAAGCAGAACAGAGGTGTGTTACCAAGTCCATCTGCAGAGTAGATGTTAGTATGAGAAAGCCCTTGGCCACCCCATTAGCCCCATAGTTCTACAGGTCAGAGCTGCACGAGGGACCACGGGATGCTACATTACTCTAGCTCCAGTCTGCACTCCAGAAGTAAAGGGAATGCCTGCAGGTCATAAAGAGAGACTCATGCCACAGTTCTATTGCTAGAGACAGAGACCTTGGCAAGAAGTCATGCTGAGGACTGACAAAAACAAGTTCTGTTCATTACAGAAGGCTATTGTACACTGCACCTCAGCACAGAGGACTATCTTCCTAGCAGAACTTTGGGAACAGGGGGTGATGGGCTCAGGGGTAATAGAGTTCCAGCTAATCATTATAATTTATAATAATTTGCATCTTTTTAGCATCAACCTCTTGCTGACTAGGCCCTCTCAGATGATGTGAGCGAGAAGAGGGATTTTGTGTTAACAGAGCTGGAGGAAACTGGAACAGTGGATAGCCAAGACAATGAGCAGAATGGTAATAATCCCCTAGAGGCCAGATCTCCTCAAAAGTTGCCTAGACGTTAAATCTCCAATTCCCCCTAACAGGGGATACATAATAAGTCTAATTTCCCTCCCTTTTGTTCTCAACAGTCCCCAAATAAATGTTAAGTCAGCATGAGAAACCTTCAGATCTTGGGGTGCAAGGTGGCATCTCCAGGACACAAGACAGACAGTCATTGCAAGCAGCCAGAAAAATGTTGAGTCACTGCTGAAACCAAGGGGTCCTCAACAGCTTCCCTCACGTTTACCCCTTCACAACACAGCTTTCTTGGGTGCATCCCAGAATTTTTGCTCTGTTTCCACCACACTGCATTTAGCAATGGCACTGGTTTCAGGAGTGCTCCAGGCACCTGAGGCACTACTGATTCCAAGAAGAAAACCAAGGCTTATTCAAAATGAAGACAAAGAAAGCAGAAGCCACCTACAATGCCACATCCCATACAAGTGGTAGGTACCCCTGGCAGTGACAGACATCACAGCACCGAGATAAGAGTGTTTCATGCGGACAGGCAAAGCCATCTTTTTCCATATGGACCCAAACTCCTAGGGAAAATGGATCCTGGGGACACCACAGTAGTCCCTTTACTCCTGAATGAGATGCACATGGTCCTAGGGCAATGCAGCTCCCTACCGGCCCCGCAGCAAAGCAGAGACACGCAGTAGAACTGTGGGAAGGTCTGGGTTGCCGCTAAACGACTTACACTGCACATCTACTCGAATGGACTTGATGGCTGGGACCCCAACCCCATTTTCTGCTTTACAGTAATAGCGGCCCCCCTGCAGCCTTTGGATCTTCTCAATCCGCAGGGTCTCGTTAAGCACTGACGTCTCTTGGAATTTGTCCGATGCGCTGCCAGCAGTTTTGGTCCATCTCACCTGCACAAGAAGAGTGAGGGAAAAACAAGCTGTCAGTGGCACAAGCCAGAGATCACAGACAATAGCTGCAATCGCTTTTCTCCTTTTCCATTTCCTCTCCAGTCAGTCACAAAAGTGGTCCCTTCAGCACTGCCATACCTTACCAAATTTCAGCTGCTGATCTCGGTATGTCTCAGTAGACCAGGTGCTGATTCTCAGCCATTGCCAACCCTCATGTCCTAGCACCTGAGGTAACCCTTCAGTACACCCAGACACACACTGCACATTCACAAATCCTACTCTGGTCCTGCAAACCCAGCAACTTGCTTAGTTTAATACCACTACAGGACTTAATACCATCACAGGACTTTCAGCATTAAGCCTCAAGATCCCATGTGGCTAGCAGGCCACAAAGCTACAGCAGACATCAGCTCACACCTACAGGGCTTTTATTGCAGTCTGTACCCTTTCATCTTTCTCTGGACAGCAAGGTTATTTCTGTTGTTTGCTTTTCCAAGAGTCGAAACTGCTGTTACTATCTGGCTCTAGCCTCCTTCCCACAGGGAAACACCATGTATGTTATTTTTTTAAAGTCATTCTTCTGCAGTACACAAACTTTTACTTTGATTTGGAAGCTACAGAAAAAGAAAGGGGGAAAAATCCTTTCAGATTACAGACTGTCTTGCATTTTTGGGCATAAGTTGTGTGTCTTAAGGTCCTGGCTGGCAGAGGCAACATAGTGGCATGGTATTTCACGTTGAACAGTGAAAGAGGACAGCACTCCTAAAGACTAATTCTTATGTCTGTAATGAGGTAATTCTTATGTCTGTAATGAGGTACAGCCCAAGCAGCGGAAGTACAAGCTTGCTCTCATTTTCTGCAGCCCAGATAATAGAAGAAAGACAGCTTTTCTCAGCCCATTGGTGCCCTATATCAAAAACCTGCCTTCTAAAGGCTGGTGACTGATGGTCTCCCACAGTTGTGCCGTGTACATTCTAGGGATGAGATCCAGTAGGTTCTGCCAACAGAAAGGAGATGGATTTTCATTCAACTTTGGCCATGGATGAGAAGGACCAGATAAGATACCTAGACCCCATAGCTCAAGTTTTGCTTAAAGCTTACTGCCACCACCTGATTGATGCTGTTGCTCTAGAAAGAACAGGGGTGTCTAAATCCCAGTCCCAGAGCACCAGGCTGAGCAGATTTTTGGAGCTAATGACCATGGATTTATTTAGTCTTTGTAGGCTTATTATGAAATTGTCTGAGGGCCCCAGGACTCTCAGAGGCTCACGTTTGCAAGGACACTTCAGCCAGCTCTTTAATCTTTTCAATTTCAATCTCATTTAAGTATTTTGGCCACATTTTCATGCTTTAATGACTGGCTGATAGAAGGGAAAATAAAAGATTAAACAAAGGTTAGGAAAAGAGCTTCACTCTGGAAGAAAACTATCCATGAGGAGGGAGGGCAGAAATAGGACACGTGCCATGTTTTATGTACACAGGTCCCAGCCTCCCTGGTCATGCCTGGTTCTACACTCTAGTGTCTCCCTTGTGTGTCTGGGCAATGACAAGCCGCAGTGTTGCCCACTAGCATGCTGTCTGCATCAGGCTCTGCTCCAGAAATCTCTCTGACTACTCAGGCTCAAATCCCTACACCCTGCCAGCACCTTCCCATGTGTTCAACATCCTTAGGCAGGGCCAGCCCTACCATCTTCCTCCTTTCTGATTTACATAGCTATCATCCAGCCATCACTGACACAAGACTAGCCTGATCATTCTTGCTGACCTGGTTTAGATTTTTTTTTTTTTTTAATTGTTTCTAGGATATGCTTTGATGGATAATCCATTTTGAATCTTGCTGGCTGAGTCTCTCTCCCTCTCCTTTATCAACTCCTCTCAGCCAGGCATCTCTTCACAAGAAAGTCCATGGAGGGGTTGATTGGTGTATGCAGATGTATGGCTTCTCAACACAAATGTCTTGGACTGTCAGGATTGGGGAGGGGGCCAAGAAGGTGTATATATCATACTTGGCTTCCTTGAGTGTATTCTGGCACATCCAGCCTCTCAGGACGCACCAGCTGCCACTCCTACAATTCTCTGTCCCAGAGCAGGCAGACATGCTCTGGTCCTTCACATGCTGAAGACCACTAGAAGTTCTGGCTAGGCTCCTGTAAAATTCTTTGGACATATTCCTTGAAAGCAAGGCTGGCTTCTTCATACTTTAAACAGTACTTGGGTTATAGGGCATTCCTACTTGACTCCAACATGTAAGATGAAGCTGGGCACCCTGCTGACAGGCCATGCTGAAAGCTTACCTGTGGCCGGGGGTGTCCTGTGACCAGACACTGCAGGACCAGTGTGTCCCCCTCCCGAATTGTGTAAACACGCTCACTGATGTTGTCCTCCTTCACCACGCACGCCTGCCCAGCATGGATGATTTGGGCCTGAGCAGGAGCTGCGGGGAGGAAAGAAGAGGTAAAGAGGGAAAGAAGCAGCACCCCAGCCCCTTGACCCACCACCCACAGTGGCTGTTCCCACAGTAGGGTGGAGGAGCCACCTCTTTGAACCACAGCACTATGTATGAGACTCAAATGACTCAGGCAATGGAGCACTGGGTGATTTTCCCCATCTCCTGAAGGGCTGGTATCAACTCTTACTTTAAATCCTTTGGTGCTGTTGGGATTAGCGGTTCTAGGCACTGAACAGCAGCATGAGGAGCTTTCCTAAGGCCTGCACAGTGTCCTGCACAAGCTGAGGACCAAGGACTTCCTGCTCTCACCGCTCCCAGAAACAAGTATACCCAAATGGTTAAAGCAGGGACCTGGTCAAATCATGTCTGTTCTATGTCTAAATCAGGCCTGACGGCAAAGATTTACCATGCAGGTGGGGCATAACAAACAGCACCTATATCCCACTGTAGCCCTGACCAGAAGTAGGGAGAGAGAAGCTGTAAGAGAAGGAGATCAAATAAAGCAGCTCCAGAGGTTTGCACGAGTAGGCCTTGGCTCCCTACTCTGAAGGCGCCTGTGTGATCACCAAAGCGGCTGAGATATATTGAAGGTGACTGTGCAGCCCGATGGGACACCCGTGCTTGTTCGAGGGGAAAACTCCAGTCACACTTCAAGGAACAGAGAAACCCACAAATGTGTCTAAGAACCAGTACCTCAGTGAGAGTCCCCCTGGGATGCACTTCCCCGTCTTGCTACAATGCTTCCAGGTGATTCCAGAGCTGCAGCTCTAGTTCCCATTAGTGAAATACAATGCAAACGAACCAGCCACTGAGGAGGTGATCAAAGGCTTTAAAGCAAAGAGTCTTCGTGAGCCTTCTGAAACAAGCACTGCTTTTTCCACAGCCTGTTAAAGCTGAACTGAGCACCCACCTTTTTCTCAAGGTTAGCTGAACTTCAAGACTTTTTTTTTTTTTTTTTTTTTTTTTTTTTTTTTTTTTTTGAAAGCACATTTTTGTGCTGCCACAGGCATGACCAAAAAGCTTTAAACTCACCCATCTGGGAAATGGAAGTGCTCAAATTTATGCTGGTTTCATCCACCAGCAGCACAGACCGAGGGCAGGCTGGGCTTGGGCAGCAGAGAAGATCTGCCTAAGAGGTCGGCCTCTGCAAACTGGTGTCACCGCATTGCACTGCTCCCTGAGCAGCAGGGACATGAGAGCAACCCCTGGGCTAGCGGGGAGCATGATGTTCTCGCTGCTGGGGCTTTCCAGCCTGCCACGGCCACCCAGCATGCTGGCAGCAGCAAGTTACTCCTTTTTGCGCCTCTTCCTTCCACTTAATGCCACTTTGTTGGCAAAATCATTTCAGCCTTTTGCCACCCTAACTGTAACTAAGTAAAGCAATACATTTGAACAATATGATGGCACAAACAGGGACAAATCCCTCAGCTTTTCCCATCCGCAGAGCCTGTAGAAACATGTCTACCATCACTTTGACACCATGCAATACTGACACCAAAGCTTCAGTGATACAACTGAGCAGGTGAGTGACCTTCCCTGCCTCGATGGCAGAAGATCCTTGTTAAAACAGAAGAAAGAAGAAATCAGAAACCTGTATATGTGCAGGTATACATGTTCATATGTATACACTTATTAAATAATGCAATGACTTATCAGGAAAAGACATCATGATTGCTTGTCAAGAGTACAATGGCAGAGGAGCGATCCAGATGCCCATGTAACCTTTGCCAATACACCTTAGTCCTAAAGATAGTCTCGTCATCCTGCTTCAGCCCTCAGATCAGTCCTCTGCAGACATGCCATAACACACATGCACCGCAGAGAATCATTCACAATGCCACAACCCAGTCTGTGATGTTGAAGACTCCCTACTCTATGATTAAAGGAGACATCCTGTCCTTTCCTATCCTGGAGCATATTCTCCCTGTGACCTGTGCTACCTATTTTTCAGTTGGGTCCTCACACCCTGCAGCAGCAAAGCTCTTGAAACCTCTCCACAAATTCTCTGGGCTGCATTTGCCAGCTGGTGTCTCTGTTCTCCCTTTGCAAATGCGACCTTGCTGCAAAAACTAATTGCCAGCCACCCCATGGAGAATTAGAATATTTATCTGCAGCTCTAGCTCTCAGTTAAATGTTTCCTTGAGTTGCTTCGCTCTACCCCATATAGTGCACAATTTCTCTAGCCTTAAGTCTTTCAACTTGTATGCTTCTGCTTTTGGCCATCTCACTGCCATACATTCACCTGTCTTCTGTAACTCCTGTCTGCCACCTGCCTAAAGGCATTAATACATGGGGAATTTCCACAGCAAAACCATTAAGTACAGTGGTATAGAACAAGAGAGCTTTTGTGCAACTACTCAGTTGCACAAAATGCAAGAAGTTGCACTACTTTGCCACCATCATTTTTGCCTGAGTTTGATAGAAATATTATTTAAAGTAAGCCTTATTCTGCAGTAAAAATCTTTATATGGCACTAGTTTATAACAAAATGACAACGTTAGGAATAATCCCAGCATCACAGTTTTGTTCTTCTTTCCCAAATCCCCCGTGGGTCCACTGGGCTGTCACAAAGCTCAGAAGCAAGTCTGCGTATGTTCCAGCTTTGTTTGTAGGTACCTTAACTTGCTTGTGTTACCATCAGTAATACCTTCAGCTATATTTAGTGGAAAGGGACATCACTTTAAGTGAATCCCCACTGTTTAAGCTGTAACATCTCTCTTGCAATCACAGCATCAGGTCCCCAGCAAGACCAACAATTGTTTTGACGTGTTTTATCCTCATATGAATCTAAATCTCTCAAAAGCGAGCCCAAAAAGCCTGGGGTTGTCTTGGAAAGAAAAGCATTCAGGAATATGCAATAGGAGGCTGAGAAAACTCATCCTTTGCCTACAACCTGATATTGGTGGAGGTGTGGGGGTTTAGCAAGGGACCAACACAGCTCCTGAGGGATTGCATTAAATCACAGGATGAGACTCTGGAAGGCTTCGGTTCTAAGCTCAGCCTGCCACAGCATGCAGAGGCTGGGAAAGTCACCTCACTCCACGTTATGAATGGCCAGAGAGATCGTGAGGATTAATTGCACTTTTAATGTGCTTGAACAGAAAGAATACATTATTGTTTGACATCATCCCAGATCTCCTGAAGGATTTTAAGGATGCAGACAATTTGTGCATTACCAGGACAACAGGATGGCAGGACCATGCCTGTCAGAGTCACCTGCTTCACAGAAGGCCCTTGGGAGGAAAAAGAAAGTCTGGAGCATGAGGCCAGGTACTGGAGATGAAGCAGTAATCTCAGCCATTATCAGTGGTGCTCCAAAAGGAGTGAGCCTTGCACAGATACAGCCTGCCCTACTAAGCTCTGTGGAGCAGAACCATTCTCCTCAGGCTGGCAAACCCCAAAAGCAGAGAGAAGACCGATCTTTGGAGACCTCTGGGGAGCAAGAGGGGCCAGGTTTTTCCCTGCCCCTTTTCCCATCATTTCCATGGACAGATGCATCATCAATTCTGTTCCACTTCCAGGTGAGAGAGCAATTTACAGAAGGCTCCCAGCACAAAGCATACCAGCGAAACTGAGCCAACCAATTGTTTAGAGCCAGACACCTTGCCATGCAAAATTCAGGCTCTGAACCTGCACCATTAAGCCCTTCCTCTGGAAAGGGCTGACTTGCAATACATTTGGCATCTGCACGGAGATTTCCTACTATGCTTTCCACTTGATATATTTACACATTAAAACAAAAGGAAATTGGAATGGGTAAAATAATTTTATTCCCAATGCAATGTACTATACGATGTTATTATTACCATAATCTGGAAAGTTTATGACACTCCTGGTGCTTAGAGGTTGCTAATATCATTAAAAGGCAGAAAAGGAGATTTTTTTTTTTCTTTTTTTTCTTTTTTTTTCCCTGAGAGGACTGAGTAATGTGTATTTGGTACACACGTCTAGCCACTTCATCTTTTTGAACCTGAGATCCCATCTCTATAATGACAATGATGAGAACTCCTTCACAGAGAGGGTGGTGGGAGATGGATACTGCATTGCCAGGAGCCAAGTGAAAATCTATAGCTCAAGGAGGACAGGGTGAGATGGGGGCAGGAGATGGGGAGCAGAGAGAGACAAGCAGAGACAGCATCCTTAGGGCTCTAACAATTTATTATATATACCAAATATATATACATATATATATATATGCCTCCAGCCCTTCAGTCTGCAACTCAGAAGAAAACCTCTGAACACTCAGAAACACACAGCCCCCCACACACAGCAGAGGGGCTGCCTGGTATGCCTGGTGCCCCTGAAGACACTCACTCAGTCACAGCCAGCAGGACAGCCACTCACCCCTTTTACAGCACTGTATCAACTACACTGCCACATTTGCCACCTGCATGTGTCCTGCATACGGCCTCAGGGATGAAGAGCATTCATCTCCAAAGCTGCTGGCCTAGGACCCACGGTCATGCTCACTGGGACACTGCATCTTCCCCCAGTGCTGCCCTTCTGCTGGGTGCAGAAAGGGAAGCTGTGCCTGAGCTCTGTCAGCTGATGCCATCTCGTATGCCTGGTGTAATTTCAATGTCAGATTCTTGTGCAAGTATGCTAGGAACAAAAAATAATAATTAAAAAATACAGGCTCCTTCCCTACCCCTGTTCACAGACTCCCTGGACTTATAGCCCTCAGCTACATAGGAGCATGGCAGGGGGCATTGATTGCTAACCTGCCACTGAAAACACTGTGAAAACACTCAAAAACCTGCTGGTCCCCTTCCCTCCCCTGATCAAGTGGCACATAAAGTATACAACTCAAAGGGAGTTCCCAGAAAGAGGAAAAATACACTGCATTTGTGTGAGCAGATGTGGTTGAATAAGAACTTCATCAGTGAAATCTGTGTGTGACTTTTGTTGCTGCATGGCCATTCTTAGTAACAGCCTGCCCATGGGTGGCACTGCCCTATGGCACTGTTTGTTACAGATGCTGCAGTGCAAAGCACCCAGGGAGCATCTCAGGCTTTGAAGTCACTGCTTTAGTGTTTTATCCATCTTGTTCATACAATGTGCAACACTCTGCTTGAAGAGGAGGCGGACACAAACATGAAGACCTTTGAGAAAGAGGTCGTGTCCTCTTAGCAGGGCAAAAAGAGAAGCAGGGCGCAAATAAAGGAAAGAGACACAGGCAACAATCAGCAGGAGCAAGGTCTAGTAGGATGGAAAGGGTCTGCAGAGGCCGTGTCCTGACAGTCAGACTAAAAATCCTGGGAAGGGATGGCAGCTGCCTCGTTGTGTGGTCTGTCACTATTCAGCTGGTCTCATTGATTGCTCCACAGTGGATGAAGACCACAGGCCCTGCTGAAAATTTCAGCTAAACAAATTAAACAGGCCAGCTCCAGCCCACAATACTGGGCACGATATTGATGGGCCATTTGAAAAAGAAAACTCACTCCAGCTTGAGGCTGATTATGGAAATAATAATACACAATCAGTGTCCATTAACGCTGTCAGGAGGGCTGCGGATCAATAGTGTATTAATGGCTGAAGAAAGACTGCCCATACCTACCGGCAGTTAAGACCAGCACGCTGGCAGGAGAGGAGACGGCAGCAGAAGGGTGTAAAGGAGCTCAAACATCTGATGTCTTTGAGCAGCCTGCCCTGGTGTGCCTGTGCCACCATCACCATCTGAACATGCTCCCTGGTTGCTTGGGGACCCCCTCGGCACCTCATCTCCCTCCAGAACCTCTCCCAGCTGAAGGTGCCTGGCACAGCCTAGCCTGCCTAAGGCTAATCCCACAAAGAGGGAGGCTGGCAACACTCAGAAGCCCCCAGGGATAGCTGCAAGGAGCAAAGCTTCTCCATGTTCCCAGGTTTCCTCCCGCTCCTTGCACTGAGCCTTCCCTCACCTCTCCAGCATTGCCTTCAGCACACAGCCTCCTGTGAGCCCAGGGCTTTTCTCCTGAAGCTCCTCCTGTTGACTCTTCCAACACAGCGCGCTGCCTGGCTGACTATGCCATACCAAAAGGCTGTCCTAAAGCAAAAGCCTCCAGGAAGCCCTCCCGGCATGCTGACACTAAGGATTACAGCTCCAAGCAAGACAGATCACCGCTGAGACTCTCTTGATCCCCATGTACCAGTATGCTGCAGTCCAAACTACGTACACTCAAAAAAAGTCTGCTTGCTGGACTCTTGGCCTAAATTTGCAGCAGAGAATATATATTTCAGCAGCAAAATACCTGACTCTTCATCATGATTAAAATACAAACATCAATCCACCCACAACAGAAACACAGCCACTTCTGAGATATGCAAAGTGACCATGCCTAACCCTATACAACATTTCACAGCACTTGAGCAAAAAGGAAAGAATATAACTTTTTGATGGGAAGCACAGAAATCGCAGACAAGGAAAACAACCAAAGAGCATGAAACAGCATGAAACTTGGCCAAAACTATCTCTTTGCATCTCTGGCTGATTGCATATCCAGAAACAGAGTTCCCTTTCGCAAAGCTCAGCCAGATGATTTGCATGGTCTTAAAATAACTTTTTGCTTAATCAATGTCACTTCCTTGAAGCATCTCTATAATTTGGTTTCTTTTAGAAAAATGCCAGCAACAAAATCACGTGAGATGTCATGAATAGCAGGTACACCCCCCAGTGACTGCAACAGCTGCTTCTGAGATCTTCATTTGATTTAAAACTGAAGAGGGTATTGTGTGTTTTGCTGAAGTATCAGAGCAACCAGATCATCACTAACTCTCTCATCCCCAACTCCAGTGCCTGCAGCAGCTCATCAGTTTTCCAGAGTGTTCAAGAAACTTGCTTACACGGGTCCACCCAACTGCAGAGCATCACGCTGCAGAGCAAAATCAATCAGAAACATTTTGTTTGATAGGTATCAAGTGATAGATATTACACACACAACACTACTGTGGCATGAACTCTGCATCACTGCCTAACTTGTGCCTGAGGGGAATTTGTACAGATGACTTAACACCAGGTAGGTTGCCTCCAAACCATTTGGGGTTCCAGATACAGTGGCAGTCAGAGCCTGCACCTGAGTTACACTGTCCTGGGAATATCCAGCTTTGGTGAGGAAATGAAAAAACAAGTGTGTCTCATGATGACCATAAAAGAGACTATCTTTCCCAACCCACTTCCTACCGTACCAGCTTCAAAGCCTGTGATGTACCTCTAAATCTTGCTGCAAAACCCAATGAGCCACAGAGCCACACTCAGGAGAGGTGATGCAGCCAGGCTTAGTGTTTAAAGCATCACACTTAAAAAGCCATTTCTTGTCTGGTTGCTACTTAATGTTCTTAAGCATTTTAGAGGGGAAAAAAAACACACACACACACACAAAAAAAACAAACAAACAAAAAAAAAACACAAAAAACAAACAAACAAACAACAACAACAAAAAAAAAAAAAACCACAGAAATGAAACAAGCAGCTTGGAGGAGAAACCAAGCATCTTGTCTTCTAGGGCCCACAGACAGATTAACCTCTTTGCCAGCTAGTAAACCACCTAAAAATTAAAGAGTCCAGGGGAAGAAAAAAAAAAAAAAAAGGCAGAAAAAATAATAATAAAAAAAAGAGGGCTGTGAGAAGAGAAACTCAGCTGGGCACAGCACTTCTTTACCCTGCCTGTGAGCCGCAGGAATGCTCTTGAGGGCAGACCAGCAGCAGGTTGATCCCTTCCTTGCCTATGGAAACTCTCACCAGCTCTCCAGTGCCCTCAGCAGATCCCCAGCTGTTCCATTGTCCCGCCACCCTCCAAAGGGGCACAGACAGATGCAGGCTTGCAGAAAACCCACCAACCCCCCAGCCTTTCATAAGCAGCCCTCGTGCCCTCAGCTTCCAGCACAACCCTCACCTAGATCCTCTGAGTTCTCGGTAGTTTCTGAGGACCCATCCAGCAGGAGAGCTGAGATCAACTTGGATGGACAGGAGCCAGCTGTTCTTCACACACCTCACTTTCTGCTCTCTATTCTCACTCCTCTTTCCCAACACAGAGCATCCTCTGCAGCCGTACATCCTCACTCAGCCATGAAAGCTGCCTTCCACAGAGATGCTGCAGCTTCCCAGCACAGCCAACAGGTGCCCAGGACAGTTAACAACCCTTGCAAGGAAATGGGTTTTGCTCAAATGGTCCCAAGGGTTTTGACCCTCTCCTCTTTCCCCAGAATTCAAGATCAGCTCATTCCCAAAGTCACCATTGATATTGCTTGCTCCATATCATTTTCCTTCTTATTTTAAGTTGCTTTGGTACAACAGTGACTTCAACAGAGGTTCATGCACAGATCTATAAACCAACGTAGTTTGAAACTCAGCTGTTGTTTCATTGCTGGACCATTTAACACAGGAGATGAAAAGAGAGCACAACAAAGACTCGTCATCCCTTCAAAAGGGAGAAAATATGTCAATTTGCTAATCGTCTGTCAACTAGATCAGCAGCAAAGGTGCATGAACTCTAATCAATGAATAACTACAGGCTCCTTTTCATATCAAAAAGGAAAAAAAAAAAAAAAAAAAAAAAAAAAAAAAAAAAAGCATCAGGCAATAGCTGTGACTCCTGAATCAGAAAAATGAGAGGCAGATGAAGGGAGTGGTTTCAAATCCAGTTCCCTGACTGGCAGGACACACACAAGGAATGCTACATTCTTAGCTGGTGAAAAATTAGGCCTCTGCTGAAGTTGCACACATGTGATAACCCACTTCTGAAAACACAGAAAAACAGAGACTGATTCAAGAACAATAGACAAGAAAGAACAAAACCCGAAGCCCTGTGTAATCAGGGCACACTAACCCAGGCTGGGTAGGAATAGCAGTATTTCCATGAAAATCCAGCTGATGCTGTTCAAAACGCTAAACCGTGAGGCCCAGATTCTTCAGTGCTGAGGTAGAACCTGGGGTCTGGTGAATATCAGATGGGCAGGCAGAGCAGAGCTGTCCAAGGAGAGAACTTTTCACTATGTCCCACAAGGGACGTTGCACGTGCAGGGCTGCTGACCCCAGCAGGTATGTGCAGCAGGGAAAGGCACTTGGGGCTGTGCCCCAGCAATCTTACAGACTTCACCATCCGCATGACCAAACCAGCTCCACCTCTGCCACAAGAACTTCTGCAGAGGCACAGAGCTCAGTTCAGACCACAAAGCCCATCTGAGGAGCTGGGTAAATACTCAGGCACTGAATCTATGCTAAATCCTCACCTGTCACAGCTGAGCTGCTTCAAGGGCCCAATCTAGCTGGCTCAGAGGGAGCTGGGGACGTGAGGACAATCACAGCATGATGACAGCACAAACATTTGCTCCATACAGCAGAGGAAAGATTCAACAAATGGCTATGTTTACCCGCTAGTACACCCAGCCTCCACAGCAAGGGAAAGGTTATTTCAGAGCAGGGGCGGGGGGGAAATCACCGCAAGAACGAGAGGGTGATAAGAGCAGCGGGAGAGAGACTGAAATAAAATTTCACTGAAAGCCTCTTTTGTTCTTGCCGTAGCTAGAATCTTCTGGAAGTACAAATGCCACTCTTAATTCAAGTATTTAAAAGTCCAGTTTTGCTACTGAAAAGTGGTGGGCAGCAAGGGCCTCTCTCTGTTTGAAGCTCCGTGCCCAGAGGCTTCTCAGTGTACCAGCACTGAAGTCCACCTTGTGGGGGACAGGCAAGTGCAGCACAGACCCCCAGCTCAGCCCTGGCAGAGATGCTGGGGACCCAGGGGACATCCAGGACTTGGCACCCAGTCCCTTACCTAATTCCAGTTTGGCACCTTGTAATGCCAAGGCCAATCTTTAGCCTCCGTGGCTGCTTAATACAGCACTAAATCCACACTCGCAGGGAGAGGAGGAAGGAAACCTCTTGCAAAACTCAAAGAAGCTTATTTGAGAAAAAAATATTTCCACTGGATTTTCTCCCGTATCCCTTTTCACAAGCACCAGGAACTCAAGTCCAAAGACTACTGCCAGCAAGCCAAATGACCTAGGGAGGGAAAAGCAAATACAACAGCTCAACTCCACCCCAACAGAATTAAGCAAGCACAGGGAGGAAACACCAGCAAATTGTCAACAAAGCTGAGGCAACTGGGGCTGCATGACACCCCTGGAAATCAAGCCAAATAATGTTTTATGTCAACAGCATCCTCTACATCCCTACAGTGCCTTTGGTGTGAAGAGTCCTAGAAAGTCCCTGGTTCTTTCCCTCTTGAGTACCAATAATTAGCAACCACAACTTGGCACACAAGCCAGCAATTCCCCCTGGTTCCGATAAGAGGAGCTGATATCTCTCTAACCCCAGCCACCTCCGTTGTTTTATTCTCTTTGTTTATTGATCCTTTTATGCACATGATGCAAATTGACATTTAATAATTCAGCTGAGTTAATGGTGCTTAAATATTAAAAAGCTTTTTTCTTTTAATTAGCTGTAGCAAAATAGGCAACAAAGGAGTGCTAGATAGATGCTATTTAAAACACTCTTGTCCAAGTTCTTTGGCATTTTTCTAAGGATGGAAGGAACAGTTTGGGGAAAATTTCATACAAATTTCCCACTCTCGCTAGGAAGGTAACTAATCCATAACAGCTTTTCCAGAGGCTTTGATTCATAGAACAAATTTATCTTTGTCAGTTCTTTGTTTTCTCTGCCTTCTGCTGATAAAGACAGAGGGGAAGGGGAAGGAGGGGCAGAAGGTAGGAGAAAAATTCTCCGCTGAAAGAAGCACTGCTACTAGAGGCTGGAGGCCAGCACTCTGGGTTACACAGTGTGGACGTGGATGCAGAAGCATTCAAATATGTGATTACAAGACCTGCAGACAGGTGAAAACTGAGTTAAATGAAAGAAGCACATACAGTGAACTGAAGAGATACAAACAGCACAGAAATCTAGCAATTATTCCTTGGGGCAAGAATAACTAACCCAGGAAATTCATGTAAGATTATACTGGAGGGGGAAAAAAAAAAAAAAAAAAAAAAAAAAAAAAAAGATTTCCAGATGCAGCAGGGTAAGGGAACACACATTTATTTCTCCTCTCTTTGTTATGCCAAGGGTTGAGAATGAGAGGAAAAATATATGATATCTTTAAACCTCAGTTTCATCTCATCTGCAGCCAAAGGAAGTAATACATCTTAGTCACCATGTTGCTGGTGTACGGCATCACAACACAAATTGCTGGTATTATTTGGGGTGCTTTAAGTGTGCATATCTCCCCTCTTAATTAGCTCTCATCTTAAGTACTGGATCTGTTTGAGTTTGGGATAATGATGTCCCACCTGACCCAGAGCAGAACCACAGTCACAATAATTAGATACAGTAACTGTTAATATCTTAGCTTAATTACAACCCATTTTCTTCCAATTTTAGCCTAGACATAAGACTTCGATGAATTTTATTTACATGCCACATTTGAAGAGCCTGTGCTCTTACATTATTCAGTTAGTTCCAGACAAATAGAAAGGTTGACAAATACTAAATTCCTTACTGAGGACATTTAAAACAAACAAACAAACAAAAAAAAACACACAACCTTAATTCTGGCCAATTAATGGATTGACTTGGAAACTCTTTGCAAATTCATTCTCCCAGTGAGGACTAAGTACTGTAATTCTGTAGAGGGCAAGCAGCATTTTTCACACATAACAGAGATCGAATCCCTAGTTAACGGGCAAAGTTGAGCTTGTCCTCAGCAGCAGAGCTGCTACCTGCATTTCCGCAGAACACTCTGAATATGCAGGGCAGGAAACCATAGGGTAAGTTGTCCCCCACCTGCCATGGCACCTGGCAACTTCACGACCATGGTAGGGGGCTGTTCCACCTGCCCATAAGGGCCATGGTGTGTGACACAGTCCTCTGCACAGCCAGCATCCCCCCACGCACACAGGAGAGGGCAGTGGTGCATGTAGCAGAGCTAGCCCACAGTGCCTTTAGGTCACAATTTAAGCTGGGGGAATTCTGATGCATGAACTGCTACTCATTCTCCCCTTGCACACAAGTGCTAGAGGAGGATCGCACAACCTGGTCACACTGGGGATATCCCCTGCTATCTGCTTTGGTGGAACATGGGGGAACCCCTCCTCACCCTCTGTCTGTCTCGCTGCACAGAGGGAGCATTTTCTGTCACTCGGCATCTGCCACAAGCTGAAATATTCTTGACACCACAACAAACAGTTTGCACTGTTCCCCTTTAACAGATTATCCATCCACTCTTCTCCAGCTGTGCAGTACATCTGGCCACACTGCCTTTCCTAGGCAGGCACTCCTTGGCCTGCTATTCTGCTTATCGGTGCTCAGAGGACTTGGAAGTGATGGGGGAGATCGCTACCCACAAATGGGTAGGATCTCCAGAAGTGTTCAGAAACATTAAAACACAAGTCTCTTCAGCATCTAGTTGTCTGTTTTGGCCTTTTGTAGTCTCCTTTCCACAGGCAGGTGTTCTCAGTACATACAGGGCACTCTCTGGACGTAGCTGTGATTGTCAAACACAATGCTGCAAGGCAGTTCCTGTGAAGGAGATGAGCTTTGGGCCACCTCTCCTCGACAGCAAGTGCCAGCTAGTGGTCTCGGGAGCATTCCCTGGTCCTTACAAAATGAGAGCAGCTCTGGCATTGCCACGTCCTGGCACAAATCCAGCTGTGCCAGCTCAAAAGATTTATCTCTTTGAAGGGACTAAGTACAAAATAGAGAAGAAGGAAAATGGACTAGCAAAGAGGTTTGAGAGGGGAAAAAACAATCCAGCAACAACAACAACAACAACAAAAAAAACCCCACACCAATTACAGGCAAGGAGAGATGAGGCAGGCTGATGTTGGCATGGCTGTTCCCTGGTGAGAGACTGATAGCAATGAACTTCGGAGCAGCAGTTCCACAATACAGGGCTATGAATTTATTACTCTGCATCTGTGCAGAGTCAAAAGATCATCTGAAACACCAGAGATTTGCAGAGGAAATTGGGGAAATGTTAATGCGCATGGGATGGTGTTTAAAATAATTTCTCAGCCAGCTGGCTGCACGGGGGGTAGGGACAGAGATTAATTCTCTGCCCGAGATCATGCATTTGTGCAAACATTGTTGAGCACTTGTACAACAGGGGATTCAGGGACGAATGCAGCCATATCAGAGCAGCCAGGGTCTAGCTGACAGCCTTGCAAAGGAAGCAAGATGATCTTTGACACTGAGGAAATAAAGCTCTGAGAGACTGAAATGCTGACAGGCACCAGCCTCCAAGAGGAAATGTGTCTGAAGAGGAAAGCTCTTTAAAGATTTTTGTTCTCAAACTCTTTTCTGCAAGTGGAAGGGCTTTGGCCTACTTAGGCAAGGCCACAGCAGGCTAAGACCTCAGCATATTTTAAAACGACTTATCCTCAGCTTCATCAGATGTTCTCTTGACATTACTAAGAATTTTAGTTTTATTTAAAGCAGTCCTGGGCCTTTGGCTGGCTATGGAGTAACACAGAGCAACCCACCTCATGAAGAATAAAGCAGTCCCCTGGTTTCCAAGGGTGATGGGAGGAAAGCAAACTCCCAAAGAGAACAAGGTCTCAGACCAGCCTCCTTTCTTCAAGTCCTCAACCAGCCCAGCCTGCTGCCTCCTGTCTTTGGGCAAATTAACACAAAATTAGACAATGGGCTTCCCATAAAAAAAAAAAAAAAAAAAAAAAGATAAAAAAAAGAAAAAAAAAAAGTTTGAGGAGGTAAAAGAGTTCCTCTTGCACAGGCCAACAAGCATCCTAAAATATGTGGGGAACTGGGAGTTCAATTGTCAGTGGTGCTTTTCCTGTCACTACCTGCCAAAGACAGGGGCAGGGAGCCAGCTCAAGTATCTGGGGAGCTACTGGTTAGACACAGAGGGGTTTCACTTGCAACAGCAGAAATGATCCAAACAGCCAGTCACCATTGAACACTGATTGCAAATAGCTCTCCAGGACTCTGTTAACCACAAAATTATTCAATGAAACTCCCCCAGCTTCACCCAGGAGACATGGCATCCTGTATTTTATGCTCGGTTAGATGGACCTAATGCTCTTCAGTTCAAGGCCTTCATCCTCTACTGTTCGGCTTGACTACAGCACAAAGGAAGATAGAAAGAGTAGGAGAGAAACCCAGAAACTGAGAAGAGCGAGAACTAGTCAGAAATCAACTTGATGTGAGACCTTGGGCAAGCATGTTCTCTTCTTGGTACACCTTTGTCTCCCCATGTGTCATTTGACTAATTATACTACCTTGTCATGTGGGTTATTTTTAAAGCTTGTTTACACAACATTTTGAAGATGCAAAGCGCAATATAAGTGCTAAGCATTATTGTGGCTATTACCTTCTTCACAGGGGGGTTACGAAGCTTCATAATTAATGCTTGTAAAACAATCCTCTGTCATCGGTTAGAATGTGCTACAGAAGTGCAAAGGATTAATATCCTTAGTAATCTGATGTGCATTTTACAGTTCTGTGCAATACTTAAAAAAACTTAATTAAAAACAAATCTAAGTTGATACCAGTAGGAAGGATTAGGACGTAGGGCTGGATGCATGTGGGGACAACCTGCTCTCCATTAATTAAGACCAACACCATCTGTCTGCAAGACAGTGCCAAGTGTCTTCTTGCTCCTTGCAGTAATCGTGCATTAACCTTAAAGCTGATTTTGGGTCACTAGAACTCTCGAGCACCCTAACAAGTCTCATGCTGCAAGTAGTAATACCAAACATGGCTGAAGCAGCATGGCTCTAAGCCCCTCAACCCTTTAAACAGCAATAGAATAGGTACATGGGTAATTGAATGGACAGAGAATAAACAAGTGCATATATGTTGAAGGACTCCACAAGCAGGTAGGGACAGAGGGGGAGGAACCTGGCAATCCACCCATAAGACCCCAGCCCCATACACCTCAAGTCCCTGGTCTCCAGTAGCTAAACCCGAAGGAGTAAAGAGATATTGCTCCTTTGACTGTGTAGGATTCAAGTCCCCCATCACACATGTAGCTACCAGTCCTACAAAACAAGGACGAGTGGCTCAATGGCTCTGTAGAATAAATACCGACACCATTACATTTCTTCAGCATGATGATTAAGTCCACTCTTTCTCACAGCAGCCCAAATCACCTCTTGGTTACTTGTGCTCCCAATTTCCCATGGGTTCAACTATGTCTCTTCCTTTCCTGTAGATTCTTGAAGACACACTCCTGCTTTGTCATTTTCCAGCGCTGACCACAATAGCCCAAGATGGAATCACTTAGGTGCTGCCTTCAAGCAACTCATAAGTTATAAAACTAACAGCAATGACTAAAAGATACAGAAGGCCAAAAATTGTCATTTCCTTTCCTGCCCTGGCCCAGACTACATACTGCCTCCAAGGACTGAGAGAAGGACTCTATGATCTCAAGTTCTAAAGCTCAAATAGCTCCCAGGCCAATAACCATCAAGTTGACCACTCTCTAGGGAATAGTTACAGGCATATGCACTGCAAGTTGAAAAATATGGTATCCATCATAACAGGATGGAGGATGCTTCAATTAAAGACAGTCTGAGTAGGGGAGCTAAAGGCTGAATGAGCAACTGTTACCTCTTAAGCAAAGAAGTGAGGGAGAAGTAGAGTAAGTAAAGAAGTGAGGGATAAGGAGAGAAAGCTTACCCAAGAATTGGGATGGAAAGCATCAAACATGATAATTACAAAGCATCTGCAATGACAGCCCCCCAAAACAGCAATGTATGTTCTGCAGCACTGAAGCCTATCCAGCTTTCTGCTAAATCCCAGAAATGTAGCTACAGAGGTGATTCGCAGTGCAGACACTTCCACAGACAACATAGCTGGAGAGGCCTGCAGAGAACTTCTTGGATAACTACCACCAGGGAAGGAAAATGACTAGCAGTTGCTTTAGCTGCTTGAGTAACATCTTTCTCTCCATCACAGCAGATGCACAGAGAGTCAGTACCATCTACCTCCTGTACATGCATTGAAGAAAAATGTCCTCCAAATTCTTTTTGTGACTGAGTTCCCACCTCATATCCCCTGGTACCAGGCGGTAGAGGCACAGGCTATCCTGCATTTATGTGCACAGGTTGCAACAGTAATTTGCTGGGAGATCGAAAAATCAATGGGATGTCCAAGGCGTGCAGATTTTTTTTTTTTTTTTTTTTTTTTAATGCAACTGTTAATCAGATTTCACTCTTACTACATCTACTCACATGATTTCTCATGGTGCTAGTTCTCTTTGGTTAACAGCAAAGAGTAAAAGTGTTACCAGTTTTGCCTGGCACGTGTGCATACATTGTCCAAAGGCAAATGGACCAACAGCAAAACTCAAAGGTGCTACAGAAAGAACTCCAGGAACCATGCACATTACAGACAGGAGTCCCGCAGTACTTGTCAGGTCATCTTCAAGTCTTCCCTTCAGCCTGCTCCACGGTGCTGAGCCTGATTAAGCTTTAAAAAGTCCCCAGAGAAGCATTTCCACAGCTTCCATTTTTATTTTTGCATCAATAAACTTGCCCTGACATGCATGCCAAGTTGTTCCGCATAGACAGGGAGTTAAAGACAGGGTGGAAAAACAGCACCCAAAGCACCTGTCTTGTAGCAGGCTTGTCTTCTTTGTTTACCACTTGAAAGCACACAGCAAGGAAATCTGAGCTTGCATCAAGTGTTCCAGTAATAGGTGTGATTACCAACAATCTTGGCTGGGCTTGACACACCACCACGGCAGGGAAGAGACGCATCCTCTCTCTGCAGAGGGTTCCATGTGGTGGTGCGAGCTGACTGCACCACCACAAGGCAAGCAACAGCCACTTGAGGAGTCCATGGGATGTGGTGGGGTAGGGGCATGATAAGCTAAACAAATATCCTTCATATAAAAGGCCCCACACAGCACTCAGTTTTGAATCCTAAAGATAAATAAACAAACAAAAAACCCTTCCTTTTATGCCAACTTATTTCAGACTAAAAAAGGATAACAAAAGTCTGTGTGGTACCGTGTGGCAGTGTCACATCACCTTACTTCTCTCTGCCTAGCACAAAGATCAAGCCAACTATCCACTCTCCATCTTCAGTTTTATGGGGGGTGGGGAGAGGGCATTGTGCTTCATTGGAGGATGCTCTGCTAATCCTTGCTACACAGGACCGATAAGGGCAAAGGATTAGTATCACCAGCTGCTCTGCTAAGAAGAGCTACATGGAAAATTGGATGCATATATGCAGTGTGGAGCCATTAAGAAGAACTGTCTCAAACACCTCCTCCTCCCCATATTGCTGTTCATAATTCCCCATCTCATGCCCACTACGCTCCCCTTCATAACACAGTCTTTATTTTGTCTTCTCTGCTGCCTGTTACTCCAAGTGGCATTTCCACTGCCGAAACATGAGCAACACCCCTCTCCCATCTGCACTGCTGCACAGCGTGCTGCTCTCACCAAAACCACCCAGGGCAGCTGGCACGTGCTGCAGAACGAGCAGAGAATTCGGCACCTTCTGCAGCTTGCCCTCGGCAGGAGGGGAATGCCAGATAGCCCGGCTGCGAGAAGTCACTTCATCTCACATTGCATTATTGTCACATCAAAAAGACTTCAGAAGTATGCAAATGGGGGAAAGGGGCTGCTTCTGTAAGCAATGAAATACCTCTTCATCTGAGGTGGAACGTAACCGGTTAACAGGGCTCAGGAACATTATCTAATTGCTCAGGCTAGAAAGGAAAAAGCAATCTAAACTGATTTGAAGCTTGAGAGAGAATTAGGGAAGCAGAATATAATTACTTACGTTGGAATTTGGCCAGAGCTTAGGAGGGGGATTCTGTTATTTAATGACCACAAACAATCAGTAACTTAGCTTTCCATGCCTTTGCAGAGTAGTGCAGGTGTGCATTTGGTCTCACTCACACTTACATTGCTCTTCAAGAAGCAATTCTGAGGTAAAGAAATACACACTGAATTTACACCAACATAGCTGTCAACTGCATTGCAGTACCATGTTAGAGAGACCACAATGGTCATAATGTCTCACATCACACAGGTGACCTCAAATTTTAGAGACTGCAGATTTTCAGTCCTTGAACTTCACAGTTTTTAAAATGCCCCCAGAAAATCCTTATGAATGTAAGTAGAAAGTAACATCCAACAGCATCCAAATGGTTTTCAGAACATTACATACCTGCCATCTCAAGACCTTTCACAAAGCACTCATGGAAGAACAAGAGGTTTTCTATGGCTAGTGGTCAGCTGCACAGTTCTGGGTCCTCCTGTCCCAGCAGAATCTCTTGGTGGCAAAGGGCATGGTCAAACCCATCCAAGCCACAGGAAGGCTCTGTCCCACCTCCTTAGCTCACCAGCTCACAGGTACTTAGGACAAACTTCTGTCCTTTCTTTGTGCCCGGGTGCTGAGTAGATCAGGGAGGCAGAGTGAGTCCTTGTCTGTGCCTGGAGGGGAGCACAGGTCTCCCCTCCCAGTAACAGCGAGGTCTCAACCTGAAGGTGTCAGCAGAGTGGATGGGACCAGGCAGCTTGAACTGAACAGGCTGAAGCCTTTGTCTTTCTGTCCAAAATGCTTCATCTCCAAAGCATGTGTCAGTACTGTTCCTGGCAGGCCTGTTGTCACAGCGAGAAGAGACGAGGAAAGCATGCAATACCAAGGCAGTAAATGCCTTCGATCTCATTAGCTCAGGCACACCGTTGCTTTGAAGCTTCCCTGGTATTTTACAAGCTGTGAGAGGCAGCCCAGCCAAATCTGGTTTGTTTAAAGGACAGCCTGACTCCCACTCGGGTCTGAAACACTACACAGCTGCCTGCAGCTCACATGAAGCCTGTATGGGGAATAGGTCATGGCTAAAACATCACTCATAGGAAGCTGCCAGCAGTGCCAGGCTGGCCCCATTCCATCTCCAACCTAGCAAGCACCTGTGAACAAATAAAACAAGGCTGCTGCCCTTCTGCTCCAGCCTACCCAGAAACAGAGGCGAAGCTCAGCACTTACAAGGTCTGAGCATTGACTGTTCCTGTCATAGATGTGGCAGGAGAGGCACAGAAGAAGCTGGGGAGCAAAGCCCACTTCTCCTGCTTCCCTGGGGAGAGGGCTTGCCCCACAGCAGTCATCACCAGCCCTAGCTTTGGGAGCTTCAACCCGCACAAAGCAGGCACCAGTCATCCAGCAGGTACAGCACCTATCATCCCTACTGGTCCTAGTCAAGTGTTTATTTCCCCTTTTTATCAAGGTTAAGAGCTCTGGGCAGCATTTGGGTTGATCACAGAATCCCAGAATTATAGGGGTTGGAAGGGACCTCAAAAGATCATTGGGTCCAACCCCCTGCCAAAGCAGGTTCCTCAGAGCAGGCTGCCCAGGTAGGCATCCAGATGAAATTCTATCCCACTGGACATTCCACTGGATCCTATCCCACTGAAATGAATCCCCATGATTTATCATGCTGTGTCCTGTCCCTACAGATAACCCAGTGCAAGTACTTAACAGTAAGGGGATGTATTAAGAGTCACACAAAGTGTTAATGCTGCATTGACATGGGCTTGAAGAAGCCCAGAGTGATCATGGGGGGATGGAGAGGGCAGCACTGTCCCTGCAGTTTGGTACCAGTCACACAGCTTTGACAACAACATTGCTTTCCTCTTGTGAGGTAGAGGATGAAGGGAGTAGGACTGAAGGCAGCATAGGGCAATGGGGAGGTCTGCCAGAAGAAATTCACATTTTTAGTGCTTAATATAATCCAATTAAAAAATCCCCGAATCTTCACAGAAATTAAAATGTCATAGACTATAACACTTAAAAATATGCACACACAAAAAAAGGAAAAGATTGGCAGCAAGCTTCGCTTTACACCCTGCCACACTTTAGCTCTTCATGGTAAAGCAGTGTGGTGGGAGACACGGATGTCTCCAGTCCACTGTGGACTGGGTGAAGTGCTGGTCACAGGCACTTGGGAAGGGTCTTGCACTGACCTTGGGGAAAGAGGAAGTTAGCAATGGGTTTTCTGTCTCTAATACATATGGATCCAATTCCACCTTCCGCTGCAAAATTGTAACATTCACTGCAGTCAATAGGAATTACACCTATTTAATAGACGGCAGAATTGATTTTGTGATCTCAGGTGTCTGGATGCGCAAGATTTCCAGCCCACATAACTTTAGATAAAAATCCAGCAAACTCCAAGATAATGAAGTCTTTGAGATTCCACAAACACTCCCTTACCAAGCAAAGCTCAGAGGTGACTAGAGCTCAATGCAATCATGAGCTAAATTACCTTGGGCAAGAAACATTGTAGATCAGGACATTTCCAGCCAGGTTAGAGACTAATGCCATGAGAATTGCTACCTAAGGGATATTTTTATTGCTACTCCATTGCTCCTGGGCAAAACGCAAAAGGGATGATGTGTACACAGCGTTACAATCCCCATCTAGGAGTTGAACCTGAGCTTCACATCAAGCTGTTTGACTTTACTCTGCAAGCTTTGCTTGTCACAGTACAAATGCAATGATGTATTTAAGGAGATCCTGTTACCAGACAGAAAGAGTGAGAAAGACAGCAGGAGCAGCTGTCGCCTGCTGAGACATGGCTTTGCAACTTAGTCGGTGTCACGTTGAGGACTGTGAAGTGCCTGACAGGATCAGTGAAAGGTCACAAATACCTATCTCACTAGTAGGTCTTGGCACCTTGATCTAAGCACCCCTGGGAGGTGGGGGCACTCTTGCCTTCTCAAGGTTTTACTCTCCTTGCTGAGCTTCTGAGGGCAACAGGCTGCTGCTGGAGCCAGCAGGTGCCCAGCAGATACGGGATTTTGATGGAGAGGACAGGACAAAGACACAAAACACAAGGACAAGCATCTACGACTTTTACTCCCAGAATCTCTCATCTTTTCAGCAGCATGGGGAAGCCTCACCATGCTGGAAGGGCACAAGGCACCACCTTCCCCCAGGAGCAGCTTCAGGGAGGAGACACTGAAGCCACGCCAAGCAACAGACTGGGAGCTCAGCAGGCCTTATCTTGCTGTGCCATCCCACAGCCATACCTGCTGCAGACCCAAAGGCTGGCCCCAGAGTCCTACAGATTAATTAAGAGCACTCAAACAAGATTCTGGCATGTAATCCCTGTTTCCCTTGCAGGACACAGCCTCTGGTCTCCTTCTCTACTGGGAACACTCATGAATCTTACTGCATTCAGTTTAGCATCCCTTCTCCATCACCAGTAACTCAATACTTGCAGACCCTGCAGATCCATGTGATGCATTGTTCTTTCTATGCAGAAATCACATCATTTAGCATGCACGCTGGCCACAAATGCACAGTTTTGTCGTCTATTGGCCATAATGGTGGTGGCCCTTGAGGACCAGGTACGGCTCGTGGCACACCACCACCTCTCTGAAGGCAGACAGCAGAAAGAGGAGCTGCAGTACCCCGTGGTACCTGAGGAGCCTAGAAAAAGAGGTACTACGAAGGCTTTGCACCACTCATGAGCAGGAGGCTGTGAGCATGCCCTCGCCAGCTGTCCCCTCAGCTTCAGGTCTGTCATTTCCAAACCACCCCAACACATGGAGTCCCTCAGCCTCCTGAAGGAAACAAAGAGAAGGGGCAGCTGGAGATTTACAGCACGGCTGCTGCAGCAGCAGAGTGAACCCTGGGTGACAGACTTGAGGCCAGCATGGCCATGAAAAGCAGCTGGGGAGGCTGTGCCCCACAGTGACTGCCAGCACTGCCTTCCCATTGTCCCAGCAGGGCAGATTACAGTAGCCTGGACACTGCAGCAGGAAAGACACATGGCCTCCCACGTAACTTCTTCAACAGCAGGTTTCAGGCTACCGAACACGTGGTCTGCAATTAACTCCCACTCATGGCTGGAGCCAAAATCCTCAAAGCGGAGGCTGATCCTTGCACGTTACTGTTTACCACTTCTCCCCTCACAGGCTCCTTCCTTCCTCATAAAATTTAACACATGTAGGCTATTTCATGGTCTGTCTCTCCCACGTTGCCACAGAAATGCATCCATGTGGGGGGAGAACCCAGCAACAGTTTAATGGTGGGTTCCAGCACCAAACATCGCTTCAGTAGGGCAGGAGAAAGAAGAACATTAAATATAATCTCATGCCAGACATAAAAACCCTCCTGCAATCATAAAAACAATAAATAAATGAACAAACAAACAAACAAACAAAAAAACAATCAACAAAATGACAAGTTTTTCTTTTGCAAATCTCCAGGTAGCCAGCCAAGCCCAGAGATCAGTGCCACGCTGGATATTCACACCAGTGCAGCAGGCCAGACAGCATTTTGCCATTCACCTCCCATCAATGTTACCCTAGTGCTGGGAGACATTCTCATCTGTTCCCAAACCAGGGAATTCCTGCTGTTTCTTGTGCTCCTGCCCCACAGCACTGCATAGGATGCTCACAGCTCTACTTCATGAGGGAAGATAAGCTTAAAAAAAACAAAAACAAAACACACAAACCAAAAAACAACACATACACACACACAAAACCAGCAATAAATGGCAAAAGGCTCAGTGCTCTTGCATATATGCTGGTGACACTGTGTAGTTACACCAGTTCCCACATGAAAGGTATGAGTTGGAGACCTAGGGAAGGCAGCTTTTTTGCAGCTGTGAGGTAGAGCTGGCGTGACAGGAGCTGAGGAGGGTGGGAAGCAGTGAGGACTTGCCACTTGCACACAGCCCCATCCTGGGATTTTGGTGCTCTCACAGGTAGTCCTCTGGAAAGGACTTGCCTTGAGAGGCCACCTGACCCAGACAGGTCTGTAGATGATTTTATAAAGACACCACGAAATGAAAAAATTGCAGCTTCAGCTGACTGGAGACACACATGATGGAGGATGTTTTCCTCTAGCACCCTCCTGCCTACCCTACTGCTGCTGGCTGCCAAGCCCAAAGGAAGCAGGAAAATGAGGGGGGAGTTTTGATGAAGGGTAGAAAAAAGGAATAACTTCCTCCAATTATTTGGAGAGAATTAAGGTTACTCTCAGAGCGGAAACATCAGGGACCAACATCAGACCTGCCTGGGGAAAAGCAAGCTCACTTGGGAGAAGTTCAAAGACCAAAGAGCAGATATATAGAGAGCATAGAACTAAGTTTTTAAACAGGAATGGATGTGGTATAAGGAGCAAGTTTCATCTTATAGCACAATAATTGTCTTAGTTTTCCTTAGGTTGCATTTCTTGAACATTTTCCCCCACCCTTTTGTCCAGATCCCTTCCAGCACTACATCGTGCCTCTCCTGCAGGTACAAAGCTGGTGGAGAATCAGGAAGCAGCCCGGCTGGGAGCCCAAAGGCTTCAGTTCCTTGCAATAAGACAGCACTGAATCCACTGCTGCTGTCTTGGCTGCAACACGTAAGCCCAGTAAAGCTGCTCCCCTCAGTCCCCTCCTCTTCACATACAAACTCAACCAAAGCTTGGGAGAAGAAATGGGAAAAGTTCCCATCCCTGCCCTTTCCCGGCTTGCAAGAAGGCAGTGCTTTGGTCACAGCCTGCTGCACAGATGACCACAGCACCAGCCATCCCTGTTTCACTCCAATTTACCTCCGTGCTTTGGTCCAAGGCCTGAAACACAAACTGCTGCTCGCGCTGAGGAGAACTACCAGGATCAGGAGCTGCTCCCTCTGGTTTCACGCTATCAGCCCCATGTCAGGGGGAGATGCAGCCCCTGGAGCTTGCCTGTGCACACAGGGCTTGTGAAGCATGAGATTCAGAGCTGGAAGAGACTGAATCAAGTGGTGCCCCAGCAACACGGGCAGGCAGGCTCACAGATAAACGGATGCAAGCAAGCCCTGCGAGGAACATCCTTCCTTGAACATCTCGAGGGAACCACCCCTGCCAGTGTTGCTACCTTGCAGAACGTGCACTTGGCAAGACGTTAAAGTGAACACAAGAATACACATCAACAGAGCTGGTGGAAGGAAGCAGGTAGGTGCTGTTTCACAGAGCCCTGAAGCAGACAGGAGCCTGCTACCATCCCTAGGAGAAACACACTGAGTCAGCATCACACAACAGCAGGCAGACCTTGTGTGATTCAGGGGACCTGTTGCAGACTCTGCTGTGTATCCTGGGGACATGCTGAATTTCTACAGACACTCTGCATACTTTCCCAGTAGCCTTTTCAAAGCCTTTTCTCCACAATATATGCTACAAAACTTTAAATTGGAAGAAACAGCTTGTCTCAGTCCTTAGAGTAACCTAAGGATACCGTGCATCCCTCCCTTCACACACACTTCCCTGGGTGGGTAAGAGTCACCCACAGCATCTTCTCCCTACAACCAAGCCAAAGCAGGGCCTGACAACCCTCCCCTGTGCTTCTGCCCCACTAATCTCCTCCTGTCAAGCTGGTGCTTGGTGCTGTGTGCAGGATCCCCATGGGAGCAAGGACGCAGCTCAGTACCAGCCTAGCTCCATCTCCTCAGCACAGCAGCTTGCTTTGTTTGCTGCAGGACCCAGCACTGCAGCGGACACGCAAAAGCATTAAAGATGTAGCAGAAACAGTTCAGTTCCATCCTACAGCCTGTGCCACAGCCCAGGAGGAGGCAGGCAGTGGAATGAAAGTGCAGCGCATCCAAAGCAACACGAAGGACCCGCAGCTTGACAACTCTGTTTCATGAGTCATCCTTCTTTCTGCTAAAGCCCTGGGAACTGGTCATGTTTAAGGAAAGGATTGGACCAATTAACTGGTATGAAAGGCTTTAAGTCCTGCACCTGATGGGAGCCAATCAATAGCACGTATCAAGCAAGTGGCAACTTCGATTTTAATTGCCCCCCTCTAGCCTGCTTTGCTCAGGCAGCCTAGCACAGCACTTGCTCTGCCAGTGCTGTGCTCAGAAGCAATACTGCAGGCTGGAGGAAGGGGGCTCTTCTTCCCTGGGGAAGGAGGTGGGCGGGAGGCTTGGGAACTCCTTCTTCAGCAGCTGGTGCCCAACACAGAGGAGCCTGCCCGGCACTGTGCCTCCCTCCAGCACCCTAACAAGCCCCCTTCTAACCATAAAAACAGAAAAGCACACTCCACAGCCCTGATACCAGTAAACACTCCCCTAAATATTGCAAAATGCTGTTGTTGTCACTCCCACAAGCTTTCCTTGTGTCATTGACTGCAGGGACCTCTGTTTGGCTGCTTTAAAAATCTCATAAACTTTCACACTCTTTCTCAAAGCTGGAGTTACTGCTCTCCTCAGGATCCAGGCCAGTTCCCTGAAAGTTACTGCCAAGTCAAATATAAGCTTGCAGTTTAAAAATTGATCAGAGTTAAGATTTAAGGTGCTTATTTATTTCTTCCTTTCTAGCCCCTCTCCCTCTCTGTAAGCGTTTCTATGACCATCACTAAATTAAAGCAGGTATAACAAGGCTGGGGAGAATTCCAGCCAATTTTAAGGGCTAAAAGCAGCATTAGGAGAAGAAATCCATCCTATTACTCCCCCCATCCTTTGCTTTTTTATAAAGGAAATTTTTTTCTCCCTTACCTTCTTTACACAAAAGATTTTTCCATGTTAGACTCCCATATTTGGGCAAGTCACAGAAAACAGGAAGCATGGTATCACTGGTTAACATGCAAGCCCAACGTATGCCATATAGGTATCAGTCAGCTGATGTTTAGAGACCTCCTCTAGTACTAATGTCTGTCAAAGTGATGTATGTCAAGTCACAATCCCAACTTCAGTGGCTTTCTCAGAGGCAGAGAGCACAACACTAGGTGTGAACCAGGGCTTTCCAAATGAGCTCCTCACCTCTCCAGCCATGACTTCACATCTGGCCCATTACCCAGACAAATGGGCTAAAACCCAGACCTGGAGGCCAGCAGGGAGCAGCTGGCATTAGACTTGCTGGTGACCCAACAGACACTGGAAACCACAAGATTTGCTAACCTTGTCATTTTTTTTTCAATGCCATTGAGACTTTTGGTGGCTCTCAATAGCTGTAAGCACTGGATTTAAGGGGTGCTGGGATTATTTCCTTGTCTTCATTACTTTTGAAACAATAACGTAACAGGCAGCCAACTGGGAGGAGTAAGAAGGAGAGCTCAGTGTCTTTAGGGTACCCTCAGCACAGCTTTGTGGGGAAGCTGGGAACCAAAGCTTCTTATCAGGTGACTTTTGGCGGACCCCAAGAAAAAATCAGGGTCCAAATAACTCCTACTGTGGGCTCTTCACTTGAGAGAAGCAGCACCCATGCTGGCCTTCTCCAGTGAGGAAAATCAGGGTCAAGCCACTTGTGAGCCCAGCTGGTCCAGGCTGAAATCCACTGGTGGAGAACACCAGCCATCCCCACAGGAAACCTGTTGCTCCACGAGTACTGACAATGCACAGAAGAAAGGTGTGGGCAGGAGGAAGACTGCCTTTGCTTCTGCCCTCTCTCTAAAAGCCTGCAGGGAGGGAAGTGATTCACCCCTTTCCTGCACAACTTGTCCTTTGGGGCAGGCAGATTTAAGAGGCTTCAACTGCAGTAAAAGAGGACTTCAAACTCCAGGACTGCTGTCAGGTTGGTCCCTTAAACCTTAGCATGAAAATTCAGTAAGATACAGGGGAATACCTTTGTACATGCACATATGCCATCATGGCACAAGAAGTCCTCCTCCGAGGAGACCTCTGCTCCCTGGAGCAGCTTTGACAGGGCAAGGCCATGCCTCCTTCCTTCCAAGGGGATGCAAAGGACTGCTCCACTCCCCTTGACATGCCAGCCTGCTGTAGATAACACCCAGACAACCCAATGAGACAGAAGGAGGGTGCCCAGCTCAGAGTTTAATCAGACATTTTATTCAGTCAAGTTACCTGGCTCAAGCCTGATTCCCACTTGACAAGCACCAACCCACAAGCCCCCACGACAGGGCCCCCCTCTGTATACTGTGCAAATTGGAATACAAATCAGAGGAAAAAGCTTTCCTCTGTTTGAACAAATTGCTATAGATTCACCCCCGTCTCAGGTCAGAGCCCCCGATGGGAAATATTTTCACTGGCTGACTGCTAATAGACTCTGGAGCAGCCATTGGATCAATACCTGAATAAGAAAATTAGCCAAAGCACACAATCTGATTTTGCCTTGTTTTGAATTACAGCAGGTTTGTGTTTATTTCGTTCCCTTTTCCCTCCTTCCCTCTCTAGCACGCTTCCCCAGCCTTGCTCCCTGGTTACCTATCTATCACATCTAGTCAGATTTGTGGGAATATAATAAAGTACGTGCAGGAAGATGTAATGCCTTTAGAAAAAAAATGTTTACATGCATTAATATTTTCTAGTGAAGCTGCAGCACTGCCACTCCCTCGGAGGATTCAGCTCTGAGATTTGCACACACATACACAGCCCACCCCTCACACACCAAAAAAAAAAAAAAAAAAAAAAAAAAAAAAAAAAAAACACAATGCAGGAGACCTGCAAAGAACAGGCAGGGACTGGCTGCACTCTCCCTCTCAGAAAGCCCAAGAGGTCAGCAATGAGGTTTCCACATTGTAAATAAAAAATAACAACACAAGTAATAACAATAAAAAAGGATCAGAGTCCTTTCACTCCAATATTGTAGCAGGAGAGATGTGCAACTGCACTTGGGCTAGATTTCAGGTGCACTGAGGGTGGGACAGATGCTAGAAGCCATCTTTGTTCCTTGAAAGGCTTCACCAGCAACACAACCAGCAAAGGGGATGCCTTTCACACCAATTTAGTGCTGTGTTTTTGGCAGCTGAACACCAAGACTTCCCATCTTCCCAATCTCTTTTTGCTCGTTAAAAGCCTATTTCATTCTAATCTGGAAATGGCCCTACAAGAGGGGAAGAGACAGAGAAAAAGAACAGATACTGAGCATGTTAGGAAAAAAAAATGCTACCAAACCAACTGTTCAGATAGGGCACATTGCCCAGATAAAATTCAGTGGGAGTAAAATAATTCCTTCTTCTTCCTACCCCAGCATCCCACTCTCCGTGCCACCTACAATTGTGTCAAATGAAGAGAGAAAGCAAAACCAAATCTCCAGCTTCCTGCTCCAGCACTTCACACTGTGAAGCAAAGCCACCAACCGGGTGCCTATGGAGAACTCAAAGTGCAAAGAAACCCCAGAGCATCCAACGTGAGATGAGGTGCCCCTGCCACATTAGCTCACCGCAAGTGGCTTCGAACTAAACAGCCTGAGCAGGACCTGACGTTGCCTTTACAAAGCATCCCTGAGAAACTGCACATCTTTCTTCCTAGACACTCATTTGCTGCTACACCCTGGGGACACAACCATCTTACGCTGACAAGGTGCACAGCACAGGACATCTGCTGGACACTCTTTGCTTTCTAATCAAGTAAATTGGAGCTGGGTACCTCAATCAACACCCTGCAAAATGTATGTATAGTACACATTAAATATGCACACATATATATACACATTTAAACAGAGGGTTTTCTTCCTCTGGTACGTAGTCAATGGATTTATTGACATTTTCCACCATCTCTAACCCAATGCATGTTTAATCTTTTTGTTACACTTGCAGAAGAATACTAAATATGGTTATTACCAGAGACCAGGTTGTATATAATGGAAAAATATAGAAATGTCTACCCATGTGTCTTCAGTTTCTCTGCTTGTCTTCGTGGCAGGCTACGACAAGAGTGTGATAATTACAGCAGTATTAATCAATGAACTTTAAGGAGTGAAATAGGTCACAAAGAAATCATTTCTATAAGCACCATATAGCAAGAACCCCCTCACTGAAGAAAATATTTTTCCTGGTTTCTTCCAGAAAGCACCACTTACATCTTGGATCAAGTCCGGTGCAGGACTATCAGGAAGGTCAGGAAGGGGGAGCACATGGTGTATGAAGAAAGCTGAGAAAAATGTTTTTGTTCACACACAAGACAAAGGAGATGTTGATATTACTTAATGAAGGGATGAAGAAAGAGCCAGCTCTCCCCAGAGATACACGGTGAAAGGAAGAATGCCAAAAACCACAGGTTGCAACACATGAAATTCCCATTAGCCAATTAAAAAAGAATAAAAAATTATTTCACACTGAGGTTGGTTAAATGACAGTAGAAGGGCCCAAAGATCTTATGAAGCTTCCCTCCACCCTTGGAGATGCTCAAAATTCAATTGAACAAGGTCCTGAGCAATCTGTGTTAACTTCAAAGTTGGCTCTAACCGCAGCCTAGCCCTGCTTGGAGCAGACAGCTGGTCCAGATGGCTTCCAGAGGTCCCTTCCAACCTCAGTTATTCTCTGAACTAACCAAGGCAAGAATGTATTAGACTGGCACCACAAAGAAGAGGGGCTTTGCTCTGTGCCCTTTTTTCCTCCGATAGGGAAGAGGGGTCATACCACCACAATAATAACAATAATAAATACATGAAAATAGACACACATCTTAAGCTAACAGATTTCAGTGTAAAGATGTAGAAGCAAAGTAAAATATCAAAATCACTAGTATCATGAACATTGCATTTATTGATAATATATGTTTCATTTTATTTTGTTTGGTTTTGTTTTTTAAAGCTTTGTTCCATTTATTCAGGGGTTGATAGAGATGAGTAAAAAATTTTATGGTTTAAGACCTCTAAACTGGGCTGCAGTCCAGACTAGGAATTTCTGTCAGCCCTTTCACCAAGATTCAGACTAAATCCTCAATTACAATTACTTTGGTGTTGGCTTAAATCCCTAGGCCTTAGCATCTCCCAGGGGAAGAGGGAAAAAAAATAGTACAAGGAATAGAAAGATGCCAGAGATTAGATGTAAACTCAGTCCCAAAACAAACAACAACAACAGATCTGTAGGTTTTTTTTTTTTTTTTTTTTTTTTTTTTTTTTTTCCTTCTTCTTCTTCTTCTTCCTTTAAAAACAAATGTAGATTTCCTTCTCCCCTCTTTATATAGTGTTGTTCTTCACCATTATGGAGTTACTGTACCATTTCCTTTTGAAGACCATAAAACCCAGAAAGAGCATCTGGGATGGTGGTCACAGAGCTCCTAAAACTATGCAAAATGTCACAGCTTTCCCTAGGCAGGGATTCCAGGGGAACCTAACAGATTATCAGAGACACAAAAGCAGTTTTCCCCAAATGGATGAACAACGCACTTGTTCCAAAGCCTACAACCATGCTGCTCACTTAAGGCACCTCACTGCTGCAGGCTGTGGGCATGCCTGCTCCTGGAGGAGAGCCACCAAGTACTGGAGAAGATGAACAGACCAGCTATGAAAGGGGACCTGCTCCCAAGGAACAGGAGGGAAAGAAAGAAAGGTCACTCTACAATTTAAGTGGAAATGAGTTGCGTGAATCCCTCATCTTTGGTACAAAACAGCGTGTACTTGCCTCTATTCAACCTAACTATCCCCAGACACTGTAGAAGTTTTTGTTTGTTTGTTTGTTTGTTTTTGTTTTTGTTTTTTTTTTTTTTTACACTTACTAAAAAAATTACTTGAGGAAGCCACAAAACACTGATCCAGCAGCAATGCATGCTATAAGCACACAAGTAGTATCATGAGTGGACTGCCTCATTTCTCTCTCCTGGGGAGTTCAGTGCCAGGTTATTCTATCTAGAGGTTATTCCATCCCAGAACATGGACAAGTTGAGTTGTGGCTTCCTTTCAATGCCAGCACTGGGCTGAGGAGCAGTCTGGCCCAACTGCCATTCACATCAGGAAGGGTGGCACTCCCGGAGACACATTAACCCAGAAATACATGAGCAGTAGCATACCCAAACTGGCTTTTCTTCCTAGAAGGTAGTGGAAAGATGGAAAAATTATCTGGGAAAGTATCTGCTCAAGAAAGAGGTAGTTTAAATAAATAAATAGAGATTAGTAATGTCTGTGATTCCACAAGAGCTGACAAGAACATGTTTTAACCATTTATTTGGCCTCATCTCTAACCAGAGGTGGTTTGTAACCATGGCTTTATCAAAACTGGTCCCAAACTTCCAGATACATTTACTGCATAAGACTGCTCAGCATATGTAAGACTTTTGAGGACATATCAGGGCAAGCATTCATATCCCACCTGCAGAGTAGAACATCCTGCACCAGCCCTTCATTTCCCAGCTCCTATTTTACTTGAAACACATTTTTTTTTTCTTTCCATTTACTCTGGCAAGTTAATAGCAAATCCAGCCTGTGAAGTCAGCACAGCCACCCATCCTAAGGTGCTTGCCTGAGCACCACACACTGAACCAGAGAAGGCAGGAATGTCCAGTCAGCCAACCCTGTGGAAGAGCAGAAAGGCAGATTCAAAGTGAAAGTTCAGGGTAAGAATACTTTAGTAAAGGACATACTTTACTAATACCTTAGTATTAGTAAACACACTTTACTAATACCTTAGTAAAGGACACTCCTGCTTTGAGGAGGTTAAGGATATCGTGGGCAGAATTCACATGTAAAGCTACACATATTTGGCCACAGTAAATGGTGGGGGTACCAAGATGACTCTAAGCAGAAAGGAAAGCAGAATGAGGGAGCACTGGGAATCCCAAAAGCTGCTTGACAGGGAAAATGAAAGTTCACTGAAAGTTCACTCTTGCATTTAAATTGGAAACAGTGATGACCATTCAAATCAGAAGAGAAAGTGCAAGAGGAGAGATTGTTAGTGCTGCTACAGAAGCAGCCCTGAGGCCTGTCTGCCCTGCCTCAGCTTACATCAGGTCTCACTCAGTCCCCAAGAGACTCAGGAGCTGCCCCTTGAATCCAAATTCCCTGATCCCTGTTGATGACCAGACTAGGTTCTCACCACAGTAGGATGATACTTTTGATACTAAACACATACAAATAATAACAGAAATATTAACAGAAAGGAAAGGGAAGAGATGGACACAGCAGAAAAGTCCATCTTCTCTGGCACAGTTTGCAGCAGAATCAGAACACATTGTGGTCCTTCTCAGATATTTCTCCTAGGGTAACAAATATGACCTGTCTACACTTGGCAGAAACAGCCTAGATTCACAGCAGCTTTGGAGGCCTGTAGGCATCCACACAGCTTCCACAGCACACAACGTGTTCAGAAAATATAGACCAAAGAAAGAAGCAAGAAGAAGAAGCAAACAAGAAGTCAGGGTAAGAACCTCCAACACCGACCAGACCCTCACGGATTCCTGAAAAAGCTGTACCACTGCCACCCCTTCCCAAAAAGAGACAGTGCTAGAGGATCCAAGCCAGCACAGACAATCCATAAACACAGGACATGGAGAGGGACAGAAGACTGCCATGCACAGCAATACCTGAGGGGACATCCCCCATGGACTTGGGAAGCTCCCCCTCAAGTGACACATGCCACCATTATAACTTAATAACAGTCGACCATCCAGATTAAAAATCACAAGAATCAAGTTGCAAATATCAGCCCTCTCATATGGAAACTTTAAAAGCACAGCTGGTCAAGTCACACACACACACAAACACTCTGAAGTATACCAATACCCCAATAAGGGAGAGGGACACGGGCTAAGCAGTGTCAAGCTCTTGGGTCACCATTCCTTCAGTAGGAGCCAAAGTTATTCTGCACTTCTCCAAACCTGCTCAAAAGCTTTGTGAAAAGGGCTCAGGAAAGTACCTCTCTCCAGCACCATGCCTGCTACTTAATCTTATTCATACAGAAAGATCAAACCAAGCTTCCAGCTGCTGTTTGCCTTCAGTGTTATAGCTCAGTATAAAGGTATCACTGGCATGATTTCAATGCCACTTGGTTTTCCCTTGCAACAGCAACTCCTAGTGAAGCAGCAGCAGCAGCATTTAGACATTTGCATGCCAGCAAGCAGGAGAAAAGGGCTTTCTTCAGTTGCAGACCTCTTGCAGGAATTTAATTGCATACTCATTTTATGTGCAAAAGCATACAGTTAGACTTTCTTTGCAAAGCTGTCTCTCACAGAGCCAACACGTGTATCTAAACTAAGCTGATAACACATTCCCTTAATGCAGCTTTTACTATTCAAACAAATATTATTTTAAGCAAAGTGAATACAGCTAGGATTTTGAAGGTGAAACACCGGGAGCCAATAGAAGAGAGGAGGCAGAGGGAAGACAGCGGGACAAAGGAACAAAGACTCCCCACCACGAGGCACATATCTCCAAACTTGAGTGAGATCCTGAACACTAGCTCTATTTATGTCCCTTCCTTCTAGCTGTACTTCTTAAGGCCCCCAGAAGAGCTAGGGAATAAATGTAGGTGACAAAGGCAAGGAAAAATGGTCTCAGCCAAGTATAATGCAATTAAGGAAAAGAGGAATTTTTCCTTTCTGTAGCTAACACAACAATCCTGCTGAAAAGCAAAGGCTGGAAAACTACCAATTCACTTTGAGTGACAGGTCTGCAGTCTCTAGGACAAGGGCACATAAATAATATTGCATACTGGACAAATATATATATATATATATATATGTTTGGGGTAAGAAAGATTGTTTTTCCCATCATTCCATGATTAACTAATGAAAACAGAGGAATGACTTGGTGAGAGTTGAACTATACTTCTAGTATAATAGGAATTATCCCACTCTGGAACAAACAGAAGCATAATCTAAGTCGTCCATAGCAGTGGACTTTAAAACCAAAGTATCCAGACACTTTCCATGCCCAGAGAAATGAGGAATCCTCCTAAAGAAGCCATCATCTCAGACAACAGATCCAGAAAACCCTGGCTACATAGCTTGGCTCCGTAGAAGCATTTTATGTGGCTAGCCTGAGTCCTGAGGCGTTGTAGTCTGTACAAAGCAAGCTTCCTCCTGCTTTATGAAGCAGTCTCACACATGGGGGTTTTCTGCACTTAGATCACACATAGGTTCTCCAGCAGCATCTTGCTGAAGGCAGCTCAGGAGCTGCTTGAGAGTGGCAGCAGCACAGTGACCACAGCAACCAGCCATCAATGAAAGGATGCTCACCAATGCATCGAAGTGGAAACTGCCACAAGACTACAAAAGTCTTGAGTCAAAGATTTAATGCTGATGGGGGAAAGGAGAGAGGGGTGGATATCACATCCTTGAAAAACTCAACTACTACACAGAAACTGAGGTTGCCTGTCTGTGCCTTCCCTTCTCATCCAGCTAGAGACACCTCACTGAAACCACCAGCTTTATTTTCAAAACATCTGAGGGAGACAAATGGCACCACCTTCTATTCACACAAGCAGAGGACCAGGAGAAACTAACAGACCAGGAGAAACTAACAGACTAACAGGAGAAACTAAAAGCATCTTTTGTGGTTTGTTTTAAGGCTTGTTTTATTTATTTTAACATGCTTGGCTTCTACTGACGTCTTGAAAAAAATCAGAAAGCAAGATTGACAGAGACAGGATCCAAGCCATTATGTGCAGCATTTCAGGCCAGCATTTTTATCAGAGAAACAGCTCATCTAGATTCAACTCCCCTCACTTAGAATTAAAACACCATCTAAATGAGTAGCACAGCAAAAAAAAAAAAAAAAAAAAAAACCATAGCCAGGAAAGTGATACGCAACAGTTCCTCTAAGATTTTATTTTTCCTTCTAACTTCTGCTTTCACAGAGAAGCTGAAGAAGCACAGTCATTCTTCCCAGACAAATGGTAAGATGTTGAAGTGAGTTTGGACAGCAGGTTTTCTTTTTGCTGATGGCAATGCTGAAGGCAGAATGGCTGCCTGCTCATACCCCCATAGCTGCATTGTTTCCTTCTGGGCTAACAAATAGAAGGTTCACTGTACCAGTAAGGGAAGCAGGTGTGACAAAACCCATGTAAGAAGTAAGAGCTTTTATATATATAAAATACGTGTGTGTATATATAAAAATGTAATCAGAAAAATATGCCTCAAAGACTAATTACAATGACTTTAACTAGATCAGAAAAAAAAAAAAAAAAAAAAGGAAAAAAAGAGGTGAAAAAAAAAATCAGAAGAGATTCTACAAACGAGCCTCTAAATTACAAGCTCTTGCATATTATGTAGCATGCCAGGATTTGGGCTCCAGACTCAGTGTTACCTACAATTGTTTCCTATAGACAACAGCACTACTCTGTCACAAAGCATCCAGGGCCTTAAAAAAGTGTATAAGGAATATAAGAGCATATATGCATAATCTACATTATAACATGTTTCTTGTGGGTGGTGGTGGTGGTGCTAAGAGCAACCCCCTTTTCCCTGACCCTAAAGTAACAGCTCTCACTCTCCGTGAAATCTGTGAGCCTGTTTCAGCAAGGCTCCCGCCTATCGAAGACGGCACTTCTCACTTGCTCTTCCAATCCTTCATTTTGAACAGCAACAATGTCACGGGTATTATCATGAGGGCAATGAAAGAGAGAAATATTCTCACTCCTAGAATTTACACACCGTCAACAGCATCAATTTCTTTTCTCTCTTTTTAAATCTAGCAATAGCTAGACACATTTCCTTCTCATTTCCCTGTCTACCTCAACAAGCACATCACAGATCCTGGTACTTTTTAGCACCTTCCCCTGCTTCCTTCTTCTGCAAAGCTTTTATTTAGGTCTAACAAGCAAACAGCTCACACTGAGGTTTCCTTCCCCCAGCCTCCTCACTCTCTGCTTCTAGACTTGCTTTGAAATAATTGAATGCAATTCTTAAATTAAAACCCTGTTTATTATTAGCTCTGCTGTAGCTGTTCTGTGTGTTGCTTGGTACTGCTGACCTACGCAAGGAAAGAAAGTTTGCAATGGCGCGTTGAGGGCCTTGCTCCTCTTTTCTCTCTGCTGCTCTTTTAAGTGTCTGTACAAAATGCCCTACTGACCCCCCGGAAGCTGAGTGATAAGCAGCTGATTTACTGTGTCTTACCGAATGTCTCTTATCTATAACTATCTTCTTAAGCAAGCCATATGCTGCAAACATACTTTGAAATGTCTCCATAATAATCCGAGAAGCAGAACTGTTTGTCAAATAGCGCACACACTACTGCTGGCCACTTGGAATAACCATCAGCCACAAGTAGGTACATATGCTCATTGTGATCTGCAAAAATCAGCATGTCATATTTGCCAAGGCTTAGCAAATGCCACAGAGTGCTTTCGAGCTTTGATAGCCATTGTAAACTTTGGCTAATTTCTCCTTTTACATCATGTTTCAAGCCTGATTACCAAACACGAACATGTAGCAAACTGCTCCTTTCAATTTATTGTGATAATACTCATTCATTTCACCCAGCATCCCCACATGAAAGATTTATGATATTAATCATGCACATCATAGTAAACAGTCATTCTCTACTGTCTATTTCATTTTTCTGCAGGAATAAGGATGAAAGTCCTGGTCTGCTGTATCATTAGACCAGCCAGAAAACAAACTATTATTGCGCTATTTTAACCAAAGCTGGAGCTTAGTTACTATGGGGAACATCTTCAGATGCAGCTCTGTGCTTCAGGAGCTCGACTATCCCATTTTGAAAAAAAACAATTTAGAAACTTAATCACAGTTAAATGCAGGGCTTGTCTTTTCAGGGAGCTATTCAAGAATAGCTTTTCAAGTTAAAAAAAAAATAAAAAAAAAAAATCAAAATTAAAGATTAATTTTAGACCTGTTGCCCAGAGCTTTGCTTTCACAACAGCAAGCTGCATTAAGGCAACTTGCACTCTCACATTGCAAGCTTTGCTTGCTTGACAGATACCACAGAGAAGGAACAACTGTGGCATTTGTCTTGCCAGAGTTAGCAATCACTGGAGTGCACAAGCAAAGCTGCTACAGCCTCGAGCTTCAAACTACACCCCATGAAAAAGCTGGGTTTATAGGATCTCTATCCAGTTGCTCAGGCAGAACTCGTGCATATTGTTCTGCTCTGCAATCCAAAAGCAAGCATTAACCTGGTGCAAGTGTCCTCAACATTTTCATCAAGGAGCCGAGCCCAGCATTTTGTGACCTCAGATGCAAGGGGCTCTGCATGCTGTGCAGCATCCTGAACAGGTTTTGCAGCAACAGCTGGATCGTGAGCCAGACCGAGCTCCACACTGTTAGTGCTGCACTGCGACCAGCAGCTGAAACAGCTCATTTAAGGCTGGCTCAGGAGCGCGCCCACAGGATACAGTCCCACTTCTGCTCAGGCACAGTGTACGCTGTGCCTGAGTCAACATGCTTGCAAAGGCATTCCCCTAATCCCTCTGTCTCATAGCATGGGGAAGCTCCTCTCTTCCTATCCAATACCTAAGCATTTCTCTTTTGTGGAGGTAGTGCAAGGCACCCTCTTTCACATTCACCTTAACATTGGGATTTTCCAAATGTGCAGCTAACACCACTGCCCTCTTCTGATTCCCATTCCCAGAAAGAAAGTCTTCTTATTCAGCAACTGTTTGATCACCGACCATGATTGTCACCTTCTCAAAAAAAAAAAAAAAAAAAAAAAAAAAAAAAAAAAGCAACATACAAAAACCAACACTTGTAAATGTTGATTGCTCTAAATGTAATAGGAAAATCCCTTTTCAAAAGAATAAAAAAGTCACTGTCACTAATTCCTTTTAGCTTTTGTTAGCATTTGGGAAACAAACACCAGAGATTTCTTCTTCCTATCTTTGTACTTGTAAGAAAAATAAGAATACAGACTTATCATATAATTAAAATAATAAAACTTCTTGGAATATTCAGATTTCCCTTCTTCAAAGCTGTACACTGCTCTGGCATCCAGCCTCACTTTGGAACTACAGCTCCAACCTCATTACCATTACTTCTCCTCTGGTCCAGACACAGCCTCCAGTAACACACCTATGATACTGTCCCCTGCTTTTTCCCCCCTTCCTAAATCTCTGCTCCTTCATGGCATAGTCAGTATTTTTGTCCTTCCCTTTGGTGCCATAAAGTTGTTTAACCTCACCGATTCATGAAAACAGCTTTTTACGTATATACAATTTAATTCTTTGATGCTTTGATCAAGTGCAAAATAATTTAAACTGCTGCCAAATGAATCAACATATTCCACAACCAATCTTTGCACTACCCTCAGAGCAATTTTCCGAGCCACCAGCAGACATAAGCAGAAGACAGACGTGTATGTGCCCGTGTCTGAAAGATTTCCCTCTTTATTCCCCAGTGTTGTACAGTAAGGCTCAACTTCTGGTATGCTCTAAAAGATATCCCCAAATAAATCTTTACAAGTGAACAAAGATGAGCTAAATTAGTACTGGAAAACAAACATGGTTTTGTTGTTTTTAATTTAAAAAAAAAAAAAAAAAAAAAAAAAAAAAGCAGCTTGATTCTGAGATACCTGTTCTTAATGGCTTATTCCTTCTTGAGGATGTATTTACCTTGCATCTGCCAACCATGGGGATCGCACTTAATACCAGCTGCACTTTACTGGATAGAAAAGGATGTTTAAAACCTTGCTGGTTTTCCATTCTACTCTCTGCCAAGGGCAAATCACTTAATCTCCATCTCATTTCCCCACAGGCAGAGTGGAATAACTGTAGGCAACAGGGGCTGCATAAAGGTGGAAGTTCACAGATATTACAGTGATGGTAAAAACCTAAACTCACAAGAAATCCTACTCATGTGCTCTGAGATGATTTTCAGGGTCTAACACCCACAGAGGAAGCTCTCAGCTGGTGTGGAGCATTTAACACCTCAGACGCATGCACTTGCCTGGCAGGGGAGTTCAGTCCCACTTCCCCGGCTGTCTCCTCCTGAGGTCAGGTTATTTTTGTGAGCCTCAATTTCTCACATCCCCTCTATTTCAAGGGGTGCTCTGAGTTGGAATAATCAGTTTATTAAACTAGCAGGAGACAGTCATTCTTCACCCTGTAATTCTACATGTGCCTTTCCCCACCGTGGAAGGCAGGGAACAAACACCAGTAAGTGAAAGGGTGTCTAAGCAAAAGCCATTTTGCCATGTTTCTCAAACATCTGTATGAATCACATTTCTTTTCCCTTTTTTATTTCATCATGAAGGCACACAAGAGATGCAGAAGATTCCCCAACCACATTTATCTTAAAACAATTTGCGCCAATTAGTGAAGGACCATTTCCTTCTGAAACTGGAGCAGCAACAGTGAGCATCTCCTCTTGTCTTAAATGTCCACCTGCAGACATCCTAAAGCTTTTCTCGCAGCTTGACTGTAGCTTTCAATGTTATATTGGTTCTTTATGCAACACGCACTAATTTTTCTTCAGAAATTACAGCCCTTACTGCACCTTTGTCAATTGCTACCCTCACCCTGCCATCATTTCCACTTACACAAAACCCAGCAAAAGTGTCTGCATGCCATTCGTCCTGCACTACGGTTCACAGCGGAGACAACATCAGCCAACACACCACAGCCAGATTTTTTTTTTTGTTACATCCGTGGGCTCTCCCTTACATGAGGTACAGCAGGATAGCACCTCCATGAGGGATTTGCAGCATGAGTGAGAGGAGCAACGGGAAAGTGAGAGGCTGACCAGAGATAGATCCATGTTTGCTGCTTGAAACCCTTGTTCTCCCCTCTCCCTGCAGGTCTGCAGCCCTGCCAAGCCATGACCTGCTCACAGGACAGCAGAGGTGACACCAAAAAACCAGGCCACCTTGCCACCATGGCTGTCCTCCCTCATTTGCAGCCACTGAAATGCAAAACTTTGTGCTGCTGCTCATTACTAGCACAGTACTGAGAACACAGTGTGCTCCATGGGAGTGTACAAAGGGAATGTCTTCCTCATAGGAGTTTACACATTATGAGACCATAAAGCTCCCAAGATTTTGGGAATGCAGTCATACAAGCATCTGCTGGTGCACCCAGACTGCCTAGTCTAGAAAAACACATAGGAAATTTTAAGAAATAATCATTTATGTTCAGTAGTATTTCACCAGTCCCCTACTTACTTCAGGCATTTCTCTTCACCTCAGACGAGAGCGTTTAGGCATTAAAACTTATGGTATTAAAGGGCAGAGCTGACCTGGGATACCATGCAGTCAACACACTGGTGCACAAAGAGCTCCCTGTAGGCAGCCACAATGCTCAGGAGATAACATTGCACTGAGCAAAGGCCCCAAGTCACATTTTCCCAAGAGCCAAACCTGATGTATGAGCATCATACAAGCCTCTGTTGGGGTACCCTTATCTCTGCTGCCTCGTGGCAGCATCGCAGCACCTGAGCACATCAGGGGCACCGCTAGCCACCTGCCACCTTGCTGTCATCATTTTCCCTCCTGCCAAGAAAAGGCCATGCATGAGGATCCCTCTTCCCTCATAACTGTTCAGATTCCTTTAACCCTATTTCTTTTTTTTTTTTTTTTTTTTCGGGGGGGGGGGCGGGGGGGGGGGGAGAGGGGAACAACAACAACAACAAAAAAAGAACAAAAACAAAAACACAACCCATGATCAACGAGGTATGTGAAGAAAAAGAAACAGAGCATGGTTGAAAAGCTAACTCAGGGTTTAAGGTGCCTGCACTTATTTATTATACGATCTTTTATGGGAAACTGACAACAAGATACTCCTGGATGGAAAAAAAAAAAAAAAAAAAAAAAATATTGGATCTTGAACTGCTTGGACACTGCATGACAGAACTTCAGATCCTAAAAGAAACGAGATTTGTAAAGAAGCAAGCGAGCAGCCAGCGCTGACAAAAGGGAAGGAGCAGCTCCATCCCTGGCACTGCTCTCACTGGATGGAGCTGCTGGGAGCACCGGGCTGCCCTTTCCCCAGGCCCCCCTGGGTGGCTGTGGTGTCCATGCCAGAGAGCAGACCCCTTGCATGTCTGTGGGGTCCCTCCCCAGTGTCCTATCTCCACCAGCTTTTCTTTCAGCAACGCTGTGGCACCCCCGGGTGCTGGAATGCCTCCCCCTCCTGGGCACAGCCCTGCCACCCAGATGTGCTCCATCCCCTTGTCCAGATGTGGCACTGCTGGGCTGGGGTAAACAGGCTGCCTTTCCATGGACAGGGAGTAGGAAACTAAGTGGGGAGCAGGAGCCTCTGCTCCAAGAAAAGCCCTGGTGTTGGCCTGATAACTCAGCCTCCAAGCAGGTCGTGGCCCAGCTGACCTGTTGGTAAAATCTCTTCTTGGCTCTGCTTCTGCTGTGCCAAGATCAGAGATGCCCGGGATTTCCCTTTCCTGGCTCCAGTTCTCAAGTTCTTTCCCAGATCTTTAATGCAGCGGTTTTTGATCACCAGCTCCATGGGGCATCACACATTTAATTTCTTCTTTTAAACACTGAGCTAGTGCTTGGCTATAAAAATAAACCTCTGTTGTTCCTTCAACCCCTTCCCCCAAGTAAAGGGCAGATGAAAGCTTTCTTTCCTTTTCAAACTGAGCACTTTGGATCCTGACAGAAGAGAGATCTCACCATTAAACACAGGCACAGGGACATGAAACACACACTCCCTTCTCCCACCTCTTCACAGCACATCGCTGTCTCCTGCAGATCCCAGAGCCCTGCCTGATCTGCCTTCTGCTGCACAGTGCCGGTACCCCACAGTCCTCAACCTTCCTCCACAAGCCAGGGGGATGCTGGCACATTTTCCCAATCTGAATTCAAGCAGGCAGGTCATGATTAGAAGAAGGTGATTGGGATGGGAGCACTTGGTGTGTCCACCTTGACTGCTTGAGACTAGAAACAAAGTTTTCTTAATAGTTTTGATAACACCTCAGCTGCATCTCTGAGAACAAAACCAAATTTTATTTATTTATTTATTTTTGTCTGGAAGGAGCCCATCACAAGGAGAACAATCAGCTCATCCACAGCAGAACACAGCCCCCTCTGCGGGCACAACACAGCAATCCCTCGGCACAAAACCCACAGACACTTCATCTACCACTGTGAGAAAGTCACCACTAAGCTCTCTCTGCAGAGCTACATGGGCTGCTGACTTCGCTAATGCCATCTAAAGAAATATTTTGCAGGTAGGGTTCAGAAGACTTCCATCAGAGGAGCAGAGCACACCCCACCAGGCAGCCTTTCACTGGTAGAAATGCACCCGGCACCATTGCTTTCCCCAGTACATGGAAACTGGTCACACTGCAATTTTTGCCTTACCCCTCAGTTCGTTCCTCACCAAACAAGCCATAGCTGTGCAGGCAAGGCTCTTAGGCATAGATTATGCTTAATGAACCAAGCGAGCACGGTATGTATGGAGGGAGGGAGTGGAAGCCTGAAACTGCACTACTCAAGAAAGCAGAACAGCAATAACTCCACTCAAAACATGGGCAAAACACTAAGGCTTCTGGCTGATGGGAAGTGTCACAAGATCTCTGAGTCTCCAGCATGGAAGTCTCTTTGTCTTGTTATTTAAAAATAAGGACAGCAGTCCCAGCTGCACAGCATCCCTCATTGCCACCACTGAATTGCTGTCTGGCTATTAAACCTCCAAGGCCATCCCCGGCTGCATTTTCCACTTACAGGGAGCCACTTACTGCATCTCCCTCCCCTATCTCTTAAAATCATCTGAAATATATATAACTAAAAAGAAAAAAAAAAAAAGAGAGAGATAAATCCAGTGCAAACCTGACATGGTGATAATTTTAAAAGCTATGCCGCTCATGTCAAATTATTCAACATCTGTCTTCATGTTCCCACAAAAATTAGCATAAGATGGTGGTTTCTGGTGACACCTATAGTGAAATATTTTGACTTCTACCAGCAAAGTTGCAAACAACCTGTCAAGAGGATAATGCCAGTTTTCTAGTACTGCATATTAAAGTCAATTGAGGGTTTATCTGCTGTGTGAAGCTACTGACCTGACCTAAAAACAAAGGCTCTGGTGTCAGGAGGGTGAATATGACACACTACAGCTGGAGGATGCCAAGGCTTCCTGGAGCACAGGGCTGGCCAAATTTAATGCCTTGGACTTAAAGAGCTGCCAGAGAACCATGCCAATGTTGGAGCAGGCCAGTCTTTAAGTGTAGCCCTCCAGTTACAAAACACCTGTGATGGAAAGGCTACAGTGAGTCACCACAGATCTCAGGGCTGGACAACAAGGAGAAAAGGCTGAGCACACAGGCGAGGATGTGTGTCTGCATATATTTTATACATATAAGATGCATATACACACTTGTACGGAGATGTCTGGAGTACTGCTGTGCTCGTGCATCCCCTTTTCCAGGCAGGATCAGCCAAGAAGGTGCTGACAGGAGCCAGCTCTGTTGCTGCTTTAGCCAGCAATCTGCTCGCCCATTTCAGAGGGCACGGGGGGCACCAGGATAACAGCAAGAAACCTGAGGAGCTCCTTGCTCCTGCTAGCAGAACAGTTAGTGAGAGGCAGGGGAGGGCATGATCCATGCCACCAGGCTCAAGGTTAACACTACAGTGTGCCTGCTCCCCCAGAAACTGGCAGCAAAGTCACACGTGTGAGTTGAGACACCCCGCTTGGGCGACGCTGCACTGAAGGCTCCAGGAGGAGAGGATTTTACTTCACAGGTGAGAGGAGCAGGAAACAAATCTTGTCATGTGGACACGAAATGAAAGAGTGGGAATGTTTATGGCCTAAACCTGGGATATGTTTTACCGTGACACTCCCCTGTTGCAGGCACAAGAAAACATTCTCCCACTAGTTTTTTGCCTGCCTGCAGTGGCACCTCACAGGTGATTCAGTGCGATGGTGTATCTTTAAAGAAAAGGCTTTATGGGGTCATTTATCCCCAACCTCAGAAGCCAGGACTACTCTTTATGTGCTTCACTCCCAGCAGTTTTAAGTATCTGAAGTAATACAGCCCATCCAAGCCCTCCACAATCTCTGTGCCAGGCAGTTTTGCCTGCTGTTCAGCCCAAGCCTTCCTTTTATTCCCTTTCCCTTGCCTTCCTGCAGCCCCTTATTGCACACGGCCACGACCATTCCTGACAGGCTTCTCAGATGCCTTTTCAGCAGGTGAATTATGAGAAGCAGGGGGACAAAACATCCTGCTCCCTTTTATCCTGCCCCAAAAGAGGCTGCTGCTGATCATCTGGACTGGGCTAGCTGCCAGGCACCCCAGAAATGTTAATTATACACTACACATGGAGTAAGCAAAGCAGCAGCCCTGGGCACACCCTGAATCAGAGCTAAGTCTGTTCTGGAGTCTGCAAGGCTGACAAGGAAGCAAGCTCATCCCTTTGGAAACCCTCTCTACCCTCCCCTTTCAGTCTAATATATAGCCTTTAAGCACCGATAACTTGAAACACGGGAGGTCAGTACCCCTTTCCCCCTTACCTCTTCTTCTCTCCCTCCAGATTATGACATTTCCTATAAATTGGTTACTGCTTGCTCCTCATCTTGACCGGCAGCAGTAATGCACCGGGACTGACAGGTGCACACAGAGTTTGGGAAATGGGGCACCACGAAAGGCTAAGCCTGCTGAGCTGCCTCCCTTATCAGGCCAGCTTTGTCTTATTTCAGCAAACAAGGCTGAAAGGATGGGATCAGCTAATGAGAAGAGGGTTTCAGACACTCTTCAGTCATTACAACAAATGCCAATTTATATAACAAGCCTCTTCAGGTAGCAGGCTAAAAGCACCTTGACTCCTAATTAAATCGCACCTCCACTGCGAAAGCTTCTTTCCCAGCAACCCCCTTACACACATTTTATTTATACCATTCATCTCAATAAACCTCTCCAACAACTCCACTCTCCTAGACAGAGGTCTTTTGTGTGTATCCATGTGGGTGTATTATTTAAAGAGTACATCACATGGATACTTTATCTAGCTTAATCTGATTTAATCTTAGCAGATTTACTAAAGTAAAATATATTTATAGACCGATATACATGCCTCTCCCTATTCCCTTCACCGTGAATACTCAAAAGCAGAAAAATGGACCTGAACCATGACACCTGAGTTCCCAAAACTGCCACAATAAGTGACATACAAGACCAACATCCACAGCACAGAGCACCTAAGTGTGATCAGCTTGAAGCTATGGTGAGAGCTATCATTTTGGGCAAAGCAAAGGGGCTGATTTTTATTCCTGCTTTAGTTACCCTTGCAAATATAACAGTATCAATCCAGTCCTGCGTGAGCCATCAATAACAGCAATTTACCACCCAAACAAAGCACGAAATCAGCACAGAGAGGGGGACCAAAGGAAGGGCTGGGAGAGACAAAATGAAAACTATTAGTCACCGCAGAAGTTTGCAGTGTGCTGCTTCCACGACACGCTGCCCTGGGCTGCGCTCGGGGACGGCTGCGTGCTAAAACTCCTGACAGCCTCAACAGATAGTTGGAAGACGTAGGGGAGGGGAGAGGAGGGAGAGAGCGGGTTTCTCCTCTGCGTGGTTCAGTAAGAGAACAGATAGGAGTAGTACCATTTTGACTCAAAGAGACGTCGTCATTTTAGAGTACATCTGTCTATCTGGGCTTTCTTTTGCACGCTGCTTCTCCAGTCTCTCTCAGAGAAAGAGAGAAAGCCACTTGTAAGTTATCCCAAGGATCTCATTCGGCAGCAGCTCTAACAAATGCAAGTTCATGGAAGTAAATGAAAAAGCCCACAACAGCCAGCCTCCTATTTAAGAAAACCAGGTGTAAGCTCTGTCCCTCTTGCTATGCTACTGAGCGGAGAGGCCATCCTACAGCAAGTATCAGCTACTCAGCAGCAGGCACATTGAAACAAAATTAAGAAAGTTCAGCTAAAAACACACTGCCTGATTTAAAGGATTGAATAACCTGCCTTGACTAGTTTTCTGTACCACAGACTCATTCTACTCTTCATTTCCCTGCAGTTTTCCTCTGGACGTGCAGACTGCAAGAAAATGTACTAGGAGGGAGAAAAAGAAAAGGAAGCAAACCCCCTCTTATTTGAAAATGGTTATTTTACCACACAGACCTAAACTCAAATTAACATCCCAGCCCTCAAAGAGAAAGGAGGAATTGTTCCCATTAAAGAAATCCATCATTAAAAAGTGACCTACAAAGACTTACCCATAGCCAGGGAGACTGAACTGATCTTTGCCAGGGCTCACACAAGAGACTGGCTGCGTGCTGTTAAAAGGGGGAGGAGGGGGCTGGCTCCTCTCACTAGGGTCTCTCTTCAGAGCTCAGAGAGCCGGGCTTGTTAGAGGCAGAGGCATGCCTTCCAGAAGGACTTTACAGCGACGCACAACTGAGTCGCAAGCCAAGATAAAGCCGGCTTGTTAGAAGAGGCAAGTCTTGGGGGTTGCTTTTATTTATTATTTTTCCCCAGTGTGTTGGAAACGCAGTTGTTGGAAAGCCAGAATTAAAAGAGAGGGCTGGGGGTTGGCTCACACACATCCCACCCAGGGCTGGGGCTCAGAGGGGGCACGGGGGGGTCCCCAGCCGCTGCCCCCCGCCCTCCTTTTCTGCACTGGGTTTGCCATTTGCCACCCTGCCTATGAACGATGGGGGGGGGGGGGGGGGGGGGGAAAAAGCACCACCACGGTCCGAAAAAAATAATATAAAAATAAACCCCAAGCAGCTCGATATCAGCTCGGGGCAAAGTTCACCGGGGTTCAAGAGCAGCCCCCTGGGAGAGGAGGGAGCCCGGCGGGGGTCGCCCTGGGGATCGGGGAGGGGGGATTTGGGGCAGGGCAGCACGGAGGGTAGCCGAGCCGTGCCAGCACCGTGCAGGGGAAGGGGCAGCATCCATCCCCTCCTGCTGGCATCGCGTCCCCCACGGGGGTTACGGGGAGGAATTCAGGAGAAGCCACAGGCTCCGGGAAGCCTTTCGCTGCGTAAAGCTCTCTGCTCGGGTTGCGGCGAGCTTCGCAGCGTCATTTACTTTCTCCTGCAGGTGCTTTTTAACTTTGATCCCATCGCCGCCGCCCTGCGCCCTCGCCGCCCCCTCCCTCCCTCCGAGCAGCCACGGCGATGCCGCCCCTTACCGTAAACCCCCTGTCCCCTGCTGTAGGCTGGCACCAGAGACAGGAATAAAAAACAGATCATCTCCATCTTCAAGGCAGCGCCTTCATCGCCGGCGAAGAAAAACAGCCAAAAGAGCCCAGGCAGCATCCGGCGGGGGAGCGAGGAGCGGGCGAAAACCTCCCGAAACGCCGCCCCATGCGCCCCGTTCCGGACACCGGCGGAGGAAGGGACCCCCCCGCCGGAGCCGCCTGGAGTTAAAAATTAAAAAGTAACGAGAAAAAAAAGAAATAAAAATAAAAAATGAAGGGGAAAAGAGAAGGAGGCGGTGAGGGCAGGAAAGCGGAGAGCCGCTTATCTCTTCCCAAGGATGCTTGAGGATGCCCAGGAAAAGGAGAAGGGCGGCGGGCAGCCCGCAGAGGCAGGAGCGGGGTCCGAGCCAGCCCAGCGCTGCCCCCCCCCCGGGAAGGGGTTTCCTTTGTGCGGGGGGAGCCGCCGAGCGCTGCCCGGAGTCCTGGGCTGCCCGAAGTGCTGCCAGCTGGGCCCAACTTGGGAGAGTCCTCGCCCGCCCTCCTCCCGACGAGGCTCTGGCCGCAGCCCCACGAGCGAATGGGGGAAAGGAGAAGGAGGTGGAGGGAAAAAAAGAGAGGAAAAAAAAATAAAATGGGGGGGGGGGGGGGTGAGGGGGGGAGTCGGGGGGGGCGAGGAGCCAGCTGCTGAAAGGCGGAGGGAGGGCTAGGTATCCTCTTCTCCAGATCTTCTGGGGAGGGGACTGTTGTAATTAATCAAATCCAGGATTTTTTTTTTTAATTATTTTTTTTAAAGCGTCTCCCAGGAGCTCCTCCAGCTGCACCGCATCGCCCCAGCCAGCCTGAAGGCAGAACCGAGCGAGGAGCAGCCCCAGCAGGCGCCCTGCAGCTCAGCCCGGTTCTCCTCTCCTCCTCCCCAGCCTGCCTGCTCCTTCTCCCTTCAAAACTTTCCCCGGTGTTGCGTGCAGGGCTCTGCCGGCTGCTTCTCCTCCGCTGCTCTCCGGCTCCTCCCGCCTCGCAGGCGCTTGGCAGCCGCGGGGGGATCCGCTCCGCTCCCCCCCCCCCCCCCCCCCCCGACGGGGGCTGCAGCTGGAAGGGAGCCGCCGTGGAGGATGGAGGAGCTGCGAGAAGTTGGCTTACTCCCGGCCGGCTGCTAGCCCCGAAAGGCGACGACCCCCAGCACGAAGTTGCCGGCCGGGTCCCCGCTCCCCTGCCGGCCCCGGGGGGCTCCGCTCCGTTGCCCCCCCGACGGGGCGTGCGGGGGCACCGAGCCCCGGGCTCGCCTCAGCCCTGCCTGCCAGCTCTGCCCAGCACGCCGTGTTTTCCTCCCTCTTTGGCTTTCCAGGTTTTTATTTATTTATTATTATTTTTTTTTTCCCTCCCCTCTTCACCATTCCATTCCCCTTCGTGTTCGTGTTTTTTTTTTTTTTTTTTTTTTTTTAAATAATAAAATAAATAAAAATCCGAGCCAATTAAAGCAGCCGTGCTCCGGCAGAGCCCTGCCTCCTGCCCAATTCCCCGAGCCTCCCCCAGCCCCGGCCCAATTAGAGGCGACACCGCAGGGCTGGGGAGGAAAAGGGCTCTCGCTCCGGGCGGAGAAATCAGTCGCCAGCCCTGGGTCCCTCCGTCCTCGGGATGCTCCCGGCAAGGTCGGCTTCTCCCGGGCGGGATGCGCGCTGAGAAAAGCCCGGTGCTGGGGAGCGGGACTCGGGGGAGGGGGGGTCGGTGGGGGGCTCCTCCTGGCTTGGATTTTTTTGGGGGGGCAAGGTTTGGAGAGAAGTTTGGGCCCCCCTCTAGGAGGGCTCCGGGGGCTGCCCAGTGCCTGCTGGGGTGGGGGCTCGGCGGTGTCACCCCCCCCGGCACCCCGCTCCGGGCGGCGGTTCGCAACGCGAGCGTGTCGCTACCGGGATAAAAATGTAATTAAAGGAAAGAAAATAATAAAAAATAACAGTCGTTGAGAGACACGGCCCAGAGAGCGGCTGGCTGCTAAGTCATGCTCTACCAAACAAGCAATTAATAGATATAGCCGCTAATTACGAAGCAGTTATTGCTCTTGTAAACGGTGCTCAGAGGAAAGCGGCACCGAAAGGCAGCAGAGGGAAGGCAGCGATAGGGACAGGGCAGCAGCACCCCCCGGGCAGGGCAGGGGAATCCCCCTTCCCCTGGACCCTGCCGGACCCACTCTCCTCTCCTGTAAGGATGCCGCAAGTCTGAAACTGCCTTTTTTATTTCTATTTTTTATTTTTTTATTTTTTATTTTTTTCCTCTTCCCTAGCCAATCTGAGGCAACGCCTGCCAAGAAACCGTGGGCTTCACGCTCCGAGGTGTCCTTCCCAAAGATGATGGTATGGGGAGAGACCTTACTAATGTGTCTGGTGTGAGCAAGGTTGTTATTATTATTATTATTAATAATTCAGTAAGCCCTTTATTGAGAAGGACGTGATCCTTCCCACGGTGGGTGCTGGCAACACAGGTCTGTAGGGTCTGTAGGCAGCAGGAGAGTGGAGGGCGGCACTGGGAGAGCAGGAGGAGCAGCCCCTTCGCCAGGGCATGGGGAGAGGCAGGAGCTGACACTGAGGAGGGAAGGTAAAACTGTCCCCATCTGCACAAAGCAGGCTGACAGCAGCGCAACGAAGCAAGGCAAGGAGATGTTTGCAGATCCAGGAAGCTGCGTGGTGATAAAAAAAACAGTGAGACATGAGTCTCGTTTTTTTCTACTCTTCATTTTAAGATCAGGATATTTTGGGGGCGCTTCATAGCCTTTCTAGTATTTTTTATTTCCGGGATTCTCATTTGATTATGCAATAATGCCTCGAAGTTTGAATGACTCTGAATTACAGATCTGGGTAATGAGTCCTTAAAAAAAATTCCAGAAATGTATGCTTCACACCCCTTTTTTTGTGCTAACTTTCAATGCACATGCTCATGTTTCCTTGGCACAAATGCTCATGAAAAATGAATTTCAAAGTAAACTGCCAAAGTATGTGAAACAACCCAGCTTTCTCTTAGCAAATAATAGTATTTGTGCCAAAAGTAGCTTTGAATTCATCCAATTAAGGAATAGTTAAAAAAAAAAAAAGTCCAAAAAGTGAGAGTGTTAGTGATCCATTGAATTGAAGGGAAAGTAAGTGGATAATAAATAATTAGAAAAAGCTGTCACCTGTCAATGGATGCTCTGAGTAAAAAAAGATACTGCCAAAACCTCAGTACACCGTTGCATTTGCTAAATAAGGTAATTAATAATTATTTGTTGAGTCCTAATAAATCATAACAGCCAGAACAATAGAGTTCCCAAGCACACCAGCGAGCCAGCCTTCCCAACACACTTGTAAGCAATCCACTTGTCATAAAGAACCCGCGCCCTGCGGTGATTCTGCTTGTCGAAAGGAAGAGCTGAGGGATGCCTTCCTTCCCCACCAGCCGTTTCTGCAGAACAGATTTGTCCCATCCTTCCAGCTGGGAGTCAGCATCTCCTGTCCCTTCTCAAGCCCCAGCTTGTCAAATGAGTCCTGTCTCCCTGCAATATTCATACGCGCTACATCACCTATATTTCACAGCTACGTTGAGGTAGACAGTCTCCGGGACGGATGTGGTGTTCAAAGAGAGCAAATCATACCCGGCACAATGTCACCAGGCAAGAGACGATTGAAGAAGTGTGTGAGGCCAAGGTCCAGTTACAAGGACATTAATTCTCTTTGTGTCAATGTTTTCATGCTATCATCTGGTGCAGGCTGTCATTTATTTCTTCTCTGAGATGATGCAACTATCTGTGGCTCCTGGTGATCTCTTGAGCATGTGGCCTGACATTTCAGTCACCTCTTCCTTGCTCATTTTCTTCCCAGCACAACAGCCACGAATGCCTCCAAGTTTGATCTCTTCCTCCCTCCCTCCCCACGCACACACACAAGGAAGTGAGCGCAGCCCAGCTGGAAGCTTTCCTGCGGCATTTCCCTTGCTACGGCTTACTAAAAGGGAGTTGAAATAGAAAGTAGGAAGGGAAAAGGAAAAAAAAAAAAAAAAAATGGGGCACCTTAAAGACAATGGGTGACTTCGAATGCTGCAGGAGAGCTGGGAAGGGGAAAGCCAGAGGACTCTGTAGCGCTGCAGCAGGGATGGGAAACCCAGGGAATTTTAACTGCAGTACAGGGCTGCATTGAGGAGCTGGGAGCACAGGGGTGCTCCTGCGGTGCTGCTGTGCCCTGCTGAGCTGGGGAGGCACTGACACAGCCCAGCACAGGCCCGGGGCAAGGGTATGGCCCGAGGTGATGAGATAAGGTACACAGGAGCCAAATGGAGGGAACTGGGATGGGCAAGGGAGAGCCAGCGTGCGTGATGTCTGTGTGGGGAGAGGGAGCCCTGTAGGGCTGCTATAAACACGTTAAGGAAACAGCACCAAGAGCTCTGCAAAGTGAGAGCTGCTGGAAGATGGGGAAGCAGGGGCTAAGCTACAATGACCGGATGAGATCTGTCCACTGTCTGTTTTCTCTCTGTTTAATTAGTCTTCATAGGAGAACTGTTAAAAAATAAAATAAAATAAAAATATAAAAATGCTAGTTTGTGATTCTGAAGTGCTGGGATCAGCATCTCTTTGGGGAAAAAAATCTCCCTAGCCTGGAGTGGTGCTTGCTGCCATCCTTAACACTTGGCTGGTGCTGCTTCTGCCGTGGATCCTCCCGGGTATCTCCTGCTCCCCATACAAAGCATGCCAAGGTAGGGCTATAAATCCCAAGGGCTCTGCTTCGCTGTCCTCAGTTCTCTGGTGTATTCCACCCCAGGGAATATACCTGTGCTGTGTTTGCTTTCTTCCCAGATGCATTTTACAGCATTAGTAGTACTTCTGGGCCTCTCGTGTATTCTCTCCTTTTTTTTTGATTAACTCTCCCCATCACCAAGTGTGTTGGGCACCGAAAGGAGTGATGAAGAGGGACTCCACCTCTATTCCTCACCCCAGGTACTCATCCTGCCCCGGCTCCACCACCCTTCCTCCCTGTGCTTGTGTGATGCAGCCAGTCCCTGGGCCCTGCTGGGAGTTCTGGCACCTGGATGACATTGCATGGGGTTTTGCTTTTCCTGCCTTTCCCCAGTTACACTTTGAGAAATTTCTATTTCCTGGTTCAGGCTTATCTGAAACCCATTGCAATCCCTTCCTCTGTGATCTCCATGTGTGGCCACTTTTCTTTCCTCAGCTCAAGTGCTGACACACTCGCACACCCTCCCACTTCTTATGCACTAAAACCACAGGCTCTTAACTCAACATTTTCTACCAATCTTTATGATTTTTAGACTATATATCTAGTTTGCCAGAGATCCCGCTGGTTTTTTGCTCTTCTGCTTTAGGACAGATAGGGGCCGGTGTAGGGGTGCAGACAAGTGTCTCAGCACCACTGGAAGCATCTTTTGCCTGTTTCACCTTTTCTTTGATCTTTTTTTTTTTTCCTCTGCCTCCTTCTCCTCCTGCATTCATGCTTTCTTCTTCTTTCCCACCTTCCCTTTCATCTGTAAAAAATGAGTTGGAAAAATGTCAAGCTGGTGCTGGTCAAAGGAAGTTGTTCTCCTTTCTTTCGCTTGCTTTCATTGCCTCAGCCCCCATCTTCTAGCATGTGTCTCTCAGAGTGCACAGGAAAGGGATGTTTTTTTCACCGAGAGCAGATACAAATGCTGGGTATGATCCTCCCCTGTTGGTGCTGTCAGCCACTGCCAGCAAAGGGTGCGTTGATCGCTGATCTTTCCAGTGTCAGGCAGACGATCTGAAATCTGTGATCTCTGGCTTGCAGTGGAGAGCGGGGAGCTGGGGAGGGTGCAGGAGCTGCTCCTGAAGTTGCCTTCAGCTGGAGCTTTGCTGCTCAAGAAGCTCTCCCAAAGGGCAGTGCTACTTTTCCCATGAGATGTTTCAAACACAAGTTACAGCATGAGGTGGATTGTCAGGAGCTGATGCACAGGACAACCTCAGATGGGGTCTTGCCATCATGGCCTTGGTGGGGACAGCCCTTGGCCACAGGTAGCACGTTACATCTCCCATAAGCTGACGTGGGGAGGAGGCCATCCTGCAGAGGCTCTTTTATGGGATCTCTCAGGTTAGGCTGTGGTCTCACAGGCCTGGAGACCACTGACTAGTGAGAAAACACCCCAGCTGGTACCTCCTCACTTCAACTGCCCAGTGAACACCCTCGTCTGGGGAATCTTTGCCAGGGAAGCTGATCTATTAGCAATGCATTCACTTAAAATTGCACACAAGTAGCTCCTCAGTGCCTTTTTGTCCTCAGGCAGAGATGCCTTCTCTTTAGGAAGGTAAACATCTGTATTTTGGATGAAAATAGAAAGCTGCAGGGATAAAAGTATTTTTCCACCAGAATCCCCCCTCACTACTGATACCAGACCAAAACGAGGTGGTAAAGATGGTTACAGAAAGACTCAGCAGTGTGCCAGGCAGATTGCAGAAAAGAGCATGCCATTCAATGCCTGAAGCATCCCTTTTGCTTTCTGAGGAGCTATGTTCATCAGTGCTGCAGCTCTCTGTAATATGACAAAACAAAACATTTGAAACCCAAAAGTGTCAGGAGTTGATGTGCGCTGCCACCATCCAAACAGCTCAGGCAGTCAGAACTTGTGCAGAGGTAGTTTCCTTGCTGGATGCTCTACATGGACCATGAGTCACCCCCTCAAGTTACTCACACCTTTTCATCTTCAGATGTTGTTGGCTACTGCTGAACAGTCTTGACTCAAGGATCCAGTGATTGTTGTCCTTGTGTGAACCTGTATGTACATTCACACACACATCCTTTTCCCTCCTGTCCTGTGATGCACTACAGCTACATTTTAACAAACCACCTGTTCAAGTCAAAATATCAATTCTTTTCACAAATTCAGAGGATGCAAAAGAACTGTGTAAAGAATCAAAAGCATTTGGAACTGTGCCTGCTGAAAGGATGCTTTATACATATACACCCCGTCCCCAAAGGTTGCTGCTCCCTCCTTACCTTTGGTGGGTCTGAGCTACAACTCCCTGGTGCCTCAATGCTTAAATACACTTACATCCCTAAGGCACAGTGGCATCCTTGTCTTTCCTCCGTAACCTGATAGACTGTTACATTTTAGAAAACTCATGGTGAAAGACTGTTTCGATTTATCATGACTATTTATAACACAATTCTCTGGCAAGCTGGAGTTAGAAGCACCATTACTGTACAGCCATGTAACGTGAGACAACTCATACTAGAAATTAACAGAAAAACCCTAGTGGGAGGAAATTATAGAAACACCAACCACTTCTTTTTCATCTGAGCTGCCCCTAATCGTTTTAGCCAAGCTGGGGCTGGCACTACCTGGGGACACAGGATGGATGTGCTGAAGCAGAGAGGTGAAGCAGAGAGGCAGGGTTTGCCAGTATAGGGTTTATCTTCCCTTGCCAGGAGCAAGGCAGAGGCATGGGCAGAGCTGGAAGGGAGTACTTTCTACTCTCCTTCCTCAGTGTGGCTACAGACAGACAATATTGCAGCTGAACTGTGTATTCCTATGTATAATTACTTGCTTATTAGCTGGAGAGCTCATCATGCCAAGAAAGTTAGTGGGAATAGAGGAAAAACATTTCTCCTTTCCCTGTCTTCCAGACTAGAGAAGTAACAATGGATCTTGCAACCTGCAGGGAACCTCCACCTCCTCCACCCTTTATTGCCTGGAGGAGGTTGAAGATTGATTGATTTCTCAGTTACATTTAGTCCCTAGAAGAGAAAAAGAGCTAATCACACTAGTCTGATGCTAGAGCCAGAGATGCTGATGGTCGCGGCCATTGCCACTTTCAGCAATGTGCAGGGCACGTGTCCCTGGCAGGGGACCTCACTCCAAGCTGTGAGGATGAGAGGATCTCAGTGTAACTCTTGCAGCCTTCCACTGGGGGCTCACCAAAAGCTGAGGTATTTTCCTGCACTTCCCTCATGTCTCGAGCCTTGCACACTCACCCTGTGGGTTTCCAAAAAAGTTTTTCCATGCAGCTTCCCAGATGGCAGCACTCCAGTGAAGGATGAAGCCATTGCCATGGCCAGACAAGCTGCTGCATCCAAACTTCCCTAGGAAAACCAGATGAGGTATTTGAGTAACAGCAGCAGACTTCCCTATCAGCAAAGCCAAGCAGGGAAATTAGTGGGAAATAGTGTAATTTTTATATGGATCGAATCATTCGCAGGTTACAGAGACAGAAGGAGACACTGCTGGTCCGACCTCCTGTTCTAATCAGAGCACATTGTGAGGAGTAACCTCCAGTCCTGATTTTTAAGAAGCCAATAATAAACCATTCATTTGTATTTCATACAGAGTAATGCCATATTTCATCAGGATGCACAAACCTACATTCTGAAGGAACAATACACATTTGGGATTGGATTTACAGCTGTTTAGTAGCTCTCACATTTGCAGGCAAACTGTAGTACCTGAGTGGCCGGGAGGTTTTCTGGCATGCGACGGTGGGTGTCAGGACCAAGGAGCTGCCTCTCCATCCAGCTTCAGCAGGGACTGGGGGGAACCAGCAAGATCCAGGAGAGAGGGGGAAGCCAGCTCAAAGCTGGGGCAGGACTGGGGGAACCAGCAAGATCCAGGAGAGAGGGGGAAGCCAGGGCAAAGCTGGGGCAGGACGGACTCAGGAATTAATGAGGGCAGGCAGAAAAAGGAGGGTGCGAGAAATAGCCCAAGGGGGCATAAAAGAGGGACACCGGGGCAGCTTGAAGCGTGGGAGGAGAAATGAGGGCTGTGGGAAGGATGCTGGGGGCAAACAAAAAAATGAAACCTGGGGACAGCCAGGATGTAGGCTGGCATTGCTCAGGCTTCACTGGGGCAGGAAATGATGACCCTGGGGGCTGAAATGGGGTCCTGGGCCAGGGGCAGGGTTAGGGAGACCCAGGATTGTGCAGGGACCATCATATCTGGTGGTGCCCTTGGGACCCAGGCTGTTCTGACCCCTTTTCTGCCCTTATTTCTCTCCATCCCACCCCATCAGACTTCCCCAACATGTCCTGTCCTTGCAGGGAGCAGGAAGGGCTGGAGGAGCTGATGGAAAGGTGTAGGAGGAAAAGCCAGCCCAGATCCCCTGGGCACTGCTGGCCTTGGGGACACTGTGCAGTCTGACCACCTCAGACAACCAGGAAGTGAACTTACCCTGCTCCAAATACCTTGCGTGAGCTCTCATATTAAATCCATTTCCTCAGTCACCACGTCTGGAAAAAGGACCTCTGAGCCCCCACAAACAGCAGACATTTTGATGAAAGATGCTTGAGAAAGAATATTTTAGTGAAAACGAGATGCCTGTCTCTTTGGAAAATGAGCATTGGCCAATCAAGAAATTACCAATAGAAATTTCTCATATTAGCTTTTTTTTTTCCTTCTTGCTTGTCTTGGTGGAGAATAACATTTCATTTTCAAACCACAGTTCTACATTTATCATCCCTGATTTGGTAAATTGCCTCTTGCAGAAGCGGTGTCTAACCTACCTTTATTTAAGACTTTGCAGGATAATGTGTTTATGTTGGACTCAGAGAGGGTCACAAAAAAAATGACAGGTGCTGCAAACATATTGAAATGGAGGTAATGTAAATGATTTTACATTTAAAATATTCCTCCTCAAGTAACTTCACACTTTCTGAAAATATTGTATTGTCAGTGAGACTTAAATCTATAATCTTGAAAGCAAGAGGAGTTTTATTGTCTTTCTCCTATATTTTCTTCTTAACAGGGATCAAAATCAACCTTTCAATAAGCCTCTCTTTGTAGTCAAAATAGAAGGAGGTGAAGATACCTCTATAATCAGAGTTGTCTCAAGGCTTATCAGCAGGGTAGGCAAAATTTAATTTTGTAGCCCAAGGATTTTCTCTTCATCCCTGAGCAGGCAAAATTCAGCTGTGTGGTAGTGGCAGGGTGGGTGCCTCCTGGGACGTGTTTCTCCTTTTCTATCCCCATCTTGATACCACACAACTCCGGGGGCAAATGCTGGGCCTGCTCCTGTTGCTGCAGCGGCTGTCCCTGTCCCTTGTAGCACAGGCAAGGGGCTGCTGGCTGCCCCTGGCAGGCCACCACCTTTGGCAGCCAGCAGCTTTGCCTGTTGCCCAAAACCAGCCCTGTCTGTAATGAGGCACAGAAGCTTGTGCCTGCAAAGCCGAGCCTGAAATCATTATCTTGGAGCTGCAAACGCAGCCCCACTCTTAAATTAAAGGATGCAGATAATTGGGTTATCTCGTATAAAACAAATTCTGCCCTGTAAACCATAAACAGGGCACACGATGCATGCTCATGGTGCCAGCCAGGAATGAGGGGTGTTGGGACTGAGGCTGGCTTACTCACCCCAAGCCAAGAGAACTGCTCCTGCATCCTCAGCTTCCACACCTGGATTGCAGGGGATCACAACACTCATGCGCATGCCCCCTGTTCATGCTCCATGGCAATACGATCAAGCTGATGCTTTCCAGTGGAATCAATAAGAAAGGCAGAGGGCATCAACAAAATCATTAATAAATTTCTCTCAATTATAATCTAGTTTCTTCAAATACAGCTGTTGCTGGAGCCTCCAGCCAGAATTAATGATATGGAAAATCTGAAGGACAATAAACAGTATATTTGTGAGCTAGAGGGATCAGAACAAACAGTACACAAAAAGGGAAATGTCAAAGGGGTTAAATCTTTAATAAACTACTGCTCCAAAAGCATTTGATAAGCTCTCCTTCATATGTTTCACAACTACACTCCCTTGTTTTCAGTCAGACTGGGCTTTTTCAAGCTAAACATGTTTCACAAGACAAAATTGTAAAGGAGTTATAATGGGCCTTTAACAGAGACATAGATTATAACCTTATTTTTACATTTAAAATATATTTAAAACAACACAAATGAAAAGATTACACATTTGTCATGGCTATAATTCCTCATTCCTCATAGGAACACAGTGTTCGGCGTGGAGCATACCAGTATTCAATAATTTCTGTGTGTTTTTTATTTTATTTTATTTTATTTTATTTTTAAGTGAATCAAGCAGGTACATTTTGCAATTGTTAGTACTAAGGGTAATAATATACACACACATATGCATCCACCCACATAAGCACAGAGAGGTTAATGCTGATCTAAAAATATTTTGCATGGCACAAAGAACACAGAAACATTGTCAACAGAGCTGTTGGAAGACACGGCAACATTTAATGGGAAGTTTGTAGTCTTGGGCACGTGAGTGCAGGATTTAATCTGTGTTCATCTGTCCAGCCTGGGCAAACACTGCATTTACCTCTTTTAAAGTAGTTTATCAAACGCTTTGGGATGAAAAAGGCTACAACCCCTGTATGGCTTAAATAAAGGAGCCAACAACAGAGACGAAAAAGGCACATTTATGAAGCCAGGAAGGAAACAATAAGTTTTCTTAGGCCTGATTTCATGTCACAGGTGCATTTCTGTTACTTTTGAACTTGCCAAGAGCGATTCAAAATGCAGAATTCTAATCCCCCCAAGGCTCAGAGACAATCAATCACTGATGAAGGAGAAATGCTGAATTCCCAGTATCTTGCCTTCTCCAAGAAAGCCTGTCAGCTGTGTAATGCAAAGTAATCTGTTCCAAGAATCAGCTTTTTTGTTTCTTGCCCTGGTTCACGTACATAGACACATCCAGGGGGGAAAGAGAGAGAAAGAGAAAAAGAGAGAGAGGCCACATCCACACATATCAATGAAGAAAACAGCTAATACACGGAGCTGGAGCTGGAGCAAGGTGGGACTGCTACTCAATTCTCCCAGTAAACTGCGGCTGAGATCAGCCCAGAACCAGCAGAAATAAAACACTGCACAGAAGATGAAAACCAGGGCATGTTTTTCTACTGGCTGGGGGGGGGGGGGGGGGGGGGGAATAGCTATAGATCGTAGCTGGGAGAAGCAGATGGCAGTGTATTAAGAGGACAGGGCACTGCTGCTGTTGCAGCCGCTGCCGCAACTGCCACAGCTCAGCTCTTTCCCATCTGACAGAAGGGCCTCTGGGCAGCCAGGGATGAGTCAGACTCATGTGTGTTGCACAGGCGTCTCTGGAGGACCCCACTCTTCTCCTCTCATTTGTATCACGCTGCTTCAGGGTTCGAAGCGAGTCGTGCAGCCCCGACATCCTACAAGCATCGTCCTTCCCAGCAGCTGAGCCATGACCAGCCCCCGAAGAGCACCCTGTAGATAACACAGGATGAGCCCCTGCAGTCTCTAACCAAAGGTGCCACTGGCATCCTCCAAGTGCTGCACCAAAAAGGCTCCACCTGCAAACACAAGGATGGGCAAATGTGTCACAAACTTTCAGGATTTAGCAAACCCACTTAAAACCCCAGGTTATCCGTTAGTACTGCTGAATGGTCTTTGTTGGCTTTGGACACATCTCAGCCCCTGATCAACACTGGCTCCAACCCCAATAGACAGAGGAAGCAGGAAGACAGCATTTTAAAACTGAGATTGGTGGAAACGAATATCCTGTGTATCCCACCAACCGCCAGCTGCTTGCAAAAGAGAAACTAAGACAGCGATGACGACACCCTGGGTTGCTCTCTTTTACACAAGATGTAGCTGTTGGTTTGAAGCTGATGAGCAGTTTCCTATCCTCAAAAGACTATTTTAAGATCCACACAGAGCAGTTGGTGGACAAGCTGTGTTGATGAGGAAGAGAAGCAGCAAATCCGTTTCACCTTCATCGCCTCCTCCTGGAAGAGAGACCTGAGGCTCCCTGCAGCAGGCTGCTGCCCTGGCAGCTGTGAGGGGAAGGGGCACCCCTCTGGGTGAACTGGTCTGCCCTCAAACACCAGCCTGCTGGCTGAGGGCTGTGCTAGAGGAAGGGAGATGATCTGGATGGGGATTTATCACTCTCTGTGCTTTGATACTTTCTGGGGAAAAATAAAAATAAATATTAAAAAAAACAGGGTTACTTAGCTGCTGTCATGCAAACATTTTATGCAAATCTTATCTTTGGCTTCTGCATACTGGTACATAATTTGCATCTGATTATCAACTTTGGGTCTATTGTTTTTTTCTAAACAGAATTCCTGCTGCTGAAAGGTTTTGGATTGACAACCCTGGTGAATAAAGTCATCTTTTTAACTAGAGGGGCAGGAGAAGAACAGCTTCCCACACAGAGTGCCCTGCCATTATTCCTTATCCAGGGCCAACAGAGAGGATGCCAGCCCTCGGCCTCTTCTGAGCCTGCCAGCTGATGTAAAAGGAGGTTGTGAATATGAAACCCAGGTGAACTTTCTACAAAGACAACCCAAAATCCTTTAAAGAGGAACAGGGAGTCTGTTAGGTTGGATCCACATTCATGCTTCATGCACAAAGTGTTCCAGTACCTAGCTGGCTCTCAAGTGACACTCAAGTATCATGAGAAAATTCACACCATGGGATCTTCACATACAAAATGAAATCCTTTACCCTCTTGACCCAGGGGAGAGAAGTCTTTTGCTCCCCCCAGCACGTACACAAACACTGCCAGTTGGATATAGCCCTGTCCCCAGCAGGAGCAACATGTTGGGTCCTTTTCCTGACTGTCATAGGGTGTCTTGCTTTGTGTCCAGGCAAGTCAAAATGACTTGCCTAGGATTGGAGTGGCTCAGCTCCTCTGGAGTTGGTGGTGTGACTTCAGTTTACCTTGGCTAAGATAGGCTCAGTTACACTACATTAGCAGAAGCTTTTTGGGAAGCCCTGTGTAGAAACCAATGATAACCATAGATCACGGTCTTTTAGTTCTGCAGCCTCTGGATCTTATCCGTTACCTCCTCTGTGTCTGGAAAGATGTTTTCTTTCCACCTTGAGCAGGGGCACAGGGCCCTCCTGAGTGCTGAGGAAATATTCATAGCAGCTACAGGATGAGATGGGGACTGAACTACCAACAGCGTGTCCTGGAACCCAGGGCTGCTTCTGTCAAGCCAAAGGATGAGGACTAATGAATGTTAATTCTGATCCTTAGGCTTCAGCAGCCACAGCACTAAGCGATGTGAGTCTGTCCACTTGACTTTGGGATGGATGGCTGCTCTAGCTGCATTTGTCCTGTCAATAAAATATTCAGCCCCAATAACAGCTGCTTCTGAAAGAGTGCCAGATTAAGACAAATAATACAGACTTAGTGCTCTTTACATGGATTTCATGGGCCGACCCAGCTGCAATATGCACACCCACAAATCTTCTCAGCTCATTACCTCATTGAACATTGCTGCTCCTCTGTAAGGACGGGAGACAGGCGATACCCCGACAGAATTTGAACACAACGTTCTAAGTCAGAGCTGGAAATTGCTGACTGAAAGCTCTGGGCCTGGCCAGGGAGGGAGGTGGGCCCCTCCAGAAACAGACAGCCTAAAGGACACGTGGAAGCCCTGCTGGACAGAACCCTTGCCTTTGCAGAGGAGAGGGGGTAGCTTTTTAAGCCCTTTTTATTTCTGCACTTGCTCTTTGCTCAACACCCCCTCAGCATTTCACTTCTTTCATTCACTGCATGGCCAGCTCTGGGTTGAGAAGGCAGGAGTATGCATTGTGTAAATAAAGGTTGTTGTTTTCCTTTGAAGTATGCAGGAAGGCTTTGAAAACGCAACTGCAGCTGTTCCCAATAATCTCAACTTTCTGCTCTATTTCTCTGGTTAACCTTGCTGACTCAAAACAACAAAAAGCATAGCCTGGAGGAAATAGTGCTCACTGCTTTCTTAACTTTCCAATGGCATTTTACTGGAGATATTTTCTTTTTGTCAAGATCTTTGAAGCCCGTTCCTCTTTGTTTGTGTGGATTCCCATTGAGACTGAATGGCTCTTACCAGCTTGCTTTCCCGGGCATGGGGTAGAAAGCATGACTGCCTTCCCCAGGTTATAACAAGAATGAAGAGGCAGTGAAAGAGTTGCTGAGATGTCAACAGTAAACAACTCAACACAGAGATGTGGTTGATTTTCCGAGCATGCTGGGAGTTAGATATCTCACAGGCATGTCCCAACCAGAGAGCCAAGATGTGCTCTATTAGCCCACTGCTCTACTGATGAACAAGTCTCTCTTTCATCTTGCTTTGCAGTCAACTCAAGAGTTCACTCTTGACTCAAGCAAATTAGCTTCCCCCACACACTCTTGATTCCCCTGCCCCTAGCTGTATTTACAAAATAATTGCTTGGAGAAGGAAGCGATAGGAGCTTCACATCAAGGCAAGCTCCTGCCAAGCTTTGCTAAAATATCTGCCTGGCTGAAGAGGGTGAAATCTGCCAGCAAGGTCACTTGAGGGAAATCAGACACCCTTCCTTATACTCTTCCCACTACTGTACTGACAGGCAAGAGTCCATCTCCCCTCTTTTCTGACTCAAAGGAACGTGGTTTGCTTGTCTGTCTCAAATGCTTTACTCAGAAGGGTTTTCCACATGCTGGTCAGTGACTTGAGGAACCACCATCCCATCTCTGCAAGGTATAGCTATTGCTTCTGCTGAGGTACAAATCATGAACCTGAAGACGACGAAGGAGAAGGACATTTGTCCTTCATAGGACACCACATCATATAGTGGGTTAAAATGGGAAAGACCCACAGCTGGGGGTATGTATCTGCCAAGATTTTGTTGAAATCCTGTCCCATGGATAGAGCAATAGGGTTCATCCTGACCAATTGAACAGAATACACCAACCACCCACCTACAAGGATTTAATATCACCACCTCCTGCCTATATTTCTTCTTTAAGGAAATATCTAGTTCTTTAGTGAAAGATGAAGATAAACTTGTTCTGCCTCCATAAATCTCACCCCATCCATCCTTGAGGCACCAAATAAAGGGAGGTGGAAAGAGCTGTATAAACAGGCCCCATGAACATAATTGAAGGACTAGACTAATTTGGCTTGTCTTTATAACAGGCCAGAGCTGGGCACTAGACTTACCCACAACAGATAAAGATGAGTAACTACATAATGAGGTTAAAATATTCATTAAGCTAATTGCATGTTAATTAAGTAAAGGATGCTATTAGGGATCCATTGAGCTCCATCTGTGTGTGCAAACAGGAGTGAGAATAATCACACCAGAAAGCAGAAGAGACAGTGACAGCTCCAGAGCCCCTATCACACAGGAACAACAAGAGTCAGGGGCAGCTCCATGTGCCAGGGGAGCTGGCAGCCATGAAGGGGAGTATGGTTCTATGAGCAGAGGGGGAGCAGGTAGGGAGAAGCTATGAGAGCTGTTACAAGCATCACGTTATGAATGGGCATTTCCCCAAGCTCTGCCTTCACTTCCAGGCATGTAAAACAGGAACTATAACTACGTCCCTAGTGAGAAAATTCATATAAGAACTTGGAAACTCAGGGTCTAGACAAACATACCTTTTCTATTGTATCTGTTGATTTTATCAGAATTGCTTGCAGGGGCAGAGATCCATCACACCAGAAAGCACCACGGCATTCAAGCCAACAGGCCGCAAGGCACTAGAAAGGCCCATTTTTGAAAATGGCCTACAAGAAGGCTAAAAATAAGGAGGCAGAAATTAGTTTTCCATTTAAACTTCCTCCGTCAGCACCACAGAGGACGGTTTCTAATAAATACTTCTTCAAAAAAGTAGAAAAAAAATTCTATTTGACATAATTATGGCCAACAGTCCATAAGGCTGAATAGGGAAAATGTCTACATATTTCATGTTAAAATTCATCAATAATGGAAGACGAGGATTAAATTATATAACTGCCACCTTTAAGTTAAATAATATTTTCAGCATAAGGAAAGGGAGATGGGATAACTCTATAGCCAACACGTTTATTTCAGTGTATGAATAATTTAGGCAAATAATACAACAGCTTTTTAGAAGGGAGAAGATTCAATGAAGAGGTTGGGTTAGAAGGGACTTGCACTGCATTTGAAGATTTGAAGGACTGGGAGAATAATTCATATTCAATCATTTATTTGATTAATTTCTCCTTTCTTTCAGGCCACTAATGGGCAGATCATTCTTTTCACAAATGCACTTACAGTCTGAAGTTACTGGAATAAATCTGGTCCATGGTTCCCCTTCAGTGGCCATTCTCTTGCAAGTAGTCACTGTGCTAAATGGACGTAGTTCTGGGTGGGGATGCCAGCTCCCAGAGGGTTTCTGATCTCAGACCAGCTCCTCCAATATCTTCCATACCTTCTGCAATGAATGTAACCTTTCACATTTTCCTGCAATAACTGCTTAGAATTTCCGTTTTCACAGGTAAACCTGCCAGCTCACCTGGCTCATCCTGAGTGGGTAGAAACTGGGGGAGTGAACATGGATGAACCAGATTCATTAGCAATTTCAGACCATTACTCAGGAAAAATTAGTTTATTGTGCTAGCCTGTCCCCAGTGAAGCTGGCATTGATCCAAACCACCCTTCTGATGAGTGGGAAGGAGAAGAACCATCTAATTCATTCATAACTCTGCATTAAAACCTGACAGATGAAGCTTTATCCAGGGGCTGATTATTGTCATGTGCAAAACAAAAAATCCCGGTAGAACCTGATAAGCACAAAACCGTATGTGCTCTTCTCCACAGTCCCAGAGCCTCCCAGACACACTCTGACTCACAACAGATGCCCAGGAGAATTGGCACAGCCCTTCCCACAGGCTCCTAGATAAAACCAGCTGCAGAAGTTAACCAGATTTCTCCAAGCCACTGGAGCTGCTGGCAAGAGGATGGGATGCTGGTCTTGGTATGATGATGACTGCATAAGAGCAGAGCTTGGGCGCCTAGAAGCCATTCCTGTGACTGACTCAGCAGGAAGCCTTGATCATGATTGTTTTATGGCTGTTAGAGGCCTGTGCCTAATGATTTTTTCCAGGGTGCCTGCCCATTTCCAGGTAGATAAACGCCTGTGGAATGAAAACAGAAGCTCTGATTGGCACTGAGCTGCCTGCCAAGCTAGAGATCTGAGCAGGCAGACCAAGGGCTTAGCTCAGTCTCCATGGCCATTTCGCACTCCGTATCTGGACAAGACTGTTGTGCAGCAGAAGAGACAGACAGTGAAGGGAACAAAAATGTACAGTACTTCTGCTCTGTCTGTAGCAGTAACAAGCAAAGAACACCCAGAGACTATTTAATTTTGCATTCTATTCTCCTCATTCAGAGAAAAATTAAAAATAATAAAAACTTCTCAAAATATTTGCTGTAGGTCTGAGATGCAAGTGAAATCAAGGGAGTTCACATGTGTGTGCAAATGGGAGAAAGAGCAAGAAAGAATGAGAGAGGAAAGGTAGGTGAGATGGAGACTGTTGTTTTATCTGAGCTGCTTTATGGTCTAGATGACCTAATAAGTCTTTTCCATCTCTAATTTCTCTGCTTCACCTATCCCTAGTTTATCATTAAGAAATCACTTATGCAAATTCAATTAAGTATTTAACATTTTCCTTCCTGTGGTTCCTCGCCTCACTGACTTTTTATCCCATTTCAAGTCTCAGCTGACAACATCTCTTACTTCACTGGCTCCCATTTCTATGCCTTTACACTATTAACTCAGTAACTGTGTGATTTAATCCAATGAAATATTTTGGGTTTTCACTGCCTCGTAAAGGAGAGACAAAATGAAGCTACAGCGTACTGCATTAGCAAATCCTTGCTCACAGCTGCTGGGTGCACTGTTGTATGCTACAGGGACTTAGCATGCTGACCAGGCAGCTCTGGTGACCTGGCCCCAGTGCTACATTAAGTCAGGAATGAAAGTGAGGTTTTCCTTTCTTTTGTTTCTGTTCACTTTACTATATATGATATATGGGCTGAGCTTAGCAAAGTGCATTTGTGAGCTTACGATGGGAAGAGGCAGGTTATGGTGTGGTCTGGAGAAAGGGGAAGACCAGGACACAGAGCACAGATATGTAAGCACTGCGCAGTCTTGGCCAGTAGCTACCATTCTTCTGGGCTTTAGGAAACAATTTAACTGTTTAGCACGTTGGTCTTTATCTTCCTTTCTGCTATTATTCTTCTGGATTTTCACTCTTTCCACTGCATGTTACCCCCCTCCCCACGTAAACGCTAACGCAATTGTATGCAAACTTGCTCAAGTTGAAAAGCAATGTTCTAGAAAGGCTCAGGAGCAAGTCACAGCTAAGTGCTTAATTATATAGTACTTGGAGTAATTTTCCTTTTCCTCTGAAAATGCACATTGGCTCTGATTTTCCTATCTGCAGATTGTAAGCTCATAATTAGCAGTAAATTACTCATACAAGTGACAAATTTTGTGCTTTCAAGTAAACAGACAAAATACCCACAGTTTACAAATTGCCTCTTGGTGCCGCAGACACCTGGCTTTCCCTGCTCCCTCTTGCTGGAGGGATAGAAGCAGCAGAAAATATCTCTTCGAGGAGCTTGGATGATGACATCAATTACCGAGTTACCACAAAAAGCTATAAAAGGCAACTGCTGAGCTAATGCTAGCTAGTCCCCTGGGACTACGTGTCTTGGCTGGGTGTGAGCAGGAGCATGCTCAGCTGAAGGCCCCTCTGCAGGCATGTCCCCAGCCTGCCTACTCAGAGCTTCTGAGGACATCAGTAAATCCTTGAAGGATGACCTGCAGAGGATACATCCAACCCTCTCAAGCAAGAGGAAGGAATATTAAATAATATGTTCTCTTGGGAAGCTGCTGCAGAGCAGTGGAGGAAGGTGAACTTACTGAGCTATGGTGGAGCAAGGGTTGGAGTAAGCATTAAGGGAGGAACAAGCTCCTTACAGCCCGGTCTGGTCTTGGGTAATGCTGCGTGGTGAAGCAATAGTGATACTGTTTGTTAATCACTGTTAAACACATATTTAAATGGCACCAATGGCCAGATGTCTTGCTGGGGAGACAGCCCAAGTAGAATGAGTGGACTTCTGAGTGAATGAGCCTCTGATTTTTCATTTTTAAAAGTCATCATCTTAGAAATGGCTCCTGGAAGAAGCCCCAGAGATGGGTGGAGCTGGATGGAAAATCATCTGTCCTGAGTCGGCATCTGTCTGAGGCTCAGAGGATGGCAACAGTCCCATTCATCTGGTTAATGAGCAATACATTTTCAGGGATCTGACCTGATGGTCATCAGTATGTCTACCACATAGCAAGAAGATATCTCGGGGGGGGGGGGGGGGGGCTGGATTAGACTGTTGGGGTCAAAAGGTAGCTGCCTGGCAATGCATAAATGCAAAGGAGGGCTTATTGGAACACGCAATTTAGAGTAGAGGAACAAAAAGAAAATGTGAGAAGAAGGTGCTGGGCAAGAGAGGTTGTTCATTTTAATTTGCCAAATAGCAGTGTGTGCAGTGGCAGGGTAAGCTTTGTTCCCAGATGGTCCCAGATCCCATCCCTGGGATGCTGTCATGGATGCTTCTGGGAAAACGGGCATTAACAAAGGCAAAAATTATATTCTAGTTTTGGCTTCATTGGAAATTTGGGAGGGGTAAACAACATATTCTACTCAACAAACAGGAAAGAACAAAAGAGGAAAGACATTAAAAATGAAAATGTTTAAAAAAAAAGGGGGGGGGGAGATTACATGGAAAAATAAAAAATGAAAAAAAAAAAAAAAAAGGGGTAACCAGAAGTTGAAGTCAGCTTGGTATCATAATCCTTCCGTTATTGCATATTAATATGTAAGGGATGTTTGCACAGAAAAGATAGGATAAAACAATTAATCTAGAGCATCCATCCAGAGAGAGGCAATTTGGTCCTATATGTAGTATCATGTGAATACATTAGAAACAGAGCTGATCACAGAAGTATTTCACACTAAATTCAGTCACATTTTTAAAGGTGGATTAAAATTTTCTTAAATATATGTATTTAGGAACACTGTTAAATTTCTTGAATAACTACTTTGCACTTTTGTAGCAACTTCCTTCTGAAGGACTCAAAGGACTTCACAAATACGAATGAATTAAGTTTCTCCAGCCCACTGTGAGGGAGATAACTACGATTACCTTATTATACAAGGGGAGGAGGGGAAACAGCAACACAGAACAGTTAAGCAATTTGACAGAAGTTGCACGGTACATCTGATGGTCTGAAGGAATTGAAGAATGAAGTAGTTAAGATGCTACAGGAAGTGTGCAGCCTGGCTGATATTGGCTCTAAGGAGAATCAGGGGGTGGAAACATTGCAGCAGCCCTCTGAAATGAGTGCTTGGGAGAGCAGAGTGGGGTGTGTTGGTCACCTGGGATGAAATCAGGACTGGAATGACAAAATGTCTGCAAGTTGCAGATATAACAGGGACTCTGGAAGGGCATTTGCAAAACCACCTCAATCTATTAGCACTCTTTGTGTGTGTCAGCAGATATGGGACAAATGAAAATTGGCTGCTCCTTTTCACTTGGATTTTAAAAACATTCTCAAGAGGACCCCAACAAGAGGGTAGACAATCAGGTACTGTATTAATGAGAACATTCTGCCATGGCAGAGGGTAACAGGCTAAGGCTCTCAAAAAAATAAGTATATAATTTAGCTTCAAATTTGCCATTTTCAATATGGCAAAATATTAGTAGCAGCATGCATCTAGCTTCTAGAAAGATCAGCATGGGTTTGTACATTAGCAGATAATATGCCAAAAATGAGTAGTCAGTGAGGTGGCAATACTTGCAAACAGTAAATATTCCTTGTCAAAAGTGGTGAAACATGAGGAATCAACCACCTAACAGTGTAAAGTTTTTTGCTAACAAACGCACATTGAAAAGACTCATTTAAATCATCCAAATGTGTTGCCAGGTTTGATATGAGAATGATCCGATGTCTTCCAAGGCTGCATTCTAACTCCATGTGGCACTGTGCTCCTCTGGTCAGTGTTCTCCATCTGCTCGTGCGTACATAGGTGCTAGGGTGGAATTTCTTACTAAAAATGGTGCAAGATCAGTAGGTAAGTACATTATGTCTGGAACATTGTGTTCAGTTCTGTATTCAAATAAAATTATAGCAGAAACCAAAGGGGTCCAGAAATAGTCAACACAATTGTTTCAAGGCATTGCATGACTTCCATGTAGGAAGAGAATTAAATGGCAGGTGTATTTATTTTAGAAATCATATGAATAGAATAGGCATTCAAAATAGTTAGAATAAATTATGTAGAAAAGTAAATGCAATGTTCCTATTTACCTTGTCTTTCACACTCCAGCACCAAAGGCACATCTCATTAAACTGAGCGATAGGGAAAGTATTCCTTCAAAGGGAATACTTTTCCTCAGGCATCCTCATTCACCTGTGGAAATCTCTGCTACAAGATATCTCTGAGGTGCAGGGTGTGGAAGGATTTGAATAAGAAGATACTCATGGATATTGAAATTTTCCAGATTTTCAATAGGTGAAGTGAAGATACAAATGATGAATATAAAAGCTTCAACATTACAGCATGTAAGCCAACCACTAATGAGGGTGCTAGGAAGCATATTTCCTGAAGCAACGATTTTTAAGTGTCCAATGTGAGATCCTGTGAGCCTTCCTTTGTGGCTTCTGGTGCTCACCAGTATCAAAGACAAAGGAGCAAACAACTGGGTAACTGGCCACATCAGACGTGGCATTTCCTGTGTTCTTGAACCTTCTTCTCCTCAGCTTCTTTCTATCTTCAAGGCCACCCTTCCTGTCATCTAAAGTGCACAGAGGTACCACTGAATGATTTAACATTTCTATCAGTGTTTTTTTGGCTCTTTCAAGCAATTGAACTTATGGTGCCCAGTGTCAGGCTCATTGCCAATTCTGACTTGACCTGGTCACAATTTTGCAAGCACTGTCAATGCCAGAGCGACAGCTGAAATGGAAATTTTAATGATGTTAATGAATAAAAGCTTAAGCTGTTCTTCCTGCACCTGGGCAGCAAAAGTGCATTTATAATTACTTGCCAAACAAGCCTACTGGCTGCATTCTATCTGCCCCAGGCAAGCAGTTAACTGAGGTTCTCTCCTTTCACGAAGATTATTTCTGAGTGAATGCTTCTGCCTGTGAAAGGTGTTGGATTGACAGCTCTGGAGACTGAAGTCCTCTATTATGTGACAGAAGTGAAAAAATGTGTAACAACAGTTTTTATTAGGTCACCTAGTTCATCCCTCTGTCAACACAGGATTGTTCTCTCTAATACATTCTTGAGTGATTTTCCCCACACACCCCTCCTGCTCTTAAATATAAATCCCCAGTTTTTTTCCATTTTGCTGCACGGTTCTGATCCTCAGTCTCTTCTACACTAACGCTGTAGAAAACCCCTCTGTGTGTGTGTGTGTGTGTGTGTGTGTGTGTGGGCAGGTAATTGTGTGCATCTTCCAGGCTCCAAGAGTTCATCAGAGAAGGGGCAACAAGAGAATTTGGAATCAGCATGAAAGATACTGAGAAACTCTCAAAAAGTAATTTCTGTGTGTCAGTGCTTCTCCTTGTAGATGTCTCCTGGAAGGAGACTTCAGATCTATCAGTGTTCTTTTCCTTGCTCTAGTGCTAATAAACTACTGGTATTGTTTGGAAACTTCATGTCATCTTGACTCATCTTTTTACCAGGGGAGTGCCCTGAGAATTCATCTTGGTCTTTGTTTTAAAGAAAGAGAACTGAGGGACGGGAGATTAAGTGACTTGTCCAAGCTCCTAGTCAGTGAAATGAGCCCAGACGTGTCCCTAGCTTCTGGCCCAACTTCTTCAAGCTTCTCTGAGGACTGGTTCAATAAATCTCAAATGTTGATGAATCACTGGGTAACAGGTGGTGGTCTCATACAAATGCAGTAGGTCCAGAAGAGCCCTGACCTCAAAGACTTCATCCCAGGAACATAGAGACCTAACCAAATCTGCATTGCATAGATTTCTGGGAATTGAGATCTCCTCCTAGTCCCTTCCCTGACCCTTGCATATTGCCAAGGAACAGGATTTATTGTCCCAGTAATCTAACATGATGGTTTTTCTTCCAGGATAGGTTCTTCCCTTGTGTCAAAGCTAAATCAACACACAGATGAAAATTGGAGCCTGCTTAACCTCGTGAGAAGAGCTCGGACAGCTGCTGCTATTTAGTATATGAATGGGAATGGTAGCAGAAACTACACTAGGGATGACCAGTTTAAAAGAATGTATTTTATCTCTGTTCTGAAAAGCAATTACCAGGTACCCTTTCTTATCAGATTCCCATCCTGCTATCACTTCATGTTCTAGGGCAGACCTGGGTTAGGCACCATCCTCCAGAGAGGCAACCTGAGACCCTTTAGCTTCAAAGGACTAGCATATTGCTACATAAAATGGCCAAGACAGCTCTCCCAGTCATTATATAGTTTGGTTAGCATTTGGGTTTCTGCCACTTAATTCCATGCATTACATTTATAGAAGCCTCTTGGCTGGCTGTGACAAACAGGAACCAGGTGTGCTGAGTCGGAGGATTACAACTGACTTGTTCATTGCTGTGACAGTGCACATGGCCAGATCCTAGGCCGTGTGCTCCAAATCACAGGGCATCTTCTGCTACCTTTTACACTGGAGAGCATATCAGCATCATGCACTGCAGCTCATGCAGAAATTGCCAGGTTTGCACAGCGTTACTCAGCTGTGGTTTCAGCTGTACAAGGACTGCACTGTGTGGTGCTGGCTCCAGGGACTCGGTCCTGCTGGGACCACTCTGCTGGCATTGCCATCCCACTTTTATGACCTGCACTAACATTTCCATGCAGCACCCTGCTGTTGGGTTCGCTCAGCGCTCCAGCACAGCAATGCACCATGGCACCATGTGGTGCAGACATACCCTTGGGTCACTTACCAAAGTCACTCAGTTTCTCCCAGTGCACACAACGGCAACTGTGCAGCATCCAGCTGCTTTTATTGAAGAAGAGTGATTACAAGAGGGTGTAACTGATGGTTTCTAGGAGCCTGAGCTGGAGAAGGGCTGGCTCAAGAAATTCAGAGAGAGAGCAGAGTTTAGAAAACACCCTGAGACTGAAGACAGCCTCTATAGGGATTTCTCTATGCAGAAGAAAAGTATGTTCACAGGCCAGATTCAGTGAAGAAATAGAGGATACTGGAAGTGCTGAAAAAGAATTAGTAAGGCATTTAAAAGAAGGTGAGAATCTGGGATGTAAATACCAGTTGTGTCAGATGTCTGGACCAAGCCTGGCCACCTGGCCTCCTTCTGTCTACTATCATTACTTTGCACTTAGCAGAACAAGGGCTGGCCAGCAATGCAAAGACACTGGGACCTGCCCTGTCCTGGAACAGAAACACCTGGCTCCCGGCCACCCACACACACCACAGAGCAGCCAAGGGCAGGAGCTCTGAGGACCACCTGGGGTCTTGCCCACACCATACCCACAGCGCTCATCCGGGAGCATAAGATGTTGTGCCCTGGCACAATTCACACCCTCTGTAAGTGAACAATTTCCGATGGAGTAACACGAGTGATTCATTCTATCTTACAGTCTTTCACATGTAAATATTTTATATTCCTATTGAATATTTTTGGATGATTATGAATTCTTGATGTGATGAGGACCTTGCTATGTATGAGATGCAGGCAGCAGCAAGGTCTCGGCAAGGAGGAAAAGCATCCAGGAAATAAAAATAAGATATTACAAACTACAAATTAGAAAGCTGGGAGAAAAACAGAAGCACACATTGTTCTTCCTCCTTTGTCTGTACACTTTCAGAAACTGTCTGGAGCTCACATAAGGAGATTTGCACATGGATAGATGTGAAGTCTGATGCCTCTCTCTCTCCTGATTTAGTTTTGGTTTCTTTATTCCTGTTGAACGATGCAACACCAACAGCCCAAAGGACCCAAGACTGAAGTCACTCCAGAGTTAATTTACAGGAACACTTCTCTTTTGTCTTCAGTTTTACTCTGTTTCTACAGTGCACCCAGACACCAAGACTGCACCTCTGTTTCCACATGGTGAGTCTAGACTGAAGGTGGAGATCTTCTACAAAACGGGAAAAGATTTAGACAAGAGGAAGTTTTCTGTTATGCCCCTGTTATTGTTAATGACAGTATGAGCTTCTGTACAATTTGGACTGAAATAACTAAATGCATGCATTAGAGTTAATGCTGTTTATCCTTATGTATCCATACCTAAGCTTTCCTTCTTTTCTAATGGTCATCCCATCCAGAGCACTAGGAGGTGGACTGCCAATTCTTTTCATAGTGCTCTGACTAGCAACACAATGTCAATGTCTGTGGGTCACCACATGCTGGCTGAGGCCTCACCTGTTGGCCCAGATATGAAAATACATGCCTCAAGTTTACCTAAAGGGCATGCAGTTTACATTGCTGGTATACTGGATAATGCTTGTCCCTGGACACAGAAATTGCAACTCCACCAAAGTCCAATGACAAAAAGCCATGCTGCTACCTGCAGAAGAACCGTCTCCACAAAGTTTCTAGGAAACAGCAAAGATTCATTTTCCTTATTTACATGGTGATGGCAGAGAAGCTAGTATGGTCTTTGCAAGAGTGAAGGCTAATTTGGACAGGTCTTCACTAAGAAACCAGCACAGAAAATGCTGTCCTGAGACTCATCTTGCAGGCCTGTCCACCTCTGCTCATGGAACCCTGTGTCGATGTCTGCAAGAACAGCCCCTGTGTGCCTGACTGCTTAGCACGTGGCCTGCAGAGGCAAACCGGAACCCCACTGTGTGCCAGGGAAACACGGGGCCACCAGCACGGTGAAGAGACCTCTCAGCTGGACAAGTCCAGATAAGGATTGCACAAAGGGCCCTGATTATCTGGTTCCTGTAGCGCTGGCGTCAAAGTTCTGCACTGAGCTTTAGGGTTTCCATGAGTCCCCAGGGTGCGGTACATTGCCTTCTCTTGCAGTGCAATTTAAGATTGATTAATTCACAGGTTTTAAATCAACTCCAAGCATCTGGGCTGGCCCCTTGATGGAGGCTGTTAACTTAATGAAACTGAAAGGCTGTGAAGTCAGATAACAGGCATTAGAATCTTTATTTACCCAGAGATTAAAGGAGACCTTTCTGAGGTAGCACAGGACTTCTGAAAAGTGTAAGCTTCAGCCTGGCAGCACTTCCCAGGCACCCATATGCACACATGCATACACACTGGCTGCCAGGAAGGCACGGTGTGCTGACAAGTGCTCGGTCCCTCACACATTGGCTGACAAGCAGTGTGTGGTAGCACAAGGAGAACATCTCCTTTTAAACGTACAGGTTCTGCTGCAGAGGCTATCTGGCACCAAAGGAAGGACATCCAGCAACCATTGGGGTCCACGTAACCATCCTCCAAGAATGAAGTTTTTGACCAGGTATACCCAAATTCACTCAGAAAGTTGGTGGCTGGGCCAAGGACAGAGGCCCACTCTCTTGACCACTGCCCAACCGTGCAGGGTGCCAGGCATCACAGCTTTCCATCACACGCTTCAAGAAGATGGGCCAGAGCAGTGCTCCAGCTGAGTGAGCTGAGATTTAGTACCAACTGAGATCCTCGTGCTCCCTGCCTCATGGTTAATTCATGTGGCAGAGCACATGCGTGCTCTTCCTGTGAACAAATGTTGCCCATTTCAACTCCTATCCGAAGGAGTTCCTCTGATAAGCTCAAACCTTATGTCTCCTGCCTTCTCTCTGCTTAACATACGCAGTGACAGTGACAGAGTGCACTGTTCAGATGCTCCAGTGGCTGTGCATGATGCAGGAGAGGCCTGGCCATCTGGCTCACTGCTTTCAGGAGCAAGTGGGGAGCTGCAAAGCATGCACCCAGCACGTACAGCAGTCCCCAGGCCACCCTGCATGGCACCCCAGCATCACCAGAAATACCAGGGAAAGGGCAAGGAGAAAGGGAGCAGCGGATGGATGATGAAAAAATTGAGCAACCTTCCAGCCCCTCTCTTCCTTGGCAGCCACTTCAAGGAGGAGAGAAGGTGTTTGGAAAAAAAAAAAAAAATAAAACACAAAGCAACATAACAGCTCAGAGTCCCCACCCTCACTGCAGCCAGCTAACAAATGGATGAAATCCCACCAGATTTCACCAACCACACAGCTCTGCACAGAGGGCTGTTAGGGCTCTGTAATAGCCTACTACAAGGCAGTAAGGATGTCCTGCTGTCTAGGCTATTTGGAAGAACAGTCTCAAGTGAACCACTGACTGTCAGACGTGTTCACAGTTATGCCTCCTTTGTTCAAAACTGCCCCTCTCCCTCACTCACTGAGGTGTACCAGGTAAAGTTCTTTATAGGTCACTCCTGTCCTGGAGATAGTATTGCAGAGCCTGGCGTATCTTGCACAAACGTATTTGGATTCATACCAGCACCAAACAGAAGGACCCTGAGAAGCATATGATAGAGGATTTCAGTGGCAAAATAACTAAGGAGTATTAGAGAATTTTTCTTAGCTAAATGACATATGTTTCAATTTGTATGAGGCTGAGGACTATTCCATTTAAGCTCTTATGCAGATAATTTTTACTTCACTTCACCTAGATACAACCACGTCTGTTCAGCGAAAGTGCAGAGGTCACTGTCTGAAACAGTCTTTCTATTCAATCAGAAAAAAAAAAAAAAAAAAAAAAAAAAAGGAGCGGTTAAGGTTTACCTTTTAAACCTTTTCCAGTTTCCAGCTTTCTTCTTTTAGTGATGTAACACCTCTTTGGATTTTCCTGTGAGCTGAATGCATTAGTTAGTCAGTAGCAAGAACAGTGCATTTAAGTTCCAGGATTATCTTCTATCTGCATGTAGCTGGGATCAAATGTTATGCTCAAGATCTCATTTACAGGCAAAAAGAAAACATATATATATATATATATATACACGCACACAAAGCCAAGAATCCATTGTTAATGTAACTGAAATCTTAACAGTGTGATACAAGAGCCATAATACTCCACATTTGACTATAACAGGAAAAGGAAGAGTATTTCTGTACAGAAAACAACAAAAAAAACCTCAGTCATAACACATTTGAAGTAGTTATACACACACTTCTCAGTTTTTGCCCGTCCACTGCTCTTCTGGGTTTTGATGTTGGTGGCTTCTTTCTGATGGAAGGAAGTGGGGGTATCACAGTTTGTCATCAGCCACTGGAGTCCTTCAACAGGAAGAATATGATAATGTTGATGCTTTATTCTTCTTTCTCACTCTAGGATCCTCATGGGGCATTTTTATATGTTTGCTAACATACTTTCACACTTTCTTATGTATTGGTCTGCAGCTCCACAATACATCCAAATTTATTACGTATGGTGCAGTTTACATATGTTAGGTACTTGTTCTTTGTTTTCTTTGTTGCCTACAAAAACTGTTTTTGTCCAGCTCCAGGTCTGCATTGCACAGAGTTGAGTAGCTTTTCCTTTTGAATCGATGTGGCTCTTATTGCTGGTTCACTCCATCCTACCGGCTGCCTTGCACTTCTAATTAAGGTGCAAAGACCACGTCATGAGGACTGTGAAGTTGTAGCAGGACTGTGAAATTTGTCTCCTAGCCCTGTCACCAACTTATTGACCGATCTCAAGCAAAACCACACTGTGTATGCCATTTGTTTTTCCCTGTGCAAGGAAAGGATGACATAGCTTGTATATCTTTGCAACACAGAGAGGATAATACATTGACCTGGATTTGCAAGCTTGCCAGAGCTCTGCTCTGACAACTCAGAGAATAAAGTGGCTATAACAGACTATTTTTCTGATCAGTTTTTTATCGGGTGTGGTTTTGAGAAGGAGAAGGGAAAACTCAGGGATCGTTGAATAGCCAGTTTAGATAGTTCTCAAGGGATTATCTACCTACAAGCACTTGTGAAAGTAAAGTGGGATTCCCTCACTTCTCCCATATCCCTCACACTTACAGTGCCATGGATGGGTGGGAGACTGATGTTAGACCTCATCCATGAAACCTGTGTCAGATCCCTACGGGGAACTCCTCAGCAAGCAGGTGCACATCACCTCTGGCAGTACAACATGATGGAGAAGGTCTGATAACCTTTCAGAAGCAGTTATAACAGCAATAAGAGAAGCAGTCTCTCTTGCAGCCTGCCTCCCAGACTGAGGATTTCTTGCTGAGGTTCTCATCCTAATTCACTGCTTCATGTCTCAAAGACTGCAACTGCAGAAGCATGCCATTGTGCTCGGAAAACATTTCTAGTGTACAGCCGCTGGCTCCATTATTAGAAAATTGTGCATTATCCACCGGTGAGTGACTTGTGTACTAAGACACCCATAGGGCCCTGTGTGCAAAGGTTGGTACAGCCTTTGGTCATCAAGATTTGGCATTTTGTTTCAAGTTGCCATAGACCATTTCTTCTCCATCCCTATGTCACACTGCCTATCACATTCTAGCCATAATTCTGTGTACTGGAGGGTTACTTCTGCTTGAGTTGTGCTTGTGCAAATGGGCAGCATCTTTGCTAAGGACTGATGGACATATTACAGGCTAGGGGAAAGCAGAATTCAGCTTTCTTGTTCTCAGACACAGCTCCTGCAGCAAACAACAAAAAAGCAAGTAATGTAAGTAATTACATCTCCTATATCTTACCCTTCAGCATTAGGAATAATCAGGGACCTGGATGTAGTCCCATATCCAAAATCAGGGTTGTAAATTTTCCCTTCTCAGCACAGCTGACAAGGGGTTTGGGAAGGAAAACAAAAACAAAACCAAAAAAAAACAAACAAACAAACAAAAAAATGATAACTGTTCCTGTCCCCATTCCCTGCTGGAGTATTTCTGTCCTGTTAGTTGTTGCAGAGCCAGAGAAATAGCAGATTGACTGCTTGTCACATTTCTTCTTTGGCAACTCACCCTCCAAAGACAGTGCCCTTTCCCTTTTCCATTCTGGCTTGGGAGATTGCTCCTTCCTGTATCCTCATCAGCAGTTTTAACCCTGCCTGACAGAAGTAGCCAGTTCTGAGTGTGGCTCAGTATATCTCAAGTAGCATCACCACAGGGTGGGGGAATGGGACCTGCCTGGCTTGAAGGCACACTGGGGAACTAAAGGGAAGCTCTGTAAAAGGTATTAGCCAAAACTAACCCATTATAATCTGTGAGAACAATAATGATTAAATTTACTGTGAACTACTCTAACCTAACCCTCCTTTCTCCAGACTGCCTGGTTCTAGGAGCAGAAATGCTGCTTTAAATTGGGGCCCGGCCCCCCCAACCTGAGATGAACTGGGAGTTCCCTGAGCAGGGACCCTCAGCATGGGCCTTGTCTGTAGGAGCAGCTGGGGAAATAGCTCAGCACACACACAGTTCTCTTGGAATTGTGTCTGGTTACTGCAGAGAACACAGGATCACTGCCAGCTGCCTGCCCAGCCACCTTGGGCAAATTCAGCATTTACTGTGTCATACCCAAGGCAGATTTTCACAAGGCATCAATTTTGTTTTGCCCAAGAACAAGCACAGAAAGCTTGCCACAGCTGAGCCCCAGAGAAAGAAAGGGATGCTCATCTGCTGCTCAGCACGGACTGGTGACAGCCACATTAGGGAATGTGCGGCCACACACTCCTAAGAGAGCAGGGAAGCACCCAAACTTCTGGGTCTTTGAGCCATTTACAGCTTTGCTCAGGCCCTGCTTTCCCCACCTTCTCCACCCCCAGAGCAGGACTAGATGGCTTTTCTCCAGCCAGCCTAGCCCTGCCATGTGTTTTGTCTTTTCCTTCTGTCATAGCTGGATTAACCCTACTGCTCAGCTGGGCAAGCTGATTAGTTAAAGAACTTGTTTCATCCCTCTCTAGGGCTTTATTTTTCATCTGTCATTTTCCTCTGTATTACTATGGAAAGCCTATGCCTCCTCAGCTCTCCACACTCTCCCCACCTCACATTTCCCCTGCCATCAGCCCTACCACCCTTTCCCAGACAGGATGAGGGAACAGAGCCTTCCCCTTTACCCCATTGTGACATTTCCCAGTATCCTTTCACCTCCTCTGCTCAGGCACTCCCTTTTACAAGAATTAATCCCCCATTTACTCCTCCAGCACTCTGCTTTTGCGCTCCCTTCTTTCCATCTCCCCAGGGCTCTGTAGGCCCTGTGCATGTGACAATGCTTATGGGTGCCGGTGCTCCTGCACATGCAAAGACATGAGGTGTCCCCTCATACTGGGGTCTCTGCCAACCATGCATGGTAGTCTCAGACCAGGTGTCACTGAGGACATTGTGTGAATGTACTTGCCCTGTAAAAAGCATGTGCATTGGTGCTCTTTGCTGGTCAGCAGCTTTGAACCAAGAAAGGGAGGCTCCAGGACTTTGAAGTCAATCAGAACGAGAGGGACTAAGGCCACTAGCCTTCCTCAGCCTTTTTCAGGGCCAGTAACAAGATCTTCGTGTCTCCCTTACTCATCTCAGCAGTTTGAACATGGCTTTATTTCTCCTTCATGATTCTGCATGGTCTGTTGGTTACTGCATCATGACCAATGCTCACTCCTCCTGTCACCTCCGCTCTCCACTCTTGTCCCTTCACATGCCCCTCCATGCCTTTCTCTACCTCTAAGCAATACAAATGAGTCCTCCAAATGCTGGGCAAATGAGATGTATCTTTAGGAAAAAAAAAAAAAAAATACACAGAAAACACACACACACACACACAAAGCCCATAATTATGCTGCCCCTGTGATTCCTAGCAACAACCCTGATCACTTTGATTGTACATTTTGACCTCTTTTGCCATACTCCATCTGTTTGTTTTTATACTCTACGTTTTCAGCAGCTAAAGGAACATGTCTTCTTATTTGTATCTAGAGGGTCCCCTGTGCAATCTGCCCTAGTCCTGAGCAGGGCCTTGCTCTACAGGAAAGACAAGTAAGAATAACAATGAAAAGTGGGAGCTACAGCTAGCAGCACAGCCCTACTTTGAGAGCAGAAAAAAAGACAATTAAGGAAAGGATTTTCAAATAATCCAAATGAAGAATACAAGGGAATAAATATTTAATACTCAGTCATGCAGCTTCATCCTTTCTAATAATCCCTAATGTTTCTGCAGTGCCTTTCAGAAGGGAAAAGTGCATAAAGGGCAGATGCAAAACTAGTTCTGACAGACAAAGTTCCCCCTGCTTCCCCCAGTGGGATAGCAAGTGTGCAGCTACAGCCAAGACATGAGGGAGCTCTTTATGCAGGCAGCCACAGCTGTAACCCCATGGAGGCCTGCTGGAAGTATATATTCTGCTTAAGAAGAAGTAGTTGTAGTTCCTACTCTTACTCTCCCTGACTCCATGGGCAGGAGCATGCAGAGATTATGGAAATGTAATACAGTAATACACTGCTTAAAATTAAATAAAACCAATTTACCTTTTTTTGTTTTTTGTTTTTTGTTTTTTTGTTTTTTTCCCTCCAACACAGTCCCTGGGGTCCTTCATCTGTGGGGCTCAGCAGATATTACAAGGGTCAGAAGAAAGTACTCTGCATGTGGAGAGAGGGTACACTGGCCATAGGTCTTCTGCAAAAGCTCAGTATCTCCCAGGCGGTTTCTCTACCCTCCTCTTCCCCAAGCCCTTTCAGGCTGAATTCCCGGCATGGACCAGTACCAATATGTAGAATATTGGTGACCAAGCTGGGCCAAGGGGCACTGAGGACAGTGTGAAATGACAGACAGGTTGCCTGTGGATTGGAATGGACAGAGAGAAAAAGACAGGAAGACAGGCCCTGTGTGTTTTGGAGGACTCAGAAGACAGTGCCTGGGATATGTGGGAGTATTTTATCTGTGTGTTTGGAAAAAGAGGGGGCTTCCAACATTCTGGTTTTAACCCCTTTTCTTCCCTTGCTTGATTAGCATTTGCAGTTATAAGCCAAAATTAACAAACCAAGCTCATGCTGAGCAAGTGATATCTGTGCAAAATAGGAGATTTAAATATCTGATAGGGAACAGGCCACCTTTAGGGTGTCTCCATCCCTCTTCCCAGAGTAAGTACAAGCTTACTCTAACATTATTCTTAATAGTTGAGGGCTATTTGCAGACAGTGGAGGGAGAGGGGAGAACTGTTACCAACCAACTGCATCCTTGTATCTGAGAGCCTATGAGTGTATTTGGGTGAAAAGAAGTCCAAATGGCAAAGGATGGATCCACTCTGGGACCAATAACATTAATTAAGGGGTGGTGCTAGCTTTCTAAGTCTTGGACAAAGGGGCTGCTCTACCACATTGCCTCCAGAAGCTCTCTGGATTATAAAACCCTTTGCAATTTTCTGCAAAATAAAACGTGGATGGAGAAAGCACCCACTTTCTAAGGTGTATTTCCACATCCCAAGAGGAAGATAGACTGTCGTTTCAGAAAGACATTTTTCCTCAGCAGTTTCCATGTGACCATGAGTACAACATGAGTGGCAATCTCAGGAGGAGAAAGTAGCCCAAAGAATTACTGAATAATCCAGGTTGGAAGTGACCTTCCAACTCCTGCCTGTAGTGTAGCTAACTTCAAAGCTAAGTAGGGTTACCCAGGGCCTTGTGCTGCTGAGTTTTGAAGATCTTCAAAGATGGAGATCCCACAACCCCTCTGAGCACCTTTCTCATGAAGAAAAATTTCTCCCTTACATGCAATTGGAGTTTCCAGTGCTGCAACTCATGATGACTGCCTCCTGTCCTTTCATCTCTGGGAAGAGCATCTTCACCGTCTACCCTTTTTTGGCAGTAGAAAACAGCAATTAGATCTCCCCTTTGCCTTCCATACTTAAGACTAAAAAAACACACTTCCCTCAGTTGCTCCTTCTGCATCATGTACCACAGCTCCAAATGACCACAGTGACCCTGTACTGGACTCCCTCCAGTTTGCCAAGCTCTTTCTTTTACTGGGAAATCCCGTGCTGGTCATAGAGCACGAGATATAGCCTCATGAGTTACAAATAGAGGGTACTAATCGCTTTGCTCAGTCTGATGTTCAGCTCAGCTTTCCAGATCTGTCCCTAATCAATCCACATCCTGGATGTGTCCTCTGCTAGTTCTGTGCTTTGTTGCATACATGTCAGAAAAGGGAGGGCTTACTGGTGAGAATCAGGCAAAAATTCCTTCTATACTAAAAAAAATAAATAAATAATTAAAAAAAAAATGATTAATGTTTGCAAATTACCAAGAGCAAAGAGATTTTAAATGTTCAGTAACATTTAAGGGCAAATTGTGTGTGTGTGTATATGTGGTATGTAAGTGAGTAGGTGGCTGAGTGGGTGTCAGTGGCATAGAAAGGAATTTTTTAATGATTTTTAAAATAAAAAACATTAAGGAGCTAACAGTATGAAATAGCAATTATTATGAAGCGTGATCTCATTTCTGAAACTGGTATGAATTTCAGGCTCTGTAGTTATTACATTTTGAATAAATAGCAATTAACATCTAAGGCTTTTCTATTTCTTCTTCTTCATTTTTTTTTAAACTCCTGGCTAACAGATAAACTTAAGCCATTCTATTATTCAAACACCATAGAAGAGAATGTCACAACCCCTAAATCACCACTAATGGAAAAAAAAAAATAAAAAAAAAATCCAAACCATGTTGTCCAGCTTTGAGATTTTGTTGCATCTTCCTGGCCTGACATGTACGGACCACTTGTGGGTTGTCATTTATTGCAGTGCCAAATGCCTCCAAACCTCTTGATGACTTTGCAGTTGGTTTGTGGTTCAGCTTCTCATTCTAGAGTCTCACGATGAAACTTAGACATTTTTTCCCTTGCTTGCAAATAAAACACTTAACATAGTTTTGCAGACCATTTTCTACCATTAGTGGTGTCTGAGCAACTCCACTTTCTGCAGTTCTCTGCCAGTGATACAAATGTATATGCTAATTCTCCAAATTGTGCCTGAAGCAGCAGTTGTGAGATACCCCCACCTCCACTGACATTTGTGAAAATTCAGTGTGGAGATGAGGCATGTGGAGCTGGAGCTCAGGTCACCTTTCCAAGAGACGTATTGGCACTGTAGGAGATGTAAAATTGAAAACCAATGACAATGTGGTTATCAGAGAAACCAAACCTAATTCTCAGATGCTACCATTTCCTTTCACTAGAAAGGTTTTTCTAACCCATCTTTCTTCTCCTGATGTCTCTAGTCAGTATGCCTAATATCTACAACTAGAAAAATGTTTTGAGGGCAAGATGAAACATCTACAGCAACGGATGATCCCATATGTTCAGTTTATGAGCCCCTTAAAAATTTATTTCCTGTAGAACAAATATAAGACAGCTAACAACACTTATGCTCCTTTGTTATCCTTTGCAAGTTGTAGGAGCAGTCTGTGGACCTCCAGGACTCTTCAGAGTTTGGACTGAAAACCACAGCAGTGATGTATACAGAGTAGGTATACTGGCTGCAGAGTTGGCAGTAGGACTGCTGCTCAGCCAGTTATGAAAGCTTCTAATAGACAACATATTTTGGTATTAACTGCTATTTAAAAGAAAGTGTTATTGCTGGATGACTGATACGAGTGTCATTTTGGGAGAAGAAGCAGTATTACAGATCACCTGATCCTGAAACATGTTAACCTTACTAAGGAAGCAGTGCAAATAGACAGAGGCTGTGTACTGCCTGCTTTAAGACAACCACAAATGGTCTTCCACCCCTTTTCCTGGGAGACTGCTTCACGGAATAATTTAAAAGATCCTTAAGATCATCAAGTCCAGCCATCACCTAATGCTACCAAGTCCACCTCTAAATTGTGTCCCTAAGTGCCACATCCACATGTGTTTTAAATAGCTCCATGGATAGCGATTCCACCACTTCCCTGGGCAGCCTGTTCCAATGCCTAACCACTCTTTCCATGAATAAATACTTCCAGACATCTAATCTAAATCTCCCTTGGCACAACTTGAGGCCATTTCCTCATGTCTTATCACTTGCCACCTAAGAAAAGAGACTGAAAGCCACAGCTCTACAACCTCCTTTCAGGTAGTTGTAGAAAGAGCTGATTTTGCTGTTATATTATCCCCCCTCTTCAGTGTTTTTACGTATTGCCTTCATGTACACTTTCCAAACCTCCGCTGAAGCAAGCTGGGGTATTTGCAATATCCTCAGAGTGTGGCTCTAAGGCTCCAGTTTTTCCTCTCCCTGTCTTCCCACTTGACTCCGCATTGCCTCTGCGAACCACATCCCTGGCAGTGCTGGATCTGGATGGAGGGAGTCTCCTGGAAGGTTTCCCCTCTGCAAGGGCAGGATTTTCCCCCACAGCTGCAGGGACACAGCCTCTGCTGAGGGCAGAAACAGGGAGCCAAGTGGCATTATTGAATCTCTTATTCACTGCCATTAGCAAGGGTCACTTTCAAGCGCTTCTCCCTTAATGAAATGTTGGCTGTTCCTTCCTGGTGTTTCATTAAATTGTAAGCTGGAGCAAGCAAAGACGCACTGGAGTGAGTACAGAGAGAGGGGCCGCAGCTGGAGCCCTCTGTCCTCCCTTGGAGCCTTCAGCCTCCCCTAGCTCAATGAAGATTAAAGCAACTATTTTTTGTTTTCAGGGTTTTTTTGTTGCTGTTGTTGTTATTGTCACCTTTCCCCAGCACCGTGCCCATCGTTCCAAAGAGAGGAGTGAATATTTGATTGCAATAATTAGTTAATCAGTAACTGGCATAATTTTTTCCCTGATTAATGCTTTGAATAATCATTGCAGCCCTATCTGTAGGCAGTCCTGTTATCAGAGTCACTTTGAAAACAGCTTTGAAAAGATAGATCTGCGTCCTCACAGATAAAATTAGACAGGTCAGGTGCTCCACCCTCCAAAAACTGCTCCTTCTCTGATGTTGGACAGGGAAAAAAAGAGATCAAAACCACATCCTCTTCCCCCAGCTCACTCATTTGCACTTCCCTGTACATACTATAAGGTAAGGACCTGGGGAAGGCGTCCATATGGAAAATTTCTAGCTCACAGTGCAGATGGAGACACAGGATGGACCTTCAAGGAAATGAGGACCAGGAAAAACATTTATATAAGGCCTAACCTATCTCCTACCCTGGAGGGATTTTTCCTTGCTCCAGATGAATGCTGAAACAGAGGGACCACATGCTGATCTCAGGGAAGAGTAAGCTCAGTGTGGACTGTGTTTATACAGACAGGAGAAAAGGATGTGACATTGTCCTCCCTTCAGGAGAAAATCCAACTTCTAAAGCAGTGTTAAAATTGAAAGGCAACCTTGCTTTGGAGGGATGGATAGCACTAACCAGGGATTGCTATAACCAGTCTGGGTGGGAATTTTTCAACTAAAAAAAAAATAAAAAAATAAAAAAAGTAACAGGAGAAGTAGCACATTATTACTTCAGAAAAACTGAAAATCTTCAGAATGACACCCCAGTCCCAGTGCCCAGTGCAGAGTGTCTCACTAATACTCTCTTTGGCTTCTGGATGGGATTTCTAAGAGGAATGTGAGATAGACATCACAAGTGAACGTATGCAATGATTTTTGAACACTCAACAAGAGGTAGGGCTCAATGGGAAGGGACCAGCTTTCAAAACCATGTCCTCTCCAATTGCATCTAGAAACCTGAATCCCAGTTCTACTCATCCCAGGACAGTGCTGTTGTATCCTGCATCTGAGCTATTCTGAGGGTCTCCTTCCAGTTAGTCATCTCTCACCAAAATAAACAAACAAAATACAGACTGAAAGATCTTGGCTTATTATTATTATCGTGCATGTATGTGTTTTTTTGTTTGTTTGTTTGCTTGTTTGTTTTTCCACCGTGAGGAGAGGGTGTTTCTGAAATCCTGAAAATGCTGTGAGGATGGGATGCCATTCCCTGACACCTGAACCACCTGATCCCAGAAAACATCACATCTGCAATGGACACATCAGAAGTTGTGCAATGGTCCCATCAGCAGCTGTGATTTGATTATCACATCACAAAACCCAGGACAAGAATACAGAGTGTATTTTCCCAGGGTACATTTTTGTTTATTGGATAAAGGTATATTGCCTTTTATCAGCCACTGTAGGTATCAACAGCCATGGGAAACTAGCAATGCTTGCTGTGCTTGTTAACAGTGGCTAGGTAAACAGAGCATGGCCAGCTGCCATTTTTGTTAAAAGAAAAGAGTAAGAAGATGTGTACAGCAGGTGAAGAAAGTGTCCCTCTGCAACCGGGTCTATCATAGCAAGGATGAGCTAGACAGGATAAAATAGGGAGATACCCAAGCATCCTCTCAGATACATGTTGAATCTCCTCATTGGACCAGTTCTCAGAAAACCACATCACTGAGAAAGGATGAGTATCAAGTAGAAATCAAAGAGATTTTTAGATTAAAGGTGAAGAGAGAAGCACATTTTATTTGTGAGGACATACACTACATCATTCAGAAGTGCTGGATCCAGCTCCACATATGACCCCACAGGTCATACCTGGGAAAGGGTAGAGAGAACCACCCCTATGAGACTGGGATTCCCTGTAATATACACAATATATATATATATATTTATCAATCTTATAATGTGATATCACAAGTAAATTGGGAACAATGTAACACAGTTATGATCAGACTGTCTTATCTTTATCTAAGTTATGTCCTCAGTTACACCACAACTTAAGTAAAAAATTAAGTCTACTGTCTTCATGGCAATGAGGCCATTTCTTCTGACCTTTTGCCCATGGAAAGCCTCATGTCATTCATCTCACACCTGCAATATTTCCTGGATGTTTAACTTCCACTTAGCCTACCTAATGCTGAGCTGACAAAAGCTGTCTTAGTAATGGGTACTCATATGTGTGAAACTATCACCTATACTCCTATCATATTCCATCTCTAATGATTATTGTATAATATTTCCTACTTTATCTTATGCTTAATACTATACTTAGACCTACTAAAAGAGACAGGATTAAATGACGTGAACAGCTATCAAAATGCATAATACTATTCCCCTAGCATCAGGAAGACTCCCAGAGTGATACAGTCTGGCTGGCCAGTGCATTTGTAGTCATGAGAAATCAAGCGGGCAGATACCTACTTATTTCTGGCTCTGGAGAAAGGAGAGCTTAGAGCTGCTTTCTGTCTCTTTAGCATGCAATGGCCACCTGCACAGCAGAATAAAGTGGGCCCCAGGTCCCAGAGTGGACCCTAGGACAACCCTTTCTCATTGCTATACTTGGAAGAGCCAGGTCACTTACTAGTAAAGCAAGTCAAAATTATGAGCTTCATTTTTGTTTATATGATTTCAGAAGTAGCTCACATCTTCCAGATATTGTTTCTGCCTTAATAATTGACCTAGTCCTGCCAATACAGAGATATCCACAGAGGGTAAAAGACAACCATTTACTGATGTTTATTCACTCTCCTCCCAGGGGAGATGCAACAAGAACAGAGTAGCAGACTCCCCTGTCCATTTAATTAAGGGAATTTGTGCTTGGAGCTGCCCAGCAAACCCAGGGCTCCCAAACCAGGGAGAGCGAGGGTAGCTGTCCCATCCCTGCTGGTGGCAACTCCACAGCCTCTGGAGACTCAAACTTCACTGGAAATGCAGGAAGCAGCAGCAGTGTTAAATTTAGACCACATTTGTTTCTGCTGAGGGAAGAGGGGAGCAGCTGCCTATGCCCTGAATCCCCCATCTGATCTATCTCTCTCTCATGCTTGGATGCTTGGGCATGAAGAAAGTCTGGGAAAGGACTAGGGCTGGGGGCAGAGGCAGGAAAGCTGGAGGACCTCTAGACGCTCTCATCCCCAGGGAGAATCTCCCCAGGCTTGGCTGTATTTTTAATCTGCCTGTTCCATCAGCAATAGCAAACACAGTCAGAAGAAATAATAACAGGAATTTTGCTGTGTATGAACTTGTTATCACAAAATGTAATCTCTCGATCAAATTAGAGCTATGTTCAGACGTTCTCTTTACTGACCTTGGACTCATCAAGAGAAAAACATTTCCCTCCAAAGGTGGCCTGCTGTTCACTCAGCCACCTAGGCACTTTCCCCCTGTAACTATTGCTCTAATCTATCTATGCCTAACAACACCTGCCTAACTCTGGCTGACTCAATGAGTAAAGTCAAAGCAGCTTGAGATGTTTTATTGAACATGAGATATGCCATAAAACCACAGCTCAATCTGTTTACTATCAGTGCTCTTGTTACTCCTTTGCCCAGAACAAATTCCGAGCCAGAAGAGTTGCAGTCCACCCTAGATTTATCCTACAGCTTCAGATGGCCAGGAATACCTCTTCTCTTCATATTCCTGATGTGTAGCTATGAACTGGAAAGTGACTGCTGTAGTTCACAGCAGGGCTAACAATTTCAGAGGCGAGCAGACTGATACCAGTATGCTTGAGGTATAAGGAGCTGATGGATTTTGTTAAAAATCTTGGGTGCTGGACACATTGGTGGAAGACGCTCATTCATCCACTACTTATTTCAGGATGCTCCATCCCTGAGTGCCGGTGCTGAACAGCACACAAGGAGCCAACAGCTCTTGCACCTGCATTCTTGGTGAATAACGACCTTTATGGGGAATGCATGGCAGTATTCCCACCTGACCCCTAAGGCTTATCGGACAGCTCCCTGATTCATGCAGGCTGATTCTTTGTCCAGTGCTCCAGCAGATTAGTCCTAGCCCACCCAGTAGAAGGTATAGGGCAGAGGTACTGAATGACCCTGCCTTGTCCTTAACTTGCCAGCATGCATAATTCATCATCCTTGGATAACCTGCAGTCCTTCCACCCTTCTGGTGACTGTATCAGCATTTGCAATGCAGAGCACTCCTTTAATTTTATTTATTGAGGGACTGATTTGCACAGCAGGGCATCACTTTGTTTATTCTCCGCTATCATTGTTACCTTTAATGAAGACAATGAAGAATTTAAAATAATAATTAAAAAATATATCTCCCTCAGTTACCGTGGCAACAAGCTGGAGCTTTTTAACACTGCCACATATTCCATCTGTTTCTTTCTTTTAAATGACAAAACAGCTTCCTCCCATACCAGCATTGCATGGAGGAGAGGAGGTTCTCAGGAAGGGGAAAACAGAAATTCCAGCTAATAAACAACTCATGTTCCTACCCTGAAGGAAAGCCCCTTCCTAGTAAAAAGTGGTTTCCTCCCACCAGTGCTGTCTAGCGTGGCTTTCTCGAGACACAAAAGGGTACTAGTCTGTTAGCAGCCAAGCCTCCAGTACTTTCTCCTTCCCCCATCACCAGGGCAGTAGATAAAGTGTTGAATATCTCCCTCTGTTTCCTCTGTCTCAAGCTAAATCAAACTCTGTCAGCTGCATGTCCTTGAACTTGATGCAAGTCTAGACCTGGATAAGACTCAGCCCGGTTTTGAAGGAAAATACTAAGGGCATACTTGTGATAATGTGAGAGAGATGTCATAACAAGGTGCTTTCTGATAGATTTTGGGGGTGGGAGTAAACAAAATATCACAAAATTATTATTTCCTAGCCTCAGAGGTTTCCTCATTTCTCTCTACCCCAGATTTTCTGGACTTTTTTTCTCTTCCTTCTTATTCTCAGACTCTGGTTTGGGACTTACTCCAGCCCACCTCTGTTCCCAGAAATTTTTCACATCCTCCACTTCAGCCAAAGCAGACATTTCTTAGCACCCCAAAATGGGCTCTGGTCTTCTCTCTTTCCTCAGGCTTTAGTTTACTTGGCAGATAAGCCCTCTCCTCCTAGACTGGCTGGCTGCCACTGCTGTATGTCACACCTGCCTCCTGCTTAGCATCTGACTCACAATTTAATCTGGAATAATTTGTAATATGGAGAATCCATCTGAAAGATTTTTCTCTTCATTGTATGGATATAAAGCCAGAGCAATTCTCCCAGATTCAGTGGAGACGTTCCCTCTCTTATGCTTGCTTGTGTTACCAGCACTAGAAATATGCTCAAATGTTGCCCTTAGTCTGATGGCCTGCCGAGGAACAGCAGTGGACAAAACTGAATGCTTAGAAAGAAGGCTGGGAAGACACCTTTCATGCACAGCAAAAGTTAGCCATACCGTTAGAAGTATCTTCACGATCTCTCCCTTTCCCTCCAGCTTTCAAGTTTTTTGTTTCTTTTTTTTTGTTGTTTGTTTTTTGTTGTTGTTTGTTTGTTTGTTCTCCCTTTTATCTAAATTTCTCCAGTAGTCTTCTACACTCCTTGGCAGTAGTTTTTCCCTTTTTTTTTGCCTAGTGTCCTATTGTTTCTCTCAGAGTCCAGTTCAGCCACCTGGAATTTTAGTTTCAGGCAGGCTGTAGAGTGTTTTGGTCTTTTGCCTGTCCTCATATAACCAGTTTATTGGTTCCCTCTGTCCTTCCAAATAAGCAACAGATTGCAGCTGGGGAAAAAAAAAAAATAAAAAAAAAAAAATCTCTTGGCTGTTTCTCTCTGGGAAGCAATCTGAGAGTCCACCCAGTGTTGGGGCAGCAACTCTAACCAAGCTTGAAATGAGAGCCAGCACCTGGCTAGAAGAGGTTAATGCCTTTCACCTCTGCACACATGGATCCTGACTACAGCTGCCAATTAAATGAGTTTGGTAGATTCACATTTTGGCAACCACTAAGAGACACCAGAATATCATCATGGTGGCAATGTCTGCTTTGGAAAGATTCAGGGCTGAATAGCAGAGAAACAGGGCAGTCAGTAGCAAGGACACCTCCGCAGGAAAGCCTGTAGGTCACAGACCAGAGTAAAAGAAGGTGCTGTAACACCAAGATTGCTCCAGGACATGAATTACAACAGGGCAGGCACCTGGTGGAGTTAAAGGGCTAAATGTGTGGTGGTTGCCAAGTACAGAAGCAGTAAGAGTGGTCTCAGGGGAGGATGTTTAGGAAGATTTGGGTATGGACACACAGGGAGGCTATAAGAACAGCAGATGTTGATGGCACCAAGATGAGTGGGTCACCAGGATCACAACACATCTACCTGCTGTGGAAATGCCACCATCTTGGGCCTGCTGTTTTATGATTGTCTGTGATTTTACATTTCATGCTGAGATGTCCCTTTGTGTCCATTCTAATAAACAGGGCACTGGAGCCAGATGGTCCCATCAGCAGTCCTGATGCTGGCAAGACAGGAGAACTACTGCACGGCACTTGGCGCTTTATTACTTCCCCCTTTACATCGTGTATAACTGATGGTTGTGCTGCTAAAGAAGGACAAATATGATAAATAACCATGGAAAAGAAATCTATGGAGATGGATATTCTACTGTAAACCATATGTCTCTGTCCAAGACTACTGCACAGTCATTATTGAAAACAGCAGGGTAATAAAGAGCAAGATTTCCTAAAATTTCAGTAATATTTTCTGACCACCTGAATTATCAAGTACTGAGAGACTGGCCAGAATTGCAGCCTTGGAGGCCAGACAAAACCTCCTAATGTCATGCCTTCTGGGTCTTTTTACTAAGAGGAGGGAGCCATTGCTGTCGGCCAGCTCTTGCCTGGCACCAGGCCCTCCTCCTCCTGCTGGTGATGAATCTGTGCCTCCAAAAGAAGACAGTTTTCACTGCAATCCTCATGATCATAAAGTTAAATGTACTGGCCCTTGGCATTAGCTGTATGAGGAAGGAAAACTTCATTAGACAGAGAATAAATGCATAAACGGTGAAAAATACAGAATACTAGTGCCAACAAAGTGTTAAATCCCCAATTTCCCTGATGACAAAGTCAACCTATGAGATTCCTTTTTCACTCATCAATGAGGATGTCCTATGGGGAGCAGCTTCTGAACACTCACCTACCAAACCCCACTCATGGCTGGAAATAATATCACCTTAGGTATTCCTTTGCAGACCTGCCTCTATTCCCCACAGAATCACCTGCACCCACTCTCATATTCCAGCTAATTATTCACCTCAACTAATATCCATGTAGGGAGGACTTAGCAAAGGCCTTTCTGCTCTAATAACACCCTGACCATCATCCTTCTCCCCAAAGTCTTCTCTAACAGCTGCCATTGCAAAGCCTTCAGTCTATGTCCGAGTTTCTTGATTTATACAATTCTGCAGCAAATCCTTGCAGGATGAAAGCTGAAAGTGCTTAGCAAGGCAAGGACCAAGATCAATGAAATATAGTGTTTGGTACTCCCAGGTGAGCAGCAAGACACGAGTAAACACAATATGCTGCAAGTTAGAAGCAGTGCTGTCTTTTACCTGCATCCAGGGAGACGTAGTGAGTGGGCAGTTAATTAACTGGTGCCCCCAGATGAGAATGTTTTCTGAAATTCAGCATAAATCATTGCAAATCTTACAAATCTGAAATCTGAGGCTATGTAGTGTTATGGTAATTATTGCCCTGTCACACAAAGCACTGTGGGTAGGTAACCCATGCAAATGGAAGTAGCAAAGGAGTAATTTTCTCCTCTACCTGAGTAGGCAGAATAAAGAGGCCTTCCTCCATTACAGCTCTGGCTTTTGGGCCTTCGCAAGCTGGGAAGATTACCTTTTTACTAGCAACTACAGATGTAATTGAGATTTTCAGTTGGATTTATGCCCCACTGTGTTCATAGAAGTGAAGCATTAAAGGAGAGAAGAGCACCTGCAAGCCATCCTTCCATGTCTTATCATCTTCTAGCTGCTAAGAGGAACTGAAGGATTTGTTCCCCTACCTGCCTTTCCCAAGCTATTTTTCATAGTGGACAGAGAAGGGCTTAAATATTACAGATGGCTGGAAATCTTGAGGCATCAGCATGGAATGGCTGTTTCTGTTCATGCTAATAGCCCAAAATGAACAGCAGCAGCAGCAATGTGCCATTGTGAGCCTTGCTCTGGTCCCCTTAGTGTCAATCCACTGAAAAAAATGAACTGACATACCTAGCGTCAAATAGAATCCCAGGCCTTTCTGGCCCAAATCTCCAACTGTTACTAAAACTGCTTTGGCTCCCTCAGTGGTAGCAATGAGAAGTGAGAAGGCCCATCCAGACAGCTGCCAGCATTGTTAATGTGTTGTTTAACAAATCTGGACCTGAGTGACTATATAGGATATTTGTGTGTCATGCATAGCAAGAAAACTTTCAAAGCCTCTTGTTGTGTTTGAGACTGTTTGGCTACCAGGTCCCATTAACTTAGCTCTCTACGATAGTGGAAGCCAACAGGTCAGTGTTGCATAGCCTTTCTTCTGCTATGTGGTCTTGGAGCACCATTCAAGGTAACCAGCATCTGGCTGTCTAACTGCTCTGTTAGCCAAAGCAGTGCATGAACGCACAGTGGGTTTTTAATTGGAAGGCCTCTCAATCTGTCCTTGTAGAAGTTCTTTCACATATTTAGACCCTTCAGACACTGCCTCCTTTCTGTCTTATTCATTCCTTTGTTTGTTGCAGGTGGAATTTGTTATATTAATGATATGAGGGTGAGAAACCAGCTACATTATATGTCTGCACAGCGTGTTGATTGTTAAATGCAGTTGCCTGGTGCAAGAGCGCCTGCAACCGAAACCCATCACCAGAGCTCTGGAGTCCTCTGCTCCTCATACTCCTCCCTGAAAGACAACAATTTGCCAGCATACATATGCATAGACATGTGTGTCATCTCTACAGCCTTTTCTGTAACTAAATGTGTAAGGAGGTATCCAGCCAGGCCTGTGTTTGAATTGCTCATCTTATGACAGGAAAAGTGATCCTTTTAAAAAAAATCTGAGCAGGTATATTAATACTTCAGGAGGTGCTTTTGTTGGAGACAGATTCCAGGGTGCTCCAGAGAAGCTGAACTCAGCTGGTAGTAAGTGACAAGACCTAAAACTCACTTTCCATGTTCTTCTGCGGATATGTTTTTAACACTAACCATGATTATGCTTTGGACTAGCATCCTAGGAAGCAGATGGGTTCTCCTGGCATTGAGTTCCCCGGGCTTTTGGCTGTTGGAGGCTACTGCATCCTGTTGTGAAGGGAATGTATTTTCCAGTACCCTAACAGGATTCTATCTATTTCCAAATATAATGGTTCCCTGGTAATTCTCAAGCATGAGGTAATGCCAGGCATGGCTCAGCCTGACACCATTTTACTACAATGCACGTGTGAATATAGCCTGATTTCTGCATTGGGTTCCAAGCCAGGAATTAATTGAGCCAAGAACAAATAAATAATTCCTTGTTTATTTCTCACTTAAGCTTTGCTTCTGTTGTCAGGCCACAACAGGTCAAGGAGGAAAACTGCTCTCTGTACCTAGCAGAAAATATTACTCAATATTAAAAAAATAAATAAATAAATAAATAACAACAGTCCAGATTGGAAGAGGACTTATGCTTCTTCTCTGTAATTTACAGCAGTGTTTAATAGTCTTTAATAGTCTCTACCCCATAACTACACATGGTAGCAGTATCCCCACTACTCTTTAAAGCAGTGGAGAAATTCAACCAGGGAGTACAAGATGCAGATCTTCCCTGGAGTTTTCTCACACCTGGGACTCCACAGAGGTTCCTCCACTGGGAAGTTGTAGAGGTTGTGCTTTGCTTCAAATCCAGGGCCAACACAGCTGAAAGCACGCAGTTTGTGAGCTAAACCTATAGGTTTTCATGTAAAAGCACCTCAGAGTTAGTGTTCACCAGAGCATCATTGCCTCAGTCATGCCTTGGGATCTGAACCACAACCTCCTTCTGAAGCTCTCTGTCCTGAAACACCACAGTAGGAAGCAGCAGGAGTCTCCAGTAAGTGCTGCCTAATATGTTCTCTTCCTATATAGATGCTTTTGAGAAGTTCATTGGGTTGTGATTCCGTTTCTGGTCCAGGAAGTTTGCTTCTGGATTTATATCTCAGGTGGGAACAGGTCAAGCCTGTGGGGACACACAGTCCTGCTGCAGTGGGGACGTGGATGGTCTGTCTCTCCCTGCAGGTGGCTAGTGCAGATGCTCCTCTCCTCAGCTGAGACAAGGGATCTGCTTCAGGACTCTGCTCCATGCCTCTGCCATTTCTCTCTGACCATGGCTTGTGGCTACTGTTACAGCAGTGCTTCCACCTCAGTATTCCACATTTCTCTTCTGCTTTGTTTGAACATTGTTCGATGAGAAACAGCCCCCTTTTAGAGTGGTGTTAAACACCGGAGATATAATTCACAACTGGCAGAGTCCTGCCTCTGTTGATGTAAGACACACTTTTCCTCCAGCCTTGAGATGAATAACCTGTGGAGAACAAAGTGGCTGTTTAGTAGTGTCCAGTAAAATTCTGCAAGAGTATATGGCAAAAAGCAAAGTGACAACCTGCACTAATCAGAAGTGTCAGGGAGACTTAAAGAGTGGGACCATAAATAACCTGGCAGGAGTTTGGCCAGAAAACCCTGTTTAGTGCCCCACTCTCTTTAGGAAAGCACCTTTTTTTTGTTGTTGTTGTTGTTTGTTTGTTTGTTTGTTTTTCCTGTGTGCAGCAAATAAGGGTTTTACCAGAATATTAGCAATATCCCCATTCCTGTATAACAGTGCATCCTTGATGCAAATAGAAAGGTATTGCTTGCCACCCACGGTCTATTGCCTTTGTTACTTAAAGACCCCAAGCATTTCCACTTTGCATTTCGCCAGCCACTCGGAATATATATACTAGCTATAAAATGATACTTAAAGAGTTCCTGCACTTGTACAAATGGCTATTTATGACCTGCCATCAATGTTGTGCTACAGAGAGGCATGGGGAGGGGGGAATTGATGGAGCACTGAGCCTAATCCATCAGTCACTCTGCTACAAACTCTAAACAGATTTTAATTGTGAGGCCAGATTTACTCCAGCCATCTGTATAGCAAACATGTCTCCCCACTGAAATAGAGAAATACTTTATTCTGAATGCTCTTTTGCAATGTATATATTGTATCAATGTCAATAAAATATTCTTCACAGCAAAAATGTAAGCCTGTCTGCTGCATAACAGAGAGTCCCAGTGGAAGGCAACACTCCCAGATTTAATGCTGACTAAACTTCTCAGTTTCACAGGAAATTAATGGGGCTGGGGAAGAGCCTTGCAATTAGAGGAACAGGGCTACAAATTCATGCCTTGCTGTTGGCTTTCTTTATTGGAAAGATCTCAGTTCTCTGAGCAGGACTGGGTTGACAGCTGGAATTGCTGGAAGCTTTTATTTCTCCTCAGAGCAAGAAAAATAAAGCCACTGGCATTATAAGCTTGCTTAAGCCTCTGTCCCCCGCTCTTCCAGTGCACCCCAGGTTGTTCCCCACCCAGAGCAGTGGATTTACTCCCTGCAACCCCTTTAAACCATGGCATCACTGCTGAGACTGCCAACAAGGGAGCCAATTAGGTGGTGCTACAAAGATGTTGATGCCTGTGGTCTGAGAGCTATCAGCTCATCTCAGATATTCCCTGGATGGCCATGAGGTGGTAGCAGCTTTTAATCACTGCTGAGCTTGACTTCATTCAGACTATTTCCTTGAGCTATCCAGTCCTTTTGTCCGTCTCACTTCTATGGTGATTAAAACTCTGTTTGCTACAAGGAGGCACTTGCTTTAAATGTTGTTCCTCTCCTCAAAGCTAGCTATGATAGAACGGCTCCAGAGGATCCTTTTGTGAAGTGATTTCCATGTAACTTGCCCCTATCTCGTGGCAGGCCCAGCCAGTTGTCACAGATCTCCGGCCAGCCTCCACAGCCACCATCCTCCAGGCCTGGTAGCCAGCGCTACCCTGCCACAGTGTGGCTCTGCCCAGCTCTCAGAGGGGACCTAGTTCATAGTCACAGAATCACAGAGTGGTTTGTGTTGGAAGGGACTTTAAAGATTCCCTGGTTCCACCCCCCTGCCATGGGCAGGGACACCTCCCACCAGACCAGGTTGCCCAAAGCCCCATGCAACCTGGCCTTGAACACTTCCAGGGATGGGGCATCCATAGCTTCTCTGGGCAACATGTGCCAGTGCCTCACCACCCTCTGCGTAAAGAATTTCACCCTAATATCTATGGAATTACACTGTCCTCTCTGCATTACCACAGGCAGACCCTTTCTGCCTCTCTCAGATCAGTTTTAAACTGGGTAGAACAGCTTTTCTTTACAATTCCTGATATACTTGCTAGTGAGATGTAGCTCAGAACAAAGTGCCCAGCCTAAGAGCTTGTTTGCTCAGGAGAGGTTGTCCTCTGGGTTTCCCAGCAGCCCAGTCCTGCATGACCAGTGCATGCAGATGCCATCATTTTCCTCTGTGAAGGTGCAAATCCTATCAGTCCCATTGCATCCACATTTTTCTCCTCTGACGTTATGGGTCCACTTGTTCATCTTTTTGAATATGGGGTTATTCCCACAGCTGATGGCACAAGACTTTAGTTTGGTGGTCATTAGTAATTAATCTGAATGGACGCTGGCATGTTAAACATTGCATACTTTGATTTATAAAGGATACCTCAAATGTTTATCCTTGCAAGGCTTTTTCAGAATCTAATTTGTTTTTCACTTTCTGCTGTTTGCTTGTTCCTTGGCATTTCTCTCAGATGGACAATGAAAACAGATGCATGGCTTTCACTTCAGTTTCTAGTCAGGTTTACTTTATGAATTGTGTGCACTAGAAGAGTAACATTCACATTGCAAGCCCCAAAAAGGAATTTTTCCTTGTCTTTAAGAATGTTTCTTTAACAGGATTTTTCTTAGATGAATTGCAGTGCAATATTTTTATTGGTCTGTGGCATATCATGGGCAGACTTATTTCTAGCAGAAACTGTGTTGGGGGGTTAAGCCTTGGCCTTGGTAAATCCCTTAAAATGGTGGTCACTGGGTAGTAGTTATATGAATCTAAAACATTAATTACAGGTTTCACGTGTGCATGAAGGGAAGAGCAAATATTAACAGCCTCCTATCTCTATTTCTGGTCAGCCCTGCTTGGTCAGTAGCTCTCAAGCCACCAGATGAACCAAGACGTCTGCACTGTGTGATTCAGAGAGGTGTGCCAAAAGAAGAAAATAGTAGGTCAGTGTCGGTCCTTCGGCATTAACCTGGTGATATTCACTGCACAGGCAGGAGTCTCGTCTCCTGGGTGATATTAAGCAGCCCAGGAATGACTCCAAACTCCTCAGGCTTTGCTCTCGCTGGGCTGGTGGTGCTTTTCTCCCTTCTCCCATTAGTGTTGAAGTGAGACAGGGAGTGTATGGATGGGAAGATAAGACGGGATCCCAGTGAGGCAGGCAATAGTTTGGCAGTTAAATTTACCATCAAAAACACTCTAATGTATTTTAAAGGCATTTAAAGTGCACTGCATTAAACACGACTGGTAATACAAAAACAGAGCAGAAATATGCCTTTGATTTCCTTGCTTGTGTTTTATTGCTCTACCGTGTGCTCCATAAACCACGTGAGCGTTTACATCCAGGATAAGGCATTAAGTGACAGTGCAATTCAGTGGGCAATGTTCCTGCCTCTAGGGAGGAAGGTCAGTGGTTTGTGTTTTCCTCCAGGCTCACACCTCGTAAGACAGCAGCAAAGGACTGGAGGGATATGTTGCTTTTTGGACCAAGCATTACACACGGAAACAATGTGAGATGCAACAGGGTGAAAATGAGGATGCACATCACTCATTTCAGAAACATTATAGTGGGGTATGTACATTTGACACATAACAAAACTTATTAAAATGACAGTACAAAGCCAAGCACTGAAAAATTAGGAAAAGGCAGGAATCTTCAGGCAACCATTAGTTTGCTCCCTTATGCACTAACCACGTGGTTACACACTGTTTTCCCTGCAGGGCCCTGTTTTATTCACTGCACAAGGTAGGCAGCACTAATTTAATAAATAGCATTTCAGTATTTCTTTTCTCCTTGGTGCTCATTCTGTTTTCTGTCTGGTTAGGTTCCTCATCTCCTCTGCCCCTCTCCCCTTTCCTGGTGCCTGTGCTCCCAGCCATGTTCCCCGTCCTTGCTGGTGTCCCCTGCTGGTTCCTCTCCTCAGACTCAACACTGGGTCTCATTGCCCCTTCCCATCAGCATCTCCAAGCACCCTGTCATATTAGTCTCATCTCTCCTACATCCACCTTGTCCTCTTTCTTCCAGTCACCCCTCTCATCTCTCCACCCCTAGACCCACACCAAGGTCCCACCATCACCTCCCCACACTGCTCATCTGAGGCACTGAGGACCCAGCCAACCCTGGCCAAGCCCGGGGAAGAGATGGAGGGAAGGACTGAGGAATGAACGCTGCATCCAGGGGCTGGGAAGTCGGACTGTGACATGGAGGGATGCCCTGCAGGAGGTTTCCATGCCAGTGTGAGTCTGGGACTCTGTGGTACAGGCAGAAGCCCAGTTCTCCTCGGCCTTGGCTTAAAACCCCCAGGGGATTCAGCAGCTGACATCCCTCCTGAAGGCTGTGAGGCTGGGCTCCATCTGATCCTGCAGAGGTGTCCATCTGAGCTAATCATCTGACAAGCCTTTTGTAGTCAAGGCAGAGAAATCAGCAGTCCTGGGGCATGATTCATCCTAAGCAGACATTTAATATAGGTCACACGAATTGTTCCCTGTGAGTATCACTGACTGTAAATGGAAATAGAGAATATGAAGCTATGCAAGATAAATGCCACACTGGTGGCCAGGAGAGGGAGATCACACCATCACCTAGGCAAAGCCTCTTTCTTTCCACAGTCCCAGCCCAGCCTTTCTCCCTCATCCCCCTTCCCTCACCCAGACCATTTTCAAAGCTAAGTCTTTGCTTGCCACGTCCCAGCCTTCAGTCTTTCACCTTTCTCCACACCCCACTCCCTCATTTCCTTCTCTCTCACCTTCACCATATCCCAGCTGAAGCTCCAACCGCCATGAAGCTCCTGTGCAAATCTGCTCCCCCAGCAGCAACTGAAAGCTGGTTCCAGTGGCTACAGCCTGCAGGCCCCAGTGTACAGGAAATTCTGCATAGCCTGGAGCATCAAACATGCCCAGGACAGGTAGACTATAGGGGTAACACTGCTTCTGTGATCAAATAAATTTCTAATAGGCATGTGCAAATTGCCATTTCTGGAGGCCAGATTTGGGCCAGGTTCATGAAAACACAAATGGTGCATTCTCAATTCAGAAACTACCCAAGTGCTCAATTTCAAGTCCTATTTCCACAGCACGCAGGATGCAGAGCATTCATAGTAAAAGGTCACCTCCATTTTTAACATGGGCAAAGACATTTTTTTTCTTTTGGCTTCATTCTTGAAAACTGCTACATCGTTTTGGATGAAATAGATACAAAAGCACATACCCCCAAAAGAAAGAGAGAGGAGTCATGAAAAATCTCTGCCCAGAAAAAATTCTTACATAACTAAAAATAAGATCTGATGGTGGGAAATGCTGGACAATCTTAATTATAAGTGAGGCTAACAACCTGCACATAAAGATGAGACAGTGTCAGGAGTTGATGTTTCGAAAGAAAAAATGCTAGAATAAATGGATTACATTAAAGTGTATTAAATCACCAGCTTCTGATTGCCTGGGTTAAAAAATTCTGAAGGCACTTAAGAAAGAAATTTTGAAGGAAAATACATAATCTCTCAATAGAATTAGTTACACAGCTGGAAGATAGCAAACACTGAGTTTGCCATTTTCAGAAGCACTAGGGTTAGTCATCCCGGGAAATACAGATCAATACATCTTACTTTGATAAACAAGTTTTATAATGAAAATTTAAAACATAATTATAGTGCCACTGATTGAGATATGTTAGGGTCTAACAGGCAAATTTTCAACACAGGAAAATCATGTTTCATTGGTCTATTGGTCTTCTTTGGATAAAGAGGCAGTGGAGAATTTGTTGCTACGGGCTATTGGATTCCTACACAACTTTTGACAAAATCTGCCTTAAGATAGAAATGCAGAAACTGAGCAGCCAGAGGCAAAGCAACATAATAAATTAGAGCAAAAGAAAATGAAGAGGAACAAAATGGTTATTTTCATTATGGTAAAGCACCACTAGTGAGTTAGAACAAGGTTTAGTACTAGAGGATCATATTATTTAATATAGTCGTTGGTGATCTTGAAATGGGAACAAGCAGCGTGACAGCAAAATGGGTCGATGAGGTGCCTTTACTTAGCCAAGACCATGTGAGACTGGGAGGCCTGGTCCTGGTGGATCAGTCCTCTGCTGGGGCCACTACAGCAGGCCAGGCTTTGGGCCTACAAACCCCACTTGGAGCCTACGCCACCTTCCTAAGCCTTCAGCTGCTGTGTTCATTTTTCTGACTGTGATCCAAAGCACTGCTGCTCTTTGGGCAAATGCTTCCTTAAAATCATCGGTATTTTCTTGTGAAGTGCAGTCCCTGAATCCTGTGGCCTACACTACTGTATCTGGCCCCTGAACTGTCATTGCAATGACTATGTAGTGTCTGTCATATTAATGTATGGAAGGGAGGCTCAGCCTTCCCTCGCAGGAAGCCGTCTTGCACAACCCTTGCTGCATTTGCTCTGGACCGGGAGGCTCAGCACTGGTACCAACAGGGGTCCTGTACCTGGAAACTTTTGCCTCAAACTCTATAAAATTTCCACTATGATTTTAAATAGTGTAGCATCATGTATATTTATAGCATTATAAAAATTAAAATAGTCCTTTTACTACCACTAGTCCACTCTACTCAAGGGTCAAGCTAGTGTACGTCCTTTGTCCTGGCACATTTGGATAGGATGCTCTTTAAACTGCCTACAGACCAGCCAAGTTGAAGCCAATTGCTCTGGAGGGCAACTGCTTTAGTGTCTCATGTATCTCTGCTTTTGAACTTTCTGCCTGAAGTTGCTGAGGACAAGGCACCTCTAATCCCAGCAGCTGGGCATGCATCCAAACATCACAACTCCCATCCTTTTGGGCCTGACCTTATTTTTTGCTGTGGCACAAACAAATTGCCCATATTGTGGATGTAGCGGGTAATAAACAAGCCTCATGCTCCCAGATTATGCATCACTGCTGAGTGTGGGGGGCAGACAAGAAGATACTGTTTCCCTTGGCTTCAGAAATGTTTCTCTGTTGGGATTTTCCCCTCTTCTCTGGCAAAGAGGAACTGGAATACCCAGGAGCTTTCAAAAGCTCTCCACCCACAGCAGCTCCCCACAGCGCTATGAAGGGGGACATAGCGAAGAGATGGAGGAGAAAGAGGAGCAACATAAACTCATCAGAAAGCAGAGTCAGAAATATGAAGTGTTTCCAAGCCCTTGCCTGCAACACTTTCAGAATGGTCAGGTTGGTTTAGAGGCTGCAGTTCCATGATAAGGTTTGGAGAGTGCTCTGCGAAAAGCTGGACAGTCCCCAGCTTGGTCCCTGCGGTATGACAGTGATATGTTCTGCTGCAGTCTGACAGCAATATGCTCTGCAACCATTCATCCCTGGGCAGTGCCAGCTGCCCGGATGCTAGCTGCCCATGCTCTCAGATGGGGCTACGTGCTGCACAAGTGCTGCCTTCTCCTCTCCGCACAGACCTTTGCACGTAGTGTCCCAAGATGCTCAACTGAAGATCATGGGGATCCTGGTGATATCTGCTCATAATCATTAACTGCACAACACATTGTGAAACTGCAGTCACCTACTCTTCTCCCTCTAAATCTTCTTGCTGTGTAAGCCACCAGTTTTTCCTCCTCATATTACCATTTGGAAATTCACATTTTCTCTGACTTCCACAAGGGGCTTCCCTAAATACTGCCCTTTTAGGAAGTGAACATCAAATCAGGATATTTTCACAGCAGAAAAAATATATATATACACATATATATCCTGTTTCTCAAGCTATTTATAAAGGAAAGCTGATGTCCCCTGCTAGTGAGTGCAGGAGGCAGTGAAAGCCATCCACCAGTGCTCCTAAAGAAAAGCAGATCCTCAGAACAGCCAGCTGAACTGAACTCCAGCACCAGTTCTTGGCCTCCCCTTTGCCTTTTCACCCCTTCCTGCAAGTCTCCAGCCGCACAGCAGAAAGGCAGCACATCTTTAAAGGTCAAATGCTGGTGCTGGCTTGCTGGGGTAGGGGAGATTGGTGTCTGACTTGCGATGCAGTGTTGTTTTCCCTAGTGTCCACAGCTCAGTGACAGGCTGTTTTGAGGATGTCACCCCAGAAGCAAGATGGATATTTGGGGTCTGAGTTGGATGACAGCTGTCTAATGTTGAAAAGAAGTGTAAGAGGATGGTAAGGTGGACCTGGCAGTAGGGGACCAGCCCCTTGATTAATATCTTCATATGAAGCTTGGAAAGAGAGCCCTCCCCACCCGTCCCCCGTCTGACTGCCTCAGAGAGCAGGGGGAGCATTTTCTGGCACTTCACTAGCAGAAGAGCAGCCCTCGCAGCAAGGAAATAATGGTCAAAAGCAGGGAAGCTCCGAGGTACAATGCACACACAACTCCCTGGAGCAATGTGCAGAAGGCACCAGCCCAAATGCACACAGTAGGAAAAAAGCTGCCTGAAAGATAGACTGTGCAAAAATAATAATAATAATAATAGTAATAATAATAATAATAATAATAATGAAGCTTGTGTATTTGCACAAGTTTTGCACAAGAAGTTGTATCTGGGGTCACGTGTGCCCATGACTTTGTACTTCCTGCAAATTGTTGAGGTATAAGGGATGAGAAAGAGGACACCTTCCTTCATGCCCAGCTGAAGACTTTGCTGCCTAATCTCCACTGCCATATGCAGGCAAGGGGAGGTGGCAGGGAATATTGCAGCTTTCCATGCTGACCTGTTCAGCTGGAGGGATGTGGGTCACGCAGCTCACAGAGCACACCAGGCTATCTGCACTCTCCTGACAGTCAAAACCAGGGAGAGCATCTGCTCCCTCCTGCACTTGGCCCAGGGTAGAGTTGTGCCCGGACATCCACATACACCTGGGGGTGTTTTTTCTCCCTGCAAGAATCATCCCTGGGGGAAGGCAGGTATTTCAAGCATACCTCCTTGCTCCAGACACCCCACATGTCTGGACAGAGGGCATATGAAAGGTGAGAAAGGGACCTGGCCGGTCATGGGGGAGCCCGAAGTGGAGATTAAACCAGAGACAACAGGAGAGAGATTTGTCTCCCTAGTGGTTAAATATGTTATTTGGGTCCCTTTACTTGAGTTTACTTTTTTTTTTTTTTTTTTTCCGGGGGGGGGGGGGGCGGTTTATGAATCATTTTGGATCATTTCTTTCAGATTTTTCTGCAAGAGGTTTGTAAGTTTGTGAGGAAACCCAACAGCTAATGAGAAACTCCTCAGGCAGTCTGATGGAGAAAATGCTATGGCCCCACTAGTGGTCAGGTAAAGTTCATGAGCAGAGACTATGAATTTCTTGACAGTGTCATAAGTCCAGAACAGCAACCTCAGGCATCTTTATAAAGCAGCAGTGCATCTTTTCTTATAGGGGTCAGGCTGCCACCTCATCCTGCTCTAAGTAATACCGCAGGGGAACTGAAACAGAATTCCCAGATAGGCTCTGTCAAGCTGTCTTCCCTCTGGCTCAGCTATCTGAGATTTTCAGCCCCACTCTCTGGCCATACACAAGAGCTTTAGCTGGGCACAATGTACTGAGTGGTAAGGGGGAGCAGGGGGGAGAAAGTTTATCCTTTTAATGCCATTTTGTCAATGGTTTTCTCTATTAGACTTTTTCTTCAATAGGAATTGTTTCAATTTAGACCTCTAGGGATAGTCTACGCGTAATTTTTCATACTGACTTAACTATATTAGCTTCAAAGCCAATGTAATTAAAGTAGTATTCCCTCCTCCTCCACAGTCACACTTTAACTGGTATAAAGGGACTCCTAATGGTACCGCTTACATGAAAATGAACTGCATTAATTCTTCCTTCTCTGCACACCTGTATTACCATCTGGACAGCTGCAGCATTGCCAGGGGGCGGACTGGGGATGAAATACAGAGGCCCTTCTGACAAAGTTGGGTCCAAGCATAGGTATGTAATACTAACACGGCAGACTACCTCATACGCTGGTATTACACATAGTGAGACAGTCTGAGAATCAGCATCTGTTTGGGGAGAAGGGATCTAGAAAAGTTTGACTTGTGGCACTGTATCAAGAAAGCCCCAAAAGAAAACGGAAGTTAGCTTCTGGTCTCACAGCAGCTTTAGGATCTCCACTTCTGACAGCAGAGGACAATGGTTTCAGCTACTGCCTTCGACTGTCTCCTCCTACACACAGCACTGTCAAGTCTCACGGCTCCTTGTTTGGATGCTGAAGCTTGCAGCTGTCCCTCCACTCTCCCTGCCCTCCTTTTCTATCACCCAGTCTCCAAGTCTCCTTCTGTAGTGAGGAACATCGCCCTGCACCAGGTGAGCACCGCTAAGGTACCGCAGCCATCTTCCCCGCACAGATGCCAAAGTGCAACATAATTTCACATTTGTCACTTCCCAGGCTCCTTCCCCAGTCTCCCTGATTTGTGATTTCTATTTCAGGGGCTCTGCAAAGGAGCTCCACTGATTAATCCTCCCTCTATGAACTAAAAGTAGCTGTAATCCCAGGGCATGGGGGAGGGACCCTTAAACATCCCCGGTGGAAAGAGGCAGTATTAATTCTGGCATGGGAGCAGCACTTAGCTTGCCTGCAGAATGACTTAATTTGTTTCTTAATGGACACGATGCTTTGCTGATAAAAGCCCTAAAGTGCCTTTAAAAAAAAATTAAGAAAGTGATTGTTCATTCTTTACCCATTGGAGGTTTCATTTGTAATGTTTATACTCCAGCCTGGAAAGCGGAAAGGGTTATGCTCCGGATGCGAAGTTAACACATGTGCAGGCCCTGGCACTTTGTTAACTTTGAAAGGGAGGGGAGGAGCCCACACTGGAAGAAAAGCAAGGAGCAGATCTCTTAAGGAATAACTGTCTAGCCAGAGCTCCAGGGCAGGCCAGGAGGGATGCCTAGGTACCATGGCAGATATTTTACCTCTGAGCTTATGTGCTATAGGAAGCAGAGATGTAACATTAAACCCTGAACCTAAATTTTCCTAAACTGTAAGGAAAGCCAGCTCCACCAGAAGTAATGTTCCCAAAAGCTGGCACCAAACACTGCTTCCTGGGCAGAGAGTGCTACCAACTACTTGGCCGTTCCTTGAGCTGAAGCCTTCAGGTGCTGGTTTCCCCACAGCTTCTGCTATCTCAGAGTGATGGAGGAGGTCCTAGAGATGAGAATGAGGAAGAGCTTTTTAGATGATGTATGACATGACAACGTCAACAAAATATTCAGAAACTGAAAATCAGACCACTGCCTGGCTCTGGATCTTGGCTGACCACTTTGTTTTGGCTGTTTCTGCAGCCTGAATCTGTGCTGCTGACCACTGCCAGGGACTCAGTGCTGAGCTAGACAGACCACTCATTCGATCTAACATGACAGTTCCCATGCCCCATAATGCACAATGACTAATAAATTTCTAGGGACCCCAGGCTGTCACATTAGTCTCAAAAATCAGGTTTTGATCCCTGGCCTCAAGCGCTGGATCTCTTGCTCGTACTCTTGTTACATTTGCCTGGAGTTGCTGTGCAAGCGCCAGCCCCAGTGCTGCCATTTCTGCCCACCTCCATGGCAGGCAGAGACTTTCTGGCATCCCCTTGGTATGTGCTGTGTGCCAGGGATGGTGCTGCAGCAGCATTGCTTGTGTTTCCTGGAATTATTAGCAGACCATCCTCTCCCACCTCCCCTTGTTTGTTTTTCCTCACTCCAGGTTTGTTGGAGATGCGTGGCTGGCAGGAGACCATCACCTCTTATGCTTGGAAGCCTCTTCTAATAGAAGCATGAAGGGTTGTCAGAGGTTCATCCCTCTCCAGGCTGGGAAGAGCAGATTGGGTCAGAAATGGAGGGCTTGGAGGTCCGCCCCCAGCAGAAAGCTGTCTCCCTACCTGGGAGAGGAGGACAGAACTGCAGGGCTTCCAGGTGTGGGGACTAACAGAAGTGAGGAGCAAAATGTAAAACGTCTGAGCTCATGAAGAAAAGCTGATGATCCAGGAGTATCAGCAGGATGAGGGAAGATCTTGCAGAGATCAGAGCTATAAAGGGCAATAAAGCAAAAAAACGTGACTAGCTACTAAAAATAAAGGTTCTTGAGTCAGACAGTATTAACCTATTGACTTCAGCAGGAGAAAAACACCCTAAGTACCGAGCAACTAGGTACAGGAATCCTCTAACTGGGACAGAGCTGAAAGAGAGGGAAGGTGCACAGGAATCTCTCTTTTAGTGTCATGAGTGTACAGCAAGCTTAAAATACTGGTGAAAGCTGCATTTACTTCTAGCCCACAAAGCAGAAAGGGCACACCCGTGCTTGCAGAGCAGGAAGGATTAGCATGAGAGAGATGCAGGGACTTGGCACCGGGCAAGGTGAAATTCCCTTGGCACTGGGCAAATCCAGGCTGAAAACAGTGTGGGAAGACCCATGCTCTCTTGGGCTTGCATCCCTCTAGCCTAGCAGGGTTCAAAAATAACCTTACTTGCTTGTACAGAAGAAACCAGGGTAATCCCTTTTCCTAAACGTGCTGCTCTCTGGCACCGAGCATCCAGCCCAAATCCCAACCTCACTTTCACAGGCAGCGTTAACATCATCTGAGTAACTTCAGGCTTAGAGTGGTGTCACCAGCATCAGAATCAGGCCTTCAGTCATCCCTGGCATGAAACTCTGTTTCCCTCCCCCTCTTCCTCCCTATATTTTCTGCAGTCTGTAATACCATTTTCTAAAAATATTACAACATGCAGTTTACTTCTGGCTGCTTCTTCAAGACCTTCCTGTACCTTCACCTCTTCCCCACCCCCACTTTCCCACCTCTGCAGGAATTTCACAAATCACTGCAAGCTACGCTCCCCTAACATGGGGACATGCATCACCTAAACACCCTCTCCACAAACTGCCTTTCACCTCAAGGACAATAAAAAAGATGTTCCTGCTGGCTGGTCTGCTTCTCACCTCGCAGAGGATGTGTTAGGAAAACTCCAGACGCAGCAGTATATTGATCTAAATTAAACACACACACACAAAATCTAATTGAACTGACAGGAAACTGCTGTTTAAAGGCAGAAAATTAAAGCTGTTAATATAATAATGAACAGTTGTGCTTACTGTCTGTGCCACTGACATTTCATATTGTCATCTCACCAGCTAATCACCGCCTCTCCCCCTTTTGTGGGAGTTAATGTGTTTTCATCCATTCACCCAACAAGGTAGCTCTCCAATTGTTTGACAGATACTAATATATCCAACCTGCTAATGAGCCGCAGAGCTGGAGCCGCTCAGGTGATGGAATAATAACAGCTGCGCATCGCTCGGGGCTGGGATTTCGGACCCCAGCCCTGGATGCAGCCACTGGGCGATGGCTGTGCATCCCCTACGGCACCCAACTGCAGCTTCGCAGGGCATTGGGGAGTTCTGCCCATTCCCAGAATAAGCCCTGGAGGTTTTGAAAGCACCGTGAAAAGCACTGGTCATGGTCTTGATAGCAATTCATCTCTTCTGATCTCCACCTGACTGCTGAGTGGGCTTCAGCCTGTAGATGAATTTCAAACAGCCTTGGTAAGTTTGCTGGCCAGCCACCACCTGCCTGCCTGCTCGCCCAGACTCATGAACATGAGCACCACAGCTCGATGGCATTTTTCTCTCAGGAGCTGCTCTCACCACTGAGTAAATATCTCCGCTCGCAGATGGGGAACCCAGGAGGAGGAGGTGTGGACAGGCTTACTTGTGAGTCAGAGGCAGGACAGGGAAATGGACCGTTGCCCCAGCCCCTAGATCCGCCAGTTTCCAAAGCAGAAAAGGGAGAAGAGGAATGAGGCTCATCCACTTTTCAAGACAACCCGCAAGCTGATTTCCTCCACTGATTTTCCAATAAACTTGACTAAATCGCTCGAGTGCTTTCTTGACAGCATCAGCATAACTGAAAGGGCACCGTGCTCCCCTAAGGTAGCCCCCATGAGGGCTACACAAGCTCAAAGCCTGTGGAACAAAATTTACATTATCCAGGCCAAATCCTGCTCTGTGCTGCCCACCAGTCATGCCCTGGGTGGTGCGTAATTACCTTTTTAATAGTAGAGGGGTGAGCTTGGAGGTGTTAAAGTGATTGCACCTGTGGCTATTTGCCATCGTGACCAGGAGACACCTGTGTCTGCTTGCACAACCAGTGTGTGCAGTTCTTGGTCCAGCTGGAAAACAGGAAATCCCGAGGAAGAAGGCACAGCTCTTCTGATCTGCCACCATGAAGCAAACTGTGTGGGGTTAGAGAGTGAGCTATGGAGACTCTCACACTTAGGCTTCTGGCTTGAAACACGGGGATGAGCAGGACCCAGAACTGGTCCTGTGGTGACATCCTTACTGAGACTTCCACAGAGGACAAATGGAAAAAACTCTGCAATGTGCATTTATACAAGCACGTGTCCCTTGGGGAAACTTTCTCCACCACTCTTCTGATAGAAACTGGCTTCTGCCTTGAAGCATAGGGATTTATAGTCCATCATATAAAATCGAGGGTATTTCCATTATCCATGTTAATGCATTATTTTTTATTCTGGCTCCATTCTGGTTTTTGGACACATAAATTTCCAACAGCAATGAGTTCCACAGACCTGGAAATATGTACTGCGTAAAAACAATTTCCTAGTTTTTTTTGCATTCAGTTTTTCAATTTAATGAGTCATCTCCATGAAAGAAAGTAATTAGGAGAATCCAGTATACCTTCTCTAACCCATCTATTGTTTTACTCTTTTCCACCATGTCCCTTGTTTTTTATCTACCCTTGTTGATAAAGAGATCCAGTATTTCCCACCCCCTTTCCAAGTCTTTTTTTTTTTTTTTTTTTTTTTTTCTTCCTGTCTGGTTAGCAGTTCCTGAATAACTTTTACTTTTCTTGCACTTCCTCTGGCCAGTTCTCCAGGACTGAGTACAGTATTGCATGTAAAAGCAGGCTATTTAGCAATAATAAAGAATAACCAAATATTTGATCCATCACATTTCCAGCTGTTCTTTGTTTTGCTTTACCATCTTCCCATGTGCTAGAGGGGCTGCAAGGAGCTGTCTGTACTGGGAAGCTCACTTTTTTCTTCTCTTAAGTGAAGACACAGCAATATCATTGAATGTTTTAAATGATCTCTCCCCACTCCTCATTCATGACGGCACCAGCATCTTCAGGAAACAGATTATTGGCTTTTTTCAGGTTAGTAGTTTCCCATCCTTTGTATTTCTGTTTGCCTGTCACATCCTCTTTCAGCTCTCTCTGCTTATGGGGCTACATGAACTGTCCTCAAGTCCCTGAGTTAGCCCCACATATGCAGACCCATGGCAGACACTTGGAGCAGCACTGATGGAGATGATTTGAGACCTCTTCCCCCCACCAGTTCTCCCAGTTTGCCCAAATCATCCACCTCCACTGCCCACTGCCAGACAGGTGAAGAACAAAATAAATCTAATTTTCCCTGGGAGGGGAGCAGTATTCTTGGGTGATATTCAGGCTCCTGCAGGGAGCAACAAAGCAGCCACATAGCCCCTGACACTGCTGCCTCACAGCTCTCCCACAGCTTGAGCCAGGCAGGTTCGCTTCAGTGCTCGGGCTGATAAAATCCAGAGGACAGTCAGCAAAGGCCAGTGAACAAGCAGGGACAGCAGAAACCCTGTTTCAGCAGGAGAGAGAGGACAGTGAGGCAAAGTGTAGGGAGGCCGTCCTGCAGAGCAGGGTTGACTCCACAGCCACTGCACCACTGAGCATCAGCACGGTCCCCAGGGGTTGCTGCTGATGTTGGGGATGCTTGATGGAGATGCTTCACCTCTGGGCAGCCCCAGCTGCTGGCATCACATGCTGCATGGTAGTCAGCGGGAAAGGGATGGAGAGGTCAGAAAAACCAAGAGGTGATGAATTGTAGCAGGGAATCAGCTCTCACTGTGGTCTGGCCCATCCTTGCCTGTGGGGAACGGATGGCATGTGTTGGGTATAAATCAGGGCTGCTGTGCCTGCCTTTCCCATCAGGACCGAGCCCAGCGACATCCTCTTATACACAGACCCCCTGCTGTCACTTGTAGGACACATCCAGGCTTGTCCTGCAGTTTGCCATGCAGATGTCTCTTTTGGGGCACTGTGTTCCTCCTTTACCCAGCCCACAGCACAACAGAGAGGAACCCAGAGTCCACTTCCCCAGGGACGGGCATAATTTCCCATTGCCCAGGCCATAAAACTACCTTTCCTAGTTTTATAGATACCTGCTGACAGGCCTTAAAAATAGGGGACCCAATTTCCATTTTCATGGTGTTCCCTTATATAATATAAAGGAGCTTTAAATTGGAGTGATCTATATTCATCTCATGGCTTCTTTCCACTGCCAAAGTGCTGTAAAATCTGTTGTAGTGTAAATGAGAATCAGGTCCAAAATGTTCCTCCGCAGCACAGACCAGCATTGGCCCCTCCAAGGCTTTTAGCAGGGCACCGGGGAAGGGAGGAATGAGAAGAAATTCCAGGTGGGAGGAAAGTAGGAGGGCAGGGAGAAAAACATGACCTTGACAGGTGTGTTTGGAAAATAACCCTCTGCCAGCTGGTGGCTGGGGATGCTTCCTACTTATTTGAATGCTCAAAGAGACCATACATGGGTGAATTAGTGTGGGTTTAGGCTTGTGAGAGAAAGAAGCACCATGCAGGTAACGCCTTCTGTGTTATACGTTATCCCATATACCTGTATGTGTATAAATTGACACACGGATAACCCCAGGTTTTGGCAAATCTTTTCAAATGTGTCTCGAGTACTGCAGAGATCCAGTGGATTACTGATAATTTAGAGTTATCCTTCCTGTATGAGATAACCGGTTTCATATGCAGTGTAAGCAAATGCATCAAGCAATTTCTTGGTTCACCCATCTGTAGCTGCTAGTCATGCTAGGATTTATGTATTAACTGCGTTGGATCAAATGTCAGCTCAAATGTTGGATAACCTGGGGAGGGAGGCCAGTGTTTTTCCAGCTGAAATTAGAATGTGTTGGAAGATGAAGAGGACTGTGAGCAGCAGTACAGCTTACTTTTTTATCCCCTAACAACTGCCACAGGCAGCAAGACTGATTGCCTCCCCTGTTAAAACTGGGAAGATGACTGTGGTTTTGGTACTTACCCAGCTTACATCGAGGAAGCCACCACCACGGGCAGAGCTCCCCTCTGACCACCTTTGCTACACCTATGGGTGCGAAGTGACAGCTGTGACTGCCAGGCTTGGACGGGGATGTAATGCAGTGGCCAAGAGTCAGAGAGCATCAGCAGATCAGCAACAGGTTTCTGTAGCTGCCAGCCTCCAAAACAACATCCTTTTCTTTCAGGGTGTCTATTCTGCCTCTCACCACTCATGGATGAACCAGAACAGATAGGAAGCATTTTGGTTTTATGACTGAGATTCAGAGAGGCTCCCAAGTCACTTTACGCATTTATCCTCCATATAAATTGGTACAGAGAGAGGAGGACAGTGGTGCCCCATCCCTTGCACTGAGCTCTAGAGACACTTTCTGGCTTGAAGATGTTGTGCTGGGTGAAACTCTAGGACCTGGGCCAGGCCAGTGGCTAAATGCTGGCAAGAACCCTCCAAAGACGATTTGGGAGCTGTAGGAGTGAAGGAGGGACAACCTCTCTGACCTTTCTGCCTTTGCTCTGACTGTGGTACCTCCTGGCCATCCAGTTCCCTGGGGGACAGAAACTGTTGGGAAAACCGGGTGGGCAAAGGAGAATCAGCTTTCACCCAATTGCCTCTGCCCTAGAGCACTGGGAAAAACTCAGGTTTGGGTTTCTGGGATGTTGAAAAGGAGGGGTTTCCCATCCCAGCAAGGGTGAGAAGACACGAGGTTTACAGCAGATAGCCTCCAGCCAGAAAGGACACTTTGTCTGAGGTTTCTGCTGCATTAAAGAGATGTGCAACGTGCAAACACACTGGCCACTGCTTTGCAATAATGTCTTCTCACCACAGAGTTACTGTCAGTGGGTGACATGGCATTTGGGGTGAAAGAAAGGATCACATGAATGTCAATGGTGTGGACCAGGAGACCCCATTAACTCTCTCCTCTCATGTATTCCTACTTCAAAACAAACTGACCAGTGGCTTCAGGTACCTCCTACAAAAAAACAGCTTTCCCAGTTCCCATTGGTGGTCTTCTCATTATTCAAACATTGCTTGCTCCCCACTATCATACATTCCCCTTCGAAGAGGATGATCATACATAGTTTAGCAGCTATTCAAGAACCGTACATTTTCCAGACGAAAAATGTAAAAACAGCTCAATGGCGTGAGTGGGTTAGAATTGGTCCAGGATGCTGGTACCCTTTGTCCTAGGGAGAAAAGCAGTGGCATTTGCCAGGGATTAAAGAAATCGCTAGCTGTGCAATTCCTCCAGGTCTTGCTGACTCTTTTGTTTAGCGTGGATTCAAAGGGCAGAGAGAGGCTGTCTCCCACAAACACAAACACGCCGAAATACCAGCGCCATTTCCTGCAGCAGCTACGTTTCCCACAGTGGGGTTCTGATGCAGATTGCTACTGATTGCTTTGTAGGACAGGCCAGAAGCAGAGCCCTGAATGATGCCACATGCTTGCCCTCTTCCTATACCTCCCTTCTGCCAAGACTGGTCACTTCTCGCTCCAGCTGCCTTGGCCTACGTATCCCGAGCAAGGAGATTGCTGTCGCTAGTCGTAGTAGTCAAAACACACAGCACTTGGCTCTTTCAGAGCTAAACCTGGCCACTGCAACCCAAGGGATAAACAAGAGCCAGGAGTGACCCTTCCTGAGCTCCCAGGCACGAAGCTGCTCATACCAGGTTGTGCTTCCCAGAAGACTTCTTTGGTTGGGAATGTTCCTCCAAGGCTTGCTTTGCACTCACTATTTCCTAGCTCATATTTGACTAGTTAAAAGTTTTATCAGCCAGGGCCATAAATTACAGTGACAGCTTCTAGGGGAAACTCGGCCCTTTCGTCTCCTGCTCATTTCCTCTCTATCTCCCACCATTGATCAAACCTGCAGTTTGAGACTTTTCAAAAGCAGAAACAAAGAGAACTCCAACCCTGTCTAATTGAGACGTGGGTAAAGTTAAAAAGCAGCCACCATGCATGTATTTGCTGCAATTAAATTGGCTCTTAGATATTTATGATAATTCCTTTTTATGGTTTCCTTTTTTTCTTCTTCTTTTATTTTTTTAAAGCAGCTTTATGATTAATGGCTGCTGTGATGTGTTGACATTTCAGCTTTTCACATACCCCACGCCCCTGTTAAATGGCGGGGTCTCAAGCTCCTATTTGCAAGGAGTGGGACGTCCACAAGTTGTACTATTAATCAATGGGGTAATGCAGACAGAGAGCTTGGAGCTTGGCTTCTGGAAAACATGATACCCCCCCAGGAACCTCGTAAATGTTCATATCAGATGAGCTTTGTACCTGAGAGCAAAGCAGGCTGACTGAGTAGAGGGCTCGAGGCGGTATCAGTGTACTCTTTGAAGGTCATTAATTTGTGTCTGATGAGGAAGAAAAAAAGCAGTGAAAGCCAATGCTTTTCCAATGTGTGGATCGAGAGCTCTAACAGGCCATGAAGAGCTGATGCTGGAGAGAGAGCAGGAGTTGTGTTTCAAGCCATTAAGCCCTGGCCTGACTTCCAATGTCAAAAAGGAGATGGATGATGGTGCTGAGAGCACAGTTTCCTTGCACAGGAGTTTGGAGACCACACAGTAAACTTTGAACTGGAAAGAGTGTGAGGAATATCATGCTGGGGGGCTGCTTCTGTAATAACAAGTTTCAGACACTGTAAATGTCTCTGAACCTAAAGGGGCTTTAGCAAACTGGGGCACAGTGCTCACTGTGTTGAAAATGGACACAGAGCTGCTCCTGGAGGAGCCAGTCCCAGCAGTACCAGACAGCACTGCATGCAGCATTGCTGTCTTGTACCATGGACAGGTTTTCTGGCCAGATCTCTGCTAGGTCAGTCGTTGTGTGGCTGGGGAGAACAGATGGGCTCACAGCCCTAGGTGGGCGACAGCTCTGCTTTTGGGCACAAGCAAGGAAAAGCACAGCTGAGGAACAGGCAATCCGGATTCTCCCCTGGCTCAGCATTTGTGCCAGCCCAGCATTATGCATGTGAAGAAGTGTCCTACTTTAACAAAGCCCTGAGCCCCCCTTCACCTGAATGGGAGCAGAACCAGTTCCCGTGCGGCTGGAGGGGTAGTTACATGGTAACATTGTGTTCAGCAGCAAACCAAAAGACACAGGTAAAAAATAATACTTCCAGAAAAGGGCTGAAGAAGCTAAACTTGATCTTAACAACACACAGCACAGCCCTCAAATCGGTGTTATCAGGACAACTGAGGGGGCTGCAAAATGTGGTATGAGGGCAGGAATTTCCTAAGTCAGCTTTATGAGCAAAGGAAAATTATTGTGTAATTACACCCTGCCAGTAATCACAGCAGCAGCAGGTCTTGGTGTCTCCAGATTTCTATTTCTCCCTCAATGGGTGTAGTTATAGGAAAAGTAATCCAGGCAATCCCAGCTACCCCATGCAATATAACAGCAGTGAAAACAACAGCTGAAAGTTTTGTCTGTTGTGACAGTATGGGTCTTGTAAATGACGTTCCCAATCCTAAGAACAGAAAAGGCTTCTCCAGGAGGTCAGGACGCCTACAGTCACTGTGTTACCTAACTAGCATGGAGAAGGGAAAAGTCATGCTTACTGTTTGGTTAGACTCATAGAGCAGCAGCCCTTGGTGCAAGCAGCAGTGCAGGAAACTAGCTATTTTAGAGAGTGCCCTGGTTCGGCACCATGACAGAGAGTATCCCACACTGGCTGGGAGGCAAGCAAAGAACAGCAAAGCCAAGATGAGAGCCCCACAGCCTATTCCACTTTGCTGCCTCTTTTTCTGGAGCACCAGCAGAGACATACAAAAGAAGTGTAAGAAGCCTTTTTCAGGCAAGCTGGGCCCAAAACCCCTGTCTTTCCTGATGGTCTGCCAGACCCAGTGCCAACATGTACCAATTCCAAGCAATCTTTAGGGTATCTAGAAGGAGGGATGAGCATCAAGAATTGTTCCTGAACCAGAGCAGGTCCCAAAACACCCACAGAGCTTGGGAGGCCCCTGAGAAAAGAATTTAAAGAAGCTTTGGCACAGGATTCAGGGCAAAGAGCATCAGAGGGGAGACACCAGAGGGACACATTTGCACAGTTTGCTTTGCTTTGGGAGTTTCTGGTGTGAATGGGCTTGAAGAACACGTTGGGCACATGTCTGTCAGGAGAGACTGGCCCTACCCAAACTAACTCTGCTGGGGTATGAGGATGAACCAGCAGATATCGTGAGGTCGTTTTTCCCCCCCCCCCCCCCTCGCTTTTGTTTGGTTTTTTTTTTTTTTTCCATTGCTGTGAAATCAGCCTCTTTGTGAATAAAACAAAGCACCACCTTAATTCTTCAAAAACCATAAAACAGGCTTAAGCAGAGCAAATAGATTTAGATATAAAACCCAAGGGACTGGCAGCTCTATTGGAGGCCATAGCTTTATCCAGAAACCCAGCCACTTCCTCCCCTGCTGAATAATTCAGAGCTTCATTTTCTTATCTGCTTTAATCTGGGTTTGTACAAACCAGCCCTGCTGTTAAGTAACATGAGCGAGATAAAGAACAACAAGGCATCGCAGTGCAGGGGGAGCCTCAGCAGGCAGCACACATCTCTTCGTTGTGCTGCCACACTCTGCGAGACAGGAACTGGCATCTCCACTCCACTCTGGCCCACTTGTTTTCCTCCATCTTCTCTCCAGGCTCCTTTCCCCACAAGGATTCGGTAGGTGCCTGTCTGGGCTGGCCTCTACCTGGATCAGGGAAAGCCAAGCATGCTGGGAAAAAAAAAAAAAAAAAAAAAAAAAGGCCCCTAAGCTCTGTAATAGACTTTTCATGACATTTCCTAAATCTTTTAGAAGTTTTCCTTCTTTCTGCACTAAATATCGGTTGCTTAAGATAATCTGCAAACCTGTAGAACGGCCATTAGGAGCTCCCTGGTGACTAGGTTAATTCACAGTAAATTACAGTCACTGCCAAGGAGATTGCAGGGAGGTTAGGAGGAGATTGGAAGCGGCAGGCAGTAAAGCACTGTAGCATTTACAAAAAAAAAAAAAAAAAAAAAAAAAAGAACAATAATCAAAACTCTCCCTTGTAAGGAACAAGTAAGCCTGACACTGAATGCACATTGGGATACAGAGATGCTGGTAATACTGGGATCAACCCTAGGCAAGTTCTCTGAGTGGCAGACTGGCAGCAGCCATGCTTGGGATATGTGAGGAAGAGCCACAGAGAGACTACCCCTTTCCTGACTTTTTTATTTTAAATGAGGCAGCACCCAAGAGTGCCAGGCAAGAACCAGAACCTCAGCTGCACCAGGCACTGTACACACAGGAAGATGTTCTTCAGACAAACATTTTCCACCTTCCCTTCCCCTTACCATCCTTCTACCCTTTCCCTTTTCACTGTTTAAATGATGGCACTGACCTTTCTCCAACCCCAGTGAATCCTAGAATCATTAAGGTTAGAAAAGACCTCCAAGACCATCTGGTCCAACCATCCCCTACCACCAATGTCACCCACTTGTGTTGCTGTGAGTACATGGGCTATTTAATAGCCCAAATGTTTGCTAGTGCACTGAGTACTACACAGCTTAGAGGCAGGTCCTCCAAGTTCCTGATCCTGGCAATGACCAGGTATTTTTAAGTATAAAATAGTCAGCACGTTCCCTGTGCAAGTTACAGCTCACAGAACACACTTTACTTTCTTTCTTCTAACTCAGTTCAGAGACCAAATCTTTCTCATCCATTTGGCTACCTTGATGTTGAGAATAAATACATTTCCATAATCATACCTCAGAGGGGGAAAACTCACAATCTAGTCACCCTCCATATTACAGAAAAAGTTATTTGAACCACACGCAACAATTCAGCTCTGTGACAAAACTGTGCCTGGAGAGCTTCTTGGACCAGGGTCTCCACTGTAGGACCACCCCCAGCACCACCACCCCACCATGTCTTTTCTTCAGCCTCCCCCCCAAGATCCATTTCACTTCCCTTGATATTTCCAAGGTGTCTTGCTCCAGCTGCTGCTCCGGCTGCCAGTCAATGTTCAGATCCCTCCAACACTCTGGCTGTGGCTTCCTTGCTTACAAAGCCCCGGTATTCAACACAGTCATGTTAAGTTAGCCGTAGGCCATCCTCCGCAGTGCCGTGGTCTCCTGCACAATTCACCTGGATTCATACCTCTGAAGTCTACCCCAGGAAGGTGTACCAGCCAGCTGCTTTAGAAAGAATTTAGAAAATTCCCCGGCTGCAGACAACAACCTCTTCTCTAAAATGGACACCAGGCAGCAAGGTGTAGAGGCCCTGGAAATGCAGACGTCCACTCTTCACTCTTCCTCTTCACTCCCTGTCTCTCCAACAGCCTCTGGTTCTTTGATGACGAACTTTCATTTCTGCTGCTACTAAAATTTAACTGTACCAAAAACTAATTTGTGCCTTTTTGTTCTCTTCCTGAAAATATACATTTTAACTTATCGGAAAAGCTTCATTTCTGCTGCCAACCGGTATCAACAGTCAATCAGAATCTGTCAACATAGCAATTTTATCATCTCAAACTCTGGTAGCAATGCAGTCGTCATGGGAACCAAAATAGTAACTATGGAATAGCTGCCTTAGTAACAACAGCAACAAAAAATGTGTTGGCATAAAATTGCATTTGTAGTAAATTTCAGTTAACACTTCAGAAATTAAACAGTCTCTGTGTGAATCCTGGAGACTGTAAATCCAAGGGCCCTCTCCAGGGGAACGGTGGCTTTCAGAGTTCCCTGAGATCTAATCTTGTGGCTGGCCCATTGTGCTGCGAGTTGAAAGAGGAGGAACAGAGAGAAAAGGGTCTTTTTTTTGATATGGACATCTGTGTAACACGAGATTAAGGATGCAGCAGCTTTATCCTGCTTGAAGAGGCAACCTGCATCTCTTATGTACGGTTAAATTTGTGATGCTGGGGAGAACTGCTAACTACAGACACTTTAAAGGCAGCCTGCTTTAGTCTGTGTGAAGATTCGAAAGAACATGACCAACGGCAAATAGCAGGAAGAGAAACATGAAAACTGCTGTACCAGAACAGACCCATGGCCCAATGCTCTGGGGTGTATCAACATTTCAAAGTGAAATGCATATTCTCAAAATGCTTTTGGTTATATATGCACAGATATTCAGCTTTGCAGGATGGTGGGTCATTCCTCTAGTCCATTTGATTCTCACGCTGTATTCCCAAAAGCAAGAGAACAGAAAGGCAGGTTGTGTCTGAGAAGAGCACTTGCTGAGTTTTTCTTTTCAGAGTGTAGGTTTAATACACTCGGTGCTTTTATCCCCTCCAGACCTCTGGTTTCTGTCCTGTAACTCCTTTGGAAATGGAAAAAGTCAATCCTAGTTTTATTTTGTACATGGCCTCTGAAGATTCTGCCAGATCTCTTTGCATTGCATAGATGACCAGGACTCTTAACAGCAAAGATGAATAGCTAATTTCCAGGATTGCTTTTAAAATTATTTGTCAAGGAGATGATCTACTCAGCTGAACATCAAGACCACCCAGAACAGCAGGTTCAAATCCCTGCACTGTCTTCTCTTCCCTGCATCTGCTAAAGGAAGATAATTCTTATTCTCTGCCACTGAAGTCAGTAAGACATTCTGGACAGTTGAGGGATGAGGGTCATAAGAGTCCTCAAAAGAGGCAGGAAGTTCCTTATGAACGGTTTCAGGGTTCTTTTTGAAATGAAAGCACCATTTGATGCAGTTTGCCAGCATAAATTGAAACCACATCTGGCACTGGAAATGTTGAGCCATAAGAGCTTGGAGGCTGGAGAAGAGGCAGGGAAGTATCACTAGCTGCTTACACTGATTTTATGTTCTTCAGAAGTCCAGCTTTTGTTTCTTGACAGAGAAGAGATACTATGATATATGGATCTTTGGACAGGCAGCTTACGTTTTTTAATACTCTTGCATTCACATGACTAGTTTGTTATTGGCCTCCATCCAAGGAACAGTTTTATTTAATCGGTGCTGTATTAAAATTGTAAAACCTTTCTTTTAAAATGGGATGGAAAGCCAGTTAATATTAATGTTTGTCTGTCTAGAATAAGAGGTAGTTTAAAAGTTTGTATAATTGATACATCACAAGATTACAATCCGTTCGCTTTAGCTCTAAGACTTGTTCTTGGGAACAAGACCATTGAGATTGCTGACTTGCAACAAGGGCCAACCATCAACCTTCTGCTCCAGCAGATGGTCTCAAACAAAGCACAATCCTTTAGAATGGTATAAGTGGAGTACACAACTTAAGTGACCTTTTAACCAGATGAGTTTGTTCTAGTGACTAGTTACCTAGAGAGAGCACGTCCAGAGGAGAGAAATGGTCAGAAAGGTCAAGGAAACTTTCCACTCATCACTGTTCTGAAATCTTTTTGAAACCTAAAGATGTGAGGATGCCTTGAGATGCTCCAGAGAAATCAATAAGAAAATCTGCTGGAGCAGTAACAAAATCTGTGTCATGTAAAGTGAATTTAGACCTAAGGTTTAATGTCTTTATCTTAAAGGGCATCTCTCTACATTCTTCCCAGCACTGTGATAATACAGTGAAGAATGGTCAGAAAAGGTGTTTCTCAAGAAGAGATGTGAGTGCTGGAGGGTTTGGAGGATTAACCTTTCAGTTCTGGACACTAGGGCTCAAACACAGGCTCAAATACAGGCTTTGGCATTAGAAGTGGCTATGAGTAAGTGAGGGCTGCAACACCAGCATGGACAGAGCTGACGAGGTTACAAAACAGTTTGTGTGATTAGCCAGGAGTCACAGCAGAATCAGTGACAGAAGTGAAAATAGATTAGAAACAATGCAGCTTTGAAGACAGGAACCAGGACGTTGGCTAGAGAAAAAGATTAGTTTTCTCAGAGGTGTTCCTGTATAAATAAACAGGAAACAGGAAATGGGGGTAAGGTGGCAAAGCTGATCCCAAAGTAAAACTGAAGGTGAGAGAAGGTTGGCCTTGGAGGTATTAGCAGGCCTAGGGTGTCCCCATGTAAATGAAGGTTATCACCGTTATTTCTTTACTCTAAACTTTTACCAGTCTCTCTCTCTCATTTGCCCCTACTCCCTTTCATCCTCACATATACAACCACTTTTCCAAGCAAAGGTGGGGCCAGGTGAGACACCTTCCCAGATGTACCACTCAGGAAAGCGGAACACTAACCAGGGGGTTTATATGAAACCTTCAAGGACTACTCAGCTTCAGTGACTGTTTGCCAATCTTCTTGTGCTTTCCTGTGTACATGCACCATGCCCCTACAACCTCTGAAAGACGACTGCTACCATTTTCACTTCCAAAACATACAAGAGAATCATGACTCCTTGTTGTGTTAGGGAGTGTTCCGGTGGCCCCTGGTGTTAACGGTGCCTGGCTACTGCCTACACTGCTCACATCTAATCCTTGAAGGTTTCTGTATCTCCTATCTGTCACAATTAAAAGGTTTTATAGAGAGATTTAACCCCAAGCAAAAAGAAGTGGGAATACTCCATAACCCCACTAAAATCTACTGGGATGAATAAGGCTTCAGGAAGGGCAAATTAAGAAAAGAAATCTATTTTAGGAGACAAATGGTACATGTGAACGAGAGCCAGTCTGTCACTGGTCCTCAGTGCTACCCCAGCTCAGGAGGTCCTGTAGCTGCAGAGCACAGGCAGCTGAAGACAGAGCACCAAGAAACATCATCATCTAATGGTTTATTTCTGATACTCTACTCCAGGCATCAGCTACTGTCATATACTGGATTCTGAGTGAAGTGGCTCGAGTCTCACCCAGAGCAGCTGTTTGGGTGGTGGTCGCATCCTGCATTCCCGGAAGACAGCTCTGACTACATGAGTTGGAAAGGAAATATCTCAGTCCAAGATGAAACACTGTAAGTAGTTTGTACTGACTGCTATCTAAAAGTATGTGTTTACCTTTGACATTTCCAAGAAAATGATGCTGAAATCAGGTCTGCAACTGCTTACTTACATTTGCAGTTATGGAACATGTGATTTTTGAGGAAAACTGACCAATTGATGCTAATTTTCCCTTATTTCAAAGTAAGAAGCCAAACTGGGAAGGCATCTCTAACACACTCTGCATGGCTATGAACAATAATCCCTGTGATGCAGCAGCACTCAGGTGAGGGAGAGGGTGTGAAGCCCCGCCTCAGCCATGCACTCATCCCAGCAAAGGCTCAGACCCCAGCTCCAGCTGGGTGACAAGCTGTCTAAATGCCACTGTGAGAGGAAATCCAGGCCTGAAATGGTCTCCCTGCCTCGCTTTGTGCGGCACCATACTTATCATTTGATGCAATTATGTCATTAACTAATTTGCAAATTTGCATAGAACCATTAATTTAATCTTAAAATAAATAGCATAGATTTAGCGCTGGTGAAAGCGATCCAGATTAACTGCTCCATGAATGAAGCCCCCTGCTTATCTGTGAGACAGCAGCAGGACAAGCTTTATCCACACGCTGCCCTGCCAGCAGACTGCAACGTTGATTTGACAGATACATGCACAGCTTCATTTGAGGACTTTGAGGAAGGAGCTCAGCTCCATGGCTCAGGCACCTCGCCATCTCTCTTGGGCCAATTAGTGCACATAAAGGCAGAAAGTTTGCAAGGAGGGTGGCTGGAACTGAGCCTCGCTGCTTGAATTTCAAGATCATTGGAATTAAAGTGATGAGCAGGTTGTCACAGGGAGCCAGAAATGGCCCCTCTACAAAACGAGTGCTACGCAGCTGTAAGCAGCCACATCAGAATAATGGTTTCACACATCCTCCCGCTGCCTTATTGTCCTATGCCACCCACCTCACCGGAGCTATTTATATCCTGCTCCACACAAGATGCTCGCACCTCCTTAGAGACGGGGAAGACAGACAAGGCATCTGATGGGTGCATTATGACTGCTCAACTGATCGGATTACCCTGGCTGCTGGGGAGCTGCCCCCGCAGCCACTGGTCTCTTGCCAGTTGCACAGAGAAGCAGCAGTTGGGTTGAGGAGGGGCAGAAGATCCATAGATAGCTGCCTGCTGGCTGATGGAGATGGATTCCCTCATCTACATGTAATAGCTGGGTGGACTGACAGCTAACAGCCCTTCTCCCTTCAGCTGGAAAAAACACAGGGCACGAGGAGGAGGATCCATGCTCTTGCTCCAGTGCATTCACAAAATTCCAGGGCAGCGACATAACCATGACAACTACTGCTCTGCAATCACAGCCGTGAGGACTAGGAGACAGCTGTGGCTGGCCATGAGGAATGGCAGACAAAACCAGAGGAAGAAAATTAACAGGAAGGGAGTGAACTCACAGCATGTGCTGTGAAAACAGACCCGGCTTCCTTGCACCGCTGCCGAGGAGGCGCGCTCAGTGGCAGGGCACACCTGGACCAGCCAGTTGGCTGCACTTGTTATTCTCTGTGACCTTTCAACATGACTCTTGACAGAAAAATTACCAAATGCAATGCACTTGTGACTTAGTTAATTTGCACCTGTATCTAATTTCAGACTTGCTAGAATAAAGAGCAGTTCCATAATCAAAACAGGAGGGAAAAAAAAATAAAAATAAAAGTCAGGTCTGCAGCACACCAGCATCTGTGGTGGAAACTGTCCCTGCTACATGCAGAGCCTGGTGCAGGAGCTTTGCACTGCTGGCAGACATGGCAAAGAAGGGACAAGGTGAGACCCTGTGCCTGGGACTCGGGCACTACCTCCTGGGGCTCACAGTGGTCACTGTTGGTGCCATGCTCCTCCCTGGTTTTTGAGGTAGAAATCGCTTCAGACTTCTGAATACCTCTGCATTTTCTTTTGGGAAGATTGTTGTGAGTGGTTTACAATGGCAAGAAAGTCAGAAACACTTTGGGTTTGGCAGTTCTTGCAGGACTCTCAGGTCTCTTGGCACCTGCCCCCTCACCATGCTGCTGCCGGCCCACAGGCTGCTTCTGCACTGGCCCTGTGGAACCCAGGGCTGGCCTCAGCCCACCCAGCCACCTCTCCTTCAGAGCCCAGGGCAAAACTGTGATGGCAAAAATGCTCTTTCTGAAGGAAAACAAGGATGATCATTTATTTTCTCTTTAGACAGCCTCTGTATCCAGCTTTCCCTGAAAAGGGCCTATCCACCTCGCATCCTGCAGTCTCCTCCCTGCACGGACCCCCCTGCAATGTCTCCAGATACCCCGTGCATCCTCATGACCCCATAGCACATGGTCTAGCTGCAGCCCTGCCCAGAGGCTGTCACAAGAGCCTCTGTCACGCTACATCCTCCCAGCCCATACAGCCTCCTTCCTACAGCCCACCTTCCCTCAATGGCTCCCGTTGTTCTTTCGTCACAGTTGCCCAGCTCTCTCCCCGGTGAGAGCAGTGACTAACCCCTGCCACCTCCTCCCTTTGGGGAGCTGGAGGCCATACAGATACACACACAGCACAGAGAAGCCTGCACTTTTACCCTCTGGACAACCATAAGCCTACGATAAAGCTGCATGGGGAAAGCAAATCAGGACATAAAACATTTTGAGATCTTCAGATGAAAGGGGTTAGTACATCATTAACATCAATTTCTTTGCCTGAGACACATGTTAAGCACAGGACTGGGAATATGTAAGTCTGATGTTTCAACCTTGGCTTTCTCACTGACCCCTCATCTCTAACCCTGGTCATGCATTTTAATACCATTGCCTCCATTTCGTTTCTAAAGGAAGATGATCCTAACTGCCCTGCCTTGCAAGGCTGCTGCAATTGTGTAATTAGGTATGGCCTGTGGGTCACCGTAAATGTAAAGAGCAATATGTAAGCATTATCTATTTATAATAGCTTCAAAACTCAGTGTCCTATGACAGCGGGTGTACCACTGCAATGTACTCCCTGAGGAAATCAGTCCTTCCACCTCATGGCCTTGCCTCTCTCCACGTGAAAGTGCAGTCTTTGGCAGTCTGTGCACGGAATTTCCACCCATTACACCTGAAGCAATCAAGAAAAAGGAATTTCAGATGCTGTCTCAGGATGTCCTCACACCACAAATGCATTTATCATGCTGTTATCCAAAGGGATCTCTCTGCACTAGAATACACTCCCAGGAGGTGGTTGCTCACTCACCGAGGGAGAACTGTGCAAAGCATAACCACTGACCCATGCTGATCTTCCCATCACTGCTGAAATTTCCTGCCAGTGACATCCTCCAGCAATGGAGCTTGGAGGAAAAGTCTGATGAAGGATATGCGCTTCTGTCTTCAAAGTAACAGTTGAAGCAGACCGAGGCAGACCTCACACCAGAATCATGAGAGATAAAGACTACAGGGAGCAATGCAAACTCAGGGCACTGCATGACGTAGAGGACTTTCTTCACATTGCAACTGACTCCAGCACACCCTTCGCTTTGGTCAGCTGTTGAACAGTTTCACATTCACAGCGCTTGTGCTGAAATTCTTTGTGGTTTCTATGCCAATTAGCCTTTATGCGATATGCCCCGAGTGTTTAGAACAACTAGCACAGAGATACTGGAGTCTTCTCAAGCTGCTGTCACTCCTGCCTAGGTAATTACCTACAGACCTGCTCCTGTGAGACGAGCACCCACCTTCCAGTTGGCATCCATCCATCTTAGCAGTTGGCATCCAGTCTTAGCAGAGGCCAGGCCCGGAATACACTGAGCAAACCAAACATCTAATCCCTCGAGGTGGTGCCTCCTGGGTGAGGTTGAAGGCGTATTAGCGATGCAGTGTGGGAGAGCTTTAGTTTATCTCAGGTTCCAGAGCTATCAATCCAGCGCTGCGGTTGTGAGATGCAAAATCTTTAATTAACTTCTGCGCACTTGCTACCAGCACTGGTAGAGGTGGGTGGATGTGATTGTCGCTCAGGGGAGGATTCTCCCCTCCCCCTTCTTTTGAATTCCCTGGCAATTAGTGCTCTGTATAGAGCAACATAAATAGAGCTCCTCCAACCCGGAGGGTTTAGCTTGGTTTTGTTTTGTTTGGGGTGGGTTTGCCCTCCTACCTGTTCTATCAAATACCAAGCAATTTATGGACCGCTTTACATTTATTTGCACACCCTTTTGCATCTTAACTGACAACCTACGTGCTTTTCTAATTAAAATTTTATTGGCTTTTCCATAAGTGATATACCTAAAGTAAGTGTGCACAGTTCAGTACAGATAACATGCGGTTTGTTTAGCTATCTTGCGGGAGATTATTTCTGTTATCATTGTAAGTTGATTATTGTAATTATTGAAAGAGAGAAGGCTGAGAGAAAGAGCATACAGAAGGAAAATGGGGGGGGGTATTAAAAGATAATAATAAAAGATAATAACAGTCTCCTTTGTTCTTCTTTCCTTCTCTTGACAGCCTACTGTACATGCTAAATTCCAGTTTAATGTTAGAGTCAATCCCTCCTGTTGCTAACACACCCCCATCAATAACATGAGGTCTTTAAACCCTCAATGCCTGCAATTAATTTCAATACCAAAGAATAACGGGGATTGTCTCTCCCCTCGGTACTGCCAGCCCTACCAGTGTCGCAAAAGGCTTCTTTTCACCTCCTTATTCTGAATTCACTTGACAATTTTAACACTCTTTAGAAAGTGTATGGCTAAAAGATACATATAATTAAAGATAAGAGTTATATGGGGGGGGAGGAGGAGGATGTGCATAAAAAGATGGCATAGCAAGATGTGCATAAAAGATATACACTGAATCAATAACTATGCTATTGGGCCATGACTTTGGAGCCAGCATGTGTGATGTAGAAACCCATGAAGGCCCTGAAGTTTCAATGCAGTTAGTGAAACGCTGCTCTACTTTGTTCTAGTCATGAGGGACCTATTTTCCAGAGGCACTTATGTCCCCTGCTCTTGTAAAGTACAAAGCAATCAGAAGATGCTGGGCATCTGTAAGGAAAGTCCTAACTGTCCCAAGTGAGAGGACTTTTTGCACACTTCAGATGGACACTGACCAGTGCTTAAAACATCTGGGGGAGGATATCAGAGAGCCACCTTCTCCCCATCTTGCTTTTTGCTCCTGTGGGAAGTGGAGAGATTCTCTTATAATTCAGATGCTGTTGATAAGGTGACTTTTTTAGATGCTTTGATCCAGGCTACTGAGGCTTTCAAGGTCTCAGACTTTGAACTTGACTATGTATCCTCTTAAAGGGGAAGATACGGCATGGTGAGCTTGTGCTCTTGAAGCGGTTAGGACTGCACTGGTGTTTCCCACACCCTGACAATTCTGTGCCCAAGTGGGTCAGCATAAAAAAGCATACATCCCTGTGGGGCAGCACCACAGTTAGCAGTTGAGATGCATGTTTGCATCACTATAAACTATATACTGCCAAACCATTCCCACCTGACTGCACCCCCTCTCCTCAGCAAGGGCCAGCAGGGCGTCATAGTCAACAGAGTCAAACGCTGCAGAGACATACAGCATCTCTCTGCAGGAGGTTTGTCCTCTGGCCATCAGAAGGAGAAGTGCCACAAAAGCAGCTTCATTTACTGTCCTGGCCTGACTCCAGACAGAGCCCCTGTGTTGTTCCAGGAATACTGCGAGGAGCAAACCTCCCTCAGGTCAGGGGGTCAGTGCTGAAGTTATTCAGCCATCAGCTATTCAGATGTTTCTCAGAAAATCCTCCCAACAGGCCAAGCCCTGTGAAACTGACCTGAAAAATAAAAACCAAGAAATCAATGCTGTGCTCTTTACGGTTTCTTTGCGGTAAATAAATACTGCATTACCTACACCGTGCTCACATGAAAGGATTTTCTTCACTATGGGTAGTTACTCGCCTCAGAATATTCAGCGTTTGCTTCCCCTCTTTGCCAGAGGACCTGATTTGCGATGTCGCATGAAACTTCAAAATGAACTGCTCCCTCACACAGAAAAGGAGACTAACAGGCTGCATACCCTTGCCCACCTCTCACAGAGAGGGAGAGCTACAGCCTATGTTATTGCTTTATAATGACACAACTATTTATGGTTGCAAAGGTTCTTGCCAGGGTTCTTCTAGTGAGGAGGAGACAGGCAGGGCAATGCTTTGAAGGTCAGAATAAAATGGGCAAACTAGACGAGTGTTTGTTCCGGGGAGTGTGGTGGGAACATAAGCCCCTTGAGATCATCTGTGAACCATAAAAAGCAGCGGGATCAAAATATAATTTTCATTTGAGAGGTAGAAATCTGAAGAACGGACTGAAAATAATGCAAAGAATAAAGAATAACCAATTTTACGATGTTTCTTTATATAGCAGTGCCCATCCTGACCTGCATGCAGGAAGCAAAGGAAAATAAGAAAGTGAAGGGAAAATACTTTTAAATTAACCCAGCTTTCTCAAACCATTTCGAATAATCAAACGAACAAACAAGAAAGCCTGGACCGTCACTCACTCTTTGGATGCAAGCTCACGTCAACTTTTATTTTTCTGAATTGATTTGCTTGTTTGTATTCTTTGCCATTTTTATTTTTTTGTCCCTGAAAGTACCGTAAAAACCAACTAATAGGGGTACAAAACGGTAAGGTTTATGTTCATTGCAGAAACTTGTATATGACGCAATTTGTTAAGATCTTTGCCGTTCCCCCAGCAGCACCTCAAGTTTGTTTAACACCCAGCCCTTGAGTTACGGTGTTACGGTGCCGATTTACAGTGTGATAAATTTAATGTAGTGGTGCTTTGTAAAAGGGCTTTTTTTTTTTTTTTTTTTTTTTTAATTAATATTTTAGACCCCCGAGAAAACACCACGAGGGCACGTGGCAGGAGAGGAGGCACGATTTAGGGCGCCTGGAGCGCAGCCAAGCAAAAATCGCCTCCAAGGGGAGCTCCGGGACGAGTCCCAGGGACAGGCTCTGCCCGGCTCGGCCCGGCTCGGCCCAGCCTGGCCCGGCTCGGCCCGGCTCGGCTGCCCGGGGCAGCGCTGCCCCCTGCCGGCCCGGCTCGGAGCCTCGGCTCGCGCTGCAGCGGCTGCGGATCCGCTCCCAGCGCCGTGCGCCCGCTGCGCGCCCCGGGGCCGTGCCGGTGCCCAGGTGCCCAGGGACGGCTTCAACACATCCCTCCTGCCCTCGGGGGACTGAGCAAGCATCCTTCGCAACCCACAATCGGTGTTAAAAGCGCGCTCTGGCTAATGGAAAAAAATTACTGACCCCACCCAAGGTTATGGCAACCAGAAAATGAAAAAATATCCACAGGCGCATCCCCTTCATTCCCTTTCATCGCCTATACTAGCATTACATTGTAAACAAGTTCGCAATTTAAAAGGTAAAACACCAGCCCTAAGCTCTGGAGTTATCTCCTGTGTGGGTCTGATGCTCCTGGGAAGACCTTGCTGCCAGGCTTGTGCTATGTGCCTGGGCTGCCTCTGTGAAGCCTCCACCTCTCCAGAGCTCACCTCCAGCCTGACAGCCCTGACAGGCCTCCTCTGAGACACCAGGGAACATCTGGGCAGCCCAGGAAAAAGCAGCAGCATCGCCAGTACTTTTTTTAGCCTTTTAATTTGCCGTTCTCCAGAGGGTTGTTTTCCCAACAGACAATAGGATCTAACAGTCATGCCTGCAAAACCAAGCCATATTATCTCACAGTGGAGGTGGTGTTGCAGAAGCAAATTGCAGAGTGCGCTTCAGGGATGGAGGAAAGAAGAGATGCTTTGGCTTTCTCTGTAGCCCTTCTTCCATCGAGCC
>CM021767.1:26131123-26420339 GCA_011076525.1 Nettapus auritus
CCCAGTCCAAAGAGCATCTGCCACCAGCCAGGTCTCTCACTAGAGTCGGCTCCAGCTTCAGTCCTCACTTCTCCATCACCCTTCTCTCCTTCCCTAGAACACCAATTTGTCTGATTGTTTGTAATTAACTGCAGATTATTATGCACAGAAGTCCAAAGAGGATAATTAAAAACAGTTCAACCAGCGGCAGTGGAAAGAGCCTGCTGCCAAGGAAGAGAGAGCAGTGCACAGCAAGCACACCCACGCTTTCTGTGCGCCCAAGTGAGCTGGCGAGGACCAGTGCTGCTGGTGGGCAAGGGCAGGCTGTGGGGTGCCCCCATCCCATTAACCAATGGAACCAGCAGCCCTGCGAGTACAATACCCACCTAGGTCAGCAGCCTCAAAGCCCTGAGCAATTTCCCCAATAACTCCACCAAGGGGGCTGGAGAAACCCAGCTTTTCTGCCTTCTGTAGCAGCATCTCTTTTTAGACAAATTGTCAGTGGAAAACCTTTCAAGAAACCGTCTCGCTGTGAAATACGCTTTGGTTGTTTGAAATAAAGGACATGGGCAAATGCCGGAGCTGATAATACAAAGTGCCCACTCAGTCCTGTGTCAACACAGATCATTTTTATACACAGTAACAGACAACGTGGAGTGTTGAGGAAAAGCCTGAGCAGGAGAAAAGTACACAAGATAAATTTAAACCTTGGAGGACAGAGAGCTGGAAGTGGAGTTTTATTGAAGTAGAAGGGTTTTTTTGCCTCTTCATTTATACCAAAAAGAATTGCAGGTCAATTAGAATGAAGAAAAGTCTTTCCAGTTGTATGTGGAAAGCTGGCTCTAAACTCGGAGCTCAGAGCCTCTCTAAGATGCCACCTGTGAAAAGGAACAGCTTATGACAACGCAACAGGAAGGAGGGTGAAAGAGTAGAGAAGAAGGGGATGTTTTCAGGGAGGACAGACACTTGCCTCTACCAGTATGTTAAAAACTATTAAAATTGCTTTTCCACTTAAAAAATGAACCATGTGTCTAGAAGGGGCTACTGAACTTGCCCCACCATGGGTACAGTCAGGGTTTGGTTCAGGGACAGCTGAGGCAAGGCAGCTGTTCCTGCTGAAAGGAAGGGACCTTCTTCCTTGCCCTCTTTCTATTTCTCTCTCCCCTTCTCCTGGCCCTGTGGGCATGCCTTTTCCCTTGAGACAATTTCTTTTGCTTACCAAACCCTCCAGTGTATTATGTGAATTGTTAACCCAGCAGGATATGATCCTATTTTCTGTGGTGTTTTCCTGCTGTCTTGGTGAGTTAAGGCCACTCAGGGTATGACACTGGCAAGGTAAGAAACTAAACAAGAATCTTTCTCCAAAGGGATACCCAAAAATATGCCAAAGCCTGGTAAGATGGCTCAGTATTTTGCTAGAAATAGACCTTGAGGAAATCCCAACCCTGATCTGTATTTTGGTGACTGTCTTGTTCCCCACATAAAACCAGCAACGCAGAAGTGAGCAAAATTGAAGAATAAAAGGAATAATTGGACTGCTTTGATTTTCAAAGAGAGGTTCAGGACGGCCCAGCTGTGAATATAATGAGCATCTTTTGTTTCCTCCATAGGAGACCTGTAGGGATACTGTTGGTATAAAGATACAGGCTCAACAAACCGATAAGGCATGACTACAGGAACTGTGTCATGCTGCTACAACAAAGTGTACTTCAAGACACAGATATAATATTTCCTCTGAAAAAGGTGGAGCTAATTGCAAATTCTCTTGGTTTCACTGAAATCTGCTTCTTGGCTTCGTTTCATAAAGCTGGAGCCAAGGAACTGTGAACAGCTGGGATACCAGGGGCAGGATGGAAAGAAACAGGAATTCTGTGCAGGAGAAAATGCGAAAATCGAAACTGAATGAGGCTTAATACATCAAGGATGAAGTCTGCTTTGACATTTTTTAAATAATATCCCACAGCCTGAAGACACAATGCTAGATGCTGTAAGAAAATAGCTCTCCTCTGAAGCCCCATGTTTCAAAAGAAGCTAGGCTTATAATCCCATTGGATGTTTGTTTAAGGACTAACACATTTAGCAGCTGTAAAACCTAACTATAATGTATTGCTGTTTGTCCACTAAATCACATTACACTCTAGCAGTAGGATGTATATTCTGCTTTGCCGTCCTGCCTGTCCTCAAAACTGGAGTTTTCTCACTGAGTGTACCACCTGCATTGTACAGATCGTGTTCTAGACCTTGTATTTAGGGCTGGTCAAAAGGGTTGTAAGAAACATCTTTGAAAAGTCTGACCTCCTGCCAGACAGCTAGGGAACAAAAAGGCAAGACTTGAGCTGAGGTAAAAAAGGGACTTTTTCCTTTTGTTAGAATTCAAGAAGCAAAGGGTGACTCCTGAAATAGGTAGCTGTGGGCTGCTCATCGATTCCAGCAACGCGGCACCTTCCCCACAGGCTGCTGCTCTGTGCCATGCTGTGACAGACAGGTCTGAGGGAACCAGGGCTCCACTTGTGGAAGGCACAGCCCCGAACTAAGCAGGCTGCCCACACTTCATTTACAAGGAGTTTCTCCCTCTTGAAGCCAGCCTGCTTTGTTGCATTTGCATGGATCCTTTCCACTGAAGACTAATGCAAGTGTCACTGATGCTCAGCTACACACTGAATCTGTTCTTGGGTGGACTGGTAAGTCCCAGTGTCTCAGCATTTGGGCTGCTGAAATGTGACAGCTTGAAGCCTCAAATCTTCAGGTCAAGCTTCTCATTTACCCCACTCACTGACAGGCTTTCATCCCATCCAGAGAAGCTGCTCTCAGTGCTTAGGAAGTCATCCTCACAGCCCGGTCTTCAGCCTCTCTGCTGAGCTTCATAGCCTGTTGATGATTTTACAGCTCTGTCCCCTGCTGTGGATGTGCCAGACCCAGAACTGACAGTCCTCAGTATTCAAATCAATAAACGGTGCCCCAAAGTCGTGAGTTCGGTCCAAAAGTTGCACGCTCAAATAGACTACTTAGGGATGATTTCAATTCGCCTCAGTCCCTGTTTCCCTATGAGTAGTTGGCTGGAGATTTGCTTTTTTAGACAGAAGAAAAGAACAAAGGCATTAATTCCTTGTAATCACCCGGCTCCAGGAGACAGACCTGCAAGACATCAGAGATCCTGTAAAATCCTGAGCTGGCAACACCCCAGCTCTGGGGCCTCTGAAGCACTGCTGGGTGAAAGCAGGCTTCGTAGCTCATCAGCACGGAGCAAATACAAACTTTATTATGTAACCATTGTAGCTGGAAGAATTATCTATTCTTTATCTCAGTAAGAGCGAGGGAGATTAAGCTTGGAAGCCTATTAGCCACCACTGAAATGCCATTGTTATCATTCGCAGTTAATCATCACGCCCAGCTCGAGCACACTTCATCAGAGCAGCTGACACTTGGGCTCTAAATGAAAGTCAGCCAAGCAGGAGAGAGGAGGAAAATGCCCATGGCTGTTGCATGGGTCTGGCATCTTCTGCTCATGGCAGCTTTCGATTCAAATAAACACCCCAGCAGCAGGGTGGGAACTCCTGGCAGATTTTTCCAGATCCATGACTGATTACAGCTGGTCTTGGCAGTACAATTAAATGGCACAGAGAAGTTAGCAGAAAGGCTCCCTGTCACAAAACATCCAGCGCAGGACTAACAGACACGTTTAGGAAGCCAGCCCCTGGTCGAGGAAAATGCTTTTTTAGGGTCTTTTTGGAAACTCCTGCCTGCCAGCTGTTAATGGATGGGGTTGAACTGCAGTCTGAATGTTAATGAGCTTATTATGAAGAGCACTTTATCTTGTGACAAAGGTGGATTTAATGGAGTTGAAAGGTTTCCCAGAGTAAATTTCAAAATGTCCTAATAATGCAATGAAGAGTCCATTAGTGTGTTTATTAATTACATTGCAGCCACATTTCAGCAAGGCTGCTGCAGCAACCCAGGATGTGAATCTCCCAGCAGAGGAAGCTCATGTGGAAGTGCCCTGCAACCTGAAGATGTGGATATAAGGGTCTGTGTCACAACACAAAGGAGTTCCTCATGGTCCTGGGCCTTACTGAAAGACTGCAATAACAAAATATCATCTCCAAATTTACCTTGAAATATTTCACTTGAGCAGAGCAAACCAGAGGGTGGAGAAGCCCTCTCTATCCTGCACAAATACGTGGAATCTGAGGCCAGAAGAGACTATTAAATAGTACAGTATGACCTTCTTAAAGCCCTTAATAAAATGCTTCTTCTTTCTTCTTCCACTTAACTTCCAGTGTGCTTTGTTTCCTGATAATTCTGGCCTTGATGCCTGCCATGCACTCTGGGCCCTTATCATCCAAACGCTTCTAAAACACTTGCTCAGCTGATCTGCCACTGATACGGATCTGGAGTGGGATGAGTCCCTGTCTCATATAGGTTTGCAGGTTAGGTCCAAATCTCGCAGCTCCCTAAGCATACCTCTGAGCCATTTCAGCTATAACTTTGCCTGTACCATGAATCTTCCAGCAGAAGTGATAGTCATGTCAACCTCTCTAGTGCCTGCTTTTAAGAGCTAATGCAACATGTATTGATACTTATTCTCCACATGCCTTGGCTCAGATCCTTTAAAGAAAAGGTCAGTCTCAAGGCTAAGATGAATCCCTTTGTCTCAGGATTGATGCTGTCCTTTTGACCCTGTTGGTCAGAGGTCTCTTCTGTCTTAGATGTTCTTGCCTGCTTTCTGTGAAGATTGTCCTAGGAGGTAGGGAGCATGTTCATTGTTTTACAGCACTGTCAGGTAGAGGACATCTCCCTCTGTCTTTCAGCTTATGGTCTGTGTTAATAGTCAAGTGTGAATGACTGCAGGCTTTCTATGGTTTTGATGAAGTCAAGCTTTTGAACTCTTTCCTCTCCTAGGAACTAGCACACTCAAAGGTGAGGAAAACAAGTCACGCAATTAACATAAAATTCTGGCACAATATCATGATTCACTGTATCACCTTTTATTTTCTGTGCTCATCACCTCTGTCTCTTATCGAATGCCTTACCTCTACAGAAGAACACCTGTGTTGTCAGTCTGTAATCCACATCTCATTCAGCAAACACAGACCAGTTAAATAATAAATAATAATAATAATAAAAAGTCAACAAACAAAAATTTTAACTGAACTTTTTACTGTCAAGGAAAATGTTATCTTTCCTACTTCAACCCAAATCTCCAGCTGAACCCTTCTCTCTGTGAATGAAGTTATACAGATCTACCAGAGACACTCTCCCTCATGCCAGCTGGCTCATTATTCATTTTAAAGCAGGGGTTTTAAAAGCTATTTCAGTTGAAAAAGGGGACTAAAGTTTTCTTCAGCTCAGTCTCACTCCAAGCACTCAGCTGCATGGTAATTACCTTTACTATCTCCTGCAATCAAAGGGCATCCTCAGTCAGAATAAGAAATAATACTTCTTCTACAGTACCTTCTGCCCAAGACTGCTAAAATCCTGGAATTGTTTCTCATATCATCCTAGTTGCTACAGCCTTCCTTTTGCAGATGGAAGAGCTGATGTAAGGTGCTATGAAGCAGCTTGTCTCCACTGTGGTGGGACACTCAGACTCCATCTCATGGGCCCCGACTGGCTTCCCACTCCTACACACTCATGCTTGCTGTCTCATCTGAAGACACCATGAAAGAAGCCATGGTGTGTGAACCCCATTTTGTGGTGATTTTCCAGGTCTCATCAGAGATCTAGCAGGTATTAATCTAATATCCAGAAGAAAAATGACTGCATTTTGTTTTTCTACGAGGAAAACCAGGAAGAGAGGTTGGTTCATTCAATCCTTTCTTTAAACTGAAAAAATTACTCTGAGCATGAAAAAGACCCCGTTCCTACCATCTGACTCATGTGCCATCATGCAGTAAGAGTGAACTTCAACGTCATTACAGAAGGGTATCATTAGAGGAATGGTTATGGTTAACATAAGCATCCACACACCTCTAGAAAAAAAAGCACTGTGATAGATCTGGAAATCTGTCTTACACACTGCTCCGGGTGTAAATCACAGGAGCCTTGGCAGACTTCATGAGGGAAACTGTAAGTGTCTTAATGTTTGTCATAAGTGACCAGAGAAGCACATAAAACCACAAATAAAGCCATTTGTATTGCTAAATGTGTCCCGAACATGGTGTTTTTCTAGAAAACACTAATAATAGAAATTAATTTGTCAGCTCTTGTTTAGGCCAAAGCCTGTTCTACAGCAAAACATTGAGGAAAGCTGGTTGAAATAATTATTCTTGATTTACGCCATCATTCTTTTTATTTCTGAAGGCTAATGGAGTGAAAACATGCTTTCCAGACCTTTGCTAATGACAGAGTCAGAAATAATGATCAGGGACCCTTATGTTCCTCTTGTAATGAGGAAAGCAACATGAAATGATAGGGATGCAAGTCCTCAACAATCATTTGTTTTTTATTTAAAAGGCAAATGGAGCATTCAGATGAGTTATTTAGGTTAATGGAGCCACAAATAAGGTTTGGGGGTGGTTTGGGTGCAAGAATTTCTCATAGATAATGCAGCATGGGCAATACCTTCTCTGGAGATGTTGAGGTTTCACCAACACAGAGAGACAACGTAGTCCCTCAGGGTGCTAGGGCACTGTGTGTTCTGCCTGGGTATCAAGTGCTTGTGTGGTGCAGGAAGGTCATAGACAATGCCAGCCCCTAACTAGAGTTACAGGAGTCACAGCAGGTATGAAAATCACTGCCCACATGGTGGTCACTGCCCACAGGTCAACCTAACCTCATGTGCCCACTGTGCACTTTCTTGCTCACTACTCCATATCCTTGCCTAAGGCACAGATGCCAGCACAAGACCCAGACGACACAACACCCCCTTCAAGAAGAAATGGCCCAGTGTAACCCACCAACCACTGATGTTTACTGTGGTTGGTGGGTTTGGACTGGCCAAGTCCAAGAGCAGCAAGCAGCAGCTCCAGCAGTTTTACCCCCAAACTGAGAAGAGAGTGGGAGCCATTCACAACACGTTCAGTTGATAATCATGTAGCTGATGATCAGATAGAAAACAGCTACAAATCAGCTACAACAACTGGAAGGAGGCTGGGAAGACTTTGGCCCTGCAAGGTCCTTCTTGCTTCATGAGATTTGTACCTGCTGCCTGCCTACAGGCTGGTGAAGACAGCAGCAGAGCGGAGCCCCCCTAACCTTGGGATGGCAGTTCAGGTCCAGGTCTCCAGAGGGATCTATTTTTTCACCACATCACCACACGAAGGAGGTTCATGTTTCCCTCCCAGTTCTTTTTGTACTCATCAGTTCTCCTGACACAACAGCAGTAGGCTGACACAACAGCAGCAGGCTGAGGACTTTTAGAGAGAGGGACCTTAACTCCTTTGTCACTAGCACGTAAATTAATTTTACACCACTGCTTTCACTTCTGGTGTTGCATGAAGACAGCCAGGCTTAGACATGATCTCTGCCAGAATCCTGAGCCACTGCTTTCTACAGAAACACAGGAGGAAATACAGATTGCCTCCTCCCCTCTTAAAAAAGCCTATCCTGCAATGGGAGAATCATCACAGTCCTCAGGCTGCTGGTTCAGTCAGTTAAAAAAAATCCAGATATGGGTACATTGATACCACTGATTACTCAGAAGTAGGAAGCAGTACATAATCCACCAAATAAGTTCTGAAAGATGCATAATTAGTACAATTAACAGTCTCTCTTTCCTTTCAATACGAGACCATCTCAAGGGAATAACAAAATTTAACAACCACTGTGATATTTATATCACAGTATGTATCATGAAGCAGTCTCCTGGAAGGAAACAGATAATAGTTCACAGATACATTTGGTTGTTTTATCAAAGCCTGTGCAGCATTTATACATTAGAAATAAATTTAAACCCATTGATCTATCAGGGTTAATGACAAGAGAACCAAATTTGAGAAATTGGTTTGATTCTCAAGTCCTTATTTTAATAAAGCTAACTGCTTTCCTAGGCTGTGATCTCATCAGCTCTCACAAGCTCAGTGGCAGGAGCTTTGTCAATGTGTTCAATCCCATGATTGTGCCAGCAAGAATCTTGTAGTGATGGAGGAAAGCTTCCCCACCCTGCAAGCCAGGATTTGAGCCCAGCAGCCTTGGTGACATTTACCTGGTATAGTCATCCATGAAAAGAGATGTGAAAACAATGTCCTAAAAATCTGTGTCTAAAAGATTCCACAAAACTTAGTAGGTTTTTATCTGGCTAAGGTTTTGTCTGTACAAGTGCTGTTTGATTTTTACAGACAAAAAAAAAAAAAAAAAAAAAAAAAAAAAAAAAAAAGAAAAAACCTAAAATTGAGCATCTACCAATGGATCCAACCTTCAAATGCACAACTTCTCCCTTAAACAATTTTTTGACTTCCACTGGAGATCCTGGGTGAAATCAAAGTATTCCAAATATTTAACTGGAAACAGATTCCCCTTCTATCGTCTTTATGTTGTTCTATAGAAATATGTCTTTGATGCTGCAGAGCAAGCACCAGCTGGAGAAATTCTGCTCCTCTGACTTTCTCTCCCTACTCTGACCAAGACAGTATGAAATGCTAATCACCCTTCAAACCTCACAACATGAAGATCGACTCCTGAGAGTCTATTAATGAAGGCCCAGCTGCAGTATGCTGGGCTCATGGTTTGGACAGATGGTAAAAGAATGCCCAAATAATGAACTGGGTAGGGCAGTTGTCCAAGAAAGTACTTGAAGTAACTTTACATGCACATATGACTATGTGTAATTTATCAGCCAACACATGAATCTTCAGTCACAGGCACCAAGCTCGAGGAAGATACAAGCCACTTAGATCAACTTGCCCCTGGGCAGAAAAAGCACATAAGGAAGAGGATATCATCAGTAGCAGAGTGACACATGCTGAGAGTACAATAGGTCTCAACAGTCACCTACACCCCCACCAAGTCTGATTCACTCGTCACTTGTATGACACTGTCACCCTCACCTGTAAGAGACTAATACTGACATATGCAACCAGCGAAAACAGCCTGTGCTGGCAAAGACCATTGGCAACGCTGTCAGTGATAAGATCCAAATGCATTACCCTCACGTAAGAGATATTTCAAGGGAGATAAATAAATAAGAAAATAAACTATATTATGGCTGCCATGAACAAGAGTCCACTGGATCAGAGCAACTCCTTGTTCCTAGAGCCCAGGTGAATGGCCTGGCATTTGGCAACATTAAAAAGCATTTCATTGAAATGGGCACTGCGCACTGTACTGTCCTATCGCTCTGTGCAACCACTGTCCCCATCTTTATTGGCTGCTACATCAGTTTGTGTGTCATCCTCAGATTTTATCTGCAGCAATTTTATATTTATTTCCAGATCACTGGTAGAGAAATTGAAATAACACTGGACACGGACTATTTTATATAAACCTCGCTCCCATCAGTCAGCGTGCTCTGCATCTTTTGACTCAAGTCAAAATGTTGTGTTGGGCTATGTTGAACACATTGCAGCAGCATATTATCTCTCTGCAGTCACAGTTGACAACTAAATTTGTAAACACAAAAATGAAAGTCATTCTGTTTAGCGGGCCCTACCTTCTTAAAAGCTATGTTATCTGCTATTAATTATATTTCTAGCTAGCAACTGAATGTCATTTTCCTGTGCATTATTTTGACAGGTATTGTCATCAGGTTGCTCAGCATATAATTATCTTAAACACTCCTCACACTCATCTGAAGTACTAGAAAAACCTAAGACCTTTGCAGTCCTCTGTAATACTGCCAGCACTCCCAGGTTCATTAAAACCCAGCGTTTCCTTGGCCAATTCTCTTAAGACTCTTGGGTATATGTTATCCTAATAGATTATGTTTAACGGACTCTTGGGTTACCTCTTCTTGGAAGTAATCATCCTTATCCAGGTCCATATGCTGTAGCTTTTAAAATACAGAGTGGAAATCATGACACAATGCTTTTGACTCCTTGGCTTCATTACAGTATATTAAATAATTGCTGCTGATAATGCCAGAGCTCCTACTTTTCCCGAGCCTACAGAAAGTCCTTGTTGCCTTTACCTCCTCTTGCATTTATGTGCTGTGTTTAGCTGTTGATGTCTCCAGCAATCTCTTTTCATGGGTGTCATGGACAAGGAACAAAAAGTATATTCTGGAGGAGGATCAACAAGGTGTCCCAACAGCTGCCTACAGATTTGGAAGCTTTCTGTAATTCACCTAAAGGTTAACAGGGCCAAAAGCCCTGCCTGCAATTAGGGGGAAAATTGAGGACTAAAATTTGCTCCCGTCCTAAGAGTCTCCAGACTGTTGTACAGGGCTTCTCACTTTCCTGACCTTTTTGTGGGACGAAAGGTAAGAGCTGGCACAGAGCCCATAACAAAGACAGGAGCAGAAGTCACGACTCTAAACTACTAATTTTATGTCTTTTCCCCACTCTACTCCATCTTTTTTTCCAAATTACCTGCCCCATCTTGTCTATGCTGCCACATGCACAACTGAACTAAAAGCCTTGCACTCAGAATAAATATCTACTATGAGGAGAAGCTTGTTATAGTAATAACACATTCTCTGCACACACACCACATTCTAATAACTACGGTCGTGCAGAGAAATCCTCTTAAACCAAAGAAATACCACAACGAATAATGAGAATATTCAACAAAACTCTCTGAAGCAAACAGGGAAATAGAAAGATTGTTTGACCTTTTAATACTGTAAATACATCTACAGTGCCCAAGGAATAGCTGCATCCTACAGCCTCCTGAACAAATACCTGATCCCCCTAATAACACCTTTCTCCTGCACGTCTCTGTAACAGCCACATGGTTCCTCTTAGCAGCAGGACAAAATAGTTGGGATTAGATGGAGAAGCATTTCCCATGCTTTGGTTTTGTTTTGTTTTATTCTTTGTTTTGTTTTGCTTTGTTTTCTCCTGCAGGAACTCTCTCCATTGAGTAGTCTAGGTCATCAGATTGAGCATCCACTTCTTTTCTGAGTCTACCTTGCTTCCTAGCTGCCTGCAGAGCCTGAGCTGCTTCACAGCTAAACCTGTGGTTAGCACTGAGCTAGAAAACAAGTCGACAGAGTTAAGCACTAGCAGGATACCAGGCATACACGCAGCCAAGGTCTGCATTGCTAGTCACGACAGCCTGAAGAACCAGCTGCAATGAAACACAAGTCTCATCAGATAAGCCACCCTCCGTCGGAAGAAGCAGAATTAATGCCCTGATATTAAAGGTCTCACATGCCTGAAGATGCCTGAAAGGAGCCCTGAGGATCAGAGGGGAATTCTGATGAGTGCTTGGGGCAATGGCATCCAGCACCTTCTCAGTCTCCTTTGGCTGACAGTGGAGGTAGCTGCCATCAGTTTTGGGGTTTACTCCATGCAGAAACAGTTGCAGGAAGAAGGTTCCACATTATCTGGGACAAGGGTGAGCCTATCTATACACACCCAAATCATTCTGTTAGCATCTACATGGCAATGGTAGTCACAAAGCATAAACTTGTCTGCTTCATGCACAGGACAAAGGTCATCAGGATAATTCTACTCCAGCTATTTCTCAGACTGGAAGCAGAATAGCTGTGAATCTGTCTTGCTCTACAGCAAGGCTAATTTTCTGGGCACTGAAAGATCTATCGGATCTCCAGGAGCTGAGCTGTTATCTGCACAGAGCCACACTGTGCCATGAAGACTCACCAGCTTGTTAAGAGGTGTCACCGTACAGCCCTGGGTCAGATTTCCAAACAGGTCTGTGAAACTCTAGCCCCAGCTACGAGTACTGATCTGTTTGGAAAACCAAGCCCTAAGCTCCTGAAATCTGCCCTTTCTCATGTTCTTTCAATTACTACTGAACTCATTTAAAAGCCTGGTAGTGCTGAGGGATGGCGTGATCAGCACTGTAATAGAAACAGGTTTTTGGAGTCTGCAAGGCTAACTCTGGTCAGAATATATTAGCCATTCTTCTTTGAAAATGACATTAAGGACAGGAAAAAAATAGTGTTTAGCATGATGCTCACAGAAAGCAAAACTGCCTCACTAATCTCTCAGAATTTGCTGGCCATGTTAAAGGAAAGCCGTGACTTGTTCAGATTGATAAAATGCTTTTAAGCAAACATGACACAAAGCGAAACTACAGGAATTAAGACATCATCAGGAAAGGGGTAAAATATATTTTGGATGAAACTTTAGAGAAGAGGAAAAAAGCTAAGAAGTGACTTACCCAATGGCCTAATTTTCACCTTGGCAAACATTGTATGCCTAAAGGCTCCACCCTGGATCCCACACTGTTCAATTTGCTTGTGTTTATGAATGGTCTAAAAAGGGATTGAACTGAAATAACAAAAATGGCACCAGCCACAATTTTTTAGATGGGTCAGTAGCAGGGACAATTATGATGACATTCAGGAAGACCTTAGACAAACAGATGACCAGCCAACGTAATGAAACTGCAGGGCTGAAACACCAAAGATAACAGCAGAGCAACATCTCCCCTGCGCTCCTCACTCCCCCTGGATCACAGCATGGGTCTCTGCTGGTTCATGCAGGTGGGTGGTCCTCTGTCTTCCCTCACCCACCACAAATACACACACGGATCCCTTTGGTCCTTCTTGGCCCCTGTCCTAGCCAAGAGCACCAAGGAGAGTGGAGAAGGATGGAGGCTGCATCACAAAAGAGAAAGGCTGCAATGTTATAAGGAGAAGGAGAAGAAAGGGTGTAGAGCAGGGAGGAGGAATATTAAGCAGATGGGGTTAGGGAGATGATGTTGCACTGCAGGTGGTACAAGGATGCAATGCAGGTAACGAAAATAAATACTCCAGGATACCACCATAGATATATTCATGTACACTGAATAGGTGCACAAATGATAGCAGAGAGCCAATATGAGTTAGAAATAAAAGACTAGAAAATATTTGAGCTGTTCTATACAAGCACTACAGACCCAGCTGAAATGCCACACAGAACGACATCACTTCATAGGTTCTAAAAGTTCCTCAGAAATACTGCACAAGTTAAGTAGGGTTATGACAAGAAAAAAAAAATCAAAAAATCCCATTAAAGCAAAGTATTAAGAAGGCATTCTAGGAAAAGAGCAGCAGATGAGGCTAATGGCTAGGGTTAGGGTTTAAAAGGAAAACAATAAAAGAGTTACAGATAGAGTAGGGCTGAAAAAAAAAATGCCAGTGGACCAGGGAGCCTCCAAATACATTCTCCACTGAGAGCCTTTACATTTCAGAGATGCCTGAGGATCTTGGGTAAGGCTGTGCTGGCAAACTGGGCAAGGGCAAGGGTAAGGGTGAGCACTGGGAGACAAAGAACTACTGCTCTAGATGGACTGGGGCAGAAAGAGGGCTGCCAAGGGAAAGGCAGCAAAAAAAAAAAAAACTCTTCTCTGAGAGCTTGCTCATCCTAGCCATGACTGGAAAAGCTGGAACAGAAGTCAGCCAAGGTCTGTAGCTAGGATTAAGATGTGGATTAAATTAGGGTTGGGAGCAGTGCAAAGACTCCCTCTGTTTTTGAGATACCAAACTGGTGCTTAGGCATCTGAAAAAATTCATCCCCTGAGACCTTTTTTCACAGTAATGTGATGAAGGAATGCATCATCTTTAGAGTATACTCAGTTTATTCCTACTCCTTACTTTGTAATGGCTGTAGAAGAGACACAGAGTGAAGAAAAATCACAGGGAAATAACCACAGATAAAACCTATGTATTCATTGCCGTAGCAGACCAAGGACACAGAATGATTCAAAATGAAAATATATTTGTCTATGGACAACATTAGTTTCCAGAGTCATGGGAGTTAATGATAACAACAATTTTCAGAGTGTATTAAATGCCGTACTTCAAGGCTTAATCCAACCTCGAACTATTTAGGGATCAGGATGAGATCTAATGGGGCTTGAGAACAAGGTTGAAAGGATTGATTATCCTGCATCTGCCTGCTGTGAGGTTCTTACATCTTCCTCTGAAGCAGGTAGTGCTGGCCAGGGTCAGAGGCAGGATGCAGGACTGGAAGGCACCCTGGATTAGCTTGTTTGTACTCCCTCTGCTCTGCTTTGGCTGCTAGCTATGCAAAGGTTTTATGCCTGTAATCCACAGCTCTCCTTGAGGAACACAGAGGGCCTCTGAAATGCTAAACAATCCAGGGAAAGAAGCTTACCTGAAGCCATTAGCAAACCCAGCAGTCAAACCTCTGGCAGAGATTTTGGCTTCTTCCTCTTCTAAGTGGCTCAAGGTTTGGATGTCTTTGTTTTCAGCCCTGTATCTGAAAGATAAAGGAATTAACAGGATTTCTTTAATCTTCGTGTTCTCCCAGATAAGTGTATTAGAGGAATTTTGTAGACTATGAAAATATTTATTTTGAATTAAAATTAAAGCTGCACCACACTGTGTTTTATTATATCTCAGTGTAGGACACGTCTGAGTCATGCAGTCTCCCATACCCTGACTGGAGCAACATGATTCCCTCTGCCCAGACCTGGATAAAGGAAACAAAGATGCTCTCTTTTCAGCAAAACACAGTTTATATCTGCTGTGACACAGCATATATGAGGTCCAAAATGTCTCCTGAAATCTGTATTTTATTTTCAAAATTTCATAGGGAAATTGATTTTGGCTTTCAAACAGCAAAGAACCAGATACGTAACCTAGGGCACTCTGGAGTCGGTGTGCCCTGTTATTGACAGAGGAGACCAATAATTGTATTTCTGTGTGAACTTCTTTTAGTGAATACAAAAATATCTCAATTGGCTTCACCTGAGTTCTCCCCAGACCAATTTTATTCTGATTTAACTGGAAGGAAGGTTGCCGTTACCTTCTACCTAAAAGAAAGTAGAAAAGTGCTAGTTTTGAAGTCAATGACCATGCAGACATACTTCCTTACTGCAGGCAGAGCTGGTGCTGGTGTCCACAAATTTCACAGAATCACAGAACAGACCAGTTTGGAAGTGACCTCAAAAGCTCATCAAGTCCAACCTTTCATGAGAAAAGGGAGCATAGATGAGATCATCTAGTACCTTTCCTTCCCTCCTTCAAAGGAAATATAGATCTTAGGAAAGATCAAGCCCAGAACACACTCTAAACTTCAGAGGCAAAGACTCGTGAACAAAGTCAAGGTATTTCTCAGGAACAGGGGTCCTGGACAGAGGGATACGGGGAAGGTGGGAAGCACGGTACAACTCTTTCCCATCTCAGCAGCTATGAGCTTCTCTGTTTCCTCCTTGTGATCGTATGGAGCCCTCTCTGAACACAATCACGCACCAAACAGCCTAAATCGAGCACCAGCCAAATCACTTACCTGCAGCCACAAGCCTCCTTCACTTTTAGCCTAGGCTAGCCTGGGAAATGCAGTTTCATTAAGCCTTTCTCACAAGGACTGCATTCAAATGCACCATCCTGATGTTGGCTCAGGTCCTGCTGCAGAGTATTTCTATGACTCAGTTTCTCCTGCCACTTTTTTTTTTTTTTTTTTTTTTTTTTTTTTTTTCTCTTCTGCTTTCAGTAAGCAGAAGGATTCAAGCATTTATCTCAGGCCATTTTTTTTTTTTATTATTATTAGTAGTAGTAGTATTTCAAAGCTGGATTACTGCATTAACTCCCTCTCCCCATTTTTCTACCACTTATCTCAATGCTCTCTGACTGTGAGGATGTAACACAGCAACAAAAGAACAGGAAAAAGACAAGGGATTAAAGTATAAATGGATCTAAATTCTTAATAGCTGGAAGGAACAAAAGTGTGACCTACATTAATCAGAGGCAAAATAATGACAATAGGCTTCAGCTGCTTGTGTACCTTATATATATATATATATATATGCTACTTTTTAAAAGGACAGGTAGCAAGAAAAGATGTTTGGAAAGATTTCATTCAAATGTGAATTAAGCCATAATTTGGAAGTTTCCGATGCTTTGGAAACAATCTGACAGCATTTGAATAAAAAAAAAAATAGAATGCAGTTATCACCTTTATGAGGACCAGCACACCAGGCAAGAGACAGCCAAGAGTTGCAGATTGAACCTTCTGTGCGTAAATTACTGAGATTTCTGTTTAATTTCACCATGAGGATCTTTGCTGCCATTTCTTGCAACTTCCCCCACATATCTTTCAAACTGCAGCTTAAAGCTCCAGGCCCTGGAGTCAAGAGATGATATGAGAGTCTCTGTTTCTATTACAAACTAAATTGAAGCCTGGCCCTTGTGATAGTGAAGAGAATGTTGAATGGAGGAAAGGTTCAGAAATCAGAAATAAAAATACTCTTCCATCTTTCTTGACTTCTGATTCTTAAGGCAAACCCATAGAGATGGGATATCAACTTTTTTTCTGAGTTGCTGGGGTGAGCAGTGCAATAAGCACAGGGCTGCTGTTAGTATGCAGATCCCTCAAGGATGTTGGCTGCATCCTTTTATTTCTCACTCCAGCTGCTTCTGGGAGAAATGACAGAAGATGCAAATGGCCAGTGCATAGAGCTGGGTATGTGCCATCCATTCCCTTCTGGGAAGTCTGGGAAGATTTGCCTTTCTGAAACCTGGCCAACCCCAAATGGTCTTTTTCGGGTCCCCAAGCCTGAAGCAGTGAACAGCTGGGGATGACGCATTAATAGCTTCAGCCTATACCTTTATCTGCTCCCCTCCTTGGAAACATTACAGCTTGAGTCGTTGACTGTACTCTTGCCCCAGCAGCCTCTTAAGCTCTGAACTGGATTGGCTTTCTTTTAACAAATCAGCCTCCTAGCCCCCATTTTAACATTAATTGATTGGAGATGCTTTTAACTGTTCCTTCTGGGTGTATTAATTTTTTACAGATTGAATTTGGTTTGATGAGGCAGGAAACATGAAACTATTCCTGGCATCTTCTGCATACTCAGAATAGCCACTGTAATGCATTCAGAGAAGCACACAGCAGCAGGGTGGTAACAGAGCAGGGTGGGGAGGGGGGCTATGTAGTCACCTATCCATTTCCAAAAGACATCAGTAAGTGATTGCTTACCCGTGTCATCTTTTATATTAAACATTTTTCCCGGCAATGCAGGTATTTCGATCAGGCTGGGGCTCCTGACATTAACAGATATTAAATACACTCAGGAGAAATATGATCAAATGTTTGAAGTGTCTAGTAAATGTGCTGTTAGCCGCCCTCCCAGGGAGGCTTAGAGCAAGCTATTGTGTTTTGCTGAGCGAGAGAAAGGCTGGAATATTAGACAAGGAATCCAAAGGCAATTTTATCAGCAGTGTTATGCAGCTCTGGAACACATTGCTAAAGGATTGGAAGCTTTTCTATTACAGCCATCAAATTACTTGCTATTCTTAAACATTGAAATGCCATTTTGCATTTTAAACCCTTCTAGCCGGCACCTGTAATGTATTGCCATGCTCAGCAACAAAACCTCCTTATTCTGACACTGTGGCAAAGCTCTGGGCAGGGCTGGATTTTTACACCCTATTAGACCAGGCAAAGGCTTCATCCTCCTTGCTCACCCATACAGAGTGGAAGATGATACACTTGGCCAAGCTCCTCTCTCTTGTAACTGTGCTCAACCCAACACGTTTAACCCATGGATGAGGTTGACCGATTCCATTCTTAGCTACATGTCCTGGATCATCTAACAGGCCTTTTCCATCTCAGAGAGCTTTCACTTCTTCCTCAAACAAGATTTTCTGTCTTTTTACTTCCAGAGATATCATACCATTACCACAGCTCAACTGTTCTTCTCCTGGAGCAGAGCAAATGTCAGATAGGAAGAAGACAAAGGGCAGGGGAGAAAGGGGGTTGGTCACTCTGGTTGTGTGAAAGACCAGTAGGAAAAAGGACTGTGAGAAGATCCTCCCTGAAAGTATCTTGTTGTACTGTGGCTATTTCTCTTCCATTTTTCAACTTTTGGTTTCATGAGAAGGAGCCTGAGGCTGTTCTTTTCTCTTGACAAATCGGGTATACCATGTCTGAGCCTGTGAGACCTTTGTTAGGCTGGGCAATGTAAACACTCCCTTGCAGAGGTTTTCTTATTCTTAGAAGAGCCTCTTGATCCCACAGGACTCTTCCATAGGGTCATAAAAAAAGAAAACAAACAAAAATAAAAGGCCACTTTATTCGGTAAAAGGCCAGGTTCCCCTGGGGGAAAATGGTCATAGTTTACCAAAGAGATGCTCTTGATTACTAATAAATAAATTACATAGATTAGTGACATACAGAGTATTCTATCCTGGAAAGCATCCTCACTCCTTTAAAACTCTTCAGTATACAGGAATCAGTTCATCCAAATACAGCCACGTTGGACTAGATAGAGCATCTCAAAGCACTCCTCTTCAGCCAAATGGGTTTTCAGTTCAATTCAGCTAAATTAAAGAATCAACTTTTATTTTTATTATTATTATTATTATTATTTTTTTTTAAAGTAAATCAATTGAATGACATGTTTCTAGAATACATCCATCCCTTAACATAGGTTATCAGTCCCAGGAGCACTCCTGAGGTCTAGTGCTACATATCCAAGCATCCTTGCACATGAAGTGACTTCAGGCTACTACACACAAATGTCACCTGCCCTTCCAGCAGGCAATGTTAGTGTCCTGCTGGGAAGGAGTTGGACAGTCTCATCTGCCCAGCCTGTAATGTGATGTTGCCACAAGGCAAATGAGGTACACGAGGACAGCAGGACCATGCATAACACGCTGGGGTCTCCAGGTCTGCTCACCCTTTAGCACCTGTTCCATGTTGCCTTTCTCCCTTGTCCCTACAACTCCAGAATGAACAGAACATCTTACTTGAGAAGTACCCCAATGTACCAATTCAACAGCCTAGACAGTCAATACATTCAGCTTCAGTCAAGGCTTTGAGGACAGTCATTAATCAGCCGTGATCGTCAAAAAGTAATTGGTAAAAGTAATTGGTAAAGTAACACACTGCAGAAGATTTTAACCTGCCATTGAAGCACTGGGTACCAACTGCTGCTGGCTTCGGTGAACCGGTGGTGTCATTCAGCAAAGCAAGCCCTAGGCCCTCCTGTTTGTTAGAGTATTGTGGTTGTTTTAAATTCAAACCTGCTGTCTTCTTCCACCCTTCTTTTGCTACTGCTAAAAATGGTTTTATGACAGATCTTGATGGATATGAATTGTCTGCCATATGCTGTTTCCTTTCCTGACTGTTATCTCCATATGTCAAATGTACTTGCATCTGATGATCTCCATACAAACGATAACAAAACAAACAGACAAGGAGAGGCCAGACTGCAGGGGAAACAGAATCCCAATCAGGGAACTGAAATACCAGCAGACAGGCTTTCTACTGGAGACTGTACAGTTTACAAGCTGTCACTCAAGAACAGTGACGAGCTTCTCCTTCCAGGCTTTCTTGCACATTAGTTACTCTCTGACTGCTGAGAAAGGATGTGTACAAGGGGGAATTCCCTGGGGACCACCCCAGTTAGGATATAGACAGTCTACGAAGAGACCTTGCAAGTAAAGGTTATTTTGCCTATAGCGTAATCATTGCCAAGCTTGTATCATGTTTTTATTTTTTTCCGGGTAAATTGGGTAAATTATGAGAATCACCCCCAGTGACTTCAACCTACAAGAGATTTGATCTCATAAGTCCCTTAGACACTTAGGAAAATTTAATCTCTTCTCTGTTACAGTTGTTGCCTTTCATTTTCTCCTCACCACATTCGCATTATTCTCAGTCTTTTTGAGGCTCCTCTCATAATCCAACAAGTCCAACATTAAAGATTATTTAGAAAGAAGAGGATGATAAATTTCTGATAATCCAAGACAGTGTAAGGGGGGGAGTGGTACCATGTTGTCCTTAATTTTTCCCTGTTGGCCCCAGGCTAGACTGTTCCCAGGGAGGCTGGTGACAGTGAGGATGGGTACAGCCGTTCTCTACAAAGTTTTAATCTTTTTGGTGGGCTCCCCACAATGTTTGTGCAGTGTGCAGGCCAGGGACCTTCACAGAGAAACCACCCACACCAAGGGGCTTTCTTGGAGGCAACACAGATCCAAAGTCACACTGTGCAGACCCCTGTGACAACATCACTGCAAGGAACCATCTTTCAGAGAAGTAAATTTGCAACCCTGTCCCCTTGCTCCTGTTTTCCTTTCTTCACAAGACTCAGTGCCTTTCATCCTAGCTGAATCCACTAGGAGTGAAGTTCTGGCCAAGGTAAATCTGTGCAGTTCCTGAGAACAAACTCACCACTAAAGTAAATATTTAAAAAATAAATACATAAATAAATAAATAAATAAATAAATAAATAAATCACATTCTTACTATGATAGTTCCTGGCTTCCTCAATTTTTGCATCTTTGAATCCTTCCATCTTCCACCCCATGGCCAAGAAAACAGCAGTTTTCTTCCCAGGTAAACTGCTCAAGGAATGAAGAGAAGTGTTGGAATAGGTATCTTTGCAAGGTTAAAGAAGACACCTTTCACTTTAACAAATGATGGTCTCTATCTGTTTAGTATCCCTCTCATGTGTCAGTAACAGATACAGGCAGAATTGATTATCTTTACTTCAGACCTACTAATTAAAGTCCTCCTCTGATATAATGGTACTACTAAAATTTCCACTTGGGTCATCTGTGCTTTTCTGTGGAACCTGTATTTTTTTCAGGACAGAGAAGCTAACATTTAAGGATATATATAATTGGGGGGGGAATTGGCAAGGGGGTGAGGGGACCAGAGAGAGAAGAAATTTAAGAGCTGATGAGTCAAAATAATCAACACAGCCAAGAAGTTTTGAGATGTAGAGTAATACTGGTTGGAGAGATTTTACGAGTCTACTTAATCCAAGAACAATCTCAAAGTCAGCTTCAAAAAAATGTTGCTCAGGGCCTCATCCAGAAGAGCTTTAAAAACTTCCAGGGATGGAGATCCCACAGCTTCTCTGGACACTTTTTCCAGTGATTTACCACTCTACTTGCAGACTGATGTAGCAGCCTAATAAAGGCTTTTATGGCTAGTATCTGTCTTGAGCTGTCCTTTAAGGAGAAAGATAGGAAGCACACCTGGCTGTGGTCATTATTTGCGTGGGGCTCAGCATCTACCCAAGAAAACTCTAGGGCATACAAAGGAGATGGTGATGTTGTGTCAAGCCTTTGTTATACTACAGTATGAGTCCAGGATGCCAACTCATGGGGAAGCATTTGTCAGCCTGTACAGCCATTTGGTGAAAAGTGCTGAGAGAAAAAGACCTGTAACACAACTCACTTTGGAAGGTCCACTGCTGTGAGTCTGACACTTCCCAGAGCATCCCTCACCAGGGGACTAGCCACAATGCACTTCAAAACCAAGAGGATTTGGGGATTCACCCATGTCCCTGATGCTACCAATATTTCTATTAGTCTTATGGTCCCACACACTCGCTTTGCTGCAAAAGGCATCTGAAGCAGATTTCCTAGCATCTCCCCTCCCCTTTATCTTTTCAGAATCTTAGTGAGTGGTCCAGGTCCGCAGTACAACCAAGAGGGCAGTCAGCTTCCATACAGAGGCAGAAATGAGCAGAAATGAGCAGCCCAGGTCAGAGAAAATAGACCAGGCTACGTGAGCTTCAGTGCCAAAGCTGATGTGTCCAAAATATGGTCTAAGCACTGAGCCACAGCTGGGGGAGATCTCAGCAGTCCCTTGGACCTTTCCCATGGAAGGAAAAGAAAGAGGGCACAGACTGCAGCAGACATTTAAATGCATGTGGAAAACAGATTTTTCTAAGAAGCTGCAATACATGTGTATTTGTCAATGCAGTAATGCCCGAGATAACAAAGAGCTTGCTGCTACTCTAAAAATTTTACTAAATGACTAAAATCTTAGTGGTTGTCTTAGACCAGTACTATAGCAGACCAGTTAGGTTACCACCATTCTACATGAGCATTGTTACTAAATGTGTATTTAGATTTTTTTAAATGAACATGATTCATTCTTTTGAGCTAACTGAAACAACGACTTGACACAGGCAGAATGATGAACAGTACGCCACCTTTGCACACACTGGATGTTTTCTTTATCTGAGTAATTCTTGCATTGACCAAGCCCAAGATTCCAGATTTTAGTAGTAAAGCTTACGCTTTTTAAAATTCAAGTCTTCTAGGTCACTTGCTCATTAGCCACAAAAGTGCTCTGCTCAGAAATGCAGTATAAATAAATAAAAGATAATGTAAGTAATTCAATTTCAATTCAAGAAACATGAATCTGAAGAGAATTTTTCTTTTTGAAGTCTTTCAGCTTCCCAGGACTCTGGTCTTCTAACTGCACTTTAACAACTGATGTTAAAGAAACACGTAGTTTAGCAAAAGACACTGGGATATGAGAAGGATTGAGGACAAGGAAGGGATCAGTTTGGGGGGTGATGACCATCTCAGCATTAGCACTGAAAGAAAGCAGCAATTTCAGACCCTCCTCCACCACAGCTCTAGGTACCAGAAGCCTGTCTGTAAGGATTTACGTAGTAAATAACTCCTAGTTTTGTCTCTTGTACATCTCTGGCCATTAAGTACCAGTATCATTGCCCTTGGGGAGCACTTAATGTCTCCATCTATTTTAATTTCATATCATTTTGCACTGGTTCTTTAGAAATGCAATTGCATGCTTTTCTTTGTTTCAGTCAATATCACCTAGACAGCTTGAAGTCAGTACACAAACTCCTTAAAGATAATAATGCCCTGAGATGAAAAGAAAATATTTCATTGCTTCATATGCTTGAATAGGAAGGAATTTAAAGGACCTCTACCAACATCAGACAAGCTCACCATTTAATGTTATATTTTAAGTCTGATTATATTTTGTTGTCAAACTCTTGTAGTTCAATTCCGTACAGAATTTCCTGACAGAGCACTTCAAAGCTGCTAGTGCAATTGTTTCTATTTAGATGATGCTCTTTAATCAACATAAGATCTAGCATTACAAACAGCATATATGTAGAACGCATAGAAACCTTGCCAAATCAGAGCTCATGAACCTCCACAATCTCTGAAAGAAAGCAGGTCTGTTTCTGACTGGAAAATAATAGAAACCATAAAGCTTTCCTAATTAGTGCATTCAGTTTTGGTGCCATCTAAAGACTGAAGCACGTAAGTCTCCTTGTTTAAAGTTAACTCTACAGGACACAGAGGAATCATGTGCACAATGCAGAACCTGAAAACATGAGAGAAGAGGAACTTGACCAGCAAAATGACCATGACACTAATGATTGTGACTAATGACAAGATGCTGCAAACCCAAATCATCCAGAGTGAGTGATCAAATGAGTGTGTGCACATATGTATGTGAGTGCATGGGGCTAGAATAAAAAGGGTGGACCACTAAGTGTCAGTGGAGTAGAGCAAATTGTTTAACGTACATAAGTTTTTTAATGTAGTTTTTCTTTTAGTCTATTTACTCTTTATGAAGTATGTGCTCACTGATTTGAGATTTTCCGGAAATTAATTCAACATTTGAAATTGTATCCGGAAACCTTTAATGAATTCAAATAATCTGTAATTCATTCACAAGCTGTTTGTTGCAAAAATTATATATCTGAAATTGTGCTGGTTTTGTTTAGATTTCTAGATGACTTAATATTCATGTCTATCCCTAATTCCTGACTCCCATTAATTGCTAAAATATGATTTCAAAGCCAAGTTCTATTACTAATTCAAAATTTGTGCTCTCTAAAAAATTCACACAACACATGAATTTGCCAGTAAAATATATCCAAGGAAGTTCTTCCTTTTTAACAAATTTCTGCCTGCATGTGCACTCCTGGGAACTGTCTCTTCCATCTTCCCTTGGGAGAACATGGGAGGAACAGTAACAACCATGTCCTATACAGAGGAGGAGCTCTCAAACATCACAGCAAAAGACTAGGAAAATCAAAATGAAGGGTAGACTTGTGAGGAGAGCAGATGTTTGAGCTTACACTGAGTGACTTCTCTTAAAATTGGAGACATTTCAGATAGATATTTTGGATACCCTGAAGAGACATTCTAAGCAAAGACAATCCCAGCAAACAGATTTGAAACTACAAATGTTGAAGACAAGTTGATTAAAGGAATCCCTTAACTGGTTGATTTTGCTCCGGTAGTAATGACTGGAGTCATAGTAATGACTATCTTGTGTCTAAGTGGTACATTTCTCTTGTACAAGAGGAGGATGATTAGATCCCATCCCCCTAATGCAATAAATCTCTAAATGATGTGATATTTGGGATAATTACATCAAAAGGGATACTTCAGCAAGAGGCCACAACTCTGCTGATGCCATATTTTGTTAAGTGACACCTAAGGAGGACAAAATAATTGCCTGCACATATTCGAAGATCATTTATAGCACAGTTGAAAAGGGACAGTGTGAGAGGTACCTAAATATAGCAATATATCTGTATTGTGCTAAGCCAAATAAGTCATTGAAACCAGTTGTGACCCAGCGAGGACTCATGCATGCCATATGTTCTAACTGCATTACGGGTGAGCTCCCTGACTCAGCTGCTTAGATGGGCTGTAAAACTAAAGTATTGAAATCCTACAGAGGATATGTAATGCTAGGTATCAGGAAACAAAGAGCTTGTAATAATGAGATCTGCCAAGCCAAGGGACAGAATCATAGAAGAGGAGGTAGGAACCACATTTTCTGAGACACAGACATCGAGTTTGATAGCTGCTCTGCACAGAGGTGACTGGAAGGATGCTGAATCAGCCTTTTCCATGTATAGCTATGATTTTGTTTCTAGCAGACAATATGAGTGAAAAAGGAACATTTGTTTTCCTCAGAATGAACCAATTTCAAATTCCTTCAAATTCCTACCATTTCAAATTCCTTTTCTGGGACAACATTAGTGAATGCCAGTGAAAGGGGGTCAAGTTCCCCACCCTTCATCAGATGACGTTTCCAATGTTGGGCACTTCATTTTGGTACATGTTACTTCCTTGTCAACAATAAACCTACATCCATTGCTGTTGCTGGATAGGTTAGGGCATCAGTCTGGACTCCCAACATGAGAGCAAAGCCATGGAGGCATGACTGACAATAGGCAAAATTTTAAATTAATTGAGATTTCCCTCCTCATTTGGAAACAACTCAGCAAAAACATAAACCTTGTCATATCTGAAGGACGGCTTAATACTACACTTCTAAATGAGACATGACTGAGTCTTAATCCCACTGAGTGAAACTTGACTAGTTCCTATTAATAGTTTATTATTATCTCTGATACTTTTCCCCACTCCAAATCCTTTGTGCATGATTTACATGGGATTTTTAAGCGGTAAAGCAAAACCCATTTGGAGAGACATTTTCCCATTTTAATAACATTTTCACACACATCAGCTAAGTCAGTCACTGTTGCAAATTCAGCCTCCCTTTTCTGCAGTGATCAAAATTAAATGCCAGCTGATCCCCAGGGAGGCTACAGACTGAGCCAAGAACAGCAAGCTCCTCTGGTAGATACCGATGCTCTTGGTGAATCCCCTCACTACTTATTCATGTATTTAGTGGTAATTCAACACCATATTTTTACACAAATCACAGGATCCCAGCCCAGCAATTTGAGCTCAGGCAGTTTCTCCATACCCTGAGATCTATCCTCAAGCCTCCTCACTCCAGCCTCACCATTTCTCAGTGCATAGTTAGACCCTTTCTCCACACTGGTTTGGGTGAAGAAACAGCCCTAGAGTTAGCTTATGAACTTACAGTTAAAACATCTGTTCCTTCAGGTCAGGAACCTAAAATGTCAAATTCAGGCTTTGCTGTTGCATGGACAAGCTCAACAAGAAGGAGCAGGGTATAACTGCCTTGCCAGAATTTATTTCTTCTCACTGCTAGAAGAGGTGAGGGCAAAAGTCTCCCTTTATTTTGCCTTCCCACAGAACAGGCTTCTGCCTGTCTCTGCTGGGAGGAGCTGAAAGGACAACAAGAGACATCGTGCAACCTCTGTAATAGCCATGGCCAGCACCATCTGGGGTAACCACAGCTGGCCAGGATTCATCCAGGAAGGCTCTGGGGACTGCTGGCACAGCTGTGTCTTTGTAGAGGTGAGGTCCTTCTTCCTAAAGGCTGCAATCACATAGAACACTTTCCTAAAGATAATGATCCATCTTCCTAAAGGCAATGACCCACAACACAAAACAATTAGAGACCTTCTGTTATTGGGATCTCCAAACCCAGACAGGCAGACAGTATGCACACATCCTTCTGAGGACGCCAGAGGGAGATAACACTGCTGCCGGAAGGAGGAAATACACCCATCCCAGGGGTTCTTCCACAACCATCTCCACTGGTCCCCCTGAGAATATCTTGCGCCTTAATAACCTGAGCCCCAGCCCCTCCTGTGCTACAACACGGAGCTCTCGATTGGAAAGTAATCCTCAAGGGAGGGCATGCTGCTGTCAGCACTGCCATCACCCAGAACATTTTGCAGGACTATAAACCAGTTGGAATAAATAAATAAATAAATATGTGGGACTACTGTATAACAAAAAAAAACTTTCATTCCCTGTTAGGTATGAAAATGATTGGTTGTAGACGGTATTTTAATTGTAAGAGCATTTTTTGCCATCCATTCTGCGCTGCAGATATGGATGATCACAGGACACCTGAAAACTTCTGAGAAAACAAAGTGGCAATGTTACAATTCCCATATGGGCCCAGCTTTTGAAAAATTAAATTTTATTTGCAGGTTACAAGTGAGCAAGACCACAGGTAGTGCTGTTTTATACTTAGCTTTCTGAACATATGCCAGTTTTGTAGGGTGAGGATTATGATCAGTTTCAGTGATCCTATTTTCAGACAAGAGGCAGAAGAACTAAGGAAATGTGCTGCCTCATTTTAGCATTTGCTAGTAACATTCTCTGATTGGGACTATTGTAGCATCTGAGCTAGTCTTGCTTTGCACCTTGCACAGGCATTCATGCCTGAACAAAGAACATACAAAATGCTACTCTCTGGATTTGGCAGCATGTTATAAGCATTTGGCACCAGCATACATTTCAGTGTAAAGTGCAAGGCAACAAAGAACCCAATCCCATTCACTTCAAAAAGAAAAATAAATAAATAAATAAAATGAGAATTGTGTACTTACTTAATGACAAAATTTGCCAGGTCTGAAGTGTCTTTTTTTTTTTTTTTTAAAAAAAAAAAAAAAAAAGTTCCTATCAGCCTCGCTTTTAAAACAGGAAGAATGGTAGCTGAGGGCAACTAATAGCCTACAGGGTCAATCTCAGCATTAGGATTTGAATGAAGAGATGAAAGAGGTCTAAAGGGAATGAAATCCCCGGACACAGAACTATGATCCTTTTGGGAATTGTTCCCATGGGGCCACTTAGCAACAGGCCACCATCCAAACACAACACCCCTGAGAGCAGAGTAAAAACTTTCTTCTTTGTATTTTGCCCTCTCTGCTGAAAATACAGTTTCAGGCTCATTCCCTGGGGAGTCAGTGCCTCATCAGGAAGAAATAAAGCTGGCCAGTCTGAGAGTGATTGTGTCTCATGCTCTGCAAAGACACACATTTCTCTTATCCTCAGGAAGAAAATTACCTCATTTCATATTCAGAATCAAATGTACTGAAATTATAAGCAGTGGAATAATTACGTTCAACACGACAGACTAGATCTGACCTTAATAAGACAGCCTGGTAGCCTTAACAGTTATGAGACTGGCTGCTTCCATTTGAAGACCTGGGGATCATTTCTGCATTTTCCCTCCAGCAAAAATAAGTTATGTGTTTCTTGCACATGTCTATGGGCTCTGTGTGACCCAGGGGGCTGTAGCAATAAATCGTTTCATTCTGATGCATCTGAGTGTTGTCTTGGCCGGTGCCACTGACATAGAAACAAAGAGAGTAAACATTTACTTAGAGAGAGGAATAGACCCAGCTGTGGAGTTATTTTTAACCTTTAATTGTTTGATATTGAATTTCAGCAATTCTAAAGGAAACTGTGGTTCCTCTGACACAATGAAGTTGCCCTGAGTGTTGATGGCTCTGATGCAGCAAGGACGTACCTCTTTGATAAAGGTATTTGGTATCAAAATCTGTCACAAACCAAAATCTGTCAGCAGCCCTCACTTCTGACCTTCAGGTCACATTGGTGTTCAAGTGCCACCCTCACACATCTCTGCCAATGCTTCTCAGTCGTGACCTACACCCCCTACCATTAGAGCACCAGGCACCCAATGCGATCCAGAAAACACATTTTTCTGATGGGATAACTATATCACAAAACCATTACACAAGTTGGAATTGTTTGCTCAGAAACCTCCCTGCACTTAGATGATGGAAGGCCACAGGATGGGAGGGAAGGGGAGAAACAGCCCTGTCCAGGACATTTCCTTGGTAGCCTTCAGACATAGCTTTTAATCCCTCTTTTCCTTTGGGATCAGTCAATCTAAAGCACATAAGAGATGAAAATCAACATCCCATCTTTCTGCTGAGTAACAGCAGCAGCTGGAGAGAAAACCATGGATATAATTGAGAGCTAACAACTATGTGCAACTTCTATTCCCTGGAGAGGTACAAACATGAAAGTTTGGTGGAGAGTCCAGCCCCTCCCCTGGCAGAAGGCTTATTAAGGTTTCTGCATCTAAATATACAATATCAGGTTATTACACTGCTTTCTTCCAGGACTTGTTCAACCATTACTTATACCAGTTCAGCTTTCTATATAATCTTGGATTTCTTCACATTAAAGTCAGCAGCACAAACCTTAAACCTCCTGCACTGTTATTCCTCAACCATTAAAGAAGCACTCTAGCACTTCCTTCACAGGAATGCTGGAAGGAAAGCACTACAAATGCTTGGGAGGTGTCCAGAGGCTGTGGATGTAGATGTTGTACACCATAAGGACATGCAAAAAGAACTGACTTGTGTCTTTATCAGGAAATTGCATGTGAAGGGTTAGACCCAGAGACTTGGAGAAATAAATCCATATTATTTTCCCAAGTCTGTCCTTGATCTTCTAGGTGACCCTGGGAAAAAAACACTATTCTTTCCAGTACATCCATTTCCCCAGCCATAGTATGGGAGTAGTCAGTAATACTGACCTTACAACTCAGGAGATCAGAAAAACTGAATTCACTCATGTGTACAATGCTTCACAATTTCCATCACAGATTGTGGCTGAGAATTAGTAATCTTCTCTTGGTACAGCCCCAGTGCAGCTGTTTCTAAGCCTCTCAAATTCCAGTGCTAAAGAAATGAAAGCAAAAGTCCTTATTGCCTTAACCACCCTTGTGCAAACCCTGCCCGTACTTTCTGGTACGCACATTGGATGACGTGGCATGTTGTAGCCCATGTTGCATGGGGCCCCATCCTTGTGCAATGAGTTCTGCAAACCAAATCATAAGCAGAAACAAAGACTGTAAGAGAAACCCCATTGTACTTTTGTCTCCCAGAACCTCCTCGGCTCACCCTGTGCCTGTGAGCTGCCTTGGAGGACAGGGCAGAACAGCAGACACCTCATGGCAGTTTGTCACTCAGCACAGCAGGTCACGGACTCCCATTCCCTTCTCTGCAGCAAGCTGTGGTGCAATCCTTTGTTCCTGAGGAAGATCCATAATCTGAAGTAAGAGAGGGCCTCCTACACAGCAGGAACTGGTCAGTGCCCTGCTGCTTCCCCACAGCAGGGCTTTTGCTCCTTGTGTTATTTAGCATGGCTTCGGTGTTCATGGTCTGTAGCCCTCTATACACCCCGCTCTTTGCAGTGCCACCATGGAAATGTCTGTATAAATGTGAATTTCAATAGCCATTATACTTCCAGCAGCAGCAATCTGTGTTCGGTACCTCAGAGCCTGTTAATCTGTAGTAGTCATAAGGCTACTTATCTCCTGCTCTTTTCAAATACCTCAGCAGTGGATACAAAAGGGAAATGGCATGAGCAATTCTCTGGAGTCTGAAAGGGTGGGTTTTTTTTCCTTTCCTTTTTTTTTTTTTTCTTTTTTTCCTCTCTCTACACTCTACTGTTGCTACATTACCAAATGTCGCATTCAAAACTGATGGCAAAGTTTGAAGAGAGATAAGAGATGACAATCTTCTAAGTTTCTGCTCACGCAAGACTCCAGGCCTAAGAGAGCAGCTAGCTGCAGGGTGAGGTCGCAAGGGCCCAGCGCTTAGCTGTCTGCTAGCGAATTGAAGCACTATACTATGAAAGCTTTGAAAGATTTAGTTCAGATCACCTTTGGGCTCATTTTTAGCTCTACTATCTATTTGCTGGTGAATCCTCAGCTCCAGCCTACAGGCGCTGAGCTACAAAAGAAAGGTGGGAGAGGTGTGCTGGTACGCCATGGACATAGGCATTGTCATAAGACAAAGAGAGGTACGGTTCCAGAGAGACTTCCAGTGAGGATAACAAGAGCTAAAAATGTGCAAAGAAACTATGAAATAAAATTATCATCTCAATTGGATTTGGGCTGCTGCTTCTAGAGCTTTCTGGCGAAAAATCTTTGGTGCTGATTCACTGAGCCTCTACCACTGCTGAGATCCAAAGCTGAAGCCATTTCAGCAGCCAAAATCTGGAAAACAGCTGTCTCTGAGAGTCAGACATCATTCCTTTTTGCACCCCCAGGTGGAAGCCTGTGGGGAATAGAGCACATTACCCAGCCCCAGGAGACCTTACTATGTGGCCAAGGACTTTCGGTCCACAAGAAGGCCCAAAAAGAGCAATAAAGACTCACACTCCATGATTAACCTGCTACGTAAATTGGATGCACTATGTTTAACGAGGGACAGAAGAACATTCACCTGGAGAATGAAGTGTCCCAGGTGAGAGAAGAGCTCTGCCAGGCACTAGCATTGGGGTAAGCTTTACAGAAACAAAGGGTCCAAATACTCCTGAGCAGGGAAGGAAAAGCAGAGAAAGTAGAGCTTGTCCTGCAAATGGAGAACAACTGTGCCAACTAAAGCAGGACACAGACTTATCCAGTTATAGAGGGATGAAGAGGATGCTGCAGGTGCTCAGCAAAGAGCCCCAAAAGATGGGGATGCCTGGTTCTTCTGAGGAGATGTTAACAAAACAACTTTATTTTCTACATATAGCAATGAAGATACTTATCAGTACTTTCAGGTCAGTTTTAGTAAGTTGGTAAACAAGAGGCCCTCAGTCAAGAGACAAAATGCCAGGAATTAAATTCTGGATACTTATTGTCCATCACCCAACCTTTGCTCTGTTGGCTTATCACAAAGTATTAGTGAAATCAACCGGCTCAGAGACCACAGTAGAAAAGGATTCGGGGGCAAATGCCAGAAAAACCAACAGAAACAGGGCCCTCCGCAACTTTCTGCTTGGACCTGCAGGAATACTTCAGCCCTTTGAGGGCAGATCACCCTCAAACTCTTTATGATCTTCCACCTTGGAAATAAATCCTTAGGTCTTTCCCCACCTAAGTTTTTTTTCTAATTGTCATGAAGTTAAATGGATCCCATCACTACCAGCTGAGGAGATTAACTGTCTGTACAGCTGGGACTGGAAATCTCCAGGACCTAATTGCTTGGAATTTGCTGAAACAGAAGAAAAGAAAGGGCCAAGGACAGTCAGTTTATAGTGCAATAGCAGGCAGCTTCCTACACTGCCTGATGTAAACAAGACATTGCTCAAATACTCTTTTTTTTTTTTTTGCTACCTCTCATACCTTTATACATCCCTGAAAAGCTTCCTCATTCTTCAGGTTTTGTTGAAAGATGCAATCTTAGAAATAAATCCTTAATTAGCAAAATGGGAAGCTTTTCAAATGCTGATTGCCAGAGGCTGGGGAGATGAGCCAGGCAAGGCATAGATGCTCTGTTCTTACATTCACATTGGAGCATCCACTGCTACTGCAAGACAGGCCGCTGGGCTGAATAGACTTTTGATGCGATGCATTGCAGCTGCTCTTCTTTATGGAAGGGGTCAATAAGTAAATTTATGTGTTAAAAGTTAATAGCTTGAAATTTCATTCAGATTTCCCTTGCCAGGACAGCTAATGATAAAATTATCTTTTAAGCAGGAGAACAAGCTTGTAAACCTCTCCTAATTAGAGGAATAGAAAGGCACACTGTTGCTTTCACTTAATCCAGTCTGCAAATCTAAACAGAAATTTTGCTTTTTATGAGCAGGGATACATGTAGACCAAAATATTCATAAAGCTTCACTGATCTTTTATTTTTTATTTATTTATTTATTTATTTTTGTTAAAACTGTCTTTCACTGCTGTCAGCTGTGCAACTCTACCAGTGGCAGCAACAGTGCCAGGGCTACAACAGAAAGAGCAGCAGTGCTGCCTGTGCCCTATTACCACATCATTTGGCCCTCACAAATAAATTTGAGGTGATATTACAGTGCAAATATCAGCAGCCAGGGCTGTACTGTTGGGAAGCTTTAGGGAGAAAGCATGGGGAAACAGTCATGGTTTCTGCACAGTCAAACTGGCATTTTAACACCAGGGATAATGAACAATGGGACAGCACAGGATCTTCTCTCTTCCTGCTGCCCCAGGTGCAAGAATATTCAGTAAAGGACAAGGCTGGGCTCCTTGGAATGTACCTCTAATTCCTATCGAATTTTTGCAGGCACAGCCATATATAACAATAATCAAGACAAGACAAAATAAAAGCCAAAACAAGGCCCAGAAACCTAAGATAAACTGTGCTCTTCTTGCTATTGATCACCTCAACTCAGCACTTTCATTCCTAGTCAAATGTGATCAAAACATTTGAGAGAGAAATAACTCCAAGATTTCTGAGAAAACAGGATAAATACAATATACTTGGGAAAAAAAAAAAGAAAAAAAGAAAAAAAAAAAAAAGTATATTTGAAAAGCCATGGTCCAGGAGCAAAGGAATAAAGTCAAATCAAAATCTGTCTTTCTTCAACCCTACTCACCCTTCTGCCACTTCTCCACTGAGCTGGGAAGTTTACAGCATCATCTGCTTGTGGAAAGGCAAAGGCTTCAGGCACCCTCTGTAGTTGGTGCTCTATCATTGTAATTACATGAGTAACCACCAGTGTAGTTCAGAAGTCTTGTATTTTCTTCAGTGAGTCAGCCTCTTTGTCCAAACTGGAAGAAATGTGATTTTGGTGTCTTTCCATGTGCATCCACATTTAAGGCCCACTGTGACTTCGCTGTTATTTGCCTTCCCTGCCTCACGGGGACAGGTCTTCTGAAAGAAGTGGACAAGTGCCCAAGGTGTTTCAAAATATGGTTGGTTTGCCTTCTGAATGATTGCTGCCAGAAGCCAATGAGTGTTTCACCCCAGATTTGTCTCACTTGGCCAGAAAACTCACTTGGTTTAACAAGATTTTCCACATGCCTGTTGTTGTGGGTACAACCTATCCAAAGCAGAAATGAGACATAATTTCTCGGTTTAAGAGCAGCCACATGAAAGCAAGAGAAGCTTTTGCAGAAACCAGGAGATGCAGCGATCGAGCTCAGATTTGCATTCAGACTTAACCTTCCATTGTCAAAGTGAGAGAAATTTGAGGTGATCTTTCCAGCATGTTTCCTTGACGCCTGTTGGCAGTTCAAGTGCATGAGTACAATCTTGTGGCATGCGTATGGGTGTGTATACACCTGCTGATTATTTATGTGAACTCTGGTGTGTGAGTTTACGCAGATACTCAGGGCTTGCTCCTACCCATTTGACAATACCAGTAAACCTATTTTCCGGTGTTTACCTATGCAAAGAAATAATCCAGTTGTACTTGTAGCATTTTGCAGCCAGGACACTTGGGGCACTGTAGAACAACAATAGGAACAATTCAGAGCACAACACAAACACAGTATTAAAATCATCTTATAATTCAAACAAAGCACACTGAGTTCCTGAGGGGCAGAGCGATGGAGATGTCAGAAAGGAATAAATGTGTGGTTACAATGGTTTTGTTTCAAAGCACACTGCCAGAAAAGTGTGTTTTTGATGGATTTTGCACTGACATGATGGGGGGGGTGAGCTCCTAGTGCCGGAGCCCTTTCTGACAAAGACTTGCTCTAAAAGCTGAGCTGTGTCTGGGCACTGTCACACCATCAAATTAAGCTTGAAGGAAGCAAGGCTGGAGTACTGCAAGGATCTGTGGTGAAGGGCTTTCAAGCCACAGCACCAGCAAGTGACAGTCACTCTGGCCCAGAGGATGCTGCTGTCACACTGAGTGCAGGGCATGGGGAATTTGAGCAGTGCTCATTTCACATCCTAACGGGTCCTGGGGAAATGACTTCCTACGCTGAGGGCTGCTCCACCAGGCAGCAAAGCATGTGGCCATCGCAGAGACAAAGTAGAAGCCCCTCCCACACACAGACCTCCTCTTTTATTACACTTGAGCCTTATGCCCCCATGGCTTTGCCCATCAGGAGACATATCCCCAGCTCACCTGCCGAGTGGCGGAGGGGTCCCCAGCCAACACAGTGGGAGCTGTTATTATTCCTCCCATGGTTCTGAGCATAGCACAGAGATACAAAGCCAGCAGGAGCCCCTCAGACGAGAGGCTCCAAGGCTACCGAAAGCTAAATAAACCTATGTTTATTTGTTTTGCAGCAAGCAGAGCTCAAAGCCAGCCTCCCACTGCTGCCCGGTGCCTTCCCCACGTAAACTGGGGAATTCCTGCTCAGATGCTGAACATTCGAGCTGCCTTTAAGTGCCTGACATTGATTTCAATGGGATGTAATTGCCAGAGCTTGGCTCTCACTGAACAAAATGAGAGACCTAAGCAAAGTCATGCCTGGTGGAGCTGAGTGTGGTGTAGCAAGAGAAAGGCTGAACACTGCCCTCTGCCTTTTCAGCTCTATGCAATAGGCATTTTACACTCCCGCACAGACTCCCATAGTGTCTGTAGCAGTATTGTAGGCAAAACACCAGGACACTCACAAGAAGGAATCTGGGGTCAGGGCTGAGACCGGCTGGTGGTATGCACAGTGAACTAGGAGCACTGGTGGGAGTAAAGAGTACTGGAGAGGCAAAAAACACCAGAGGAGAGTAGTTCATATTGGTTTGCTCTGGGAGGTAGCACAAGGCTGTGGATCATGTTCTCTGTCCCAGAGGAGTCCCAGTGCCATCACAGCAAAGGACCCCACAGCAACCCGTCTGGCTGTTTTGACAACTGTGTGTCAGAGTCCCGCAGTGTGTGAGGCTTGATGTAGTGTAAAAATAAACCCAACAATTTAATGTAATCCCACAGACATAAATACAATCATGAATTTCATGTGCCAGTTCAATCACAAATGTGACACCTGCATTTTCCCTTTAATTTAAAGCACATCAGATGATCTTGGTCCAAACTTTAATTTAATATAACCAGATAGGGAAAGAGCCTTCAGTGTATAAACAAAATTACTTGTTTGCTTTATCAGGATAGCACAGAATACAAATTAGTTACCAATATTTGTACAGTGCTTAGCCAAGACAAAGGCTCAATGCTTGCATAAAAGTCCTCTTGGAGTATCCACTCAAGAAAAGGAGACAAAAGGCACTGTTCTGCCCTCTTTGTGTTCCCTCTGGCAGCTGTCCTTGTGTGATGGGTAGGAAGCAGGCCTGGCTGGCAGAGACAATACTACAATTTCTTTTCTTCCACAACAACCCTAAACCAAAATGCCTAATTGTTACCTGGAAGTGAAGGGTGCTGTGTACCTCAGGGACAGAGCCCAGAAGTGGTACTCCCAATGAAGTCATCGGTGGCTGAGAGGTTGACACCTTAAGGTACTATTGAGTAAGAAACCAGAAAATCTTAAAATGTATAGTATCAGAGTTATTACCAAGCTTCTCCAGACAATGCTTTAGCTGGAAAAGTTCCTGTGGCAGTAAAAACAGCATCCCTACAACATTTGGACAGACCCTGAGACTCCAAACAGACCCACCCTAGTCTCAGTTTATTAGGCAGGACTATGCAATAACAGCTACAGCAGCTCTGTCCTTTCAAGGTTAAACTCTTGAAATGATCTAATATATCAAAGGAGGTGAAAGACCAGGATAAATTGGGCCAATTTTTGTAATTAACCCCCAAAGGAGGACTGAATTCCACCTGTCCAGAATCCCTTAAGTGCTGCCTTTCTCTCCAAAGACCTCCTGTTATGCTGCCTCATGTATTATTAGTGACATTAGACCTATATCAATGGCCTCTCTCTCTGTCACAGTCCGTACACATCACACACTGACACTGTCCTTTCCTCCCAGCTTTCATAAAGAGTGACATTTTTGACATCAAGCTATGAGGAAGAAGTAAAGAAGCAGAAGCAGCAAAGAAGCAAGCTATTCCTGGATGAAAACACATGGGTCCAACTAGCTAGTGATCTGAGAGTTTAGAAGACGGGTGATGTCTCCTGTAGATTCCATCTTCAAATGAAAGGAAAAAGGCTATGTGGAGGGATGTCTCTCACAGTCCAGGGCACCTGGTGAGAAAACGATTGCGAACGTCCAGAGTTTGTTTCATTCTTGTAGGGCATGCTGATACTTTTGGCGTATTCAAATTAAAAATCTTCCTGGGGCTTCCTTGCTCAGTTTAAGAAAGTCCTTTCTTCTGTGAAATGCTTCCTTCAGGCATTTGGGAATGAGGAATTGAGAAAAATATACAGTTTGAGAGAGAAACCTGTAAAGGCTGGCTCTTCTAGGAAGATGTTTGAAAGTGCTGGAAGAGACCATTTACATCTCAGTGTGCACAATTCTGCCTTCCTCTTTTTTTTTTTTTCATTTTTTTTTAATGGAAAAAGAAAAAAAAAAGATAAAAAAGATCAGCAATAATACAAATAGCACAAGATGACAATACCCAGAAATTTAAAGAGGAAGCACTTTTCTGGGACTGGTCTGGAATCCAGTGCTGGAAGTCACTGCAGAGCCTGACTACGATGTTGCTCATGCCTCTTGGTGTCAGTTTCTTGCCTCATATTTCCTTGCTATCAGCACTATACCTATATGACAGTGCTATATGTAAATGAACAAACAGAACATTTAGTTCTGCCCAAATTTCTGAGGTCATAACTCAGTTTTGACTCAGTCTTTCCTCAGACTCCTTCTGGAGAAAGAGCTGAATCATGATTAAATAAGGAGCACGTAAGTAGGCAATGGATAAACAGAGTGTGATGTGTTTCTCCTAGAACTTTGTTCATTCTTCAGCCATTGCCCTCCATCTATGTACAAAGAGGTGTAAGGTTGGGTACAAATGTGTTCCGGGCTAGACAAAGTAAAACTGATGAAGACTACAGATGCTAGAGCAAATGAGATCTCTGAGGGGTCCAAAAGAAACTCACTGACATATCCACTAAATATTCATTGAAATGAGCTTGGGGAGCTTTGCTTCATTAAAGCCTGGTTGTGGGGGGAAAGCAGATCCCAGCTGAACTCAGAAGTGTTTTTCTGGACCTGGGAGGTCTAGGTCAAAAGAGACATAACTGGCCAAGGGATGCAATATATTACAGTGACATCTTCCTGAAACAGTGTTTTGGAGCACTCCAGCTTAATGGTGCTCATCTCTCATAGTTATACCACTGATGCAGTGTTAACACATCTTTAGCTAGCTCAGTATTGTATTAGAGCTTTACCTGTAAATGCAGACTCCCACAGACAAAGGGGACTTTTGATCCTACTAGTCAGCGAATAACAATTAGGACAGACTATGGTCCTAGTGACAGTAAATCTGGAATAAATCCACTTAATTCCTTGAAATTTCTGCAGATTTACAGTAGCATAAACTGTTTTCTCATATTCAGTTGTGATACTGCAGGTTTATATCGATATCATCATAAAGCCTGTGTCCATTTCATTTGGAAAGAGGAAGCTACAGACAACTAGAGTCAGCATTACTCATCACCTCCCTAGACATGCATAAAAGCTACAGTACAAGCATGACTTTAGCAGTGAAGGTGAAGCAAACAATGCCCTCTGCATTATCATTCTGAACAATGCTTCCTACATGGTACAAAGCCATATTGATACAGTCAATTGCAATAACATCTTACAGTTCTGTAACACCTTTTTTCCCAAAGGAGCCAGTGAAGGATCCAGTTTAGAGGTTTTGGTGAGATGCTTTGAATCTCTTTTGCTGCTGCACATAAGCTTATTAATTAAAGATTTCCAAATCAGCACCTGCAGCCTTGCTCTGCCTGTGGAGCTCTTTTGTGGAGCCTGCACAGCTCAGTCTGAAGCTCTGGACAAGAACATCACCAAATGACCACCCAGAAAATACCTTCAATGGGATCTCTGAATGCATGTCAAAGAGTGTCAGAAGAGCCACGCTTTGTAGGTGGAAGTCATAATCCCAGACTAATCCCACTGCTGGAGCTGTACTGTGAAGTATAGGTGGGTGACAATTCTCCACACAATGAATACATGGCCTATCAAGTACAAAATTAGAAGAAGCACATTCAGATACAGTCTGAGAGAGAATCTAGGTCAGACAGAGGCCAGGCTAATGTTATACATTTCTATGATGCTGCTTTCTCAGATTAAGCTGTGAATATCTAGAGTGGGAAAGAAAAACTTACATGTAGGATCTGACTCTCCTCTGCCTCCATTTTGGATAAGGCAGAATATTGTTTAAGTAAATATGATACTGAACTCTGGAAATAAGGGAATTAGAGCCATTCCTAAATCTTCTCACCTCAGAACTTAAACAAACAGGATCAAATTGCTATCTGGTGTAACCTAATTGAATTTCATGGATTTACAACCAGAGACAAATTTAGCTAATAAAGAGAAGAATATAAATGTTTTATTTGACATTTGTGACATCATAAAGTTAATATAGTTGTGCCATGAAAGGAAGATTTTCTGAGCACATTTCTCTAATTTAGGTCTCATTTATAATAGGAAGTAATTAAATACATTCCATGAAATTGGAGAAAGCAGAAGAGAATGCTGAAGAATGTTGTTTCATTCCTGGTATAGAGATGTACTTTGTTGTTTCCTGCTGTTTATCTTTCTCTTTGCAAGCGGGAGTTCCCATTTATGTTCAGCTATCAGCTGCCAACCCAGAGCCCACTGGAAGATGCATGTCATTTCCTGAAGGATCTTAATAAACACCACCAGTAGAGACATTTACACTTGGCAGTTTATATGTCAGAGCTAGAAATAACTTCAAATTATTTCCATGACCATTCTGCAAGTGTTTGTGGAAGGATGCTAACACCGAGAAAATAATACTTGTGGAAGATGCAAGCTAGGGAGAACTCACTGGCTTGATTAGAAGAGAGCACAATTCAATGAGTTTAGGGGTGACACTCATCTCACCATTGATTTACTACATCAAATTCATCAAGACAGTGAAGAAAATGGAAACAAATGCACTTCCTTGCATTGAACAGCACAGTGCTAACAATAGTATCCTGCAGCTTTGGGGTGCCTCTGCCAAATGTCCCTTAACAAGGAGCTGAACCTCATGGAGAGCATTTGTGGGAGGAGCCAGGACCCAGACAAGTGCTGGAAAGGTAAGAGATGATCCCTCAGCTACCACAGGAGCCCTCCTCTGCAACAGTGTCAGGGAAACAGCCTTCTTTTCTTTCTCTCAGAAGCTCTGGAAGGTGCTGAAGATGCTCCAGCTTAATTATAAGGCCACAGAGCAAACATACTCAGGAAAGGTGTGCATATAAGCAGTGTGTCGAAGGAAAAGCATGACCGAGAGGCTTTCTCCTGCAGCCATCTGGCAGAAGCTCCTGGCAGCTTTCCCCACGGCACAGCATTCCTTCAGCAGCTTTCCCTGCAGTGTGGCTCTGCAACCTGCCTTGGGCTAAGCTGCCTTAGCTTGGGGGTGTGGATCACAAACCAAACCAGCAGTGCTGAATTTTGGTTCCTGCTGTGCTGCTCAGGAGCAGGGATGAGAGCAGGGAGAGGAGCAGAGCACAGGCCCAGCTTGGGTCCTCTCCTGGAGCAGGTTTATTCCTTGCACATGTCCTTGCATTTGGGTTTATTTGCACATGGAGCCCAGCATTGCTGAGCAGAGAGTCGGTGTACTTTCTACTCATCGCCCCGCAGCACTGCAAGGCAGCACCAGTCCTTGTGAAATAGGAGCTCCATAATTCTGGGCACGTATCCTGTAGGGTTTATTCCTCCTCTGCTTATGCCCATGGACGTCACTACATCATTAAACTGCAAAAACCTCTCGCAGATACTACTAGCTGGGAACTACCCAGTATGGGGTTAGAGGAGCAGGTGCTGGTGTTGCTGTCACGGAAGCATGTACTGCTGTGGGAATGGTGCTGACAGTCCAAACCAGGCAGCTGGGTGATGCACAAGTTTCTGACAGATTTGTACAGTTGTTAGGCTTTCTGATTGCAGCAGAGCTGCTGAGAAGACTCAGCTGATGAGTCTTCACACACACACACGGATACTCACACAGAGAAGCTATAAGAGTTCACCAAAAAGCATAAATCAAGAGCCTGGTTCATCTCTAGAGAAGGTCTGTCCATGTTTATATGGTGTAAAAGCAGGGATCTAGGGTTCCAGGACCTACCAAAAGCTAGACCTATTTCATCTAATTAAAATGTAGCTCTTACTCCAACAAATTTGACAGCAAGGGTCACAGGACTTTTTTCTATTCTCAGAAAATGATCTTCCTGTCAGCTTTCTCAGCTCATGAAACTTTTTCATGGACATTTCTGAGACCTGCCCCATTCTACCAAGAGCTAATGTGGAATAAGTACAAAATACATATTTGGAAGGCTGACGAGGATATGACAAAGCTGGAGGCTACTGTACAGTATCTGCTCCTGTGAAATGCGAACCTCCTGTATTTTTTGCCCCATAGCTAATCCTAGTCCTGAAGACTCAATGGCTGGTAGAAAGGAGAAGCCCAGGGTCTTGAATGTGTTAAGGTCAGCAAACTGCAGCAACTCATGGCTCAAAAGGGAAGGGGGTTTTGTGTTTCTTCTTTAAAGGTAGGTGTTAACCATGCTGAAATGCAATGTTATTATGCAGTCCGGCAAGATTTCAGTGGTTTTATTGCAGGGCATTTTGCTATGTTTATTAGATTTGTCAGAAAGGCATTTTACAATGTTTATGAGCTAGCATATAAATTTATAAAACTTAAACACTTTTGTGAAAAATAGCCTTTACTGAAAATCAAATACTGAAAGTAGTGAAACCTCCTATCAGGCAAACCCAGGCCAAATTTTCCAACAGCCAAGTCATGGACTCATCCACAGAAGAGTCTGTGAAGCACTGTTGGCAGAACTCGTACTGTAAAGCACTTGAATAGCTGCTGGGTGCACCCAGCCAGGCTGCAAGGCTCCCAGGTGGGTGTTCTGGCTTATCTTTCAGATGTGGCACTTCTGTCTGATGGCCTTGCCTGAATACAAGCGTGGGAGTCATAGGGCATTTGCTGGTTTTGTTGCTGTAGCCTTGCAGGAGGAAGGAAGGAGCTTCTGGCTTGTGTTTTGGCATGAGAACTTCTGTCCTCAATAAGAGCTTGTCCCTGTGGACTCTAGAACACAACAGGAATGGGGTTGACATACTGCACAGGAACAAGCCACAGGCACATCCTCCACCAGCTCTCTGCTTCTGTCTCCACTCCAGAAGCCCCTTCTGCAGGCTTTTTTCATTACTGTTGTTGTAGCTTTTAATTTTCTGCAGTTCGATTCTGTCTTCTGCCCTTTCAAGAAAAAAAAAAAAAAAAAAAAAAAAAGAAGAAAAAAAGAGAAAAAGAAAACAAACAAACAAACAAACAAACAAACAAAAAAACTTGTATTTTTGCTCAGAGAGCTCCCTTCCTTTTGCTGTTCATCCTCTGCAATACCATCAAGAGGATGTGAAACACTGGCTCTCTTCCCTTCCCCTTCTTACTTAGGAAGTTTATCTGGCACTCTGCCATTGATACTTTCCCCATTCTTGGGGACTGTGATATGGCAGCAAGGAAGGCTGAAGAAATGAGTAAATCATTACTGTGCCAGATGTGATCCCTATAGCAGCCATGAAAACACTTCTAAAGTGATAATTTTGGAATGCCACCACCAAGTCTCTTCTATAGGCAGGGGGAGGCTTATTGGCAATAAAATGTTTCCCATACTGCTTCTCTTTAGCAAAAGGGTCCTAATACGAAGGGAAGGTGGAGGGGATGAGAGGCATTATCTTCACCATCGCTTCACCAACAACCTTCCTGGGCATGCTTTGTCTTCTGCTCTCGGTGAGAAGCTGCAGCATTGCTTTGGCTTTCTGCTCTCCTTTAATGTGCTAGAGGACAAATTCACAGCACAATGCCAAGCAGGGTCGTGCAACAACCATACTAGGCCTTAAGCTCTGATGATGGCAAGAGTGTGACTATGACCAGACAAGGGGTATTTAATCTCTTTCCATTTTCACACATCTTGTTTTGGGAAATGTACCTCATAAAATGCCATGGGATCTGAAATTTAATAATGTCCATTAAACAGCAAATTGTGTTCTTTATTGCCCAAACTCTCCCTAACTGAAGTATCGGTAGACTTGGTTGCCTCTTTTAAGCATGCATTTATCTGAAAGTCCTGCACTGTCTTTAGTTTGATCAGTCTGGAGGCATGTGCTGCAGTGATTGACCTGGCTGGTATGAAAATGAAAAAGGCTGGGAGAATGGGAATGGTAAGCAAGTGATGGTGTGCAATTACTATGCAAATTTCAAGGGAATAATCATCACCAAACAAAACTTCTGTTATGTGGATGCTACTTTCAGGAAATATAGCATCAAAATGGGAGTTTTAAGCCAAACAGATTGGAGAAACTTCCTAACTCTCATTGGCCTAAAATAACACCAACTTCAGGGCTTGCTGAACATATTTAAGTGCCTTCCTTACCCTCTCTATAAGCCCAAGATACACTTTAACACAAATTCTGCTACCACCTTCCTGAGAACCCTTTCATTTTAGTGGTATAGCAAGTTTATGCTATGTTTATGGAGCATCTCTTTTCTGGGTCTGCCCCAGCATTTTACACAGGAAAAGGATTTCCAGGAATTTTCCATCCTCATAGCCCTGGCCAAGTTAGGACTAGTCTCCCCTTTGCCACCAGCACTGGCCAAAGTCTGCACACCCCCTTTTGCACCAAATATCAGACCCAAAGCCTTGGAGAAGGAATAGGTATCTGGAGCACTGCCAGAGACTTTGTTTATGGCCTTGGGGCTTTTCCCCATTTCTGCCAGAGCTCTATTCCTTCATTATTGCAATGAGCTATATCCTAAGGGAATTCTTCTCCACTCGTTCATTTGGGTATATACTCATACAATTCCAGATCACAGGCATTCAGTTTAGGGCAAATCCAAGCAGCCTGCTCGTCCCCCTGGGTGTAGGATGATCTATGACTTTAGGATGGTACCTCATGTATGCTGGGCAATGAGGTTGCAAGGTATGGCATTATGTGTGAGATTTTGAGAGTGAGATTTTCACAGCCTACTTTTGGGTGCACACACCATTGGACAAATCACGTTAGCTTCACCTTTGATCTGGTGAGACCCTACAGGTAAAAAGTGATACAGACTTAGCGTGAAGCAAGATCATATGGGACCTCAGCAAGATGCTGTGCAGAAGGGTTCAAAGTATAAATGTGTCCACACAAACCTTTATACGCTAGAGTTCATCCAAAGATTTTCACAAAAGACATTTTTGTATTGAATCCTATCAATGAAAAATGAACATTGATTTTTTGCAGTTCACTGTGAGAATTCAGTGTTTCAGGTTTGTAAGAAGAGGGTAGTACAAAAGCATAAATAAGATAAACTGGCCATTAGGTAGCGTTTGTCATGTGGCTGTGAATAACTGAAGAAGGCATGTGAGCAATACATGCAAGATAGCCACATAACAAAGGATTTGGGAGAAAGGGTTGATCTTTGGGAGATTAGAAAAAAATGTTAGTGTTTATTCCTTTTATGAATTTATTTAACCCCCTGACTGCTTGTTTTTTAAATCAAAATAAAAGATTACTGGTAGACCTCCATGGTCCTTGGATGATGTAGTCAGGACACTTATTCAGCACTTTGGGCTGAGTCCTTTGGACTTAATATGTTCTTAGCATAATCCCAGTGCCTTCCACAAAGATGTACCCCATTTCCACAGTGCTGATTTTACCCTCTCTTGTTGAGCCCACGTAATTGCACTCTGCACTCTCATGGTAGGGAAGAAGCATATTGCATGCCGAGACTGCAGATTTAAGGGGTAAATAGAATGAAAGGCATGACTACAATTTCATTAGTTTTGCTCAAATCTGGACAAACTCAGCGTTCTAGGCATGGTTTTGAAATGAGGAAATATTAAAACTTTTTTTGTTGTTGTTTTTTGTTTGTTTGTTTTGTTTTGTTTTTTAATCTATCAATTCTGGCCCTGATTGAATATTTTCCATGTCATTTCAAACACCAGGATTCATAGTCAATCAGACAGGACTTTCAGAGGAGACTGTCCAAGTACCTGGAGGTCAAAGCACAAAAGTCTTGGAAATGAACTCTCTTTAATATCTGAAAGTTGTTAGCAGTTCAGAAGTGTTTCTTGTCCACTGGCAACCACACTTTTCCTGTGGTCTTCATGACTTCAACTACCTCAACAAAGAAATTTTGCTTCACATGTAGAGGTGGCTAATGCCATAACTGAGATCCACTCATGTTTGGAGCATTGTTTACTGTGGAAACAACTCTACTGCATTATGCTTTAGGGTTTTTGGAAACAAATCAACAGGGGTGGAGGAAAATAAAAGCTCTAAAGGAAATGATCAACCCTCACCAGGGCAGCTTTCATGACTTGTAATGGGGTAGGAATGAGTCTATGTAAGCTCAGTCCCGCTTCCCTCTTCCTCTCCATGTGCTGTCCCAGATACTTGTGCATCTTTTCCCTGAGTTTGTTGAATTCTCTGTCTGTATATGATGAAGTCCTTGATGCTCCTGTAAATTATGCAGAATGAGTATGTGAGAGACTGAAAGTACTCCTAACTACTCCCTGGGCTGGCAGCTTGAAGCAGAGCAGCTTGCAGGGGAACAGACGGCAGTGTTCAAAATATTTGGCCTCCCCAGAGCCAGAGGTTTGAGTCCCAGCAGGGCCAATTCAGCTACTTGTTCCCAGTTGCTTTACTGCAGTCCACAAATCTTCTTGTCCCTAATGCTCTAGACAAGACCTTCAAATCCTGAGACTGTGCCCGGTTGGTATGCCTGCAATATATTTCGTAGCACTTCTAGTGAAGGCTGGGGTTTCCCCAGTGTTTTGGGGGTAATGTTTGCACCAGAAAAGATCCAAATATCTAATTGGCAGAAATCCTAGACCTTCTGGGGAATACATTTCCTGGGGAGGTATTCAACAGATAAAATGCTCTGCCATGTATATATCAATATTTACAATTCCTAGGACCAAATCTGGAGTATCTTCCTGCATAATTAGAACTCACACATATTTTGACAGTGCTAAGTAAGCACGTTGGGCCTCAGCTACAATTTATAATGTGCTTTGGGATTAAAGGTGTCCTATAAATGTAAGATTATTATTAATAACAATATCATTGCAAATCCCTGAACAGTGAGCTAGGAGCAGATACACAGTATTTTGCATGCTTGTTAAACCGAATATAACCACTACAGGAGACCGAGTTATTCTCACCTTTTATTAGACTGAAGCAGAGAAGCAGTGTGAACAAATATGATTAAAAAGACCCTCTGGATTAAATGTACCCCTGATTGCTCTTGCAAGCCAGATATCAAATATTGTGCTGTTTTCTAGAGGTTGTTTTTTACTCTACAGCCTTCATCTGATTTTACGGTCAGCACTACTTCAAGCTTATTACATTTGTAACAGGATACAAATACAGCACCATTAATTTAATTTTATTTACATTTCAGAGTTATTCAGATAGAATAAATTGAATGGAATTTGATTGAAACTGTCCTGCAGGACTGACTTTAAGCACATTCAACAAGAGTTCTTGATAAATAATGGCAGCATTTAGTACACAAAAGACACCCTCTTGGACTGGAGGATTTGCAGCAGTCATTAACAGATGAGGGAAAAGACATGCTGCCAAGAACAGATCTAAGCTGAACACTTCCATTTGAAGTCCATTTCTCACTGCAGCCATCTTCAGATGGGACCTCTGCTACAGAGGATGGTGACCTTCCACATACAGCTCTGTCTGCGACCTACAGAAAGCAGTCACTAACTTGGGTGTTTCACTAGCACAGTGCTCAGTGTTCAAGTGAACATTTATCTAAGAGGATGGAGAAATATCAGTGCTTGTTTTGCTGTGACCCTTGGAAATCCTAGTTATTGATGGAAAAGCTGTTGTATAGGCACTTTGCAGAACCAACACACATTCCCAAATTCAAATCAAAAGGACAATGGATGTGTCTGGGCAGACAGGGAAGTAGAAAGGATGAATGGACTTGTGTTTGTCAGTATAATGGGGAGTGGCCTGTCAAGCTCTTCATAGGTGGCATGGTAAAGGTAGGGTTTTAGCAGAGGTTTGAAGAAGGATAATGAGGGGGTTTCACACTTCTTTACCAAGATTCCTTCCAGTAGCACCAGGGAAGACAGCACAGAAGTGTTTCTATAAAAATGTTAACAAGTGAGAAATAGAGACTGACAGAATGATGAGGAGGGAAACGACATTGTCATAGCAAAGGAGAGCTCTTTGGCAGGGTGGGAAGGGCCTGACAGGAAAGATAAATAGCTTGTGTTTGATGGGTAAAGAGGAGGAATGTATCAGGGGAGCAAAGAATGTGTAAAATCCTCAAGCTGATGGATTAGGAGGATGATCTTTACAGCAGTATTTTGCAGGGATGTGCACAGACTGAAATTACATTTGGCAAGACCAAAGAAAGGGTGTTTCAGTAATCAAGATGCAAGGCAGTTTAGTTTTAGCCCGGTTAGCTAAGGCCTCCTGATCCTTTTAAACAGGGAGGCTAGGCTACTGCCATGACCTTTCCTATCTTGCCCAGAAGTGAAAGGCAGAGTTTTGAACCTTTTTTTTTTTTTTTCCTACTAACTATGTTTGTTTCTTAGCTGAATGTGTTTTTTTCCTACTCTTGTCAGCCTGTAGCATTCATAAGACAATCCCATTCACATGTGTGGGAGAAGGACATACCCTCAAAAGCTGTGGGCTGTAGAGTTATTGGTGTCCAGCCACCCCTCTAACTGATCTCATGTAAGCTCTGAAGTAGATTTTGAAGGTACCACAGTTAGGACTGACATGTGAGATTTGTTAGCGACTATTTGGTGATGCCTAATAGGTGGCACTCCATGTCAACCCTCTTACAGAGGCCAGCAGAAGGAAAAAGGGATTCTGTTTCAGACCACTAGGATTTTTGTGATCTGTCACAGTGGGACATCCGGTTATGACGAAATGGAACTGCCTTGCAATACCAAATTGTCCATATAGTTTAAATAATCCCTCTGTGATAGTGCCTGGTGAAATGCTTCCGATTAAATACAGGAAACGAAGCAGAAGACAAGTAGGAATGACTTGCCAACAGGGGAACTTTCTTTCCCATTCTTATCAGTTAAAAACTGGCCTAGGTCCTGAAGCAAAAGGGTTTATATCCTTTCATAACAAAAGAAAATATGTATTCTATTTAATGAGAACATCCCCAATTACATTATCCATATAAATGTCTAATCCTTTTTTTGAATCCTACTAATCTCTTAGGCTTAATGTTATCTTATGGGAATGAGCTAATTAGGCATTGTATAAAATGTATTTCCTTTTAACAGTTTTATATGTGGTGCTTTTTATTTCCATTGAAAGTCCCCTCATCCTGGTATTCTAGAAGGGTGAATAGGACTATCTATTTTTCCTCTTTCTACCACCTGCATTTTCCACAGCCCAACTGGGGACCAACTCCCTGATGTGTAACTTTTGGTGTTTTCCAGCCTTCCTCTGCCGAATAAAACATTCATTCACACCCTTTTACAATCTTTGCCACTTGTATCTGAGAGCCTTATTCAGTATCCTTACCGAAACAGGAAACCAGGGCAGGACAAGATCGTGCTGCTTTCTTCAGCAAGGGCATTACCATGATTGCAAACTGACTTGCCCCATACTCTAGGTAGATTTACTTTATTTGCATATTTGCTCACCCCATTATGCCCTGAGCAAGTGAATCCCTTAAGATGTCCCTCATACCACCTTAATTTCCCTTCCTGTGATGTTACAGCTCAAGCAAAACTCATCAAGGTGTCTGGGTGATTTCCATGACCCCTCCTGGAGCATCGCCTTGTGCCTGCCAGTGTGGGAGCTGGCCCACCACCACTGCCTGCTCCCAGGGGTTGCTCTGCCATTGCTCCACCTCTGCCAGGTTTAAGTAGACTATGGCAGCATCCACCTCTTACACCTCATGTTTCCCTCCCCTTTCCAAACCAGTGAATCATTGTCAGCTTAAAAACCAATCACTTGTTCCTATGTTTTGTTTCCAGCTCTTTTGCAGGTGTCTGATGGCTCCTCCTCTCACCTTTCACTCGCTTTTTTAAAGTGTCATGGTATGGGGTTTTGAAAAGCATTTTTAAAGATCCAAATAAAATCTGACAACTTGTTCACATCCTACAACCCTGCAGTGGTGCTGGAGTCATGAGAGCAAAGCTTAGTTCTCACTAGAATATAAAGAGCCTGTATGGAGCAGAATATAGAAATTGTGAAGGATTTCTATATTCTGGATTGTGTACAGCACTTCTGGCTCTCATCCAAGTATCCTCACATTGATTTTTTTTTTTTTTTTTTTTTTTTTTTCAGAGTTTGTACAGGAAGCCAAACAACCTTTCCACTAACCTAGAAGTAAACTGATCACAAGCCAAAGATGAGCCCTCTCTCTGCAGCTATCTGAACCATTACAGCAGGACTTGTTGAGTGTGCCTTTACTTTTCTGGTTTTAATCTGCAGTGTGCTGACAGCCCCAGAAAGGTCCTTCTTAATGGATTTTAATAGCAATGCAGCACTAAACATATATAGCACCTGCCACACCAAGGCATCCCAGTAGACCTCCCAAATAATAGAGTTTAAAGCTTCTGCTATCAGGAGCCAAAAGCGAGGCTCAAGAGAGCAAAATTAAGTCTGGGTTTTAAAATATTGACAAGCTCGCCATTATTAATTTCAAGAGGAGAATTAATCACTGATGGACTGGATTGCAGAGGAGAAATCAGGGGAGAATCAGCAAAGACAGCACTGATGAACTTGGAAACACTGCTGGATGAGAACCCTTCAAACTCCAGGAATGAAAGCCTCTGTTCAACATGCAACAATTGCATTTACAACTGCTTAGCACATTGTAATTAAAATAAGTCATACAGAAAAGTGACAAGAGGTCTGAAGATGGCCTCACTGTTTGCCTTTTTGAGCTTTTATGGGGTGCCTCCTATGCAGAGGTCTCAAAGCACAAGTACTAATAGGTTACACCACTCTGGTAGCAAAAGCATTAGAGCTATTGCAAACCAATATACACAAAGATCAAATGATCGGTACAGATGAATTCATAGCAGTACTAATAGTGAAAATCCAAGAGTTCTGGTTCTGTTTCCTCATCTGCCCATTAGATAATGAAGTTTTCTGTAACTCCAAGAGATTGAAGTATCACATGCATGACTTCTCTTTCACTTTGCTCCTAATCCTACGAGTGGTTATGTATGTGCTATTAAGGCTATTATAACATAAATTATGGTAGCTTTATCTGACACAAAGTAGGAGCCATTTCCTTTCATCACCAGAATGTCATGGTTTTAAAGCCAAAGAAGCAGGAGAACAATCAAAACTTGTGTTTCCTGAGCTGCCTGATCCTTCAGCAATAAAAAAAAATTAAAAAGTTAGAAACAGCTTGCAGACCACCTGAAACAAGAATACAAGGGGATGCTGAAATGTTTAGAACATTTATGAACACAGTTTAACAGACCCTAGTAAGAGATGTTACCCTTTTCAATGGAATATAAAATCTATTTCTCAGCTATCTCCATGAGCTCATGAAAGCTGCTTCTGAACTATGGCTGCACAATTCTAGACAGGTCACCCGTTCCAGTAGGAAATAGGGCACATGCACTCTGAATATTACAGACAATATGTACTTTTTGGTTCCATATCTTTAAAAGTTAAATGCATCTTCAAATGATTACAGCTATCTTCTTATTCTCAAGTTACTTATCACATGTCTAATAAATCTGTGAGCACCAATCTGTGCATCAAGCCACAAGTTCCCATCTGAAACTCTTAAAATATATTTTTTTTAATATAATGGCAATAAATGATTTTGATTCAGGCAGCATAAGTAACTGTAACTTATAGATATTATGCAGAACTGAGCTTGAAAAAGGCATTTTTATTTCTCTACTGTAAGATTGCCCTCCTTGATTTTCAAACTATTCTCAGACATTTTGCTGCCAGGCAAAAGGTGACATGTAAAATAAGTTATTGGAAGAAAAGGGTATGACTGAGCAAAAAGTACACACAGAAAAGACAAAAAGAGCTTTTCTTTGACAAAGAAAGTTTATAACTATACTCAAGCAGTGCAAAAAAAAAAATAAAAAAATAAATAAATAAATCTGGTCTGGGGATTCAAATTATTTTTGTCATCCAGTACATGAAATTCACCATTCTTCAAGGTCATTCTCTCCTTCTGTCTCCTAAGAAGCCCACTTACAATCCTTTTTTATTTTATTTTATTTTATTTTATTTTTTCCAACCTCTGTTGAGGGTGTGAGTAGGAACATAGCTCTGACTGAGCTCTTTTTGGCTAGGAACCAGTTAGTACCCTAGAGCTTATCTACAAATCTGTAGCATGACTTCCTTTCACCTAGAGAGCATCTCACTCTGGAAACTAAAATGCTGAACTGGTACTCTTGGGCTCTGCCACAGTTGTTTGGTGTCAGGAGAATCCAGCTGGTAAGTCAGGTAACAATTAGCAAAGACACATTTCTGTCATCCTCAGTTCAAGAAAATATAGGACCAGTGGCAATGGTTCCTAATGAAGAAGGTACAACTCAAAATAGGATGTGTTAGAATTAGTTCCTTCCAGCATTCAGATGAGAAAATGATGGAGGGCATGTGTTTTTCTAAGTGCCTAAGCACCACAGCGGTGCCACATAAAACATGAGGCACACTACATGTCAGAGCTCCCCCTGGTTCATGCATCAGCCTGTGAGAGCCAGGAAACAAGCAGTAAAAAAGCTGCATGCTGTCCTTTCTGTCACCACGTCCTAAGCTGGTGCAGTCATCAAAAACAGCTGGTGCTGACACTGAGTAGAGGAAGAAATCAGTCTAGTATGGATCACAGACACCCAAAAGAGTCAAACAGCTGGAGGGACAAAGAAAACTCATAGGTACTGCATCAGACTGATGTCTATTTGACTGGCCCTTCCTGAGGGATGCCACCCTCCAGGCAGGTGGTTTAACAAGGGACTGAGAAGCAGCTTTTGCACCTTGCAGCTTAAGGGAGGAGAAGGGATGCTCACTTATTCTCTGGGAAAGAGATGAGCTTTTTGTTGGGGTTTATTCAGGGCTAGCATGGCATGAGAGAGGAAGAGAAGGGAGAGTGAGTTTAATAAGTGGGTGCTTTATCCTCTTTTCTTTGATGGTTTTATACATGAAGAGGACTGTGTGTGTTTCATTCAGCAACCCAGTCCTGCTAAGCGTTGTCATAACATAAAACACCAAGGCAGTTCTGCCTTGATAAAGTTACCAGCCAGAAACAGCGAGCGCAGAACAGATCAATATATAATGTGGGAGTCATCGGCAAACCACCTGCTTAGCCAATGTCTAGCAGCCTGTCTCCAGAAATAGACTACATGAGGCAAGCACTGGTGTAAGAGATTCTGCAGTAAATAACTCTAGATGAAGCTAGAGCTAACTACTGAGAGTTTGTCTCTCACCCATTTTTCTACTGCCCCACCTATGGCTGCAGTCCTTGCGCATTTTGCTTCAAGGTTGATTTTCTTCCTCATGAAAAAAAAAAAAAAAAAGCTATAAATTTTTCAGGATTATAAATTAGAGCCTAGGTTTCAGTGTAAGCTGAATCCAAACTGGACACAGCTGAAACCTAGAGAGCAGAGTTTAATTTTAGTAGTCCTTCAACGCCACCACACAGCCTCCTAAGCCTGTGCTTTCCTATCCCTCTATTGGCCCTGCTTCTTCACGGGCACACTAGCAGCCACCTGCAAGTTTCTAGCAAAGCTTGAACCCAAAATATCACAACATGCTCTATTTCTTCACTGCTCAGCTCTCTTCAACAGCTTGAAATGACACAATATGAACGGGTTGCTTGCTGGGCTGAACACTCAGCCGTCAGTGAGAGAAGGAGAAAAAGTGCATGGCTGGGGACACGCACTGACACCTGCATGAAAACAGCCACAGAGGCTGGCAAAGGAAAGGTTTGGGCAGGTGGATGTCCTGCATGGGGGTAGGTTAAATACAGTACCACCACCCCACTGCCTGCTTTGCAACAGGAACCATGGCCACGAGGATTTCCCACAGCAAGGAGGTGTGTGGCCAGGTGCTGGTACAGGGTCAAAGAAAAGAGAGAGCAGACTACCTTGAGAGAGACCTTGGCAACAGGCGGACCAAAAAAAGCAGGAACAGACCTTGGGACAGATTGTGTGATCAAGTAGAGCTGGAGATAATTGTATTTTAAAGATCTCCTGGGGAATGGGCTTAGAATAGAAGTAGCAGCAGGGTTGGATCTGTAGCTATGTAAATAGCTAAAGCCGCATTTGTTAGCAGGGAGAGGGAAATGAAGAGCTGGGTCTAAATAGGTAAATTTCTTTGTAACAGGTCAGTGCGTTGTTAGACAGATGTGCCAATACTAGTGGTGTAACGCTGTCCCACACAGGCTGTTATAAGTCCCAGGGCTATACTAAATGAAATTGTTGACAGAAATACCAGTCTCTGGGGGTTATTTGTTCACAGCCTGCTGTTTGGGAATAATGCAGGAAGCTGGAGAAGAGATAATTTTGTAACCATCTTCTGGTATCTCAGTTCAGCACCATCTGGATGTTCACCCTAGTTTTTCCCTATTCCTGACTGAACGCTTCAGATTTTTTTCACAGAGGAGAGACTTGCTGCAAGCTGTGATACTCATAAGCAGGATAAATGTCCAACAGCTGCCAGTGAGCTCTCCCAGTTCATTCATATGCCGATCACTCAATAGGTGCCGAAATCTCTCCTTAGAATAAGAAGGTGGTTTTCTGTCAAAAGCTCAACGAAAGTCATCCTGTCTCTTCTTTAGGGCTCTACAGGAAAATGGCATCCTGTAGGGTTTCTGTAGGCTAGAGAAGCATTAGAGCAGCAGTGGTAATGAGCCATACACCTGATTTCAAGCTGCCCCCTCCTTTTTTTTCCCTAAATTTGTTTAATTAAACCATTTGCAAACCAACACAGTAGCATATGTGTGGCTGGTGTTGGTAAGTAGGCTACTAATATCTTTTGAAAAGGTTAAGCAAATAAATGAAGGCATGGCTAGTAGGCAAAACCACAAACTAGTGGCCATTGCATGCTGTAGGAATTAAAACACAACTTTAATTCTTTCTCTGGACAAATAATAATAATAGTAATAATAATAATAAACGTATGTTCTTTCATTGTTTTGATAGGACTTGTCGCCTCAGACTGGCTAAGGCAGCCATTCTGACTTTCCAGCAAGAGGCAGGAAGAGAGACGTTAAAAACTTCAGGGGGAACGAGGTGCAAGGAAAGCCCCACTGTGTTGTGCATGTGCTGAACTCTTCTCCATTTTTCTTGGGTATGCACAATGCTTACTGGCAGCTGTGAAGACTTTCAGTATCACATCTGTTATTTTAAAACTTTGTATTTTCTTCATAAATTAGTTAGATTGTACCATGGATCTGTACATACATGCTGCAGAAAGAAGGAAGAATAAAGATGTTGCACCCAAAGCTTGTAATGAAACATCAAACTCTGGTAACGATAGAAAGAAGGGTAACACCTTCCTCTGCACTTGACAGCTCTACAGAGCATCACCTACCCCATCACAGCATGCCACCGCCTTCCTGTGATGGTGATTGTGAGGACACGGGTCCTCACTTCATTACTTTGGTCTATCCACAGCACAGACAAGCTCATCTGCTGGCTGCCCGTGTATGTATGCAAACCAGCAAGGTTTTGAATCCCTTGCTGGAGAGCCCTCCCCATCTCCTCACAGACATTGCACAGATGCAGTGTGCTGCAGAAAATATGAGCTGCATCCAGCAGGCCTTGCAAGCAGCACAGCCATGCCTTCAGTGCACCAGATGTGTGCTCCACTGATGGCTCAGCACTCATAAACTGTCTTCTCCCAAGTGCTTTGATTTCAGCATTTAACTTCTTGAACCAGAGCAGTGCATCTGGTTTTCTTTAAAAAGGGATGCTCGGCCTGGCTGTGATGATCCTGGATGCAAGAGCGGCTATCTCATTCCGTGCAATAAATCAGCATGGCCAGAAAGCACTGAGGTAGAAGGGAGAGGGACACAGTGTGTGGTCTTCCCTCTGGCCCCAAAGGAGGGAGATGATGGGCCCATCCCAGAGAGGCAGGAAACCACCACCGAGCATGATTAATGGCTATCAAGATCTACTCACAATCATGCTGTCTGGAGGATTTGTCTGACCTCTTGATCAGAGAGATGAATGAGTTCATGTTAAGGAGACCCTTCTACGAATTGCAGGTAATGATAGCACTTCACTAATTAGCACAGGCCGCTCCCACCTCAGAGCTGTTGTCTATAAATTGCCTCCAAAAGCCAGTAGAAATTCCTGGATCAGGTTTTTCAAGCTTTTCTCTGAAACCAAGAAAGCAGAAGCCTTTCTTGCGTGCTGGAGAACTGACTAGAAATGGACCAATAGAATAGGAAAACAAAGCCATTTGACCCAAATCCCATTTTGAGGTGTCAAAGAGAAACTGTTGTATCACTTCAGAAATATACAGACAAAGCCACTATTTCAGTTTTTTCCTCAGCCTCCTTGTGCCTCTCACATCCCCATTAGCCACTGCTGTGGGGGTTAATAAAGGAACGAGTAAGCTCAGCAGCAGGCAGTGCAAGTGACGGTCCCAAACGTGCAGACCAGCTTCAGGAGGCTAATTGCAACAGTATGAGCTTGAGGATCCCTGCTCAGAAGTCTCTCAATTCTAGTATTGCTTACCAAGAGCTCACTGATACCTTTTATTTTCCTACCCTCCTGTTACTCTTTTCTCCATTGCCATGGTTTCAGCCTGTGGTATTTCACTGAACTATTTCCAGCTTGTTAATCATTGACCCGTCCCTATGGTTCACCTCCTCCTGTCTCCTGCCTTTAAGATATACCCTGTAACCTGTCCCTCTGCTTAAAAGTTGTCTGTAAAATACAATAAACCTCCCCAAAAGCCATTTACCTACCCAAATAGTGACCCATGTTCTCTGCCTGAGAGAAGAGAGAGAAGGATGGCTAGACATACATGATCATCCAGTCTCTCCTTCTTGTGTTAGCCATCGGCTCCAAAACTCAGTGTGGGTATTTGCACTGGTCTTCTGGCCAAATATAAGGCTGGACCCTTACTCCATTCACATTATAATTTGTCCTATGATTCCATACATTAGTAGCCTGAACAGGCCAGAATCAGACCTGAATTAAAAGAAGGGTTTGGGAAGCTGGAGGGGTGAGTGCAGGTTCAGCAGGTGAAGATAAGATGTAAGGAATCCGTCTCCCCTCACCACCCCAGGATCTTTACATCCTCCATCCATGCAGACATGTAGAGCTGCTTTCCCTCCTACCTGCTTATAAGCAATCCTCTCTCTTGCAGGAGCTGACTGACTCTGTGACCCTCTCTGTAACTGGAGCGTGTATTATATGCCATGCAGTTTGGGATAGGGAATTCAAGAGCCTTTGAGACAAGGCTTGGCATACCTGCTGCTGCAGGAAGGAAATGGAGGGTGCTCCTTGTGCTATGAGGAGACATCAGCCCCGCAGCAGCAGCCCCACACCATCCTTCTTTCTGCATTGGTGGCAGCCTCAACAGAGCTGCACAGGACCAAAATGAGGGACAGCAGCTGGAGCATTGCCTGCTAGTCGTGGCGGATGATTTGGTCATTCAGCTTGGTCACTGCAGCTCTTCTCTCTCCCAGTCTCCTCTCTGCTTTCCATCTCATCTACAACTATGATGTTGTTGGGCAACTTTCTCGTTCGTTGTTGGTGAAAGCTCCTTCCTGTCTCCATTCTCAGCTTAGGGGCAGAAGAAGAGAGCATGCCACCTCAAATGTATTACTGCAGGAGAGGAAACAGGACTTACCAGCAGGCCTAACCAATTCACCTCCTCTTCCTCCCTCTTCTGCCTCTGTCCAAGTCTAGCCTGCAAGTGTACCCAGAGTCTGCCAGCCATTTGCAGCCAGCAGCTGGTATGATGTTCCTCAGAGGGGACCCGAAAAGCAAGTGGGCTGAGCACAAATGTGCTGCCCGATCATATAGCATAAAGGAAAGCTCTAAGTGTGCACACAGCAAAGGAAATTTTGCCATGGGTACAACTGTTAACACTTTAAAGTTGTTTTATAAGAGCGTCAGACAAATTTGAAACAGCTGCTCTGTATGCTTTTCATTTCCAGCAGCGATGTTTTTTTTTTTTTTTTTTTTTTGTTTTGTTTTTTTAACTTGCTATAAAAGAAATTGGTGCTGCTGTTGTTTACAAAATTACCCAGGCTGCACTTATGACTTCTAACTACTGATCTTGCTGTGCTCACATGGACACCAGAAATGGCAAGATCAGGATTTCCTCAGCTAATGGTGGTGCCACAGTCCTAAAAAAGCTGAATATTGAGTGCACTGTGGAAGAGAGCAAGCAGGGGCATAAGGGGAGAATCACAGGCTCCCAACTCACATTTTCCTCAGACCTTTTGTCATTGAACTACTGAGCACTTTCTCGTGCCACTAAGCAATTAAGCCTCCCTGACATTGTGGCGCTTATGAAGGAATTGCTGCTCATCTCAGCTGTGCTCAGAAGCACCAGGTCAGGAGTCAGAAAACTGATAAACCCACTGGGGGGCTTGGAAACGTGTTCTGATGCAGATTTCCCCATCCGACATCTTCAGAGATGCTGAGGAAAGAGCAGGAACAGCTCGTCTTCAAACAGATTGCTAGGGGCAGGCACCTTCCAGTTTAATGAAGACCAGACTGTTTTATATTTATACAAGGTCAAGGCTTTATTATGCTTGTTTATCTACCTTAGAGCAGGACCCAGAAGACCTAGGTGCAGAGAAGGACCCTTTGGTCTAGTATTGTGGAAATACTGAAGAGAAGCCAGGAAGCAAAGAAAATAGATAAATATCACGCATTTTCCACCTTTCCATTTCATTATATTCTTTTGCCTTGAGCTCCCTTTTCAAATGAAAGGAAGTTCCTAGTGCTTTATTTACTTTTAACGCTTTCATTTATAAACCAAGTAGTTGCATCAAAGATGATTTGGGATGCCTCTCTGTTAAGTGATGCTGAACATGGGGCAAAGGACAGAGGTCTTGGGGGTTGCAAAGGAAGCACCCATGGCACAGGCTCTGAAAGAGGACGTAGACCCCTGTGTGGGTTGCTGTATTGGGAGTTCAGCGACATGAATGCTATTACTAGATCTGCAGGTGACTTCTTGCATGACACCAGACAGTTTGTTTCACTGTCTGTGAAAGCAAAGGCTGCTTTTCTCCTGGTAATATTGCTGTGATAATGCTTACCTTTAAAAAAAAAAAAAAAAAAAAAAAAAAAAAAAAAAAAGTGCTTGGAGATCGTTTGCTAAAAAGAGAAAAGGGCTCTCAAAGGCTAAGAATGGTTTTTGCTGAGTCTGCTGTCTATGATTAGGAAATGCCTAGCATGATGTGACCATCATTACACATTCATGAGTCTCACTGTTTACAAAAAAAAAAAAAGTATCAGCTTATATAGAACATCTGCAGGTTTATTTTTTTCTGTGAATGATTTCATTCTTAGTCACTGTCACACCTGTGTGGGGTCACTATTATCCCCTCTCCTTTCATTAAATCATGCCCAAAGTTTTGCTGTTGTTTTAATATTTGATCTGCCATTTTTAAGATTAGCCTAGAATTTTTTGTTTAATTGCACTATATGGATATATTATATATATACATATCTATTTTATTTATTATTATTATTATTATTATTTTTTGCATTTGTGCTTTTCTCAAAGTGTCCTGGATTATATAAAGAGCAGGAAGAGGAAGTAATACATGTGTGAAATAAATAAGAGTATTATTAATGATAATTGCCTCTGGGTTAGTCATATCCTTGCAAATTGCATCTGGCTGTGTTAAGTTATTGCGTTCACCTTGGACTCTCCGTCCAGCCATTAATTGCAAAGAAATGCCACTCTTTTAGTTAGAGCAATAATACCAACAATTTCTCATTTCTAAAATTGCCACCCAATAAAGATTCTGCTTCCAGACTGTTGATGAGATGTATGAGCATTTCCATTTCAGAAAGCAAAACCGAGGCACAGAGAGATTTAAAACAACATGGAAAAGATGTCAAAGTCCTGACTCCAAATTCTGTGCTGCGACTATTTAAACTTTTCTTTTAGTGTTCAAATGCATGTTTTATGTTTCAAAAAAGATGAAGCTATGAAAACCTTCTCATCTACATGACTCATAAGTTGATAATTCACAGATGATTCTATTTCTTTTGCTTCATCAACACAACCAATGTCGAGAGCCAAGAGGAACTCAGCTTGCCTTCTTTAATCTGGAGGCTTCCTTTGAGTAGGAAAGAAGCCTGGAGTCAGATTCATCGAGGCCCAAGCCAGAGGCTAAGGTGCGGGCATGCCTGTCTTCAGATTGCTTGCACTGACACCTAACTCAGACTAAACGAATAAGCAAATCTTGAGGCATTCAGCTGGATCACACCCTGCTATGCCAGCTGCATACAAAGAACCAAGATATGCTTTTCTAATGCAGAAAATGAGATGAGCTAAGCATTGTAAAGCAGGCATTTGAAAGGCTGACAGCTCTAGTCCTGATTCAGCCAAAAGAATGTGTGCCAGTCTCGGGCAGGGTTTAGTCGCCTTTTTCAGGGTCCCATCTGTGATGCTGACTTGCTGCAGGTTAATTTCTTCATGGGCGATAGCCTATGCCGCCAGGCTCCTGTGAATCATTGTAATTGTTCACCTTTATAGCTAGATATGACTACGGCTCAGACATGTCGTCTCCATCACCCTTTTCCACATGCTCATTTTACTTTTCAACCTCAGTAGAGGGTATAACAAGAATGATCTTCCAAAAGAAAAGATTTTGCTATGAAGCATATCAGCCTACTGGAGAGGAATAAAAAGTGGTGATTATTTCAATCAGCTCAAGAGTCTCTCTTACAGATTGGCACCACATGAGTCACTTTTATCATTTTATGGTAATTTAGATCTCAAGATGAGAAGGAAGATGTACAATACTTGTGGCATTCTCCACCTGCTCTACTTCATGGTTGTGCACATGTATCTCAATCGGGCAATCATGTTTATACCAAAATAAACAACCCAAAACGTTCTGATTGTACACAGGTACAACTCTTTCTAGTATATACGAAGAAAGGGAACACTTGAGAAACAACACTACTTAATTGTTGCTTCTAAATCTGGTAGAGTTCTGCCTCCTGATCCTGAGAAGTCTATTACCTCATCTAATCCTGCATTGTGGCCCCACTGAGAATGAGCCGAAGCACCTCAGCAAGAGGCAAAAAATCAGACTTCACCACGAGAACATTTTCTTTATTTGACCTAAGCATTTCTACCCTTCAAAATATATCTTTTACATCTTTTACTGAACTCTGTGTGTTCTGCTGGTAAATACCTTCCACGTTGCTATTTAAGATATGAATAAATGGCTATGACCTCTTTCCAAACATAATCATTCCCTGGCCAAACTGTAAACATTACATTTTTTAAGCATTTCATTGTCTGCAGACTACATGTATTTTGGTTGCTCTTCTCTGCATTCTGTGATTTTTCTGCAATAAGATGCCGAGAGAAAAGCTACAGGGTGACTACAGTCTCATTAGGCATTACTACTTTCCCCCTCCATTTCATGCATTCGGATAAGCAGAACTAAAATTACATTAGCTGTTTCTGTTGGCATAGAGTTAAATTGTTGCTCACTGTTCTGACATAACCACTTTTCAAGTTACTTTCCTACTAAATAGTGTTTTTTTTTTTTTCTTTCTTTCTTTTTTTCCGCAACTAAATACATATTTCCTCACCAAGGTTGAAACATGCCTTCTTTTAACTGGACCATATGATGACTTTCTGAGTATGAATATTCCCACCCCTACCCAACTAATGTCTTGCATAAGCTTCCTAGGTGCTGCTTATCCATTTGTTTGCACATGCTTATACATTAGTTCAAAAAGCATCCAGGGCTTGGACTCTCTGGAATTAAAAAAAAAAAAAAAAAAGGAAAATGTCAGTAACTAAACTCCTCAGGGAGCCAGAGGCCTGGCTCAATAGATCTGTTGGAAGAATGGCTTGCATACTGTATGGAGGTTGTGATGCCTGGTTTATGACTGTATTAATTTTAGATCAGTTGAACCGGTTTTCTCCCAGCCAGCTTCCAAAGAGGCATCGCACACCAAGACTTTCCCTTGCTGCAATGTTGCACTACACAAACACTTTCTGGTGGTTGCAAATGGACTCATAAGACTAGAAGAAACATGACACAACACAAAACATTTAAAGGTTTAGAGAAGCAAGTTCAGATTAATGTAATAAAATTTCCAGAAGCAATGCTGAATGATACATCAGTAATTTATACCTTGTGCTACTTAAATAAAATAGGAAATACCACAATTATTGAAAAACAGTGTGGCAGAAGTTATTCTTTAAAAAAATCCAAAATATTGTTTTAGACATAAGGCATTACAGCACCAAAGCACACATGCTCCCTCTGCTCTGTCCCAGAGTGTTCACGTATACTAGAAGCTAAAGATTCTTTTTTCCCTTCAGATTATTCCTGATAGGGCATCAGTATTGGGCAGAGCTAAATTGTTGTTGAGGTATCTTCACTGTAATTGTCTTATATATATACATACTTCTTGCAATACCATTATCTCTGAACTTATGCTTTTCTTTGTGTTTAACTTGGAATAAATTACCAGACCACTATAGGATTTTTAAAAACCTGAATTGCTCCCCAAACCAGAACTTTGACGTTAAACCCAACATAACTTTACAAAATCAAGTTTATTTGGAATGACACAAGTGTACCGAGCAAGATGACCACAGAGAATGCTCCTCCATGACATTTGTAATGGCTGAAAGTTAATTCAATTTTAATTGCAAATCAGGACATATGAACTAACTATCAAATCATCTTTAAAAATAGACAGCAGGTACTGCTTAAGTGAGGAGAGTTTACAGCCTCTGGTAACACTATAGGTAGCCAGCACATAAGGGACGATTTTAATATTCAGTTGACTTACTGGTTTAAAGGGCTGAGTTAATGAAGCTGGGTCTGTTTTACTCAAGTACTCACTTCTTTCGGTGCACTCGCAGTGCTGCCTCAGCAGTGAGGCTCCTCCAAGAGCTGTGCCAAGAGGAAGCTCTCACACCCCATTGCACAGGGCGCTCGCTACACAGCCACAGACTACTTCCAGAGGGCTGGCACCAGTTAATCTGTCAATGAAAACTCTCTACACACATCCTGTCTCCATTGTACTGCTTCGATCTTACACTCCATGATGCCTTCAAAGTTTCTGCTGAGGAAGAGCAAGGACTGATTGAGCTACTGAAGTCATAACAGCCCGGCGGGTGCATCAACAGGGAGTCAGTCAGCCTCAGCCCCGACGGTTGTTGGATAAACCAACTGCTATTAGTGATCTCAGTCACAAACCTCTCTCTTCAGAAGCAGCCTGTTTACATGAGTTGAATTAAATTTCAACATGTTAAAAAGTTTAAGCTTGTCTCTGTGTATTCCATTTTTTTTTCTCTGCCATGTATTAATTTGATAGAAAAGTCTTACAGATGGTCAATATTTTAGTTAAAAGGTTTCTGGCAGAATTAATTAGCTGTTCACAGAACATACATACTCCAGGATTTGTTAACAACATTTATTACTTTCAATGTTAAACATCCTTGGGTTTAGGTTCAAAGTCAAAACCTAAGATAACAACGCCTCAAGAACGTATTATAATTAAACTTGCCTAATCACCACACCAGTATTTTTCCACACACCATTTTTCAAAAAGAGATCAAAAAAGCAATTTCTGGCAGGGGGTCGGTACTATTTCCACTTCACAGACAAAAACAAGGTACAGTAAGACTGCCACTTGCCCCAGGCCTCTTGCTGAACCTGCGCTGTGAGTACAATGCCCATTACTCAGCTTCCAAGTCCAGATGCTGGAATTCCCCTCTCCCTTCCCGGTGCAGCCAGCTGCAGCGAGGTGCCCGCCGCCCACCTCTCTGCTCGCCCTGCTTCACCCCGGCCATTTCCCCTCCTCTGGGGCCAGAACAGGAGGACCGCGTTGCCCCCATTCCCACTGCTGACACCAGCCCTGGCTTCCTCAGACAGCCAGAAACAGAACACAGGAAACCAGCGTGCTTTAGGAACGTCACCAATTTTATTTCACAGTGAGGCAAACACCAGGCGGCGGCTGCATGAGGCGGCGGGCTGACAGCGGCCCGGCCCCAGCAGCGTGGTGCAGGCCCCGGGCCCCTCTAGGCCACCGGCCCACTTCCGCGTCGCGGGCCTACCGCGCATGCGCGGCCACGGCCGGCCGGCCCCCCTCCCTCGGCGTTCGCCGGCTGTACCACTACGGCGTAACGTGTCGGTGGGAATAACACGGGATAGAGCAGCCAGCAGGCCCTGAGAGCCCAGGCAGCCCCTCGTAGCCTCCCTACGGAGATATTTATTCAATTCTCGAGTGTACGGGCGCCTCCTAAGCTCGCTTCTCCCCTCGTTTCCACCCCCGCTCAATACCGCCTCCCCCCGGGGCAGCACATTGGTACAGGCGCCTCCCAGCTGATCGGGCGGCTCGGCGAAACCATCCCGCTTAGCCCGGGGGGGAGCCGAGGTGCCGGAGCCGGGCCCGCGTCCGTGTGTGTGCGCGTCGCGGGGAGGGGAGGGGGGGGGGGGGGTTTTGTTTTGTTGGGGGCGCGGCGGGGGGGGGGGGGGGCCGGGCGCCCCCCGCCGCGGGGGCCGGGGGGGGGGACGTCACAGCGGGCGGGCGGCACCGCGGGCCCCGCCGCTAGGGCGCGGCCGCCCCCCCTCCCGCGGCCACCCCTCCGCCGCCTCTCCGGTGGTGGCGCCCGGCTCCAGCTGACCGGCCTGGAATCCCGGCTCCTAGCCCCGCCGCCCCCCCCCCCCCCCCCCCCCACCGCCCGCCGACCGCCGCCGCCCCGGCCCCGGCCCCGGCCCCGCTCCCGGCCCCGCCATGGGAGACGCCGGCAGCGAGCGCAGCAAGGCGCCCAGCCTGCCGCCGCGCTGCCCCTGCGGCTTCTGGGGGTAAGCGAGGGCCCCGCGGGCCGGGAGGGGGCTGGGCTGCGGCCAGGCGGGGCGGCGGCGGAGGTTGGGGGGGGTCCGGGGATGAACCGGGAACGGGCAGGGGAAGAAGGGGAAAGGGGCAGGGGCCGGGCCTGTCCCGGCGGCTGAGCCCCGGGGAGAGGCAGGGGGGAGGGGGGTGGCAGCGTTGTGCCCCCATAAGTGTGGGTTTGGGGCCCTCGGGTGGGGGCTTGGGGGGGCAGGCCCGGCTGCGAGCCCCCCTCGGGGTCCCCGAGCCTCCCCCGGGTTCCCCCCGAGCCCCCCAGGCTCCCCCCGCCCAGCCCCGCAGGCAGCGGGGGGGCTCCCGCTGCTCCCCCCCCTTAGGCCAAGGGGGAATGCGGTGCGAAATGGTGGTCCCGGCCCCTCGGGGAGCCCCGCGCCGCTCACGGCCTGCCTGGCTGCGGGCTGGCCTGCTGCCGAAGGGAGAAGTAGGGCCGCTGTGAGGTGGCCGAAGGTGGGGGGAAAATCCCCAGCCAGGCCCTCGCTAACCCCCTGCCCAGCCTCGGGTCCTGGATGCGCTTCCATCCCTGATGGACGCTTCCATCGCGGATCGCTTGTTATATTTTAACTCAGGCGTATCATGGCAGGTGGTTTGCTGCCAGACACACGCAGTCACAAAACGCCCCTCAGCTATCTCCCAGAAACGTTAGCCCCTAACGCTCCTGCTGAGGAAAAGCCCAAAGAACACGCAGCCAAATGGACTTCTGAGGGCTCGCCTTTTGCTTGTCTGTGGTTGTGCCTGCCTGGGATTTATGGCGTGCGATTTGAGGTGCTGGGGGGGGGAGTGCAGGCTGGGAGGAAGGAGATGCAATGAGTGATTTAGCGGTGTTGCTGTACGTGGGGTGCTTCCCCTGGAGTGGCAGAAGATTAAATGAAACCCGTTTTCGTGAGTTATGACAAAAAACACGAAGTGCAACATATGCCGTGGCCCTGTCGGGAGCGATTACGCGAGGCGTCTTACAAATATACAGTAAATTGTTTTGTTAATTTCTGTTTTCTCAGTCTTCCCTGTTTGGAACTGATGCTCTCTGCAGTGTAGAGGGGAGCAAGTCGCTGCTGTCTCAGAGGCAGCGCTGACTCGTGTAACCTGATCTTGACGGGAGAGTCACAGAAAGTTGAAAGTGAACTTTTCCTCTGGGCTGAACTTTGGGGCTAGTTCAGAGTGTTGTGATAATGAGACAAAAATCTGGTGCGTCGTGTTTGGGGATCTGGTTAATGGTGACAGGAAGCCCTCAAGAAAACCCATTGCCTTTAAAGCCATTACTCTTTTCTTAAAACCTACGTTTCCCTTGAACAAACAATTATCAAAATGCTATTTCTTGCTCCCTTTCTACCAGGTGCCTTCTGATACTCATTGGCAAGCTTTGTATCTATATTTTCATTTTGAAAGATGAATAAATTGCACCATCGGCTTCCACTGATGGCTTGCTGTACTTCTCTATTGAAGAAACTTAAGTGTTGTCTTGTCGTTATTCACCTGGGCCTTGCCAGTGCTTGAAAAGATCTGCTGGTAAATCTGTATGGACATGCCCTTGTAGCAGCGTTGCCCTGGCAGGAGTACTCATGGTGTCACAGTTTTATGCCAGCCTTCTGAAGAAAGTAAGTCATGCTAGGAAAAAGGCTTGTGTGCTTCTGAAGTTGTAATTATGCTGCTCTCGGTGTCAGTCAGGGTTATGCCAGCAGCATGCCTTAAAGAGGATGGAGTTGTCTTGGTGACCTTTATGTTGCTTTGACACTTGGAATAACAGGGCCATGCTTGCCTTTTCTCTACAGGATTATATAATTTAATACTCTGAGAAGTTTTGAACTAACTTGGTGAAATAATTTCTATGACCTTTCTAAATAAAGGCATGCGGAGGAATAGTTGTGCTTTGTTTCCTGGTCTGCATCAGTCCAGCTATGGAGAATCCTTGGATGGCTGCTCACGAGTGTGCCTGAACTGTGCAGGCTGCAGAAGAGTTCATTGCCAGCGGGTCAGACCGTTGGGTCTAGGTGTTACCCAGTACGCCCTGTGGCCGAGCATATAAGATAGTGTTGGGGCTTGGTGGTGGTGGTTTTGTTTGTTTCATTTTGGCTTGATTTGTGTTTAATGTTAGCAGCGCCATTTATGGTGAGATGAATACTTCTGCAGTAGTCCACAACCATAGACAGCGTTAAAGAAAATACAGAGAAAGCCCTTAAAATTGAGGTAAGCTGTGGATCTTGGGCTGAACTTTGCCCATCGATGCATAGTCATGAAGTAGCTCCTGGAGTACATACTGGTGTAGTGGTGTTGTGCAAAGAGTTAACAAGAGAGGACTGTATATATACTATTGCATTAAAGTTGGAGGGTTCTTTTAAAATGCTGGGTTTCGTATTAGAAATTCAGATCCTGTAGGTTGCAGGAATCTCTAGTGACTGGAAAGCTACTAAACTCTTGATGTTTCAAGATCTAAGAGACTGAAAAATGAACAACTGAAAGAAGGGACTTGAGTGAGCCTGCTCAGAACTTCTGAAACATCTGCTTAAGGTCAACAACTAACGTTTTCTTACCTTTTGTGGAAGATCACAGAAGCCATCCTTAAATCTTCTGCAGACTTCCCCTTCTCTTTAGTATGTCCAGTCTGTCATTTTTGCTCCAGCGAGGTTCAAATGGAACACGGAGATGATCTTTATATTTTTACAAGATCATCTCCCACAGATAGCCTCAATTGGGCAAACCTCATCTGTATTGATTTATTTATGAAAAATTCACACAGCTTGCTGTTTGGAAATATTTTACCCCCTGCTCTTTCTATTTTTATATCTTAAACTTCAGTGAGTTGCAACTGTTTCGCTTTTTATTGGAATAGTTTTTGTGTATAAAGGTTGGAAAGGGTGCAGTGCGCAAGATGTTATTTTAGATTACTTCATTTAGGGCTTATGCTGTGCGTAGCTTCTCATTCTTATGATCTGGAAGAATTCCTTCTTTTTCTGATTAACAGACCATGCAAATTTCTTTTTCTTAGATGAGTGGATTTCAGGAACCAGTCCTTTCTGACATATATAAAATCTTCAGCTCTGTGTTAATAAATACATGAAAATATGGCTATATGTGTATATTCCAGTTAAGCCACTTTGCTTGTTAGAGATGAGGCATAATCCTTTAATGAACTTCGTGTTGGCAGTTCCCCATCGGCTTCTGCAGGACTCGGCAAAGGTTTCACTTGCGTGTAGCTCGTCAAAGGGCAGGGGCTTTTACTATTACACTGTTATATGCGTGGATGAGCCTCGTGAGCTAAAATACTCCTTGGCTGGTAGGAGCAAGTCAGAGAGGGTAATGCTGCTGTGAGTCTGTTTGTACTGTAGTGAATGCTGATGTTTTTTCTTACGGTCCAGATGATGCCAGGCCATTGCGTTTAGTGCCTTAGAACCAGAAAAGAAGGGAATATGTTAATGGACATAAAATAAATGAATTCCATTCTTGAAATGGTGGCAACCAGCAGGAAGCTGATTGAAAACACAGTATGATTAGTTTCATCTCATCTTATTTCTGGCACTATAAGGTACTGTAGTCAGCTGAAACTGATGGCAATGCTGTTTGAGAACATGCCAGCAGGGGTTTTGCAGGATGATACCATTTGTTCTGCCTTCTCTGACACTGCGTGCATCATAGACGTGGTGAGGCATTGTGCCCCAAGCATTGTGTGCAGACCCAATCCAGAGTTTATTTTGGAGTCTGGATTTTCCAGTTACTTGTGTATCACCAGGCCCTGCCATGCCAGACTGGCTCTTCGCTCAGTTTTGTTTCCTAAAATTAAACGCTTGATCAAGTGGTGAATCATTTAACCTAAGCATGATGAGTTTATAACTATATATCACCAAAGCTTTTTTTTTGTTGTTGCTTATAAGCAACTAATGACAAATATATATATATATGTGCCATTAATGAGCCTCCTCTTTGGCTAATCTTTTCCTTCTTTTTTCATGGGTGATTGCAGCTGTTCATTCCATAGGAGCTCTCAGTGACTGGCCATTTATACTTTCTAACCTCATAGGCTGTGTACGTCATCCTCAATGAATAATGCCTTCATAAACCTAATTTTAAGTACTATTGAAACACTCCATAGATGTTCCTAAGCGAGGCTTGATGAAACTGTAGAAATAGGTACCTTTCCCACTGACAATTAGTTTTTGCTGGCCTTGAACCGTGCAGTTACTTAGCCAGGCTTTCACTTACTCTGTCTTTGGATCAGATGCTAGAAAAAGTAACAAAATTGGCAGCTTCTGCAGGTCAGTGCATCCAGTACCAGACAAGTTATCATTTATTAGCCCTCGGTATTAACTGAGGTCTTTGAGTGCCCAAGGAGGACACAACCAGTGCCCGGATAGCCACAAGTGGGTGGTGCTGTGCGAGGGGCAGGGTGTCTCTGCAGTGCTGCTGATGACAAGGAATGTCAATTCTTTCAATTGTGATGCGTTGATTCGAATCAATAAATAAATTAATGGTGCTTATGTTTTAGGAAGGCTCATTCTGACTGTGCTGTACAAGACCCCAAACGTGTTTTTGTAAGAATAAAGGCTTACTTGCTTTTATTGCTTTCAAGTGTGCTATAATACAAGTAAAATTAACTTTCATAGAATTACACAAACATTTATAGGCCATCTATTACAGTGAGCCAGAGTTGGTTTGAATCAGGTAATTAATTTGCCTGAAGTGGTCCTTATATTTTGTTTTGGCTTTAGCTTATGGCTAAAATACTTGAATTTCTTTTTATATGCTATAAATGAATTTATTTAATACTATGTTAAATTCTTGGGTGAAAGTGAGCGGAGCAGTTTGTAGTTAAAGCCGTCATTAACTGCTGCGAGGTAGGTGCATTGCACAAATTAGGAGAAGAAAATATTTAACTAACAGAAACAAAAGGCCTCATGAGGAATTGCTCTAGTCACAGCTTTTCTAAGGAAATGCTACAGAGGATGTTGAGAGACTTTGGAGAGATGATCATTTTTATTTTTATTTTTAACTTGGATTTAAATTGTAGAAGATACTGGGAACTATGAGACATGGAGAAGCTTCTATCCAAGGAGACAGCGGAGAGAAAAATTGGACTTTGTCATGTTCCCTGTTTGAATAACAACACACAGAATGGAGAACAATAGATTGTGAGGTTCTCGGGGCTTCCCTCAGTCATAATACATCTAGCAGAGCATCTCAACTGAAGTCAAAAGGTTGACTTTTTCTATACAGTGAACGATTGGCTCTTGCAACCACGTTCACCAGGAAGATATTCCGTTTTGGATCGAGGCTTAGCTTTCTTTTTTGCTGCAGAAGCTGACCTTTGGGAGTAGGGGTTACTGGCACTTGAAGTAAAAGCAGATGAATTGGATTTAATATTTTAACTGTAATAAGCTCTCTTCTAGGAATGTGAAAACAATGCTTTCTTTTGCGGTGCTTAACAGAATAGACAAAACAGAAAGGAGATTTTGTTATTTAACAGAAAACAGCTGTTGTGGATCACGCCAGAGATGCATCCAGCCCCGACTCTGATCTGGGTGGTAAGTGATGCTAGGGAGTAAGCATAAGAACAGAGCAGGCATGCAGCGATGCTTATCTCGGTATATTCCTCCTTGGCTTCCGGCAGTCTGACAGGAGGTTGTCCTCCGTTTTATAGGTGTATGGCTTAGCAGGTCTTAATTATTTTTTATCAATTTGCATAATGACTTCTTGAATCCTTATGTGCTCTTGACCCTCACAACGTCCTGCAACAAGTAGTTCCATAATCTACCCGTGCTCTTTATGGGGGGGGGGGGAAAGTAATTGATTTTGTTTCCTTTAATCTTGCTGTGTGATAATTTTAAGGAGTGAATAAATTCAGACAGCTGGTGTGTGAGGGTGTTTTGTTTAAGAAGATCCAAAAATAGGCCTGCTTGATTAAAACTGTCTGTTTACTTCTTCAGGGAAGCCAGAATTTGAGAAAACAAACACTTGCTTAAACTATGAATTTATTCAAAATCTTCATACAAAATGTTGTAGAAATACTTCCTAATTATAGATCGATGCGGTGCTAATTATAGACAGCTGTATCCAGCACCTTTTAATCTAACCAAATTCCTCAGTGGTCAGAATGAAATTTGGTTTCGTTCTGCTGCTTCTACTGGTGGAGCAAAGAGGGATGAAGCAGGGTTTGTGTGCTGCTTTTTGAAGCTTGGAGGAGTTGAGAGTAAAAAGTTGCTGTGTCTGTGTCACCGGCCAGGTGTCCATCTTCATGTCAGCGTCATCTTCGTTTTGTTTGTAAACTGTGATTAGCTGAAGGTATTAGCAACGATTATTCCTCAGGTAATGCCATGAAATATCTGTCATGCTAGTAAAATGTTCAGCTGTTGTACGGCTGCATAGGTGCATCGTGTTTTGTCTATTGCTTCACTTCGCTGAGCGTGCTTCAGGTTGTCTGACATTCCTAATGGTAAGTCCAGGCTGCTTGAAGGTTATAACATAGGTATCGGTGTTGAGGACATCCTGCTCTTGTTCTTAATTGCGTAAGCTTTAACCATTTCAACATCAAACTTCCACAGAAATGTTAATGTAGCTGCCGTGTGTCGGGCTCACAGGGCCCAACGTGTCATATGGAAGCCTCAAAATGATGGAAGCCTCGCAAGCCAGTGTTTCCTGTAGGATGTTGGAATTGCAGTGATGCAAAGCATTAACTTCAGAGAGTGATCCATGATGGGTATATGCATTAGAGATGTTTGGTTTGGACTCCAATATTTTCATTAACATGCTATGCCAATTATTAATGGCTTTTAAAATTATTTTAAATTAGAAGTTTGTGTATGTAAATAAACACAGGCTACTTAAGAGGCAGTTGGTGGAAATTATCGATGTGATGTATTTTCTCAGTGAAATGATGCTTATATTCTTTAAAGTTTAAAATGCTACAGTGCTCCTCTGTATCTCCTCAAATATACAACCTTGCCTGGCTCACTTTGGGTTTTTAAAGTGTTGGCACAGTCTCTTGTGGCAGTTTTGGACAATATTTGACCTTGACTACAGTGAAACTCTTATCTGGATCTCAGAGAGAAGCTTCATATTCAGTTTAGGCAGGTAAATCAGAATGATCTGTTCTCTCCCCCCTTTTGCTCAGATGGCACTATAGATGCCCTTCCTGTCTGTTCAGTGTCATCAGGGCTCGTTAGCATGGAGTCCTTCCTTTATTTTTGGAAGAAGAATTAAAAATCAGGCATATTTGCAGCATGGATTTACTTTCCTAGCTGCCAGATTTGTGAAGGAACGTAGGTTTAAGTGGGGGTGTAAACTAATTTAACACTTTTAAAATAAAAAATATTGTAACTCAGAAGTCAAACAGCTATGTATACATAGTTCCATTTCCTGTAAATTATTCTTTACCCATATATAGGAAAATGTCTTAAATGAAAGATTTTAATATTCTAAGAGTTGGAGACCCAAGGCACTTGCAGTTGTCTCTTCAATTCCTCTGTTAACGGTATCTGAACAGAAGCATCGTGGAAAGCACAGTGATACCTGTATGGAGAAGTTGTATTAGGAACTTGTGGATGATTTTTTTACGTTTAATGGGTTCTCTGGGGTCTTCCAGTTGTGTGCAGCAGGGACCTGCCCTTTGCCAGCCTCGTAGGGGTTTGATTCAGTTCCTGCCACTTAACCTGGCCACTGTACACGTGCTCAGAACTTGAACGATGTAGGTCAGTGTGAGGAAGGTAAATTTCAGTTTCTTAATGCTGTAGTATTTTCATGTGTGCATTAGGGGAATTTATTTTTAAAGTGACTTTCACTGACATTGTCATTTAATCCATAAATGTTGGCCAGCATTAGATTGGCAATGTTTATTTGGTGCAACTTAGAGTAATTGTAAGGCATGAAAAAGTTTGAATGGAGCTAAAAACTGGCTTTCTATAATTTTAATAAGCAGTCAGACAAACTGTGAGAGAGAGGGTTGGTGCTTACCACCTGTACTTTCTAACTCTACTGATGTAGTGTGGTGCTGGGTGAGTTGTTTGAATTGGGGCCTGCTTTGCAATGTATACATTTAACTTCTTGTTTGAATGAAGAAGTTCTATTTAATTCCTAAGCACTTAAGATAGCCTCCTAATCGTTCAGGATCCAAAGCCATGTCCTCATGGACTTCATGTGACTTACTGAGATCAGCCCTGTCGCCGTAACAGCAGTGTTTTGATCCCTAATGATATGTTGGAAGTGTCTCAGGAAGTTGTGTATATAAAGGAGGTAAAATGCTGCCTTTTGGAAAGGATCCCTCAGTACTGGAGCCTGTGGTGTCCTTCTAACCGTTGATCAGAGTGATTTTTTGGCCAAAGGTACTATCAATATTAGTCTAGATTGTTGATAAATCGATTGTGGGTCTTCAAAACTTTTCTTCAACAAATATCCAGTGTTGCTCAATAAAATGCATTTTTAGCTAGAGAAAGGTGAATCTTAGGTCAGGTATTGCTGACAAGAGTTTAACGTCAGCTGTCAAGCTCATTGTTAATGTCCTAGGGGGACTTTTAAAATCTCCTTCGTGGAACTACTGGACAAGAATGGTTTCATAAACTGTCCAAGTGTTAACACATGCTGAAGATAGATTTCTAGTGTTGCCCTGAATCGTTAACATATTAATATATTCAAAATCTAATAATTTCTATTTTTAGAATCAATTTTTGACTGCATAGTTCTTTGAAGGAATAAAACATTGGATATAATTTTAACATAGTGTGATTCTATAATAAAAGTGCCTTCCAGTTTTAATTTTATGTTAGTCTAAGTCAATTTTTAATAGCAAAATTCTTATGTAAAATACTGGATTTCACTTTTAAAAATGCTCACAATGTTAGGAGGTGGAAAACGTGGTGTGGATGAACCATCAGCTGAGCTATAATTGATAAAGGGCTTTTAGGGATAGTCCATATATACTCAATAACTTACCTCATTAACCTAGGTGCTCATTCTTCTTCTGAGCTTTTAAAAGAAAACAATTAACAACAGTACCCGAACACTTAGGATTTCTTCACATTGGAGCTTTGTGATTAATACTTGATTGCAAAGTAATTGAAATTAAACTTGCCTTGGAAATAATTAACTTAAGATGGAACAAATTGACTCCGCGTTTGATTTAAGGAAGTAGACCAGCTGATGTTTGTAACTCCTAGTGTTGTCCAATGCATGGAGTGTTTGTGATATTCTGAAATAGACATGCTAGAAGTGTTTCTTCTCTAGAATTAGTTATAATTCTAAGTCAGTTACATCTGGAGGTGTTGAATGTCACTCCATCCTCTTCTTTTGCTTGTAGTTTGTTAGTAGAGTCACTGGTTTTATTTTAGGCACTGGGCATTCCGCTGTTTTAACTTCTTGTTGGGTATGGTGATTCCAAATGTATAGGTAATGTTCCCTGAATGCTGAGTGCCATTCCCTTTTCTCTTCTATTTATTTAATAGCTAGAAGTCTTTGGCATTGAAGTTTGTTGGACCAAGTTTTTTCACGTGCATATTTTCCTTCATTAATGAATCACGTATCACTCTTCATTTAATTCCACAGCAGTTTAGGAGCCTTGAGTGAAAGACTTGATATAGCAGGGAGTGTTTACAGCTTCCCAAGCTCTGTCCTCTGTAGAGAGGTGTTTGTTTTAAATCAGCACTTGCTGTAAAACAGCGTTGACCCATTGACATGTTGTTTCCAAGGATATCCATGTTGAAGGAAGTGTTTGTGGTGGGTGGAGGAAGCTTCTTTCAATCAGAAGAGTTGCTATGCAATTAGAAGAGCAAGAACCGCCTGCATTACACATCTGCAAGGCTCAGGTAGTTTCGCAGCACTCTCTTGATGAAGATAGGACCCCATTATTATCCATTATTCTATGATGCAGTGTTTCCTTTTGCTATTAATGTTCTCATGTGACTAATCCAGGCACGACCAGAAATCTTTCTGGTGAATAATTAACGCTTCCTGTCCTGCTCAAGTGGCTTGTAAGGATGGATTCAGATAGTAAAGGAAAAAACACCATGATGTATGTCATTACAGAGTACGTTAAGCAAATGCGTTGCATCATGCTTTCAAAATAAAGTAAAATACTGGAAATTTCATCACTTACTGGCATAGCAGGAACTTTACTATTACAGGTTAGAATTCGGTTGCCTGAGCTGACATGTCCTCTGAAATGCATCTGAAATTCAGATAACTGCAATTACTGCCTGCTTTTGAAACCACTGTAACTGCAAAGCCAAACTAAACAGCACTAGGCCAGGGCTTGCAGAAACTGAAATCCGCAACTTTCAGACAGCGTAGCAGAGGTTGCTGTAGTTGTTGGTTTCCTTTTTTGTGTGTCTTCAGATCAGTTTCCCAGCACATTGCTAGGTGTCTGGATGACAAAAAGTGATTGAGCCACTTCCCTGTTGGTGTTCTTTCTGTCCTTATTATTTCTGTTGGCTGAATTAGTACTAGGTTGTTGACTTTTTTAGCAACATGTTTGTTGCAAACTTTAGCACAGAAATGCTTTTAAGTAGTCTTCATGTTGCAACTTTATGTGCATATAAATCTTGGAAGTGTTTTGTGTATATACATAGAGAATTATGACTTTCTTTGCAGTTTTTGATTAAAAAAATAAAAACTGAAATGATTTGTCCTGAAGTAGTCATTATAGTAGTTAGTGTAGCTGATGACTTAACTGTAGCACAGAAGACTGCTCATACACATTTATGAGTTTTGAGGATGCAAGAATCTCTAAGTATCTTTTCTTCAAACACAATTTGGCCTAATTATTCTAGTAGTATTTTGCTTGATACGAATATCATACAAAATAAAAGAGAAGGCTTGGGGTTTTTAGTTAGTTTTGAGGACTACGTATGGCCACTCAGCCAACAACTATTTCAGTGATTTTACGGACCATATATATTTGCACCACTAAGGTTTATGTGGTAAGACCGGTGCTCCAAAAACAGGGTTGCTCCTGAGGCTTCTATTCTCTTGGCGAGAGCAGTTGAAGAAGAGAGGAGGGGAAGTGGTCTGTGTAGATGATCCTAATCTTGGGTTTTATAGTTATTTGATTAATCAGCAGTGCTTTCATTTCTTCTGCTTAGTTTTCTTGTCCCTCATCATCTGTGCAAGACAAATTCTGAAGGTAGATTTTCCCTTTTTTTACATCAACTCAATATCCAGCTTGGAAAACGTTTTCTACCAGCTATCTGGATAAATGACCTAAGTTATTGCTTGCGTGACTTCTGTCGGTTATTTGGAGGTATGGTTCAGAAACTGTTGTTTCTGCTACAGTCAGCTAGCAAACACTGAACGTGGTATTACCTTTATCACAAAACGTGTTAGCTGATAGTTCAATTTGTACCGTCTAAAGAAAGCTACAGACTTGTTTGATTCACTTTGATTCTAGTTGAATTAGTCAAATGTAAATGTTTTCTGTGAAAGTACAGGTGGCGTTTTCCCTTCCCATAATGGAAAGAAAACATCTCCTTATTTGAGTTGACTCAAGGAAAAGTAATGCTTAGGTAGCAAGAAGGTCTGAATTTGTTTGCCAGGCTAATGTTTGAAGGGGCAGTGTGTTAGGTTCTGGGAAGTAAGGGGGCAAGAAAATCATGTACATGAAGTTCATAGTGTACATATTTGCTATTCATTAGTTTAATGGTTAGAGTTACCGTTATTTGTCCTGTACCAGTTTCTCAAACTACTACGGTGAAAGTGGAGAGGGAGGATTGTGTGCTTTCCTTTCAGAAGGGGCCCTCTGTGAGTAAAGGATGAAAAAGGTGCTCAGAAGTTTGATGAATAACTTTGTTTTTTTTTAAGTCAAGCAGAATCATGGAAACTTTTTTTTCTCTTGGAGATTTGAGATGATGCTTCCTTAAATTTTAAAATCCCTTTTAACTACTGCTTCTCTTTCGGATTCAACATTAATTTGAGATGGATGGTTGAGCAGTAGGCTTGCGGTGTACAGCTCCAGCCTGGGACAATGGTTAGGTGGTTAAAACTTGCTCGTTCTCCTTGTGTATGACGAGGATACGCATAGCTTGGGTGAGTGTTCAGGATGAGGTAATGTTGTGGGGCTCTTTTTTTTTTTTTTAACCTACTGTTAATGATCACTCAGTGCTTGGTTACTGTGCCTTTGCCTGAGATTACCAACAGAAATGCCTCAATATCTGATCCACCGAAAGAGCCTTTGCTGTTGGCATTGCGTGCGTGTGAATGAAATATTTAACTTGGCCCTAATCTCCCCCAGCCTGAATGAGATGCAATAAGTGTGCTGATTGTGATTTATCCCTTCAATCTCAGTTAGCAAAGGGAAACTGTAAGAAGTTGAAGCTTTTTCCCACGTCTTCTCCCTGTTGTTTCAAAACAGGAAAATGATGCGGATAGCATAATGGTTTCTGTGAGTGCTGCGATACCCTTGGTTTTGTTCATGTAAATAAATGTAGGCTGTCTGCTCTAAACACTTACAAAACAGTGAAAGCTACTTTGTGAAAATGACAACTGTGAAGATCGCAGTTTGCATTTGCATTAATCTGGATCACCGAAGACGGAAAAGCCAAAATACCAGTCTGTGTAAAGGTTTCCTTCTCCTGTCACAGGATGAAGGATTGTTTTTTCACTAGACGTTTAAAACCCTTGAACTTTAAAGAAGTAGGAGTGAGCTGAGGGAAGCACGAGAAAGGACCGATGCGTCGCACAGAGGGTCTCACCCCAACGGGGCGCCTGGCACCCTTCTGTGAAGGGTTCTCTGCCCTGTCACCCATCAAATGGCACACACAGCACCTGTTCCTCGTGGCTAGCGTGCTGGCGTATGGTGCTCGAGGACCGTGCGTTTACACTTGATGACTAGCGCTGCCCTAGTGAGGGAAAGCAAGCTGCCTGCTTAGCAGGGTCTCCCACCCCAGCGGTGCCATGGGGGCCCCCAAAATGGGCTTTGGAGGCACAGCGTGGGACAGGCGATGGCAACGTGCAGCCCAGGAACTAATTTAGACTGTCACAAAACTTTGGAGGAGGTACGAAGTGAGGACCGTGAAGCGCATTCACATTTTGATTATTTGTTTAGTTTCCTTGCTACCTTTTCTTCCAAGTCCTCGCAAGAAGGAAAGAAATACCAGGTTGTTTTATTTTTGTCAAAGAATAAAATTTACTATTTTGGGGTGACCTTGTTCTCTGCCATCCAGCCACTTCTCAGAACTGCTGTACTTGCATAAAGGCTTTAGTTACAAATTTATAAGGAAAATGTCAAGTGGCTGGGCGCAAAGTCTGATCTATCTGATTAATTAAATAGACACTGCAAGCTTCTCCACATAACTCTTTAAAATTCTTTTTAAAAATATCTCACTGCTTATGTGTAATTGTATTATGACAAAGTGATTGGACTTTGAGGGAACAAGTAACGTACTGGGGGTAATGTTTAAGATTTTTGAGATCCTGGTAATTTATTTTTTTAAGTAAGCTGCTAATTGGCTTTATGTTGTTGAGAAGAGTAAGATAATGCTCGTCTGGAGTTCGTTGTTTGAATTAACATGTTTAATTCTCATGTTTAAAACACAAAAGTGAACCGATGTAGGTAAAGCTGGTTGAATTTGCAGTTAGGATTTGTGGGTCACTGAGTAAGTACCTCGGCAGATTGGTTTTGGCAGAGTTGTTTCCAAGCAAGACTTGGTGCTCTTGATATCATGCTTGATTACGAAGCTAAACACCTCACTAACCGCCTGTGATTTAGGATGCGCGATGTTTACCTAGTTGCATTTCTCATTACTTAGATGCTGAGAGGAGATGGGATTAGCAGGTTTTATTTATGGCTTGTCAGATTATTTTATAACAGTTTGTTACATTGCTGCACTGCTAAGATGATAAAAATAATAGGATATTTTTTTAAAGCCCTTCTACTTGGTTCTTTGAGCTTTGCCTGCCTAGTTATTTGTTAGTGCTACCCATGTACACCCTGCTTTACAGAGCTACCACAGAGGCTGAAGTATAAGATAAATACACTTCTGATTAAAACTTTGATTGTACTAGACCTAAACTTGGAACAGCAATATATCCGTATATAACATTAAGACTACAGTATGAAAATATTTATTTGTATTTTGCAGACACAAAATGCCCTTCAAACTGTCAAGTTGACAATCTGTGAAATAATTCAGGGTGCTCTGCACTGCAGTTGTTCAAAACCCCCAAATGGAATTGCTTCCCAGAGTAATTGGGTAAGAGAGGAGAAACATGATGCAAAATAGCCCAGGAAATGCCTGAGGTTAATAGAAGTCCAAATGAGTTTGGCCACAAGAGTTAAGTGATAGGGATTGGGAGAACACACGGGAGATGGAGACCCAAGAAGTTCTTTGTTACCTTATTGAGAGCTTAGAGGTTTGTGAGTGGAAGGCGTGAGTGTAGGATGCTGAGTGCTCTCTGCTGGGGATGGCACTCGCTGCTTTCAAGAGGAAATTTTGAATGGTGGCTGGACAAGAGCCCAGGGCAGGGTTATTCGTGCACTGCACAGCTCGGGTTGTCATCTGAGCAAAGCATCAGAGGAAGTGCAGAAAAGCTTTTGAGGCAGCAGGTAGGCATGGTCAAACTCCAGCTATGGGGCATTGCCCAGTAAGAAGGGACTTGGACCTTACTTTCTCTCATTTGTCATCAGGAGGAGTGATGATGATACTGCAGTGTGTGATGCTGAAAGAAATTAGTAAGAAAAACAGCAAAAACAATGTTCTGTACCTTAGAGCCTGAAAGTTTTAAAAGGAAACAAAAGTAATACTGACAGAGACTGTGCATCTATGGATGTTTTCAAGGGAGTATTTACAGCCTCAGCTTCCTTGGTTTCGGTCATTGATGGGATTGGTTAACCTTGTTGTATACTTCCAAATATTAGAAAGCTGAAGACTGAATTAAAATCATGTGGGTACAGGTCAAGTAATACGGGGTGTAATGTGTTTGCTTGTGAATGTGGAGTCTGGTTTGGTTACTGGGAGGGCCTGCTTAAAGCAGCCCCGGGAGTAACACGGTTGGGTTAAAAACAGAAAGAGCTCTCTGTCTTTCATAGGTAACAAGGCTAACACAGTTCTTGTAATTGCGTGGCCTTCACTGAAAGTCCACATGTAAGAAAGGATTTCAAAGCATTTAAATGACTTGGGTCTCAAATCCTGTTGACACTCAGGAGCCTTTGAAAACGTGAGGTTGCCATCCATGCGTGTGTAATATGATCAGACGGTGATTGTGAGCTTGTAGGGCTGAAGCCAAAGCCAAAAATGTTGCGAGTAACTTCGTGAGGTGATGCCTTAGTAGTAGAGTCAGCATTCAATAGGCTGGTGCATGTTCACTTCACTTATAATTGCGTTTTAAATGTAATGATGTAGTTCTTTTCCTCTATAAATGTATAGTCATGTATACTTATAATAGTACACTAGTTCTTAACAGCTTTGAAAAGAGTTACACGTTGGAATAAATAAGAGTTTTACATTCAGGTATCTTTCAACTGGCAGGACAACAGAACAAAGCGTGCTGTTGTACCCGATAGGTAGCATTCAGCGTTGCAGTAAAACTTGGTAACATCTGAATGAGGACATGCCATAAAACAGGCTGAATTACTAACCTCAGCTCTGTCCGCAGTTTGCACATGTGAAAGCGGGTCATAAACGCATCGGGACTTATTAGTGTTCTATATATCAGCAGGAAATGCTTTTCTGGGGCCGTGGACAGAAACATAACTATTTTCATTGTAGACATACAATGATTCCTTAGTGTCGTAGAGCAGTACTTTTTTGACTTCTTATTGGTAACTCTTTTGTGTCTTTAATTACTGGCAGGAATTATCTTTTATATTAAAAAACATTTTCCTCCCCAGTGAGGCGCATCACTCCGCAGTAATTTATTGTTGTTCCTGCACAGAGACTGTTCTGGGAGAAATAAGGGCTCAGAATTACATTAGCACCACGTTTATGACTGACCGACTGTAGTGTATAGAGAACTTTTGTGTGTCGTGACCTATTTCCAAATAGTTGGGACCTTGAAGTATTTGTTGTATTTCACAAAGGTAGTGTCATTATTTTCTGTAAAAGAGGAGGACTTGGCACAGAAGGATTTTTAGAGCCCACGCAGTGGTCTGCAAGCTTAAGGAAAAAAATGTGGAAACCCAAAGTTTTCTATGTCTGTAATCCATATGTTCTCCTGCTTATGTGCAGTCATGCTGTGCGGTGTTTAACTGTCTCATGAAAACTTTCTCCTGCCCTTAACCCCTTTTCAGGACACATGCTGTTACAGCGTGTCAGGAGCCTTGGTGGCAATAGGATTTTCCCTGAATAGGGTAATCGAGTATATTGCTTTAAGGAGAGAACAGGATAGGATTACTGAACCCAGTGGCAAGGCTCCTGGGAGCAATTTAGATGGTGGTAATGGTGGTAAAAAATAAAAATAAAAAATAGTGCTTAACATACAAGTTAAGTTCAGGTGTCCTGAATCAGCAGGTTCTCAAATTCACATACTTTCCTATTAAATTCAGAGGAGACTTGGCAGGGCGATAGCTGCCATTGGTGTGGATGTTTAACATTCAGTGCTATGAACTTAAAAGAAGGTTGGAGTATTTGTACGTTTACCACCAGTCTTTGCCATGAGAAACAGTTGATCTATACACCAAAAAAAGCTTTAGTTTCAGTGAAACCTGGGTGCATGCCCTCTGTAAGAAAGAAAGATGCCCTTAGACCAGAACAAACTGTAAGCTCTCGAGTTCCAGGGTGTGATGCTTGGTGTAGGACAGTTGCAGAAACCTCGGTAACTTGGAAGGTGAGTCAGTGATAAATCAGTTATTCCATCCACACAAATACTGCTCTTATGATTACATGCAAAGTCAGTGGAATGTAAAGCTTTCATACAACATAGCTTTTATGGGGAAAACCAATGTTTTTAGAGGTGTTCTGCTTTCCCTTTCCCAGCCGTTCAATTTTTTGAGACTTTTCTGTGAACTCATACAACATTGTTCATATTACATAGTATAAATGCCAGAAATCCGCTGCATTCACTGACCTTATGCTCTATAATGGCAAGAGAAATTTTTTTCAAAACCTTTGGTCCCGTTGTACAAAGGGTACTGCCCTATACGTCAGGGAAACTTCACTTAAGACCAGAATATTTGTCTATTTAGTCAGGCCAATTCATAGGCTTTTAAAAAAAACATGTAGTACTTCTGTTCCAACTAAAAAGTGATGACTCAGAATAAAAGCCTCACCTTAAAGGAACAGAAAGTGGCACAAGGAAAGACAGATATGACTGTCCCATTGGCAGCTGAGAAGATGATTTGTTCAAAAACTTGTTTTTCTTTCCCTGGACCATTCTGTTCCTATTACCAAGGAGGCTTCTGGGCTTTCTTGTGTGCTGGGGGATGAAATGTTTGTGGTGTGTTACAGAAACAAACCCTGCCCTCATCCTATGAGCAGCTTTATTATAGGTGCTACAAAAAAGAAAAAGGGAAAATGAATGTTACTGCAGTGTATTCATAGGTTTCTAAAACAGTAAAAAATAATACAAAAAAAAATGAATATAACCTTTTTTTTTCCTTTGAAACTATTGACACAGCACCAGTCGCATTGCTGTAGCTGATGGGTAAACTCTGCCAGGTGAGTTAGTTAAATGAAAGTTAGTACTCTGTATTGAAACTCTAAGGAAAGTGTTGGTCGCTGCAATGCAATGAGTGAAAAAAATGTAGTTTCACTTGCGAAAGTAGTGTGAGATTAGTGGGGAGATGGGAGGGTATGGCGTTTCCTCCTTTGTAAATTTTTTTTTTTTTTTTCCTCCACCAAGGAAGTGTATTTTAAAGGGGATTAACTTGTTTTATAAAGCTCAGGCATTTCATTTTAAATGCAAGGGCATAAATAACCACGTGGTTCGTGAGTGTGTTCAGAGAGTGGTCCAGAGCAAAATGCCTGGCTAAGCAGCGTGCCTCTCCTTCTGGACAGGACCGAGAGCTGACTGCCTGAGGGTGACAGTTGTGGTGTGTTAGGTCTCTTGTACCGCTTCTAATGAGATGAGGGCTTTCAGACAGTGGGTTTAAAATGCCATAAAGTGATGATGACAACAGTATCTGTTATGTTATCCATATATCCTTATAAATATTCTTATAGTGAAGGAATGGGCATTACTGTTTTCTTATTAACTCAAACAATTAATTTGTCCAATTGATTTCCAGAAAAGCTAACGTGGCTTTTTTTGCTAAACTTTAGGATAACGGGGAACAAGATTTGGTCATTTCTTGTGCGAGGCATAGAAAACAAGAAGTTTTAATCAGCGTTCAGCAGTTCGGATAATTCTAGTTCTCAGACGAAATTTACATTTTGAGGAAAGCTTAATTCTGAAGTCCGAAGTTTGTTCTCATTAAAAGTCTGAGGTCTTCGCTAGGTTTTCAAAAGGGGACTTCTTAAAGGAAAAGAATCTCTTTTGCTTTTTTATGTTGCTGTTTTAACCTTTATAGAAGAGAAACTTACAAGCTTTGAAATCTGTTTTCTCAATTGAACTGTTGGGACTGTCAAGCCACTTCTTGGCTTCTGTTGAATTTAATAAAGTCTCAGGAGCAGAAGTGGGAGCTCTCTCCAACCTTTACTGAGGGATCAGGAAGCGAATTGAAATACCCAGTATTGTTTTCTTCAGCTTTGCTCAAGCATTTTGTGAATGCCTCTCTTATTCTGTTTAAATAGGTTAAATATTCATGTTGTATTTGATTTCCTGGGTATTTATTTTTTTAATAATAGTACTTCCCAATGTGTTCGTTCTCCTGCCTTCTAGATTACTAGCACTTGTGCTGAAAAGAGAAATGGGGAAAGACAGCCCAGGATTCTTGGAGTGTAAAAAGGAGGCAAACAAATACATTTTCCTATTATAAGTCCTACTTCCTTTTATTTTCTGTGAAAGTAGTCTGGGTTATTTTGCACTTGTCGTACTGAACCCAGTAATAAGATAAGCTTTAAGATTTATCCTATTTCTGTTATCGTAGCAGTCAGCATTTGCCCTCGTGTGAATAATGTGCAAGCCCACCCCATCAGTAGATGCTGTTGCTTGTAACATACCACTGATATGGTGTTAAGTGTCCATTCCCTATTTGGAGAGTAGTTGTTGTAGATTTATGGATTTATATGGATATATAAATTGATATAGATATAGATACATAATAATACAGATTTATTTTCAGACATTGCTGAATTGGCTGGATTGCGATCTAGCAGTGCCCATTGCAGCTGAAATTCACTGCGGCCCTGCATTAAACGTAAGCAGGCGGTGATTTAAGTTAAATTTTGTAGAGTCGAGGGTCGGCCTTTTGAGTATGGTGCAAAACTTAGCGTGACTCATCTGCTGGTACTGAAGTGCGGTAACCCGTTTCTGTAAACCATTTCCTTGATGCAGTAAATTCTCACCCGTGCTGCTAGTAGTTCAGCTGATTCAGTGTTAACAGCAGCAGGAACCCTCTGTGCTGATGGTCTGAGTTAGAAAATGCTTTGCAGATGTTAGAGTACCTGGAGAATTACAACTGCTCCGTGCAAACTGGCGGGGACCCATGGAGAGCAGGGGTTGTAGTGCACCCAAAAGGCCGCGTGCTGCATGCTTTGGGCCTGTGTTGGTACTTCTCTGTAATGCCTCGTCATCTCTGTCCTCTTGGGTAGAACCTATTAGGTGTTTATATCTACAATGTATTTGAAAGTATGGGGTCATCAGAGTTTTTATTGAATAAAGCGTCAATTTAATTTTATGGCTTTGGCTGTGTGTGAAGGCTGAGGGAGGTTAGCACCAGCTGGTACACGAGGCAGGCAATCTCTTCCTAATTTCCTTCACCATTTTCCTGTTGCAGTGTGTAATTTCTTTTCTTAAAGAGTTCTGCGGACAGTTTTTAAGCCAAGAGCTGAACCGAGATGTGGAGCACTCTTTCTCTGAGAAAAGCGATTAGACGCTGAACAATGTGCCAGTTCTTCCTAGGATGTGGTCAGGAAAAGACTGGGTGGGGTACTGGCTTTTAAATACCCTCCTGTATCAGCTCCAGGTTGTAGATAATTGATTTAAATATGCCCAGAGTGGATTAGAGCAGTACTACCTGACAGCGTAAGGAATTATGTACCGGTTTTTGTTCCTTGCCAAGGATAATAGTAGCAGCACAGAAACTTTTACTGTGAGATAAAAAATTATTTTCAAACAGGGAGTCTTTTAAGCCTATGAGATACGTACACACTAAAATGTCAGCTCTTCAGTCTTGCAGTTTTTAATGTCCATGTTGTTTTAACTTTCACTTCATACGCTCTGTTGAGAAGACCACATGTGAAACTTGGAAGGAAAAGTGCGTATCCCAGTGTTAGTCATACCCTAATACATGCTTCGGTTTGTATGATCTCATTTGTTAGTAAATAATCTGGGAGCTATGCTAACTGGCATAGTAGCAGATTGAGTATTCTTGCCACTGCTTATTTTCCAGTCCCTTCCACTTCAGCTGGTAGGATGGGGTTTGCCCTACCTCAGTTTACATCTTCCGCCTCCACGAGCTGGTTGTATAGGTGAGGGTTCTGTTCCCAACTGTTCCATGTGTCTGACTAGTTGCACACTAAGTTAAGAAGGGAGTGAAGTGTAGATTGAGGACAAAATCCTTCTGATAGTCATGATGGGGAGTTAAAAGCAAGATAAAGGTGCTTCTCTATTCTGGTTTGTGCTTAAGTTTAACTCTTAAGATTTGTGTCCTGCTCCCCCCACTCCACTCATTTATTTTACCAATTGCCTAAAATATGTGGACAGGGTTAAACGGTGTTTGCTGATGTGTTTCTTTTGTATCCTGTTCGGTCTTTTGCCTTGTTTATCTTCTTTTCTGATAGTAAGACTTGTGAGTGAAGAACACTGGAGAAGAACTTTCCTGAATCTTAGTGCTGTCATGCAAAAGACAGGCTCTCTGGGGAGAGATATCTGAAAAGTATCCGTGGAGCTGTTCGTTTTCTCTGATCTTTTCTGTCTTCCCTGGATACCCTTGCTCATACTGGAATATAAGGAATTAGTTTTCAGGCAAGATGCACTTGGACATGCGGAAAAGAGAACAGTTCTTGATCACAGTCAGAGGAAGGAAAAAAAACAATAACTGAGGTCTTTGACGAGGTAAAGCACTTCTGGCATTTTAACTAAGAATGTTTTACAGGGATTACTAGATATATTAACTACCCAATCTTGAATATGTAGGAATGAATTACTGTTGTTTCCTCTTGGAAGTTTGAGAAATAGAGTTTTATACGTTTTGAGGAGATGTACACAGCATGAAAGATGGAAAAAAACAGATAATACAGATGCTTTAAGATGCACAGATTAGTTCAAAAATGCCAGTTCATCTCTCTAAGGAACAAATTCCTATCTGTTGGATCTAATCCTCCACTGGTGCTGTTGGTCTGGGCTGGTTTTTGTGTACCATGCTCATTCTATTCCAGTGTATATGGAAGATAACCTCATACTGTGGATGTCTTGGTCCATGCAATGCCCGTACAGCTGTCATAGCTGCAAAAGGGAAGGAAGCTGTGAAGCAACTCAGGGTGGAGGTCTACAGCTTCACGGCTCTGGGTCAGGTGTTTGACTGTAGTTAAGAAAGCCAGCATTAATAGCCATCACTGCCTCTTAATGTCAGTGTAAAGCACTAGGCAGGGGCTTGAAATTTGCACAAATGTGCTTTTCTTTATGACTTTGGTCATGGCTGGGATTTGGTGCTTGTTTCTGTTGAGCCAGTTACTCTAGTAAAAGCCGTAGAGAAGTCCAAAAAAGTTTGGAACATGGTAGAAAAAGCTGATTGCTGGGACTGAGGAAGGAACTGGAAGATTGACTTCTAGGCTATGAGGAAAACAGTTTGAAGCTCATTGAAATATGGTGTAATTCTTTTTAGTTAGTTTTAGTTGACATAATTAGGTAAAAGTGGAAAGATTTTTTTTTGCCTGTTTAAAAGAAAGGAAAAGCATCTGGATTATTGTTAACATTCATGTATTATGACTCAAAATGTTTTTGTTTAATTGTATCCTTTCATTTTAATTGTTCCATTATTTACAGTGTTAAAATACGCAGACATCTGTGTTGTCAACTTTCCCATTACAGAAAGTTACTCATTTATTAGTGTTTTGTTTTGTTTTGTTTTCCCCAAGAGATTGTTTTCTGTATGGAAGAAATTCATAAGCACAGACGTGCTGATATGCCAGTTTTATTCAGTGAGTCAGATGTGTGATGTCCTTCATTAACTTGTGATAAAATACAGTGCCAAAGACCAGAATGCTGCATTGTAAAAGCATGCATAGGATGCTCTTCATCTGGCTTTTGAAGCAACTTTACTGATCTTTAGGTCTTCTGCATTTAAACCAAATTGTATTGTTATGAGGACAGAAAGACAAGTAGTTAGACCTGTGGGCTAGCTGTAGCTAATAAGAAGATAACTCAGTGTTTGTTTGCTCTCAGATTAGAATTAGGCAGGTTTTAAATGTGTATTTTGAAAGTAAATTTTTTCTCTCTGGAATTGGGGCAGAGCGTTTAATGTCCTTTTTTTTCCTGGAAATAGTTGAGGAGTACATCTTCTATTTGCATGCTGGAGATCTTGTATTTGCACTTGGAATGCTTAAGAAAAGAGACTTTGACACCATGACACATTACCTTATTTTAAAGGTGTTTCCTGTTTTAGGCCACACGAATTCTGGACACTAAAGCTGAAGCAATCTGGGCTCGGAACGATCATTACAGAGGTCTTACACTTTTTTTTAACGCAGAGTTGGTTAGCCCAGTTAAATGTATGTGAAGTATTTTTCTATTCAAAGTAAAAGTTATGAAATAACATATCTGGATAAAGTGCAAAGTTGAGGCAGCTGTTGCTCCTGGGCATGAATCATAGGATCCAAGGGAAGCAGCCTGCGCACTCGCAGGCCTCTTCAGCATCATCGAGTGGTGAACTTTCCAGCATCCCTTACTCAGAAAGAGAATGGAGTTGACCAGTGTGTCCCAGGTCGAGCTCGGAACTCAGAAATCATATTGAAAATGCAGGGGGCAGCTGAGGTGTTCAGACAGAATATTTCAATGCTTAATGTTTTAATTATGGCTTTTTATAGAAAAAAAGGAAAAGCAGGAGGAAAAAAAAACCTGCAACCAACCACTAACAAAAAACCTGTACAAAAATAGCTGGTAGCTATCATGAGGAATATGTTGTGTGTGGATCAAAAGTGACAGGAGAGGCAGTGAATCTTTTCAGGGTTAGCAGGAAGAAAACAAGCCTAATGATGTAGTGCATGCTCTCTGCTGTAAAGCATTTAAAACTTACGTGGTTGCCGTGTTCCCTCTGCTACTTCTTTTAGGCCACTTCCATTTCATTTGTATATCTTTACTTAACTCTGCTGATTTTTTTTTAATTTTTGACAGTCATCTTTAGTGGGATGGTTTGGGAAGGTTTATAGGGCCATGTGTCATTCACACAGGTGAAGGGTCTGAGAGGCTGCAGCAGTTTTTATGACCAGCACCCTGTCTTAGAAGAACCAGAGAAGGCAACGTTACACAGCACACTTCTCTTAAAAGAAGGTGCTGCTTTTTAATGAACTATTGAGTGAGCTCTAGGTGACAACTTTCACTCAACTAATGGTGCTTAGTATATACCTTGTTTTTTTTGTTGTTTTTTAACTTGTGATTGTGCCTTGGTGCACATTCATGAAAAATAATCCTAGCTTCTTCTAGGAGCAGATTAATATCTGGCTTCGTACAGAGCATTCTGTTTGTCACTGTCAGCTGAACTCTTGCTTATACTGTTTCTTTTATTTTTTTATTTGCTTTTTAAAGTCATGTTGTCAAAGCATTGTCTACAGTGGTTTGCTCCTTGAACTCTTCGTTATTATTTTACCTGATTTATTTTGATTTTCAGAAACTTCAGAAGTTGCATGTTCAATACAAACATCTTGAGGGAAACGTTTATAAGCAGTTTTATGCTGTTAGAAATGTTGTGTTCGTTTGAATCAAACCGAACTCCGCCTTTTTTTTTTTTTTTAAAAAAAAAAAAAGGCAGAAGTTCCATATGAGAGAGGATCTGTTTGACCTCTTCTCAAAGTAACATATCCAAAATGCTCTTCTGGGCCAAGACTTTGCGTAAAGTGTTTAGTTACATTTAGTTTATATTATTTTAGTTTAGCTTATAGTATTTTATAAATTTATGAAGTTTATATATGTTTATATTAATATATAAGTATATTTAATATAAGCTTATTTTATAAACTTATAAATCTTTAGTTTATATTATTTTATAGTATTATAAAATTATTACAATATATACTTTGTATGTTATACTTGCTGTAGTATAGCAAGCAAGCAGTGGAACTGTTTCTTTACTCTGGAATGGTTTTTGAAGCAGAGAGTCTCTGTTCTTTTCCTTAGAGATGAAAAATCTGATACAAACTTGTATCTGGGAGCTATTAGAAAGTTAACCAAAAATTCTGGGTGACTACGAGAAGCATTCAGAACTGTTTGTGCTACCAGTGAGGTACTTTTGGATGTGCGAAATGCAGCTGATGGAATTGTGCTAGAAAGAACCTTGTTTGTTTGTTTTTGTTTGCACTGGTTGTGATGAGTTACCAGTGGTTTATTTCACTTCTCAGAGTGACTTTTTCCATTACTTTTTTTTTTTTTTCCCTTTTCTTTAAATGTACCAACAGGGCAGAATAGCTTTCTGCCAGAATAGGTGGATCTTAGGAATGTTTTGTTTAAACAATTAAGTGGAAGATAGCTCCTAGTATAGACATATCCTTGATACAATTCACTGCAAATATCTGCAGAAAGAAAGGAAGCACTCTTATTATCCAAAACAGTATCATGAGACCTGGCTGTAATGATATTTCCCAGGTGAAAACCAAAAATGAGTGCCTGTAATTAGGTACAGGGACAGCACTGTTGGAAGTAAGAGTTGTGTTGCTTCCTGTGTGGATGACTGGATACAAGGCTCACTGGGATGGAAGAACGTGAATCTTCCTCAGCTAAACATCTAAAGACTTTACTAAAATTTGGTTCAAATGGGGAGAAAAATGACTGTGAATTTGTGTGCTGGTGGCTTCCATTAGACATGTTTATGAATGGTGTAATAACATAGGTCAGAGGCACCTTGTCAAAATCCTGCATGTACTTTTCAAGAAGTGTTACAATTCTGCTGTAGTATGCAAATCCAGGAGGGTTCAATATGCAAAGGAGTGCAAGGAATTGTAAAACTGGGATTGTTACTCATTCATGAAAATACCCTGTTACCTTGCTGCTAATTGGGGTGTTTTAGGGAGCTCTAGGTGGGTGAGGTATCCTGCTGGACATCCTGCTTGGTGATGAATGAGATGCAGCTCCTACCCGTCCAGGATGAGGAATGTTTTCTTGAGTTGTCCAAGGGATGCTCTTTCCTCTTCTTTCTCTCTACTTTATTTCAAAACCTAGCTTCACGTGCTTTCCTAACTTGCAGAAATGAATCCTCAAAATAATTCTTGAGGTTCTGACTTTCCTTATCACATCTTTTGTGGATAGTGCACCTGTGTTTCTCTCTCTCTGCTGGGGATGGTTAACACTAAACTTCTTTTTGCCTGTGTAATGTTTGACCTGCTACATGTTAAAAATCTCTCTGTGACAAAGGAGTTCAGGTTATAATTTTGGTATTCTGCTAGCTTTTGAGAGAACACATGGCACAGTACTCAACAGAATACACTTACAAAGTTGAATCCTGTGCAACAGCATTTTTAACTGGTTTAAATAAGTTGTTGTAAGTGTTACACAGGCATACAAACAGACAAGGTCTTCGAAATACTTCACAAGGTATTTTTGTCATTCCAGAGTTCTACCCATTCTAGGCCATTATCATACCTATTAGCATTTTCAAGCTTTTTCTAGTAAGAAAAATAATTTTGATTTGAAAAACAGAAAGGCATAACCAAAAACCTCTTGCAAATCCAGATTTGTTTCTTCTCATGCACTTCATCTTTTATTTTTCCCTCTTTTAGTTCCACAGTTGGCTGCAGGCCGCTCTGGATTCCAGGAGAATTCTCAGGCGAAATCCTGATGATGTGGGAATTGGTTGCCAGAACAGAAATAGTAGTACAGCCTAGTAACAAACAGAGGGGTGAGACTGAACTAGTTTTATAGGTTGGATTTTTTTTTTTCCATTTGTTTAGTCTTAAAAAATTGAATTCCATGCTTAACTTTGACTTGGGAAGTAAGGAAATGTAGAGATGAACAAGAGCCATTATATCACCTTGACTTGAAAAAAAAAGTCTGAATAATATCCCTTTCTTTACTTTCTGCTAACACTCATCTTATTTCTCTTCTCCAGAAACCAGTATCATAGACGGCTCTAATCTTGATTGTATAGGTATAGTCTTGATTTATAAATCAAGAATACTACTAGAGACATCAATGTTAAGTTTTCTCTTATCCTCAGATTCATTAAAGCTGCTGTTACAGTCCTGGTCCAGTTTGCCCACTGTAGTTGGACAAGGTATGGATGAGTGGGAAGAAATAAAGAAAAGCTGAAGAATGATCACAGTGTTAGAAAATGAGAGATCTTACTTGCCATTACTTTGGTTGTTTTGCCCTTACGTGAGTAGCCATGAGTCTTCAAGTCCGTTAAAAGTTTTTTGCGATAACAAAGAGCTTAAATTGAACAAGAAAGGAAAGGTTTTTTTTTTTTTTTTCTAATCTAAATACAGTTGTTTGGGTCCTAAAGTGCTGGAATAGGGTTCCTGGGGAGGTTTGATGTGAAGGTAGCCATCCTTCAAGTTAGGGGGCAAAACAGATTCTTTCTTGATGTCTCTTCCAACATCTTTTTTCTTAAAAAGATTTGATATTTGTTATCTATTCCTGATCTTGTGATTTAGGATTTTGAGTGCTACTTATCAGTGGAGCATTGGAGTGTCTGATCTGAAGGAAAAGATAAATTTGATACTATTTAATATTGTAAAATCCAGAGGTGCTTGTGTTGTCGTGGGTCAAAATTATTTATTACCTCCAATGCATGTAAATAGCAGTGTCCTTGAGGAACTGGTGGAAGGCAGATGGATCAGAACTTTCAAATTTTATTCCTATTTTTCTACTAAAGGCCTTTTAGAGTCTACTAATACTTAGTATTTCAATCATTTTACTGTCCTTTAAATAATAGGCTACACATTGTCCTGAAAAAGATTCAGATAATTTGCAGGGGAATGCTTGGTATAGAATTGTGCTGCTGAGATTTTTTTATTTTTAATTTTTTTAAGAAAGCGTAGAGACGTATTTATGGAACATTTAGCTTTGACTGGAGGGCAACAACCTTGTACACTCAGCTAGAAACCCAAATGAATCATATTTAAGTTGGTACAACCCTTCTTCCCTAGTTTAGATGCATTGGGTTCTTTGTGGCTTATTGTATGAATTGTTTGGATAAGGCTTTGCATTTGAACTCCATCGGTGCTTTTGTGTCAGAGCCCAAGATATGTTTTGTAAGGGTAAGGAGCTACTTTGTTTCTGTATTTTCCCTGTAAATAAAGCATTTCAGTGTCTCTGTATATTTAAAAATATAAGAAGTGCTTCAGCCATAGAGTTTTAAAAGAAGGCTTTAGTGTAGTCATTGGAAAAATAATAAATCAGAATTCAGCTATTTCATTGGGATGCATTAGCATATCTTTTGACTGTGGAAAGTGGCCAAAAGGGCATTGCACTCGTACACTGTGCTGGGCATGAAGTTTACTCCCCATTTCATCTCAAATTGAAGTCAGGATGATGCGGTCAGTCCCTGCTGGCATGTGACTAACTAACTGAAGCATCACTTAATGCCGCGTTCCAAAAATCTTACGATGGTAAGGGACACTAAATTGTTCATTGTGAAAATGAGGAGTCTAGAAATGAGCAGCAGAAGATTAATGTGTTTTCCAAGCAAGAAAAACCTTTAGTAACAATAATAAAATCTTCAAGATAACACTTTCTGATTGAATTAGAGTTCCTATAATGGGTAAATATCCCAAGAATGTGGGTACAGAACAGCTGATGAAGTAGAAGACAGACTGCGTTTATGGGATATTTAATTTCAGATTTTAGTTCACTGAAGGATCTCAGTGCATGCAAATGCTTCCGTTTGCCAGGCTCTCTGCAAGTCCACCCGCATTTGACATGCTCCACTTCTGCTCTTCTATGTGAACGGAATTTGGCATCCATCATTCTTTCAGAATTACTGAGCCGCCTCAGTCTAAAAATGTAGATAATTGTTTAAACTGTCCCAAAACCCCTTGACTGTATCCCATTAGCAAGATTACAAATTCAGGAGGAACTGAAATATCAAATATACAGCATATATGAAATCTATGAGGTGACATTGGATTTAGACCAGTAAAATGGCTTTTTTGAGAAGGTACAGGTTATGCAGAACTTCCTAAGGGATGATGGAGGGTCTTATTAATACAGTCTAATTAACCTCCTTTCTGTACAAGGTGAAGTGTTACATGATCCGAGCAAATGATGAAAAGCATAAGGGAAATACAGAATTGGATCAATTTTCTTTTAATGATAAATAATCCTCCAAGTCTGGTTGGATGAAAGTAAACACGTGTGGGCTATGGTTTTGCTTTTATGGTTGTGCCAGGATTCAGCTCAGAGTGAATTCTTCAGCAGAGTTATAAACCTTTGAAAATTGCTTTATAATGGAAATTGTGACAGACCATTAACTACAGTAGTATAAATTCTTTGCTTTAACATATGTTCTAGCTGTCCTTAAGTTGCCAAATACATGAAACAGTATGTGCAGAATATGTAGGGTGGAGGCTTCTGTGCGGTTTTAACTAATTAATAACATGACTCATTACATGTTAATGTTTCTCAGACATACAGCCCATGACGTACTGGATGGGTATCATTCAGGAGCTAGGATATATTTGACTGCAGCAACACAGAGATCCCACTCTAATTGCTACACTGGAAGAGGCCCAAGAAGCATTTAACATGATGTGTTTAATCACCACTGCAATTATAGTGCCACTGAAGCAGACACGTTTTCCTACTACCAAGTCATAGAACTTCCAAATCATAAAGAATCATTACTAGATATGCTAAATACTCTTGCTCCCAATAACAAACAAAAACAAAAATACAAACTCATACTTAATTTGTACCTATGACTTAAATGCATTTAAAATTAAATATCTCATGCATGCATCCTACATGAAAGCTTTTTTTCTTCATATTCCAAATTGTTCCATTCCTGAAAGAGAACTAAAGAAAAATTATGTCCAGACATTACTATTGCTCTGTGTTTTTTTTAAGCACTAAGAATATACACCTATGATAGAATCATTACTTATTTTTACGCTTGTGCAGCTGCACCAGTCTTGCCATCGGTGAGCATTTGCATTAATAATGCTATGTCACTATTGCCCTAAAATGTATGGGAGTTATCATAATATAGACCAAATTGAACACTTCGTATTGCTCTTTGGCACTTTAGTATGAAGTTTAGCTTGTATTAGTTTTTAGTGTTTCTGGTTAGCTTTTTCATCTTTCTTCTTAAAGATGGGAATGGGGAAGCTGGGAAGTGCCTGACAGTCTGCTGGAAAATGTAAGATTTTGTTACAAAACCTTCGGTATTTATTAGGTACGCCTATCCAAGTTTCTTGGCAGAAAATTGTTTTCATTAGGAAGTCTGAAGATGCTGAGATGAAGTGGATTTCTGTATAATTCTTTTAAACTCTTTTCCAGTGCTCAAAGTTTCTGCATGCAATTTATTCTTGAATCTTCAAACTGAGATTCTCTTTCAGATTCTGGCTATTTGAATGGACTGCGATACATCTAACAGTCTTTTGAGATTTACGGCTAGAATTCTAACTTCTTTCTCTAGCTGTCGTTTCGTATTGATAAAGTTATTTAATAGGGAGGGGAAAGGAAAAGCAGGCTTCCTCTGAAGACAGAAGAGTAGAAGGCACATCAATTTGGATGGTATCTTGCAATGTTACGCTGCCAAATGGTGAGAAATAAAAGGGATAATTAGTACATTAGGGTATATATTTGACAAAATAAATTTCAGGGCTTTTAGTGGAGTAGATAAGGCCATACCTTCATACGATTGTAATATATGAAAAGGGAATCAAGGAAGTGGAGTGGCTGAACTATAATCTTAGTTTTCAATTTTATTAATTAGTTACAGTATATCAGTATGTAGGAGTTGAAGAACATTATTTTTGGAATTTAGTGATCTATAGATAGATCTATCTATAGGTTCAAATTGCTTTATTTGATATAGAAATTTGCAGGCACAGCCATCCAAGTAAGGAAAGATAGTTTGAACATCCTGAAATGAGCTTTTTTTATTTTTACCCTTACATATGATTTATTTAATGCTTGTAGCATAAATGTACTGTATTTTCTGGGATGTCCTGTTTCTGTAAGTTTCTTCCTTTTTCCAAGTCCCCTCATCATTGTTAGTACTTCCAAGGCTGTGTTTTCAAGGAAGTTTCTGTTTGTTCTTGGAAGTGGAAGCACTTTTGGTACCTAAACTTACTGTAGATCAAGTCCTGTGGAATAGTTGCGTGCAATTTATTCGGTAGCCTTTGGGACTTTTCCAGCTGGCTTGAAGAGCCTCTGCCTCTCATTTGCTCTACTACTTGACCTTCCGAGCATGCTTCACCTTGTCGTTTCCAAATCTACATAATAATTTTGTATCACCCTTTAGTTAAATGGCTTCTTTTTGACAGATGGAAGTACCTTCAAGTAGGGTTTAGCTTTATATTCTGGCTCTAGATAATACCATTTTATGTGACTTGATTTATCCATAAATATGAATGTCTTTCTGAATACCAGCTAAATTATGTAAAAGTGGAGGTTGTAAATTACTAATGCAAAACCGGCTTTGTAGGGACATTGTACATATAAAGTGGATGCTGTAGTAACTCTGGATTAGATGCCGTTGAGCACGAAGCTGACTGTTATGAGGGAAATCTGGGAACTACTTTAATAGGTCCGGTTAAAACCAGCAACTTGATAACTGATTCATCAGCATGTTGGATATCCCAACCGAAGTGGGAGAGAAAGCTGTGGAAGTGTTGGGGTCAGCCTGAAGAACTGCAGTCTGAAGTGTACAATTCTCCTTGCCAGGGTTGACTTGGACTTTGAGCTGCCTACGCCTGATTCACCTTTACACTCATTTTTATGAATGTTCCTAGAAATCTGCAGTGTACTGCTTTTCCTAGAAATCTTCTCTTTGAGTAGAGTTGACCATGAAGTGGAAACAAAGAAGGCTGTATCATGAATCATGACCGCATGTCGCGACTGTTTGATGCCTTAGAGCTTTGAGCATTTCAAATAAAATTACCTGGAGAAATAAGATATTACAGACATATATTTGAAAAGACTGTCAGGAACATGGGAAAACTTATATTTTGGTGTTCCTGGCTGGTGACGTGCTTCTGGTGAATGCTGGAGTCACAAGGAAGTAATGTAAAATAGCAGTGTGACTAACAAGACTTAAATGAGGAAAAATATCGGTATGCTCAGTTTTAAAGGGAGAGGAAAGAGGAAATCCTAGTGATGAGGGGAGGGATTTGTAGTATAACAAAGAGCTGTCAAACGTACATTTTACTTGACAGACATTGGCATGTCTTTCAGATAATACCTACTAACCTTGACATATGTAAACTGCTTGATGTGTTTTCTCTGTAAAAACTTTTCCTCTGATTAAATAGTGCACTTTCCAAATGGGTTGATTGTTAATAAGCACTGCTACTGTCTCTGGTGTTTAAAACAACAACAAAAAAAAGCATTATCTTAGTATTGGTTTAATGTCAGTGCATCTGCAGTGGCATAAGTGTCTAAATCTAGATTCTCATCTGATGCTGCAACCTCAGACAAACTTGGATGCCTTAAAAAAGTATATAAAAGGATCAGAAAGTGAAACTTGAAAGAATAACAGTGAACTGAAGATATTTAGCTTGCACAATTGCTTGTCCATTAGCACTGTCCTTTCAAAAAAAAAGTTTTTTGTGTTAGGAGTAAATGGCAACATTTTTCTTTTTCACATGGCTGTATGTTGTGTGTGTGCATGTGTTTTTATTGTTGGTTTGTCTACAAGTAAATATTGTATGAGGATTTGGGTAGATATTTAACAGCTGAGATGGTTGATGATACCACTGAAAGCATTTGTCGTTGCCCGTTCCGATGTCATCAGTATGAACCATCTGAACTCTACCTTTCTTTTTCTTTGCTGCCCCTGGGGTTTAATGGCTTTGCAGAGAAGCTCCTGCCTGGCATATTGAGCTGCTCCAGAAGGTCTAACCCATAAGCAGTGAGTACTGAACTGCAGCACACTAATGCTGTAGGTGTTGACTCACCATGCTGTTTTTAATTGCAGTTCTTTTGAAGGTAGATAATCTGTGCAGACTGTCAACATAGATATTGAATCTTTGGGTATATACCAATATGATGATGTATTTTTGTATGGCTACAAATGCTGTTCTGCTTTTCTTTTCCTGGGAATTAACTTTTCTCCTGTGCACATACTGTTTGCATTTAAAACTAGCTTTCATGTGTCTGTGGCTCTTGTTATAGCTGGCAAATGCTTACGTCTCATATCTGCAGTGAACTGTGTTCTTCGAGAATCCTTGAGCCTGATGTAAACCAGCTTTCACATGTGCATGAACTGAAAAGCATCTGTAATGTTTCGATGTGACTAATAATAAGATATGATTGATCAAATCTGGATTTACTTTGTAACTGTAAAAGTCATTCAAAATGTCCATTTGCAAAGTCTGTGGGGAAAAAATGTGTAATTCTAATACGTGTCATCATTTGTGATCTAATTGCTTTGACAAAAATATTTTCAAAGTTTTTGTCTCAAGTCTCGATTTTTATAATTTGCATATGATAAGGTGCAGACCTCATCTCAAATTCTATCCATGTTTGGCTGGAATTAGAAACCAACTGTTTTGGTAGTGTCAATTGTTTTCAAGCGTGCATATTTCCAAAGATAGAGATGCAGTTCATTTGGCTAAATGAGGTGTTGCAGCTAAGAGGCTGACTGGAGGAGGGGAAAAAGGTCTTCCAGGCACGGACAATTTTGGTATGGTCTTGCCTATCAATATGTACTTTCAGGCCTGCTCAGGATGATGCCAATGCTTATAAATGGCAGAGCTGATTCAGGAGCATTGACTGAATGAACTATTGGGCGGTGTGCTCAGAAAAGGGGTTGCTCGTACCTAAAGGCATTTCAACGAGGCATTTTGAGAACAGTCTTCGGCTGACTTCCTAAAAGAGAAGTTGTGATATTAGAAGAGAACTTGTGAGCTGGGAGAAGCTCATGCTCCCACAGTATATTGCTTTCAGTAGTTTCCTGGTAGCCCTGGACGGGTCTGTAGCCTGAACTTGTGTTGTTGTTGTTGTCTGTGGGCCTACTGACTTTCTCTGAGGGTGAGCGCTTGTGGCCTAATTGCACCGAGGCTTTGGAGACATCTGGGAGGCTTAAGATATTGCTGTCATTCTCCAGCTGTTTTTCTCTCAGCTGAAGGTTACTGCCCTGAAAGTCGAGCCTCGCTAATGGATCATGTGAACTATCCTAGCCCATGTCAGTGCAAAGTCAGCCAGGTTATTTTAAATTACTGCTGGATGCAGCTGAGGGTAGTAATGAACAGCTTGAGGTAATAACTCCCTAAACCATTCCAGCTATACTTCCAAGAGCACATCTGTCTATGTCCTTATAAGTGCAATACTTTAATCTCTCTATTGCTGTACTGCATTCAGGATTTGTCAGGCCTGCAAAGCTGCTGCCAAAGGGAGCTTTAATATCCAAGCGGAATGTATTGGCTCTTCCTGTCTATCATTATTATCAGATTGCAATAGAAAGATCTGATTGATGGGTGTGCAAAAATACCTTGAATGGTAAAGGAAGCTTATTCTCGGCTATGAGGTTAAATAAGTGAAAGTTGTGTTTTAAAAGCCCTGCAAAGGGGTTATCAGATGAAGTCTCTTCCCCATCCCCATTCCTAGTTTGGCCTCTTCTAGCCTATTGTTATCTTTGACTCCCGGCCATTTAAGTTCTTTCCCTGTCTGTACCCTTGCTTCATTCCTGAAAAGCTTCCCTGTGTTGATTAGAATTATAATGAATTTTTTAGCTCTACTTTTTTTTTTTTTATTTTGCCCCAGGTCCAGCAAGACTATGAATCTCTGTTCCAAATGCTTTGCTGGTAAGTGCAGTAAAAGGTTTTGTGTTTTTTTTGTTAGATTATTGAAACCACATTGTTGGCATCTCCTTCAGGGTTTTTGCATGGTATTCTCTTCAGTGTGTACGTGCAATCAGATTTTCCTCATTTTGGTGCTTCATTTATTTGCTAATCAAGAACCTCTTGTGTGAATGCACCAATGAAGCCTTGCTCTTGAAGTTTATGGAATCAGGAATGCCCTTGAACTGAAGAGCTCCACTGTTAGCACAGCACCTATATGGATGGTGTAGCTTTCACAAATGTAAAAGTCTTAATTTAGAATATTGTAAGATTTACTTAGTAATATTCTCTGAAATACAGTATGCAGTATGGATTAAAAAATAATAAAAAAAGAAAAGCTGCTATAGAAAACCTCTAGTTTCATTTGTTCTTAATTTGCAGCCCATGGAAATTAAATCATCAGTAGCTCATTAGTAGTCTGCTTATAATTGCTACATATTATTTTCATATGCAAGGTCATCGCTACTGTGTAAGATGTTAGGAATTGCTACTGACCTTTTCCTGTTAACATCTTCTGGCTTTGCCTTTTTTAAATTTTTGTGGTATTGTTTAGTATTGTAAGCTTATTCTTAATTGTAATTGAAGTGCTGTCATAGTTCGTGATATTAATTTCTCTTGGGGAACAGGTACAGTATTAAAATGATGAAAAAAATGAAAAAAAAATAGAAGCTTTCAGTCATTGGCTTGTCTGTGAAATATTCCCTTCTAGAGCTGAAGTTGGCTTTGATATTTGGCTTGCACTTTATTTTATTTTTTTAAGGTATTCAGGTTTTTTAAGGTATTTAAGGTTTTCAGTGTATAAGTGATAGAATCTTTGAAATTTAAGGCAAAGTTTGCCATCACAACCGACACCCCCCCCCCCCAAAAAAAAAAAAAAAGCTTTTACTGAGGTTTGCACACACACACAAAAATATTTTGACTTGTAGATTTCAGATCTCGGGTTCAGCATCACTTCATTAAATAAACACATGGAAAATAAAGACTGTCAAAGGCTGTTCAGCAAAATGATGTGTATATTCCTCTGGCTATTTTCCAAAGCCGTGGATCACTGGAAGGGTATACTGAAGAAAGTGCAAGCAAGCGCTTACATATACTCTTTCCCTCCAGACCATGCTCAGAAGTAAGACATTAGGTCTTTGATTTGACTCAGTACTTTTGTGTTCTTACTAACATTATAAAATAACTTCTGCTTACATACTTAAGAAATGTGGATTTTCTAATTCTGAGATACCAAAATGGCCCGTCCTTCATATTACGGGTTTACCAGAGTACCCAAAACTTTACAACCAGCAGGCCAGGCATTAAATAAAAACTCATTAAACAAAAACTCATTTGGGTTTTATTGTTGTTTTTTTGTTTGTTTTTAGAAGATGTTTTATGATCCCTTCTTGGCTTCTGTTCTGTAATTCTCTTGAAAAGCCGTGTCCTCTGATCAAGTTCATTTTCTGTTGTAAAAATACAAGATAATAACTAAAACGTGTGATACAGGGGGAAAAAAAGTAGCTTCTCTTAAAATTTTTCTTTACAGTTGTTATAGCGTGTTTATTTTATTGAAATAGTAATTCTCAAAAGTTTGAGAAACTTAAAAAGCTACTGCTAATTGGAAAAAAGAAAACATAGTATTTTGGTTTTTTAGTACTTTTAGTATTAGATTTTAACTATGGTTCCTTCAACAACTAGTAATGAAATAATCAGAACTCCAGTCCTATTTGGGTAATAACTCAAACTCAGTCTTTTAAGTCTTTTTTTCTCAGACGTACTAAAAATATTTCAGTAACGTTTTTACTGGGTTTCCAGTCACAGTGTTGAAATAAAGACCCATACTTGTTTCTGTAAATTGAACCACCACAGACAGCAAGAAAGCTGTTGAAATATGTTTTTAACTATTCCAGGCACTCCAAAGACATGATTTGAAAAACAAACAAAAAAAAAACTAGTTTATTTTTTCTTTTAGTATGGCAGGTTATTCATTCAAATGTATTGAAGCTGATTTGTATACAGGGGGAAATTGGGAATTACTATTTCTCTTGACCATCGTTTCCTTTCTCTTTCATTTTAGAAAAAAGAAATCCACACAACGAAAAAGGTTAGTAACTTCATTAAATGACTTTTTTTTTCTTTCCTTTTTCAGATGGTTAGAATCCAATCTTTATTTTTTTTTCCTTTTAAAATTATTTTGCACGTAGCAGCAAAGCCCCTTGTATTTGCATAAACCTTATATTTTTATATAAGTTACATGGGAAGGGCAACAGTTCAACAAGAGATAAAAATATTGTTGGGGTTACATTGAAACATAAGTTATTATGTAGAACTTTACTATCTTTACAGGTTTCTAAGACTTCCTGAACTATATACCTGTTTGTACACACATGACTGTGAGCTGTTTTTTGCTTCTACCCTTCCTCTCCTCCCTGTTCATGGTGAAAAGTGATCATAGTTAGATGCCTGTGATGGTGGTAGGAAGGAGGGTTTAATAAGCACAGGAATGGAGCAAAGGGCAGTGGTCATGGGCTGTCAGTTTGCCTTCTTGTCTGACCAAATTCTAGTGATTTATTAGTCGTTATCAAGATAAATTCACTAAAAGTAACAGGTAGACTGGAACTCCTGGTTTTGGCTATCTTTATATGTTTTCTTACGTGAAACAGGAAAATACTTTTCATAGGTTATGTTAGAGATTGGGTTGTTCAGTTCTCTGTGGCAAGGATGAGCTGGATGCTTCAGATACATTCAGCCCTTTGCCTGGAAGAGCCCAGTGTGTTGACCTAGATCTGTAAAGTTCACTGAGCTCTTCCACGCAAGGACAAATCTGCTGTTCTTCATATGCCGCGTTGGCTTGTGCATAAAGGTTGATAAATAGTGTAGAGGAGCTTGAACTTATCTGTCCTTTTCAGCCCTCTGTGCCTCTTTCCACCCCATCTGCCTGTTTCAAGAAGGTTTATGCTTGCATAAACCCAGCAGAAGTAGCAGACCCTGAAACATTCAAGAGCCTCTGAAATCATCCAAAGTTAATTGCACTTGTGCAAAGTACTCTACAACATTGTTTCCTATTCAGTGCTGACCATGTGCTATCGATGCTTCAAAGTCTCCAGATACTGCACAAGTGTAATCCTGCATATTAAATTGCTTCACAGAAATTTGCTCTTGAGATAGTTAAGGCATAGTTGCTTTATATGTCTTGCACATTCTGGATACAAATGCAATAAAGTGTAGTTTTTCTTTAATCAGAATATAGGCTGGTAAGTGGAAAAAATGCAAATCATGGCTAGAGCATCTCCCTTAGTGACACCGCATCTTTTGCTAATACTGCAATCTCTCTTTCAATACAGTGAACTGCTAAATCTGAATGATGGTGATGAGTGAAATTTTTCAAAAGTGCTCTTTGTTACTCTACTTTTGCTCCCACTAGGCTTAGGGAAGTTTTAACGTCAACTTCAGGTAGGGACATTGTTTGAGTGCTTTTGAAAAGCCACTTTGTTAAAGTAGACTCTTTCAAGTAGGAATTCTACAAACATTCACAAAAACAACACCTGGTACCACAAGAACTCAATTCTAATTGGAGCCTGTGGGAACAGTCACAGAACAAAGTACTACAGAGTAAGAATAAATAGTTAAATACAGAAAACTGTAAAACTAGACTTTCCACTTAAATAGCTCAAAAAACCCACACTCTGCCTTTAGTCCATTTGATTGGGAGTCTGGAAAGTTTAATTTTTGTGATGGTCCAGTCAGCCTTGGCCGGAGGAATGCAGGAAGTGGATTTCAGGTTGTTCAATTATGTGTGAAGCTAAAGGTAAGTGCAGCACTGGACGGTTTGGTGGGGAGATGTGCTTGGAAATCTGGAAGGAGATGAAATAATAATTAGGGTATTCACGGGCTTGTGAATCAATTTTGTAGCATTTGTAAGATAGTGTAATTGAAACTTTCTAGAGGTGGATGTCCATATCCTTTCTTAATCCAGCTATCCAGTGTGATACTCTGTGAAGCACTTGTTGAGTATAAAAGAAATTAAAGAATTTTCATCTCCATCCATCAAGTGGAAAGTCAGTTTTGCTGGTAATCACATAGGCATTTTCAGTACGTATGCTTGGCTTTATGCCAGATGATAAAGTTTTGTACCTTCAGCAGTATATTTTATTTTATCTGGAGCTTCAGAGATCTGATAAGGCGAAAAAAGAATAAAAATGGACATTTATATCTTCTATATATCAACTGATTTCTAGAAGTATCAGATTATTTGCTATTCTTTCTATTTCCCAAACTCACTCAGATGTCTGACTGAAGTTATTGTGCGTCTTAACCCTTCTCTTTTGTTGAGCAGACCTTTATTTTGTCTTGCCCAAGACATACACAATTTTCAGAGCATACAGAACTGTGTGGGTTTTTTTTGTGACTCAGAGCCACTGAGTAACGCAGTTTCCTCTTTTTGCTGTCTTTGTAAATCCTGGGAACTATTTAGATTGCTGCCTTGCATGGTTATAATAACACCTACTTTAAGGATGATCTGGCAAAAACCAACATTCCTGTCTAAAGAGATTTTGCTGTTAATCAGCTGCTAACTTAACTGTCAGTCTGACTTTGAGGCTACTGAAAACATTTTCAAAAGCTGCATCTTCCTTTTGCTAGTTCATATTTTGTAATCCTTACTATATACTGTTTTATGATGAATAATAATTTATGAATAACTCAGCTCTTCATAAAATTGTTGTTCCTAAATGAACAATTAATCAGTCATGCTCACATTTTCCATATCCTTCTAATATCTGATGTGAATCCCTGGTTTTTAGTACTTTATTACTGGAAAAGAGAGAGCACTTTCAAAAGTGTTGTGGATTTTATTTTTTTTTTTAAGCACTGAGTACTAGTTTTCTTTATGTGCACACAAAATGCATCTTTTTCAGGAAGGCTGCAGTATGTTGTTACCTTTGTTGGTTCCTAATGGAAGCTAGTGCCTCAATTTGTTGCTTCATTAGGCTAGAATTGTTGCTGTAGTCGTGTCTGGCTTTGTATTTTGAAGTACACGGACTGTTTGCTGCAAAAAGCAGCACTCACTGGCTAGCACTTGAGACTAGTAAAGTTTCATTTTCCAGTTTTAGTGCACACTCAGGCTTGAAGCTAAACAATTCTTTGGAAAATTGTTTAGCTGTTTATAGTGGCAATGAACATACTGCTAATTCTTAGAGCACCTGCTAATAAAGAACTGTAGCATTCCAGACGTAAACAGAGATTTTATTTGACATACATTTAATTTCTTTTACTCTCTGCCCAAAGAATTTTTAAAAGGAGAAGACTGGTAGGGAAAAGATGTGTTAACCATAGTAAACTTGAGTAAGTTAGATGTATACTAAGTTTGAGAAAGACAGTAGTCATGAAATTGAATCAAAGAATTGAACAAATGACTTAATTTGGGCTTCTCTTATTTAGAAGCTTGATTTGCACTGCTGACCCCAACAATTTCTTTTACTCTGTTAGTTTTCATTATTCCGCAGCTTTAAAAAGTGTGAAGATCTGAGTAATAGCTCTGTTGTAGGTTGTTAGCATGGTATTTTGAGGAGGGAGTAGGAAAGGACTTTTTGGTGGAGAAATATAAATTAATAGGAAAAAATGAGTTAGGTCAAGTATAGTTGCATTACCTAAGCTTAGGGCTAATTGTTTTAGTTCTATCGAAAACAGTCCCACTAGCGAAATCATCCAGCATGTTTATGCTACATGTTCTTAGTATGCTGTGTATAAACTGGAAACGTGGGAGAGAAGGGTACCTGAAACCATATAGAACTGCTATGTTTTTAAGAGTTAAGTAGAGATTGCATTTCAAGTTACTAAACCTGTGCATTTTTTATATATAGATATGGCATATAAGTATATTAGTGTAAGGGGGACCCACAATAAGGAGGGCCCTTTTTTTTTTTTTCCATCTATACCACCATGGCATGGAAGTAGCAGAGTACAGGGCTCCTGTGTTGTTTTGGTCTGATTTTGCTGGGCATTCTGTAAAGGGGCGTAAAGATGCCATATGAAAGAGCCAGCCTTATCTGCCTGGCACCTGTCTGTGCGACGGTGTTATGTGCATGGCGGTGCAGTGGAGGTTGTCAGTAGGGCCAGTGGCTCAGCTGCTGGATTGATTTCCTCATTTTTTTTTCTCCTTTTTCCTCCTCTTTCATCTTCCCCCATACATAGTAGTGAGGAGGGTTACGCACTGATGGGAGGACAGACCTGTGAATCATTTCTGTTTCTGTGTGGGCAGAAGAGTTAGTGGAAGAAAGGATTTCTTTCACAGCTGGCACTGAGATTTTGTTTCCTTTATTCCTTCTTATGTGTCTAACTTCAAGTTCGCTTTTTCTTTTTCATTAATGTTTGAAAGTGTGTTTTCACCAACACAGTCTAGGAAAATTGAATGCCTTTTAATTAAGAACTTTTTTTACAGACAGTCCTATCAGTAGACTACCCTGTAGGCCATTAGTGGCTGTTCCATTGCATTGCATCTTGTTAAATTCACAGCCTAGTAATCTGGAGCTCATTTGTTAAAAAACATAAATTACACTCAAACAACATCTGACAAAAACAACATGACAGCATCTCAGAACTGGCTTTCTGAAAAGACTGCCAAATATCTTTAATTTATATTTTTCTTCTATCTTGATTAGATATTACTGATTTTTTTTCCATGTCTTTTTCTTATCTTAGGGGATTGTCATACTCATTGTACAGGTTGTTGAGCTACAAGCAAACAAGAGCTCAGCCCCTTTTTGTCTTAGGCTTCCATTATTTTTAGTTGGCTTCATAGTTCTGTTATCTAGTATACTTTCCTCTTCATGTTAGTGCTGTTTCCTTTCTGTTTCTTTTATATCTTGTTCACCTTCCAACTCCTAACCTTTCCAAATGACTTGTTGAAACACCAGCCATAATTTAGTCTCTGGTGTATAGGTTCCCTGATGATATTTAAAATTAAAAAAAATAAAAAAGTTGAGATATGACTTAATTGCTATGATGTTTGCACATTGCCAGCATGAAAGCAGAGTTACCTGTTCGGAATGTGCAACCCATAGGTTTCATTTATTAAACTTGCGTGTAACACCATTCTCCTATAAATGCATGCATAAGATGAGAGGGAATGTTTCTCTTTTTTTCCACATTTAGCAATTTGCTTGAGTTATAGAAAAGTCTGTGCTCTGCTTTGTGTATTTGCTCGTTTGGAAACCTTCTGTAGTTTATAGAGACACTAGTGATTTGTTCCTTAGCCTCCCTGTGGAGTTTGTTCCATATTACAATCTAATTCCATGTCCGTGTCGTGCACTCCTGAGTTGTTAATTTGTACATTTCGATGCAGTTTGTTTCATCGTGTTTTTGTAATCCAAACTGAGTGTAACGAGCTATGTGCTTTGGGGACCCAGCCTTGCCTTGCCAATTAGAACAAGTGGTTACTGAGAGAGAGCATGTTTTAAATAAAACATGGCACCTCTGCGTGGGACCAGCAGCCTCTGGGGAATAAGGAAATCTGTTTAACTCTTTCTCTCTGAGAAGAAAGGTCAGTATCAGTGAGCACATTTGAAAAGCATTCAACTCATTCCTTTGAGAAGAGTAATCCAGATTCGTGTTTCATCTCACAAATAAAATTTAGTTTGTCACTGGAGACATGTTATGCAGTACTGCTCGCAGAGTATGTAGAAATGCACAAGGACAGCTGTCAAGTTTATTGCCTGTTTTCTAGGATTCTAATCACTAATGCCATGAGAAAATTGTGGAGAACTACCAGCTAACCTTTCTACTTCCCTTTATACTGCTACCCAACAGGCTGCGGTAGGGCAGGAAGAGAGCCAGGTGTTGAGAGAGCTAGTTTCAAGATGTATTATACCAGTGAAGGAATCTAGAACCAGCACTTATTAAATAAGTGCACTAGGTGTACTACTTATGTGTGAGGTGACCATGAGGAAGGGCTCATTGTTCTGCCATTTTGAGGTAGCTGGGAAAGGGTACAGCCATGACCATCAATATTAATCTTTGGGACTGTTGCAGAAGTTATCCAGCACTCTGCTGTTCTTTATACAAAGCTCCTGATGAACTCAAGCAAGACACAACAAAGATTTTAGAAGTTAATTTTATTTTTTAATACTCTCTTACATTCCACCCAAACATTTGTGTTACTTTCTCTTCACTTGTACTTGCACATCCTATGTGCTTGTGCACCTCGGAAGACGTTATTGTCCACCAACAACCTCCAGCTAAGGATGCTGAAAAATAATTTAGGTGAGCAGTCATGGTGATTGACTAAGGCACATTTCAACAGCCATTGCATACACAAGCAAGGCAAGACCAAGAAGAACATCCCTTGTGAAAACCTTCTAGCTTAGCAGCTAGGTGTAAGGGAAGTACAGCTGTTTGCTAAAGTGATTTAAACTGGTAGGTAAACGGATGTACAGGACAAATGTGATCTGGATAACAGAACAATATATAGCTGATGACTTTTCAATTGTCTATTTTATATGAAAAGAATATGACCTAGCAGCTAGACAGCTACCTAGGAACTTCAGACCTGATTTCCTTTTCAGAGTAAATAAGCGTTTCTCTGTAATAGACAAGTCTCTTTTTTGTCTTCCACTTCTGTGCCTCTGTTCCTCATTAGTTAGTGAGAGGTGACAATATTTCACTGCTTCACTGGAATGTTTGTGAAGATCAAATATATGTGATATTCAGTACAGTAGCAGTGGTCGACTAAGGAGCTGAGATAAATCTAGAGCTCCATCTTGGGAAGCAAAAAGTCATTTTGAGGAACAATATCTGTATTTTCCTCTTCCAAATCAGCTTGGAGTAAGCATGCCATTAGCATATATTAGCTTAAATTGCAAAATGGCTGTCTTCAAAGATAGTCAAGCCCCTCAGGCTGATTAAATTGCCCAAACTGGAATAGAAGCTTGATCCTTTAGCTATACATAAGGCAGATCCATGCTCCACCCCCAACTAGTTAGTGATAATGCAGGAAATTAGTGTAACATAACTCAGTGTCAGATCTTACGGAGGAAGGCAATTTGATTTCACAAAATCTGTAATTAAGTTGATTTTGTCTCTGTGCTTTCATACCTACATAAAAGCCCTAGGACGCATGTCCAAATACTCTGGCTGAGATGACCTGTGCACAACATGGAGAGAAAGGAGTTCTGGCTATTGAGCACTCACTATAAGCTGATTTTTGACTTGTCTTTTATACCTTTAAGGAGTGGATGCTGTGTGGAACCATTTGCTTCATTATTTTGTTCTAACCCTCAGAAGTCTTAGGCAAAATTCTGGAATTTTGGTTCTCTTCTTTACCTTCTGTGGATGCTCTATGGTTGCAGTTCTGTTCTCCTTGACATTTTATCTTTAGTTCAGTACTTTTCTTTATTTGAATGAAATCACACTGCACTGTTGCAATTAATACATACCATTTTTTTAACCCTTTTAAAGCTGTTTCTTCTAGAGCTTGCAAATGTTCAATTCCGTCTTTATTCATACTGGTCATATGTCTGTTGCAAATCTTGTATGTCCTCACAGAGTTAGTCACCAGAGGGCAAACTGCTCATGCAATCATACATACAGAATACAGCCATAACCTTTAATTTTTCTGAAGTATTGTCTCTGCATGAGCTGCCGTCTAATTAATGCTACATGTAAAGTGAAAAGCGTAATGACTGCCTTCTTCAGAGATACAGAAGTTAGCATTTTACATTGAACAAGAATTTTTATGATAGCATTCAAACTACTGAACCTAATTGAAAAGCTTGAGGGGAAACAAAAAACCCGTTAGGTTTAAAAAAAATCATTGTGGTCACATAAATATCTAATTATTAGTCAAGAAGAATAATAAGGTGCACACGTGTTTAAGGTGCACATACAGAACTAAAACGTTCTTCCTGCTTTAAAGACCTAACAGTTTAAAAACAGCTGTGAGCTGTAGGATATATATGGCTGTTGTGATGCAAGAGTTCCCATCTTACAGCTTTGAATTTTGTGACCAGTAAGAGAAGCAGAGGATCCCTTAATATTCCCATTTTTGTATTTGACTGCTCTCCACCCCTTTCAAAGTGCTGCTTAGGAAACTTTGTATTCTCAGCAGGAGATGGTGTATCCTGTCAGCTAACCTGACCCAACATGGCTAGGGAGGCATTTGTAAATATGGAAATAGGAAAATGAAGAAACAATAAGAGGAGTGCTGTTACTCTTACTTTTTGCATAACATGGCGACCACTCAGCGTAGCAGCTATCTCACCAATTTCAAGTTTAGGTATACTTTACAGGGCATGTTAAGCTTATTTAGTATGAGGCTCACTGCCCTCAAGTTGTAATGGAACTTATTAAAATTGTATTGATTGTCATCCTGTCTAGAGTTTTACTGATCATCCAAAAAAAAATACATTCTGCTCTTTAACAACTGTTTCTGATAATTAAATTCCAGGGAAAACTGTCTGGATAGCCTTGTCTGATCATGCAGCTGATAGCTCATTTTGTATGTGGCTACATGCTTACGCATTTGTATATATGACTAGGTGCATATACACACAATACGTACGCACATATACACAAATAATACATACACATAGGTGTTTATGTACAAATACACATACTAGATTAGAGCACTTAAGATTTAGGAAATAACAAGACAGGTTATGTTGCCTTAATAATTATTCCAACCTGTGCGTATGCATTCCAACTGCTTTTTAATTATGCTAAAATGATTGAAAAGTACAAGAAAGCATAAGTTTACTGGCCTGATCTCCTCGTTTAAATCACGGGTTGTTAAATGTCATCCAAGTAAGCTCTGTTTGCTGAAAATGTCTAAATACCTCCTTTAAACAGATATCCTTTCCTGCTGTGAAGATATCAGTAGTTCTTCATACACAATAGGCACTGATATTTCTAATGAATAACATTCCTCACTATTAAGTAAGAAATATGATACACATTGTAATTTAAACGCTACTGGGAGGTTTCCACAGTTGTACATTCATTCTTTGTATAGTATGGTGTATTGAATAGGAAGCGAAGTAAACTATTCTCTCTTACCCTTATTATTATGACAATTGTACATTGGCCTGAAGGGTGAGTTATTAAATTCTTTAAAGAACTTATTAACCCTCTAGTGTTTCAGGAAAATGAGTAATTTACTATCTTGACGCTTCTGTGAGTCAAGGTGATGATACTCTTGTTCATTACACATAGATCAGAATCAAAAGCATGAATGTCAAACATCCACAGATTCTGGATATCCACTTTGAGAAGCATGGAGGCTGAATTGCCTTCGTTCTACTAGGTAAGAGAGCTAAAGGTCTTGAGTGTACAAAAGTCATTAGTTAAGATATTTACTGATTTCTGTCTGCTTGACTATTCAAACTTAGCAAAGAATGTTGCCAACCAAAAAAAAAAAAAAAAAAAAAAAAAACCACTACCCTACATATAACCCTTTAGATGGTGTCTGTGGAGGTAAATTTCAGTTTCTGGTTCATTTCCAGCCTGAAAATGAAATATACTTGTGCTTTCTACCATCGTGTTTTAGCTGGGCTTAGTGGAGTTTTATTGCTTTTAATAGAGAAGCTTTAGTTCACCTTTGTTGACATGTCCTGCCAACAATATGTGAAGAAATAGGAACTTGATCTCAGTATAGGTGAGTGCACTGTTTCACTATGACATTTTCTGTGTCTCAGCAAAGTCTGTGCATCACTTCAAGTCCTCTGTGGGACTGCCTTCCACTGAAGAGCTTTGAGCAGCAATTTATAAGCTACATTTTGACAGTGTTGGCTCCTTTTTCTTTTGTCTGAGATTCACCAGTATCTAGAGAAAACTGTGATTGGGTATTTACAATTACCTTGTTGACAAAGGTAAGATAGTGTTTAGAAATACTCTAATATTAGTCATTATCCGATATTTTTGTTAGTGTAGCTATTATTTTAAAATAGTTTTCAGTTATATAATAGATTCTATTTTAACTAAAGACGTAAGATAGTAGTAGTTGTTTTTTTTTATAATCAGCATATGAAAATCACAGCTGATGTATGACTGCTAGTGAAAAGTAACTGGATGGGTTCCAGTTACATCAAGTTACATTACAAAAAAAGCTTCTATTTTTATTTTTTTTTATTGGACTCTTGAATCCATGAACAGCTGAGCTGATGGAAAGGTTGTCTCTGAATCCAAAATCAAGATGGCTAGCAATATTTTCCAAATTGTTGTATCTGGTAGCTGTGGATAGCAGTAAGTCTCCGGTGCATTTCAGTCTTTCAACCCCCCGCCCCCTCTTTTTTTTTTCCCCTTATATGCCTCCAAAAGGTCCTTGTTGGATCTCAGGGCAAAATACATAGGAATATTCATCAAATAGGTTTAGAAATTTAGAGTTGCTGGAAGCTTTTGTAATGGAACTGTTGTTTTTTTTTTGTTGTTGTTGTTGTTTTTAGTGGTAGCCAAAAGAGCTTTTTTTGATGTAAAGGTCAGATTTCATGTTCTTGTTCCCACTTGAGCTCTTTTTGACAGAACGAAAGCTATTTTGCTCTTGATTTATAAGATATTTACTCTGAGTTAGTACTGCATAAACATCTGATGTTGTGAGCAGCTCTGTGTTCTGCTGACCGTGCCCTAATAAATGGTGAAAGCGATTTTAAGATATTTATTGGGGCCTGTTCTGTAGGTAGCGTAGCAAAGTACAGAGTGCCCGTTTACAGGAGAACAAAAATAATAGTTTTGTTTTTAATGTGAAACCATTTTCTCTTCCAAACAGCAAGTTGCAATGACGAACTCCCTGCAGAGAGAGAGAATGAATAGTCAGTTGTGATTCTCTCCATACACACACCTGAGCCTGGGAAATTAAATCATGCCTTAACCTACAGGGACGGAAAATTTACAACTCACTCCATTTGACTTAGTAAGATGCTCTCAGTTGTACTTGAGACTTTATCTCTTTCTAGAGAACTTCAGGAAAAGACAAAGTATTGAGCCATATGTAATGTTATAGGGGCTTGTTCTGTAGTTAGGCTTGCAGAGGCATTCAAATGAGTCTACCTGTTTAAAAAAGTAGACAGCCTTATGGGTGTGAGGACACAGTTTATATAAACTCCAGTTGAAGAACAGTTTGTAACCCTTTCTGCACCCCCAGTAAAATTGGTTAGAATTCGTTTCAGAATGTAAGGGTTTAATTCCAAAGAAAACTTTGAAACTATCCTAAAGATTTTAAAGAGATTTCAGCATATTTACCCAAATAAATGGGTGTGCATGAGGGTGGTATTTCATGGCTTGATTTATCAAGCAAAAATCTTGCATCTTTAGACTATGTTTGATTAATACTAGGTTAAATACTCGTCTATATCGCTTTAAAATACTATTCTTCAGTGAGTAGAAAAACTTGGAAGTTCCTCACTGATTTCACTTCCCTACAATGTTGCTTGATAACAATCAGGAATAAAGTAAAGGTCTCTTAATCTGGACCATTTTTTGGTGTGTGTCTACCAATTTAGTGGGGAAATAAACTAAAATCAGTATTTATTTAAAGACGTACACATGTGCATAGACATTCTCTATTTTTATATGCATATATTCTCTCTAGATGTGCTCTGCATTATATCTAAGTGCTCTGAAGTGACTTTTTTCCTTGAATCTTATGTTGATTCTCTCCCATTTTAAACTGACTTGACTTTTTACAATTTTGTGTTGACTCATCACATTTCTAAATCAAAATAGGTACTTCAGAAATGGAAATACCTAAGTGATGAGCCTATCCCCACAAATGTTCTGAAGCAACTGACATCTACCTGTTAGATGCTACAAAGGAGGAAATGAGGCATGAAGTTACTGAAGTCACCAGCTAAGCTCCTGTATGGAAATAGAAAACGATCTCTTGTCATAGTAACCTCTTCTGGAGGTATAGAAAAACTATTTTATTAGTTTTAGTTTGTGTCATTACTTTAATGGCAAACCTGAAATTGTGAAACAGTAAAAACAAAAAGAAAATTAGCTTTCTGGCTTCCTTGCTTTCATGTGTGAATGGGGGTGTTGGGAAGCAATATCCTGGAGGTTGTGGCACTCAGAGCTGTCATTGTTGCTAACAGGCAGTACATGTAAATAAGTACAAAGCATGGCTTAAACACCAAAGCATTGCAGGTTAACTTCTTATCTAACCAAGTAATCAATTTTAATTTCCTCTATTTGTGAATTTTCCCCTGAGTCCCGGTTTGCATTCAGATGTATTCCCAAACTGTGAATAGACAAATAAGGTAGCAAACAAGAAATGTCCCACAAATGAGGACAAATACTAAGCAAAATTATTATGAAAGTCATGTAGATATTCTTAGTTCCTCAGTTAACAGAAGTATTAATCTTCATATAAAACCATTTTTTACTGCAAGTTGGTGTGTTTAAATGCAAACAGTGACAAAGAATCAACCTTTAAACTCTGATCATCGATTTAAAAACATTTTGGTTTAAATCAGTCTTTTGTGAAACAGGATTAGGATAACACTAAGTTAAATTAAAATCTCATAATTCTTGCTGGGGCCACCAGGTTAGAAGCAATTTATTCCATTTCTCCTTTTCTAGTGAAATTCTAAGGGATTCAGCACCTGAAAATTGAAGAAAAGTGTAAGCTATTGTGAGGGAGTCTTACTGAGCAGGTGAAGAAATCCTCTGTTCTATTCTCTGACTTCTACAAAGTATTAGGCTGAATAGCCGCACAATTTGTGTAAACATCAAACTGCAGGGACTGAGGTGTTTGCTATTTTGTGCCCAATGTTCCTTTTCACTTAGCTGAAAGGAGTTCAGTATTCTTCAGCTTGGAAACCTGGGGTGGATTCCCTTCAGCATGCAGCTTTGTGCCGACCGCGTGGGGCACCTCCTGGCCTTTCTTGCCCTGGTCTCTGACTTGGGAAGCATTGGTCTGGGGAGAAGTTACCATTACATGTGTCCACAACCTTGACTCCTTTCCTGCCCTATATTAGAAAGCTCTTCTTCCCCTTTGTATTGTGTACAGCAAAAGGAAAGGATGGGGGCACCACTACAAAATACCAACTTTGTGCATAACTGGGTTAACGAAGGAGAATCCCAAATTCTGACTCTTGTGGCTCTCTGGTTACAACTTTCCTTGTTAAAACTTTTCTACAGTACTGTTAAGTGTCACTTATTAGTAACTTAACATGGAAATGAATTTTGTGGTTAACTACAACTCGTTTTCTGCCTTTTACTTAAAAAGCAAGTACAAGGCTTGCTGCCTCATTTGCCAGTTTTACTGCTGCTGAGGGGAACTGAGATGCTGCAATGTAAGCTGATACCAGTTTGTAGAGCAAGGCATTACAGGCTTTCAGTTGCGCCCTGCTCACTTAGTAGGAGTTTGCAGTGATACGGGAAATAATTTGTTGCAAATTCTGTGCCTCCATGACCTATTGTAGAACATTATCCTGCTGCAGTCTTATTAAGTCATTTTTCATCTTCTCTTAAATTAACATTGACATTCTATTACTGGATTTGTTCTTGTCTTCAGATTAGAAGATAAAGGAAAAAATCTTATTCCTGCAATATTAATTTTAATTGTTTGATAAGCAGTACCTTGCTTGAAGTAGAATCCTCCTAGAAAGATTGTAATGTGGACATCAGTCTGCTTTCCATTTGCTTTCGTGCATGAAAAAGTGCTTTCAGAGCACATTCAGGGCATCAGGAGAATGAGGGAGGTGAGGATGAGTTAAAAGCATGGTGAGAAAGGGCAAACGGCAGAAGATACCAGTGTCCTATGCAAGTTTTACAAGGGATTGTAACCATTCAGAGACTTCTGCCATTAATGAGCATTATAATGCTTTTTCAATAACTGCATTGTGAGAGTGTTTGCTATTTGATGATGTGAATTTTATGTGACACATTAAGAGACAGGAAGGATGTCTGAAACTAAATGCTAGTTCTGTTTGCAGCTTTTTGTTTGTTTGTTTTGAAAGCAGTCTTTTTTTTTTTTTTTTTTTTTTTTCCCAAAACTGGGTGCTGGTTTAGAGCTGGCATTGTTACAAGTGCTTTTATTGCAGATTTTCACTCTAATTCAACTTGGATCAGCCCTATCTACAACTTATCAATAAGGAATAGCGTTTTTAACCTGTGGAAGACAAATTGGCCTTACAATCCATTTTATATTTAACATTTTTATCAAAGTTTCAGAATATCCTAGATGAAACATTTGCTTTTAACCTTGGGAAGGAAGTCGATCCACAAGGATAGGATGATCAGCTGGGGGTGGGACAGTAGGAAGAAATTCCTTCTTTCACTTTTAAGATAATTTCAGCACCCTACTTGGAGACTTCTGTCCTTCAGACAAAGCTGAGGCACAAATGTAGGTAACAGGGTATCTGACAGCAGCGGTGGAGCACAGACTTCTGCCAAGAGGGATGACTCAACACTTTCACAAAAAAAAAAAAAGGCAAATCAGTAATTAGCAGACATAGACAGAAGCATACAATTTTCTAAGAGATACTTTTTAGATTGGTCATTTCAGATCCTGTTATTCACTAGATGAGTGATCATATATTTTTACTGTTTTATTTTTCTCTTGGGGGGATGGCCAGTAGTACATGACAGCTGAAGAAGAAAACAATTTTCAGTTTGTTTTAGGGGGGACAGTCATGTTTTTCCATTTCTTTCTATTCTCTTATCTTCCACCTGCTCTAATATAGAGTGGTAGCAGGATCACATAAAGTATGCTTTTTAACCTGTTAGATTAGTATTTTCAAATTATGTTCGTCTGGATCACAGACAAAAATGAAGCCAGTGTAGTCATTTTGTGCCAATCTAAAACATTTCATGTTGGTGTGAACTGCTGGTTAAACTAGAGTCATGCAGCAGCAGAAGTGGGTTGATACCTGAGAGAGTTAACTTCTTTCAACTCAGGCTGCAGAGATTTAGATCGCTGAAGGGATAATTGGAAACTTTTCTGCTGAAAGTACGAGTTGTGCATCTCATCTGGTGAGACTGACTCTTCCTGTAATGGTATTTATGAAGAGGAATGCTTTGGTTTGTCAGAAGTCATAAACTGCTGAAGTAAAACTGGTTTGATCACCTAGTCCATCTGCAGATGATACAGCATTTCTAACATGGGCGACAGAAACTGCTTTCAGCACAAAAGGCAAATAAGCTAATGGAATTGCTTTATCTTTACAAGGAACAAAGGAAAAATGCTCATTTTCCAGATGTCTACCAAATGAGGTACCAAGGAGAACTGAAAGACATACTTAAAATCTGAGCATCATTCAGCAAGAAAATAGCATTTTTTCCTTCTATTTCTCAGCATGTCAAATGCCATGATATCTTTGCAGCCAGATTTGGTCCTAGAGGCTTCCAGGGAGTTTGTAAAGTAAAAACATTGGTTCTACTTTGTGTTTGTGCATACGTTAGCTTGCCAAAAAAAGTGCAAGGGGAGAGTGTGAGCTTCCTAGGGTTCATGTGAGGGTAACACTGATTTCCTTTTATCTGCCTCCTTTCTTCGGAGAATTGAGACCATCATAGGATGTCAGGTGTAGTTTGGCTCCCAGCAGAGGTGAGGACTCTCACTGGCTTTCCTTACTTTGGAGCTGCCTTTTGTCGTGTGTTCTGGTAGTGCTGTCAGTCTAACTACAGCTACTGCCTTAGGCAGATCATACTCAGGATTGTCCCAACTCAGAATGGATTAGTAGTAGCAGAAGTAAGTTGTTGGTTGGCTTTATGTTATTAGTGTAAAAGTTGATAATAATAACATTTGGAACTGCAGAAATGCAGATGATCTGGACATATTTGAACTTAGCAAGTTGGGGGATTTGATAATACCCTTGGGTCTCTAATTCATCTGAAACCAGATTATAAATTGCCATAGTTCTTGATTTTTTAAGCAATTTAAAACAAAACCCTATCAGTAGCATAGTAATGCTTTGTATTTTTTCTTTGGACTGTCTTTAGCAGTAAAAGCCAGGAACTGTACAAAATTAGACCTTGGCTTAAATCATGCTGCAAAATTCAGTATAAATATACAGTTTCTGACTGGTTGCCAATGGTATCTGCATAGTAGGAACCCTCTCCCACCTGTTTGAACAGAAGAACTTCGTTGAACGAGGGACCAAGTTGGGGATCTCTGCGTTCCAGCTGGCAGTGGTTCATGCTGCCACCTGCCAGCCCTGCAGGTGTCTGCTGGAAATGGCTTCCTGATACTAGAGAGTACTTTGGCTTTTTTCCTTTTTTCTACCCTCAGTTTGACTCAGAAGATGAGTGATAGATAGGCATCTGTCTGTGTGGTGGTGCCTTCCAGAAAGCAGTGCGGGAGTGTTAAAGGGAAGCATCTGCATCTCTGGTAGCTTTTTGCAAAGCAGTTTTAATCCCTAGGGTGTGCCCTGATGCCTGTCTTGTATTATCAGTGGTGAGTGTTCTCCACCGGGCGGGGCAAACTCCTTACATACTTGAAATCAAACCCACAGTGTTCAGGAATTGGAAAACCAATATTATGAAGCTTCTCTAAGAAGCAGATTTGTATTAAAATGTTAAGCAGCAGGCTCCTAGTGCCTTTCATGGAGGGAAAATAAGTGTAACATTAGCAGTTTTTATTCTGTGTTAACATTGTCATTTGTGATGATGCTTTTCCCTTCCTTATGTCATCTCTTCTTCCATATAGGTATATATGGTAAATATGAGCCACATTTTTGAAGCAGTTTTCTGCATCCGTGCCGTCTGCTGTTTAAATTGATTGGACCTTTTCTTTTAACTCTTATAATGAGTTTTCAGAACTGTTTTAGTTTCTGATCAAGGCTTTCAAATATGTTCATGCTTGAAGTATATTGGGTTACGAGTAAATATTTTTCTATGGATATGCTTTTTACCTTTTCAAAGGAATGGAAAATACATCTTAACTCTAACCTGGCAGCATTGTATTCGTGTGGTATTGGACTCCTCCACGATTAAAAATTCAGAGTAAGTTTAAGTTACTTCATACTGACAGACAAAGTGTGGAAGGCGTGGTACCTAACTGGAAGAGATTCCCTAGGGAAGCTGTGCTCACTTTTAATATTTCTTTTCATTCGTTAGCAGCCATCTGGCTCCCCCATGCAGTTGGAACCACAATGGAGTGAATCCACTTCTTGTCTGGAAGTGGATATGCAGAGCTCCATCAGCGGGACAGAGGAGATGATCAGTGTGTGTAAAATTAAAATAAGAGATTTGAGAATTCATATTAAATCTCCTCAGGATTCAGCCTAAACAGTTAACAAAAATCCAAATTGCTGTTCATTTACAATAGGTCAGTATGTCATGCTGCTCCTGTCAAATTTCTTGAAAGCGCTAAACAATGGCGCTGCACTCGCTCATGTAGAGTTGTCAGCTGTGTAGGAAAAATCACTACTTTTTGGAGCCCATCAGAGCTATTCAGTAATTAGTACATCTTAAAGTAATTGAATCTGCATGATGCTTGTACCATGGGATACTACAAGTGATGAAAAGTTGTTAGCAAGCTTGAAAAAATTCATGGCTACTTTACTCCCTAATGCTTTAGTCACTATAATAAATCTTCTCGATGATCTTCAGTAAAAACAATGATAAAAGCTGCATGCTAATTGCAATTTAATTTCACTTTAATTTTACAATGGTAATAGTCTTCTTGGAGTTCTGTTGTGGATTTATTTATTTATTTGTTTTGGCAATTGGCTTTGTAATTTCCATGTGCTTCAGTCAGCGTGCTTTCTTTCTCAATCGAAGGGCACCACGCATTTTGGATTCATTGAAGTAAGGTGCTTTAAAAATAAATGTTCCGATGCTTGCTTTCTGAACACTAGACCCTTTAAGTGTTTGAATTCTCTTCCACTGACCGAAACAAGAAATTGTCAGAGAAATGGAAGTGCTGGGCTCAGCATAGGTGATGGTGGGAAAGGGTGCTCTGCCTGAGGCTGTAAAAGGCCAGCTTGTCCTGTGAAACCATGCAGGTTGTAATAGCTTCTGAAAACACTAAAGAATACAAACCAGTCCAACTGTTGCCCTTTCTTCTTGATAGGTCATAACATACCGCTTTTTAATTCTGTGAGAGCTGCTTCTTTCCGAAGGCTGTTCATTGGGCCTGATTTGATGTAATAGCTTTCTTTCTAGTTTTCAAATGATACAGGACTGACCTTGCTGACTTTTATGAAATAAAGAAGCGTGTGTACACATTTATTGATATTTATTTCCCTCGCAATTGTGTAGAGACATTTTTTGACCTTTTTCCCCATCTAGTTTGGCTATGTTTCCACAGACATCAGTGATACCTACCCCAGTTTCAGTAGAAAGACCAAGTATTCCCATTTCAAGTCTCATTTCTTGATTGAAGATCTCCTTTCCAGGAATAAGTACTGGAAGGTTTTCTTTCTGTTACCTATTTGTCATTGTGCTTTGCAGTAATGAGTATCTTAGCAGTAAAACATCTTTTTGTCTGCTTTCTAGCCTATTTCTAACAACAAATATGAATCACTTGACAGAATAAAATGTGTTTATAGTTAATCTCTTACTGGAATTCTGGACGGACGTCTGCAAAAAGACACTATTTAGTGTGTATTTTCCTGTACACACATACATATATGTACATGTATATCTTGTCCCTGGCAAAAGACTCCTCAAGCATGTTGGTGTGTCATGTCGTTGTTTAAAAAGGGAGGGGAAAATATGCTGGGCATGGCTTGAAATCTGTGTCCTCTACTATTACAGCACTTCTAAGTGAAAAATTTCTCTTGTTGCCGGTGGAAAAAGAACTGATCAGCTGTATTGAATGTGGCAGTGAATGAATGGGAGAGTGAAAGGTGAAAACAGCAAAAGGAAGATGACAGTGTCATAATGCTGGAGATATTTGTAAAAGAATATCAGGTCTATTCATGTACTGTGCTGTGTCAGGGCCATAGAGGAGACTATTGACTCTTGCACAGATTCCATTAACCACATTTTGCTCAATTTAGGAAATTTCTCAGTAGAAATTTAATTTGTTAACCTGGCACAGACCTTTCCCTCTGAATTGGTGTAAGAAAATTAATTTGTATCAGATGCTTTATTCAGAGTTTTAGTTCAAGTTCTTGGAAATAAATCTCTATTTCAGTTTCATTAGGCAAATCAAGCTAAAAATTTCTGCAGTGAGTTCTACTTGGCGCTGCCTCTAGCATGTATTTATTATGTGTATAACTGTAGGTACTAGCTGCTAGCAGCTTTTTTCATTTGGAATTCATGATTCGGGTGTGGAACACATTAAAAAATGTATCTATCGGAATTGTTTAGTCAGATGGTAAAGACAAGAAAAATACCATGTTGGAGAAGATGATAACGTTTACAGGGGTTGTAGTTTTTGTAGGAATTCATCATGCAGATTTGAATCATCCAGAGGGCTTTTGAGTATCGTCAAGGACAGAGATGCTTGTGCCAGTGCTCAGTCACCCTCACAGTGAAAAAGTGTTTCCTGATGTTCAGATGGAGCTTTCTATGCTTCAGTTTGTGCCCATTGCGTGTGTTTGAAGATGTGTGGTTGTCAGGGAAGGAGGAGGATGGGCAAGTGGCCTAAATAAATATCCCTGCTGTTCCAAACTAAGTATTTGCCAAGAAGGAATAAAAATATAATTATATTCTTCATTGTTCAGGACTGCTTCAAGGAATATTTATTGTTTCCATGGGCAGTTGTATTTTGATGCCATTATGTGAAAAGAACATAAATATCAAAATTATGCTTGCTTTGATGTGGTTGTATATCTAAATGTGTAGAGGTATGCCAACCAAATATTACTGAATCTTTTTTCTGTTCTATGGCAATATTCCTTTTCTCCTAATTTTTTGTCTTGTCAATTAAGAAAGAATCGAGCTCTTAGCTGATGAAAAGTTTAAGTAATTTCTTGAGATTTCAGGTCTTAAAGGCCAATTGATAGGAAGCATAGGAGAATTTATATTCATATCTCCCAAACAGTCTTTCATTCGCCATACTTTATAGGGATCTGAATATATCAAATTAAGTAATTATCAAATAATTGGTCTAGATGTGATGATGGATTTCAGAAGTCATTTTAATTTACATACAATTATTGTGATATACATAGTTAATGTTGTAGCTCGTCATAAGGCAAGTAATTGCTATTGGTAAAATCCATATTTGATCAACTTCTCAATGTTTTAATTATTCCAGGCAGAGAATTAAAAACAATGGCACAGTATTGTGTGCTGTCATTTCCAGAAGCTATTGAAGCATATTTAGAAGAATGGGCAAAAGATGTCATGTGAATTGCATGCAACAGTTCATTATAGCAATAGTGTAAAACAGTACGTGTGGCTTTTTCCTGCTAGGATTTTCAATTCCCAGGTCCACAGGACTGTTTTATAATACTGTAATCTGTCACTCTGCTTTTTTCTTTTTTTTTCCCCTCCAGTGTCCATTAACTTCATGGTGATTGTAATAAAGAAACAATAAGGCGGATGACTGACACTCAGCAGCTCACCTATTAAGGATGTAACTGTAAAATCTGACACTAGAAGAACAGCTAATACCATTTTAGTTTTGTATCTGAATGGCTTTGAGCAGGAATGTATCATGCCCTAGAGAAAGGTCGAGTTAATCCTTTGCATTGTGGATACTGTGTAATTTATATAGTGTTTCCAGTAGAAAAGCAGTTAAATGGATCTGCAGGTAATGTTTAATAACTGAGAATGTAAGTTAAATTGACCATCTGTTACATGTCTCTGCATTGCCACAATGGCCTGTGAGATGGCGGAGAAATTTCACACTCATTTTGTTTCAGATTGTTCTAATTGTTTCTTTTCCATGAAAAGCTTGAAAAGGCTCTTGCAATTAAGAGAATACCCATTTATTCAAACTAATTGCCGAAGTACATTCACTCCTCTTCAGTGATATGCCTAGAAGGGACTGTATGTAACTTCCCAGCTTCTCTGCAAATGGTGCCTCTGAGGTACCTGCTGAGCTGCTGCTGTTTCCTTTCTCAACCATTTTGCCCTGAATAGCATACTACAGTTTGTCGTGGATGGTTTTACTTTGTATAGTTGCATAACTTGCAGAGTTTCTTAAAATCCTGGTAATTTGCCTTTACATGGGATTTTTGGACCAGTGTTTTGAGGTCACGGGTATAGCTGGAGACTGTGGGGCAGGAGTCAGCAGGAAATGAAATTCTGAAGAATGTTGTCCATATACAAAATACGATGATGAACGTGTTAATTTTGGAGACTTTAAATAATTAGATGGTATCATCCCTTGGTTATTCTTGTGTTTCTCAATGGGCAGCAGAAAGGGTGCTCCCAGTGCCAGCGGAATAAATAGCACTTCCTCGTTACGAGAAGCTGTAGCATCTCAATGTCAGCTAACTTGAAAAATGTCCAGAATGAAGTCATGCACCATAAATAGGAGTGTTCTTGAGGTAATTGCCAACTCCAATAAAAGAACAGTTTTTAAAATCAAAGTTACTTTAGGGATCAACGTGGGAGTTGAAAAGTGCCCTCAAACTGACATATTTTGGAGGGGAAATAAAACCAAGTTTACAGAGTTACTTTGGAAGAGTTAGTACCAAAATCCTTGTTTCTTCAGTATACCTACAGTTACATGGAAACTTGCCTCATATATATTATATATATAAATATGCTGTGAGCATAGTTTTATCTTTTCCAGTGTTAAACCTGAGCTGTTAGTGGTTCAAACGCACACAAGTGAACTATATATGGGATTACGATGTACAGAAGTTAGTCTTGGCATAAGTGTGAACTGAATTTTGAGTAAAGTTTAATTATTTTTTGAGAACTACCTACATGGGTATAAGTGATTTGTAACTGAGAAAACAATATTTTATTAGGAGCTGAAAATGCAGTTTCTCAGTAACACGAAGTAAGGGTTGAGGGGGGAAGGGAGGAACAACCGAAGTCCACATTCTTGGTTGAAGTATTAAATAATTCTTATAAACTATTTTGGCCTAGTGCTCAGTTGGTCAGAGAATGATCAAACTGGCTTTATGATGTAGAAAACTGCACCAAAATCAGTTAAAAGTCATCGGATTTGGTTCAGAAACACCAACGCTGGAAGAAATAAATACTTTTAAAGGATGCTCCTCCTTTTTTTGGGTGAGCAAAATGAAGTACTCTTCATTTCAGGACATCAGTTACTACATGTGTTTATATAAACCTTTTTTTTTTTTTGTCCTCACCACTCCCCTGGCCCCCACCACAACAGCCTGTCCACCTGATGAGCAGCAGAAGTCCTGATCTGTTGCCACCTTGATACAGAACTTAAGAACATGAAATCCTGGCTGCTGCGCCTTATGTACTAGAAGGTACTTCAAGCAGTGCAGGGTGGCTGTGCCACCAAATAACTGCTGATTGTGGGTGGTGTGAAGCATTGGCCTTGTTCCTCTCTAATGGAAAGCTGACGTGATGTTGGCCGTTTTCCAGAGAAGCTGATGATTGTGTTAGTCAGACATAATGCGGCCAGCTCCTTCCTGAAGGAGGAATAGGAAGTGTTTCTGCCGGTTCCAAGACTGTGACGAGTACTGCAAGAAAGGGAGTCTGTGCTACCTTTAAGTTTTACTCTGATGATGTATTTGTTCAGTTACCCATCTTGACTTCTGCCTGAGCAGAACTGCAGTACAAAAGCATCTTGAATTTACTGGACTCGATATATTTGTAAAACAGAAACACTTTACTTATCAAGAAGCTTGCGTAATAGCTGTCAATCCTCTAATTTGAATCCCCCCTTTTGTGCAAAGTGATAGGAACAATTTCTCAGCTGCTTCTGCATTTTTATATATTTTTTTGGCCTTGTAGAAAGCACTTAAGTGCTCCAGGGGCTACCTTCTCAGGGTTTTTGCAAGAATGAAACATGACTTAATCTGCTTGATTTTTCTAGCTTAAAACTATCAGCCCTTTAAGGTAAATTGCTGTTGATTCCTTCAAACTTGTTATCTAAAGTTTTCCTGTTACTGTACATAATGTCAAAACACCAGAAATGAGTGGGAGCTGCTGCATCTGTACCTTCCAAATCAGAATAGCCAATCAACCATCATTGGTATGAGAATTCTTACTGTTTATTTGAACGTCTGTAATGTTATACCATGGGGAAAATATTTGCCTCTGCCCAGTTTGCAAACGATGGAAGCGGTGTCTTGTATAATCTATCTTGCATGCACTAGTATTTCTTAGTTACAGACAAGATTTCGTAATCCATTTCTGTGGAGCGGTATCTTTCCCAAAATGCAGCCGTGCATCTGTTGAGAACAGTATGTGTCTCCCAGCTCTCCAAATGCAGCTCAAGAGCACTGCAAATCGTAGTAACAGGTGAAACAATACAACATTTATAAATCTCTATTTTACATCTGTTGGTTTTGCAGCAGCCTGCCAAAACAGGTTTCTATGCTTTGAGACTTCTGTTGCAGTCATTAATGGTCCCGTAAGCTCATAATTCCATTTAGGAAACCCCAGCTTTCTCGTCTGTCATCATGCTTTGTACTACTAATGCGGTAAATATTTGAACAGTTAACAAAATCTTGTAACTCACACTGCTTTCCTTACTTGAATTTTTAATTTTACTTTATGCTGAGTGCCAGTACATTTCACCAGCTATGAATAATAAATCCTTGAATTCCTGTCGCTGTACAGATCACATACACTTTTGAACCCCGAATTTTCTCCCAGAAAAGTTAATAACTCAAGTGACTGACAGCGCTGCACTTTCTAGTATGCTAATTAATATGTACATGTTGAAGAGATGATCCTGTTTCCACTGCTAGTTGCTAATTCTCTTGCTTTTCATATGTCTTCTCATGGCTGTCCCATGCTCTTAGACGTCATGTGTTTTTGGGAGCAGGGAGTGACTTTCCAGTTAAGGAGCTGAGATGTGTGTTTGGGGTTCTGCTGTAATCTGTGCAGTTATACCTCTCTTCATTCCCACTGCTCTGCGATAGTTGTTTAAAGATACTTCTGCTGACCATACAGATACAGCCTTTGATACTTGGGAAGCAGGGTTTGACTCTTTCCCTTCCACCTTTCGTCATGTAATGTTGTCAGGATTGTGTGGTCAACTCAACTTGGAAACTAGCTGTGATAGCAGACTCACTGCACCATGCCTAGCGAGAGCTTGCAACCAGGTATCCCCCGTTGTTCTTTAGACAATTAAATGAAGACTGCAGCAGTGGTTTATGACTCATGTGAACACAGAAGCACCAGGGGCAGGTCGTTTTGACCTTTATGGATATAGGGAAAATAAAAAGAATTTTTTTACTATAGTGCTCCTAAGTTTAAAGTAATACGTTTTATCCAGATTCAGAAGAGTTCAGTAAATGTGATTTTATTTTAGAACAGTGGTCAACACTTTCTAAATCAACCAAAACAATAGAGTACCAGGGTACTTTCTGAGAAGAGTAACCCAGGTCATTAGCCTTGTGCACTAAGTAATTCTGAAGTCTCCCACTTAGAGAAGTTTGTGTATATCGGTTTTCGATATGATAAATTAGATAGAGGGCAAATAGTAGAGTCTCTATTGTGGCGTTTGTAGACAAGCAAGTAGGAGTAATGGAAAAATCAGCTGTTTTTCCTGCTTGACATTCATTTAGTTAGGCTGTCTTTCCATTATAGAGCTACTTCAGTTGGTATTTGAAGTTGGTTATTAGTGTGCCCAGCCAGCCATGTATTCAGTGCTTTTAAAATACAGTCTGAAAGCTTGATCTGCTTAGTTCCACTATATCAATGTTCCTGTTTCTGAAAACACTTAACTACCTCTTCTTGGCTTTGTGCATGCAGGGATTCAAGATAAATTCTGAAAAGTATATTTATTTTTAAAGCTTTTTCTGTTGTCTCTCGTGATGCAGAAGCAATAGGAGCAAAATGAAATTCCACTTCTTTGTAGCTTTAGCCTAACCTGCAGGGAAGAACTGGAAATAGCATAATATGCAAAGCTGTGGAGCTCACTGCTCAGGTTTCTCCTACCATTGTCCTTTGAGTTGGACAGACAATGAGATACAATTTTTTCTGCTGACAGCAAGGTGACACTGATATGTTCATTTTTTTAATCTTAAAGATAACACCATCTCCTAGAGGCATAATGTTATGTTTTGTGTTAATTACTTTTCCTGAAAATCACTTTCGGAAGGCCTGAGCTGTCTCCTGATTTAACAGCTGCATTTACCTCATATCTTTCCACTATAAAATGTTTTTTTTTTTTTTTTCTGGTTTTGTTTTAATTTTGGACATGGCTTTTTTTCATGCAGAACTAGACAAACAGTGGTACAAATTGCTTTATATAAACTTTTTTTTTTATATATATATACGTTTTGTTTCATTGCTCTTTACCATTTTTACCTGCCAACTCGTAAAGGTGCCTCAAAGAAGTGCTTAAGCTCTCAGGTTCTCAAGTTTTTATTTTGTGAAGTTCCTTTATATTTGGACCAATCTTGGCCCCTAGGCTCCTGGTCAGTAGTTCCAGACTCAGTGTTGGGAAGTTTCATCTGAAGCTTCATTAATTGATGAATGACGAATGAATGAAAATAGATGAATGAAGTTAGACTAGCTCAAATCTAACTCAAAATGTAAGTTTCACTTTGGAGTTCCCCCAGCAATAGGAAGGGGAATAGGTAAGCCAAAATAGAAAGCCTCACTTGCTTTTTCCCTCTGCTGGCATGGCTGTTTTGGCCACACAGCAGACTGGTCTGGGGGAAAAGTAGCCCATCAAAAAATACAAGCTCCTGGATGAGTTCTCTGTGTCAGTATATGGTGCTTGCAAAGCTCTGTGACATGGTACAAGGGAGGGAACAGTTACGCATTAATGCATTAGTCATACTGAACAGGCAGTGGAAATCAATAAACTAATTATATATATATATATATATAGTCAAGTTGTCTGAAAGAAGTCATTTCAGGAGTAACTAGAGATGTCTTGGTCTTGGGATCTCTTTATTCTAGAAAAAAAGGCATCCATGCCAATGATGTGTTAAAATGTTGCTTTGGACAGGGAAATGCTTAGATGTATCTTCCAACCAAATAATACAGCACTGAAAGTAAGAAGATAAAAATAAATTCATGCAGTCCCTTCATTATTGCTGAGAAAAAATCAGGGATATCATGAAAATTACCGCACTTAATCCAAGTGCATTCAGGACCTCGTCTGGAGCAGGAGATGTCCAGGAATTCTGCTGGGAGAAGGAGCAAAGAAGCACAAAATGGACAACTATCTAATAACTGATAGCAACGGGAGGCTTCTTTTTACCCTCACTGGCAAGTGATATCCCTCCAGAGCAGACGGGTTTCATTTGTAATTTATGTATTCTCTTAGAAGCAATGCCAATGTTGCCTCTTCTAAATCTTTCTAAAATTTTGGCTCCCTTGATACTTCTGGCAAAGGCATGCATGGTTACAAAGGAAGGAATTTTGTCCTTTAGTTAAAAAAAGGAAGAAGGGATATTTGTGGAAGACATCGAGCTAGTTTTAGAATGTTTGTTATGAATACTTAACTCTCTCAGAGAAGGAAGATAAATGCTTATGCTTTCTACAGTTACTTCTGAATGAGAAGTACACTGAAACATGTTCCAGACATGTCAAAGGGAAAATGCATTCTGAAGTTTGGGTTTTAGAAAGTCGATTGAGCTATATGGAGAAGGAGATAAAAGGTATTGATGTATCATCTCCAAGTATAGCACAGTCATGGATATTAAAATAGTTATGCCTCTACAGGAAGAAGGTTTAATTTAAGAAAACTTTCCTGTAAAGCTATTAAAGCAAAGACAACTAGGCTACTGGATTTTGCAAACAGCTTCAGATGTTCAGGATATGACCTCAGAAAACCAGAGCAACGCTCACTCTATGGATATTTGACATTAAAGCCAGGGTTTCAGGTCTGTGATCAGTACTGCTTGGAGGATGCTGTTGTTTGCTCCCTCATCAGCATCACCCATCTGGTTCTGCTGGGCCGCTGGCTGGCGACTACGTGCTGCTCACTGGAGTCCAAAAATTTGACAGCAAAACTGGGTTTGTTCTGGTGTATGAGGCTCTTTGGGATGAGAGGGGCTGTTTGTATTTTTTCCAAACTCAGCTCGGTTTTCTGGTGTGGTTCATCACGCAGTCGTACTGGCACAGCTGAAGGCACAGTGTGGGACAGTCGGCTGAGGAACAGGCAGTGAAAGCTGCTTAAACTGCTCCAGCTGTTAGAAGAAATGTTACCCGGACTGTGGTGTGTTCCTGTCTGCAGTAGAAGATTTTTAAACGATGCAGTCATCTTGTTTTGGATACATTTTGGTTGGAAAGTGCTTAGGTTATTTTTGCGTTGGACAGTATTTCAGACTTTTGGCTCATGTAAGTAATTGAGTGGGATAGGTCGAGGGTTCTCTTTTTCCAGTTTTTGGAATAAAATTGTCATTAACTAGAGATCAGAAGAACTGTATTTGAAAACTGATTTTTTTAAAAGTGGAGGGAAGTTTATTTTTGCTGAGGTTAAACTTTTTTCATTATTGCAGCATGTAAAAGATTTTTTCCCATTTAACGACACGTAAAATGGGTGCACAATTCTAAAAGTTTATTGCTGGTTCTTTATGCCATTATAATATTGGGGGTTTTACAGACTTTTTTTTAAGCTCTTGGTACACAGATATTTCAAAGAGGAGCTCTGGAGGAGGAGAGCATGTAGTGGTTTTACAGGTCACCAGGTGTTTGTGTTTAGTGGTGGGAAATGTCAGGTTCCAGAAAACAGACAGCTTGACATTTTCCTCACTTCGATTATTGCAAAGGATTCGTGGGCTTGAAATTTTATTAGTCTGCCATAAGGAGCATGCTCGCAGCGCCACAGAAAATTGCTCAGGAATATACTAATTGACAGAATGATTGCCCGTAGTGCTGAATCATAAAAGAGTGCAGTCGGATCTTCTTAGTCACCACAAAGGTGGAATCGCACAAATTTTGTGGAAGACCTTGGACTTTGGTGATTATATTACAGTATTTGAAGGACGCTGTAGCATTCCAAATATACGTTTTGCAGTCTCGTCTCTGCATGTTCTCTTCTGCATACACCACACCTTGCACAATAGCCCTGTTTGAGCTGTAGTTGCTACTGCAGAATGAATAGATAAATAATTGTGCTTTTTTGCTTACTTAAAATGAAGTAAGGATTTTTTTAATTACTATTTATAGGCCTTTCTTCTTATTTCCCACTGCCAATAAGTTGGTTTCAGTCAATATACTGGTTAACTCTTCAGTCAGTACTTACACACAATAGGGCTGTCAGTGGATGAAATTTGGATTTTGAAATGGGCATAATGTGAGCCAGACCATCATTTATATTACAACCACGTTCTGAAGTGTCTGAAGAAAACGTGGTATGGTGGCAGTGTTATTAACATGAAAATCTCCTTTAAACTCGAGCAAGTCTGTGACATGCTCTATCCAGGGAGCTTACAGATCTGTACAAAAGCATTTGCTTTGCAAAGCAGAGGCAACAGTTTGTGCACAGAAGCAACAAGGCTAAATAAAATGACTTGTGAAATTAAAGACTGCCATCTCCTTGAAGAAATGCATCTTCTTATTTTCCCTCTCCCAACCTTTACACAGTCTTATATTGTCCAGATTGCTGTGGGTCTCTTTGTTAAATGAGCATTGTATCTCTCAGTTAATTTTCTGCCACTCTCACTCTAGGCTGATGATTGGAGGTGTTTGTGTATCCATTAAGTGCACTGCTAGGACATGTCCACCACTTTCTACCTCTCCCATTAAACAGCTGTCAGCAGGTTTGCAGAGCAGCTTTCTTGCTTTGCATTAATTGCTGCAACTCAGTAGGTGCAGTGAAGAGTACCTATAAAGAGAGAAGACAGCTTGCGGTGAAATTTCTAAAGGTAAATAGAAATGCCATGAGCACTTAAGCCAGATTTCATATGTAGTCATATCAATATGATTAGCAGGAAGGAAGCTTCACTTCTTGTAAATGTTCTTTTTTTTCAACTAACCTTTCTCCTTGAGCTCTCACCTCATATGGAAAATACTGCAAATATAAACAAGTGCACGTCAGCAGATTCTTGGATGAGACCATCTCATTGAAGTTGTATATAATCCCATGCTGAGAGTTACAATTGGTTCTGAAATGAAAATCTGTTAGAATTAGATCAAGCATTGTCCTAGCTAAGAGGAGCATTGTGGGTATGATGAATGATTTGGCCACTGAAGTCAGAATATAGTGGGTTTATTGGTGTAAGGCTTTCCAAGACAAGTACTCCGGGTGGAAGAAGACTGCTAGGTTAATTTTTTGGTCTGCAGCTAGTTTGCCAGTCCTTTAATTAAATATTAATAGTGTATGTTTGTGCAGAATAGGAAATACTAATTCTTCAGACAAGCTTTTTGGAATAAAGATTTCTTCAGTGCTACGTGAAGCAGTGAAAACAATTAATAAATAATTAATGAAGTAGTATTTTTTTTATATCCAGGCTTGTTTTAAAGCACTGTTTGGAAATCTGCTGGCAAATAGAAGGCCAACACAAGATATGGGAAAAGTTAAGTGTATTGACTGGTGGTTTGAAGTTTAATCCAAAGATTCGGTATGTCATGTCGAGAAATCTGTGATGCTTTACTGTACTTAGCCTTATGCTCATTGACTTCAGGCTTTTCAATTTGCCAGTCTTGTCAAACTGAGAAGTGGAAAGAAATTCTGCTCAAGTGACTTGTGCACCATCATCCAGAAAGTGTGCTGAGGAGCAGAACAGGTCCCAAGTGCTCTGACACAAATACCTATGGCACGCACTGGATGGCGTGGTCTTTTGAAAATGACTGCAATAAAAATTCTCCCGTTCATTTTCCTACTCATTCTGTTTTCTCTGTCTTCTCACACCATGAATTTTTTAGCTGGTAATGTTCTTGCCAGAATCCGTGTTGTTTGTACTCCTTGCCAAGTATCACCAAATTGGTCTTTTGAGGGCTCTTGCATGTCGCCTTTCGAGCAACCAAGAGCACTATGAAGTGATCAGATTCTTACCTCTCCTGCCAAACCTGCTTGGGGGTAAGCTTTCTACGTCCAGTGGTCACAGCACATTTATGTAATAAGCAGTTTTTAAAGATGATTAAGATCTTTTTCTGGTCACATTTGTGTTATGTGTTTTATACCTGTACTGCATTTTTTCTCAACCCAGTATCTCTGTGCGATATACGACTGGATATATAAACCTAATCTCAGTGCAGGCATAAAATCAGCTTTGTCACTAAGGCATGTTCTGTTCCCAACAGTTCCTAGGCTTCTTGTGTATACCAATATAAAATGATGTTCATCATCTGACTTGCACATTTTGAGTTCCTTTCTGTTCCTTAGTAATCATTACATTGTTGCTCATGTGAAGTGTTGATGAAAATTAACACCGTTGCTCTCACTGCTGAATTTTAAGATGTACATATGATGTGTCATTGTCATTTTCAAAGAGAAAAAGAAAAAAACTGCCTTTTAAATATACCACTTAAAAAAAAATCTAGTCCCTCCTCCTTCCTACTGCTCCCCATCCCATCTATTCTCTTCATCATTCTAGTAGGACTTGCTCTCTTAACAGAAAATAAATATTATCTCTTGGGTATTCTGTAATTTTTCATAGTTATTCTTTGTGGTTTATCCATTAAACGTGGTTGGTGATTTGTTTCTGTCCTCTGAGGAAGCTGATAGTTTAATGGATGAAACATGATAGGTAATGAAGAAAAATGTTTTTGCAGCATGCACCGATTTGAGAAACCTATCTTATGAATGCTATGTACTCAGATTTTGATATAACAAAAATGGGCCACTCAAGTTTCTAAATTTTGTTGGACATGCTTAAAACTGATGTTGTGTTCTACTCCCATACAATTAAAGGATTGTTTTGTTATTTCAAATAATTGAGATTGCATAAACTTTTCCATGATTTATATAGCCTCTCAGTGTTTGGTGTGCCTACTCCATCTTGTCCAGCACTAGTTACAGTTAAATCAGTGACCAGGTAGTGGTTCATGGTTTCTGAGGGAGCTTGTTAAAGATTTTGCCCAACAACTTTCCCTCTCTGTTTCACATATCTGATTTTTATTAGTAGTACATACATGTGATCCAGTGCACAGAAAACAGAGATAATGAAAACCAGGACAGTTTTCCACTGCGATGGAACAAATTCTGCTAGCCAGTAGAAAATGATAGCAATAGTAACTGTTGCTTTCTGTTGAGGTGCCTTGGAGATGAGAGGATGAAAGAAGAGCTCTTCTAAGTGCAATCATATTGTCCATTCGCAGTAGAAAAGTCACTTTTTCTGAAATTTCTTAAAGATAATGGTCCACATATTTGTAGTTGTTTAGGTTTTTAACTTATTGTCTATTTTTTACTTTTAATGTGGAAAGGTGTATATACATACTCACTAATTGGGATATTATCAAAGCACCTAAGTCTTTAAAGTGACGTTTAACTCAGTGTGGTAGAAGAAAGAAATACAAGTGGGAAAGGAAAAAGATCTGAAGATGTAGGATTAGTTTGGAATTTCCCACAAAGGGACTTTAACCTGTCAAAATTAATTTTCAATTTCTCATTTTTAAAGTGTGCAATAAGAGAAATCAATAGTATTTAAAAATAAGAGAGAGAAGTTGGGGTTCCCATTGTGTTGAGTGCCATGTAAACAGCAATAAAGTGGGCCTTGTGCTAAATGTGGTCCTTATGCTACACCATCTCAACATCCAGGAAATAAACATCTTTAACACTTGCTTTTATTCTAAACTTGTAACCCTGGTGTCTTACGCCAAAGGTTGACATATATATATGTGTGTGTGTGGGTATATATGTATATTCAGTTACATGGAGATTAAATCGTTTATTCAGATGTCATTGGGACTTGAAGAACATTTGAGAACTTTGGAAACTGTAAGCAAGAGGAGTGAGTTAAGACTTTCTAACACTCGTGTATAAATAGCAAGCCTTCAAATTACAAATATGTTAATCAAAGATCCTTGAGACTGTAGCGCGAGGAAGCAAGATACTTCACAAGTACAATGACTTGTTGTGAAGGTGTAAGGTACTAATTCACACCAAGCCTGTCTTTGGTTAGACACTCAAACTGGAAGTTCTGAATGCATGACTGGTGTCTGGTGCAGCTCCACCGAGCTACTGATGGGAATGTGGAAGTTGCTGGTCAGATCTTAAAGCAAGGTATTGACTCTAAATGGGTCAGACACATCATGTAATTTGTCAGTTCTGAGGATTTTGTCAGTATAATCACAGTATTTATGTGTTTTCCAAATTGTTTTTTCTTCTCTTTTTCTCCTTCAGCAGATCATAACTCAGTGCTATGAACATGTAACGGCTATGCTGAATGTAAATGTCAGAAGGTGTTCTGAATAGTTACGTTACTCTCAAATTTCAAAAATCTGCAAGTGAATGGTGTAAGTCAGAAAACAGTGAGTGACAACCAGGAGGTTACTTTGCTCTTTTGAGAGTCTGGTGAAATAAGGACAGAAGAAAATTAACTTGAAGGCATGTTTCTCCTCGGTGTCTGGAAGTGTCACTGCAGATTTCTTTGCCAAACAGTATCTCCCAAAGCATTTTTAATACACAAACACTTAAAATGTATTCAGTCTTTTATCCTTAGTATTAAGTATTTAAAATATAAATGAACATAAAGATGAAAACCCTAGTGGAATCTTGAAGCTAACCCAATTTATGCAAGATTGGGTGGAGCCACAGAAAATCAAGACAAAGATTTGAAGAAAAACTGTTCTTCACAGCTGGCTGCCTTTGTAGATATAAAACATTAATATTTATACAAATGACTGCTGTTCTCAGTGGAAACTATACAACTGTATGGATATCTGAGGGAAAAGGGTCTTAATCAGTAAAAGTAAGATTTCATGAAGTCAACAAAACCAGCTCAAGTAGTAGAGCTTTCTGAAGCCAGTTGCTCTTCTGTATTGTTGTTGCTGTGGCTTCTTAACACTTCTGTGGAAAAGTTTAAGATTTGCATTTGAGTATGGTTGTGGATCTTAAAATGGGCAGAGTAGCATCTCTTGTTAGTTCTACTTCATGTAGGTATTGAGAGCATGGCCTACAGCATGCTGTGTGTCCCAGCCCCCGACAGTAACTAATTGTCATGGTACTGGGTTAAAATAACTCGGTGGTTTTGGTTTGTTTTCTGTCTTTTGCCAACATGTCGATTAGAAGAAGCAATGTTGCGCTGGCTGGAGAACCCAGGAATTGTTGTCTTCTTACTCAGTAAAGCCCTAATTAGGGTGAATGATCTTGGAAAACAGATAATGAAATACAGGATTTAAAGCTAATACTGTGCCACAAGAGTAAAGCTTTCATCATTGTGACTAAATTCTGGCACATGAAAAAATACTGTGAGGATTAAATGGGAGAATGGCGCGGTCAAGTGATAGTTCTGTTCTCAAGGCACCATTTCCATTTGAAAGGAAGAGCTATGGGTAGAGTGTAGATGAGGAGGGATGTCTCAGCCTGCTCAAAACCTCTGCAGGGAAAGCAGGGAAGAGAATGGACCTAGTGGATGTCCTCACAAAAAGTTTGCTTGCCAAATCGTTCTTAGAAGAGCAGCAAATATTCATAAACTTAATGAAGTTTAAGGTGTATTTATCAACATATTTTGCTATAAATTGAACTAACCAAACCAAATGACTTTTTGAGTTAGTTTAGTGGGAGCCTGGCATATATACCACTCTCATAATTTTGAATCATAATTAAGCTAAGGTTATTTAATGCATTATTAAAATGAGAAATTAATATTTTAAAAATAAAAGCAGTATGTAAATTGCATGCTGTTATTATATCGTCTCATTTTGAGGCCCATTCTCATTTTTACTTTGTGATAAAAATTACTTTCAGGTGCATGTTACTGTGGGAGCGTCTTTTCTCTCCCAGTGTAGCAATTTATTTTCTATTCACTCTACTCTCATTATATTTACTTGTTGAACTGCATTTTAAATAAATATCATTTTTAGTCTGCAGTTGCAGGGTTAGCTGGAAGAAGCACTTGAAGTTGCTATCATACGGTTGCTTTTCCGTTTGCATCCACAGATTCTAGATGAGTAATTGAACTATGGAGCAATCTGAGTGGTGGTTTTAAAAGAAATTGCATAAGGTATTGTTACCTCCACTGGACACTTTCAAGATATAGCAACTGTTCTTAAGTAGATAAATATATATTCTAGTGTTCTGTATTTTTCTGATGCGATATCTAGTGCTGTAGTTGAAACAGGATTTCCAAAAATCTCTAGTGCAGATGGTTTTATTCGCATCTGTTTTTTGCAGTTGTGTACAGAACAGATGTTATCTTTTAAAAAGATAACCTCGGTTTAAAAATTTCAGAAATTCCCAGCTGTGGATTTCCTACTTCCTCTTCATTGTTCCTACTCGTATGGGAAAACTGAGCAAGTGCAGGCACTGAGCACGGTGCATGGAGGAACTCCTAGACATTAGTGACAGGTCCATGGCATAACCTGCTGTAGATGGTTCTTCTCTTGTTAAAAATCGTAATGTAAAAATAACTTGTAGCTCGTCAGTAAGACAGAAATCTGCAAAGTAGTTTTAGCTTGGCAGTGTTGGATCAGTTTCATTTGAACTTCAATTAGACAGTCATTTTGTGTTAAAGTGGAGAGCTGCGCTTCCAACAATTTTTCCAAGCAGTTTTTAACAGCTGATGTTTTTGCAGATATTTTAGTACTAATCAGGCATCCAGGTGGAAAGCTGCAGCCTTCTATTCTTCACATGAGATTTGATGAAAGCCTTTCAGTCAGCTGTCATTGAACAGGTAATGGAGATAATAGAAACTCCACTTTCTCAGCATCAGAAGAGCAGGCTGTGATTTGTTTCTGTGTTTTGTTTTGAAAGAAACTATGAAGATGTATTCAGAATTGCAGAGGGATAGCTCTATACCTTACTGAACTTCCAGATCTTCCTAAACATGTTACTGTCAGCGTTCTCTGCTTTTGACAGGATTCAGATGCATTGGGACTGCTTTCTTTTTACCCAGTACTAGCATGTTTCGCTAACACAGCGTATTAAGGATAAAGTTCCTCTTACTTGCTTTTAGTCTTTTTTTTTTTTTTTTTTCCTGTGTGCTTGTTGGCAGAAGTAAGAGAATGACTAAAGGAAAAGAAAGAATGACGTTTAGGTGAGAAGATAGTACAAATATAGCTAGCAGTAGTATACCTTGCAGAGCACTGAGAGGTCTGGCACGTAGGTAATGCAGAGAATCATAAACACGAGTCCGCAGCCTGCAAGTTGGTGACACATCATTTGTGGCATGTACAACTGCTGCTCCCCACTGACCCGTGTCTGCCTCAGTCTATATCATGAATTAGACAGCGCTTGAGGATCTAGCATCACCATGAATCTGACAGACAAGCCTGTTCTAGCACAGTCTTTGTGACTATAATGTATTTTTTAAATGATTACTTTTCTGCTATGTAATTTTGATGCAAAAACCAGTCTGAAAATCCTTCAGAGTAGTGCCATGTCTTCAACGTGAAGGACTGCTGCTGACTTCAGACTGACACAGTTATTCTCGTGGCACTGCAGATCAATATTTTGCAGTTCTCTTGCAAAGCAGATTTGATGAGAAATATATACTGTGGATTAAACCATCTTTAAATTGACCTAAGAACACAAGTTTCATGTTTCTAAAACAGCTTTTTTTGAGAGAGGGTAGAGAAAGGAAGAGACTTCAGATTTGGTATGCAAGGATAAGAGAAAGAAGCTCTAGAACCAGAAAGTGGTAACTTTGCACATCTCACGATGTGCTTCTTCAGGGTCTTCTGGAAAAGGAGAGTAAAAGTCAAGGACTGAAAAGCTCCTGATGTCAGCTATGGCATTATTTTATTTGAACTTAAACTAGCCACGACTGCAAAATAGCAGGCTATGTAAGTATTCTTTAAGTGCAGTTTCTTTTCAGCAGGATTGGATGAGCTCTTTTTCAGAGAGAGTCATAAAAAACAGGTTCTGCTTGTCTAGGAGGGTCAGTGTGATTAAGCAAGATATAAATGTCAAACCTTAAAATCTGTGAGCAAAATGGCCAGTATCGGAGTATTGATTTTTAATTGATTTGTGGCTTTAGAATACTCCTTTACATAGAACAGTCCTAACTATTTTTTTTTTTTTGCATAAAATATTCCTAACTATATTCTTCCTTTGCTGTTTTTTCCTCTGCTTTCTTCAGTTCCATTCTCTGTACAGTGTTGCTGTTCTTGCTATCTTCAAGCTGTTCCCTGTGCTCAAGTGAATAATTCCTAAGTGCTTCATGGGCCCTGGGTAAAGGAATGTCTGCAGGGCCAGCCAAAGCTCTGGCTAGGCAGCACCCCATCACCAATAATGGCCAAGACTGCAAGACTGTACGAAAACAGGGCAAACTGTTCTCACAGCTTCTAAAAATACTCATGGGAGGAAAAAAAAAAAAAAAAAAAAAGAAACCTTCCCAAATTTGAGGTGAATGTAGGCTTCCTGACTTTGTCATGCATCTCTCCAGCATGAAATTGAAGAAGTGGCTTAATTTTCTTGATACACAGCTTTTCCCTATCTCTAAAGGCAGTTGGTTACCTTTGCAAAATGGATATGAAAATGTAGCTAACAGCATTCAAAGTCCATTTGCAAATACCAAAAAGGTGATTCAACAGTAAACACAAACTTTACCTTCAGACATATTACATGGGACCTTTTACACTGTGAATAGTGTACAGTTCAGTATAAAGCAGCTTGAAATATTCCAGTTGAACATATTACAGAAGCTTGGATTTCATCTGTCACCTCTGCAACTGTGGTGTCTTTGGTTCACTGATTTGTCTTTGTTTTTTAGAACTTCTTGTAAATGTGTAAATTGAAATCTGCTCTCTTGAGCAGCATCACAAACAGTACTAGGTTTGGTGGTGATTTAATAATGCAGAATTTGACTCAGAGCAGGCAGAATAGAATTAGCACAGCTGTTAGTGTAAATGTCTGCAAAATAGAAAAAGGAATGTTCTTTGTGATATTAGATATGAGGTAGTACAATCTTGTAATTGAAAGTTGAGCTTCTGTAGCCATATAGTTTATCCCAGATGCAGCTGACAAGTTTCAATATCGCCTGGGGAACTTGGAAATGAAGGAATAAGCAGGAAGTCAGAGCAGAGTTGCAGTCCAGATTGAGTTATGTTCTGAGCTGGGAACTAGAGGAGACTGCAGATAGACGTCCCACTGTGTGTTGCAGAGGTCACAAATTAATTAGCAAGGGAGTATGTTGATGGAATTGAATGCATGGGTTTGATATCAGCGTGTTTGTAGAGCTAATGTGTTCTTAGTCATTGCCGAATTTGGCAGGAAGCAGATAGGATGTAACTAGGGACACTCTTGGGTCTTTGTGAAATCGGGTGTAGGAGACTTGCCTTTATGAAACGAGATTTAAAATTCAAATATACTTAACTAGATTCGAGATCCTGTGGAATACCAATGCTGTTAGCATGGAAGTCCATGAATTAATTTCTTAGTTAAAATATTGGAGAAAACATGCATCAGCTTGGAATTTATTTCTAGGGAAAAAAACAATAGGTTATGGATAGATGTAATACCCTTGTTTTACTTCTCTTTTCAGTTGAGCTGCTACTATTATTTGCTGAGAATCTTAATGTATTAATGTTTACATAAACATTAGGCAAATAAGAGAAACATGTCTTTAAACTGACTTTTAAAATATTTAGTGCTGCACTTTTTATTTAAATACATTTTTTTTGAGGATGTAGTGTTTCTAGAGATAATCCAAGCCACGGTGTGAATAAAAATGGTTCCAGTGTTCCTTTCTCATAAGGGAAAAAAAGTGCCTTTTTCTTCCATTTTTACTTGTGCTAAATATATGTATTTTCTTGAAGTTAATTTTATACATGGGCATAAAAATGCAGTGCATATAGTATCATACCTGCCACTATGCTTCTGCTATATGATTATGAGAATAAAACCCATCCTTCAGAAGGAGAATGTCTGAAATTGTTTGTCTCAAAATTATTTTAATATAAAGACAATTAGGCAGCATTAAAATGTTGCCTTGCAGCAGTTTAAGTGAGGAAAACGGTGGAAGGGCAGCCAGCCACAGAGCATTACCTGTTAGATTTACTGTCACTGTTTCCAAGCGAAACCCATTTAATAGGAAAAACTTTGCACTTTTTTCCTAGATATATTTTTGCTTTTCCAGCAAAATTGGATTTAACACTGGAGTCTCTCCTGATTAAAATATACCACCTAAAGTCCTGATATTGAAGAACTTAGACTTTAAGTAGAAATAGCCAACGCAGCGAATAGCACAGGTTTCTTGGTTGGTTTGTCTCCTGAAGGCAGGAATCAGTGTACCCTGTATTTGAAATGACACACACCAAAAACCCTAATGCTCCCTTTTTCATAAAGATTTCTATGTTTTGTTGTTTAGTCTTGCAGATAGCAGCTGTTATCTCTTCAGTGTAGGTAACCTACAGCTCTCTTCTGGAACACAAGGGGCTTGCTCTTATTCCTTACTTCTGCAGAATAAGTGAAACAGTTGTAAAGAGAGATGGCTGGTTTGTGGGATAATTTTTCCCAATGCCTGAGTTGCCAAGTATAGTCAGCAGAGACAAGTAGGTATTTCAAGAGAGCGGGTTAGACACTTAATATTGCAGTAGTTTTTCTCCTAATGTTGGTATTCTGAATCTTTTTCCAGAGGTGTCTCCCACTCACAGTCGTGCACAAATTAAATGCCTGCAGTTAGGCTTTGTCAGCACCACTCCTTTGTCTTTCAGGAAACCATAATATTGGTTATTCCGACAAATTTTTGCAGCAGGATTTACAAAGATGAAATGACATTAGTCTTGCTACTACAAATCTCCCTCTCCCCTTTTTAATTTGTGTGTCTTTCAAGCTTGATGGTTCTGCTGAACGGATTCATCCAACAGAGCAAGGTGATGCCACTTAATTTTTCTCTCCCCACTGAAGAAAGCTGAAATAGTTTCAGTTTTGGAAAAAATCTCAAATGCTCCCTGGTCAGATGGAAGATGAGAATTTCTATTGGCATCACATTGTGGGTTGGAAAGAGAGGATAAAGGGCAGGGTATTCTGCTGATAGTTTGAGTTGGAAATGTTGGATTAGTTACTGAGTTGCTTCTGTTAAGTAGAAAATCAAATTTACCAGAGCAGTAATTAGTCTAAAGTGGATGTGCATAACAAGAGTCTCTTCAAAGTGCCTTTAAAGAAAGAAGGAAGCTTGTTCCTTACTGATGATGATTAAATAACGTTGAAATCAATGTGCAGGGAAGGAAGTTTTTGGCAAATGCAATCTAATAGAACACCTCCCTCTGCTGGTAGACATCACATAGTTTAATGTGCTGCATCACGCACTTGATTGGAAACTTCCTAGTGGGGCATGCCTCTGAGACAGCTCCTGAAGGGTAAGGAGAACTTTGCAAAAAGAGAATTGGGTTGCATAGGGTGGTTCTTGCCATTCTTATTATTTGAGAATGATGGGGAGAGGTTGGGCTGCTTGTCCCAAGTTAGCTCTGAGTTTCTCAGCTAATGAGACTTTTCGGCTACCTGCCCTCTTGCTCTTGGAGTTGGTTGCGTTTTGCTGTTCTTGCTGGACTATTAAGGGTATGCTCTGTTTGCTCGTGCTTTAATCAGGTAATCAGAACAGCACGCACGAAACAGCTATTAGCTTCTAGTAATCATTCAGCTCTTCCTGAAAAAATTATGTATCCTTTAGTTTATTCATATTTAGTTATTGGAGCTGAGGTTTACGTGCCAATCCTCGGTTAGTTTCCAAAGTAATGCCTGTAGTTACTCGCTTTTGAAACAGAATTAGCTACCCTAACTTGAGGATAAAGCTTGTCTGTTAACTGTTTGTCTTCTAGTTTACTAACACCAAAAAGCAGATAATTTCTAATATTTTCCCTGCAAACCTTTCAGGGGTGGGTTCAATCATATGCCGTTTCCATACGGAGCAAGCCCTTGAAGAAGCAGTACTATGTTATTTCTAGCTCTGTTTAAGCATAACAAAAACACTTGGAAGAATGCTTTCAAACACTTCTTGAAAGTACATTTTTGTTCCTTGCTTTTCATGGGTATTGCACTTCAGATGTGAGCAAACTAGCTGAATGCATGAGAATAGCATTTTTTATCCTTGCTTTCCTTTTTGTTGGTAAGCATTTGGGGATGATTTTTCCTGTTCTTTCTGGTAAGCGTATTGAGAATTGTGCTTCCTACATCCCCACCCTTAGCTGAACACTCAAAATGGTTTTCCCCTGTTTTGTGTTGTTAATAGAAGAACTTGTGTAATCCTGTAAATTTTCTGAGGCTCTAGACAGAAAGTGAAGCAACTGGAGCATTTAGGTGGAGTCCCAGTCGTGTGGCCATGGAGCTGTTGATCTCCTTGAAACAAAGCTTGAAACGTGGAGGACTGGTCACAGAATCTATTTTCACATGCAGGATTCCATCTTATCAAAATTTAAATGATGTATTGTTTAAGGTCTACACATCACTTCTGTGATGCAGAGATTTTATTATTATTATTATTTATTAATGAAGACTCCTCTCTAAGTGATTGTAAATCTCCTATACCTAATAACTTCATGCAACCCAGAGCTCTGGAAACAGCACTGGCAAAAGACTAACTTCCTTATCTCCAGTAATTTGCAAGTGATGGCACAAGAAGTCAGAAATCACAGAACATGGATTTATGAAGCGAAAGGATTTTCTTATGTTTTTTGTTTATTGCTCTTTTTTTCAGTGTTAGGACATAGACAAGATTGTTTTTATCAGGTTTCAGCAGTGATCCTCCAGCACTGAGATGCAGAAGGATCACTTCACTGTGGCAGGAGATGTTTAAAGTTTGCATGTATTTTCTGTATAAAAGTAAGTGGAGTGTATTTATCCACTGTTCCCACTGGAGAGACAGGAATGTATCATTCTGAAGACGGTAGTTTTTCCATTCTTCTTCCTTTTCTGCAGTTCTTTGAATGTAAAGAAACCAAAGAAATGTCTAAATTTTGAAATAATCAGCATTTGTAAGGAAAAGACATCCCTAAGGTTTAGAAATGAGCATACTAGGTGACTTAACTTTGCAGCCATTTTATAATGATTCCATAGTTTAGGTTGGGTTCCAGCTATGTTGTTTGGGATTAACTGGCTATTAACAAAAATGCCTGTTGTCATTGACTTAAATCCAACATTCCTGCTATCTTCAAGAAGACAATTTTAATAAGTAGAAATAAAATATTTGTTTTCATTAACTCAAATTTTGTTGTTTTGTTGCTCACTGGCTAGCATAAGCAATATTTATTTTATGTAGGCAGTTAGGATATCTGCGTATTCATGTATTTTTTCCCCGAAAGACTGCAATGGGAAATACATATATACCTTAAGTATGTTGAAAGTAAGCAAAGGGAGCTTAAACTGGATTTGTGTTCGTGAGCCACTCTGTTCCATGCTCAGAGTTCAATGATAATGCAGCAATTTGCGGCAGCTGCATCCAGTGACAGTTTGCTATGTCTGACCTTTTGCATTCATAAATCTAGGTCATCTTTCCTTTCCTTGTGCCTTGAATAGTCTCACTTTGGCACTTTTTCCTTGGCAGATTGACCACTGTGCTCATGTGCATTTCTGTATGATTGCAGAGTAAGGAGGAGGGGATGATAAATGGGGAGACTACAGCTACTCCTTCAAGTTCCCGGACTCCTTTGGGAAGTTACTAATCTGTGGAGCTTGAAGCTAAGGCACAGCCGTGCGAGCTGAGTTTCCAGTGAGCTTTCTCATTTGTGTGATTAAAACGTGACCTGCTTTTGGCTATTACTGTAGATTAATGCAGTCACAAGTTGCTCACGTGGGCTCGAACCATAGTGAAGCCTTGCCTCCACACCTGAGGCCTGTTGCACTTGGTGTTCCCTCTCTCCACACTTCTCTTCGGGTGCTGTATATGAAAGGCAGGTATGTATAGCAACAAGAAGCATCAGATTCCAGTTAGATTTTGAAGAGTGGAAAGAAACTCCTTACATTTCATCTTGCAATTCATTGTTTTGGTGATTAAACCTAAATAGTGATACAATATGAAATCATCTCCTCAGACAGGTATTTCCTCCCCTTCCTTTCCTTTAGAAAGGAAAATAGGGGGTGAGATCTGCCTGCTTTTCTGTTGCATGGTGACTGTGTGATGGCTTTTGAAGCCGGCTGGTCACAGCAGATGGGTTAGTGGTGTGGAAATGAAGCAGGGGGGTAAGAGCCCCTGCTCTCCTTCTCTTCCAGAAAGAGCTTTAGCTCTGCCTCTTGGTTGTACAGCAAATATGGGGGGAAAGCAGCCAAGACATGAGTAACTGAGGGATTTTTTAGAGCTTGGATAAAAAGGTAGTTTTTAAGGTGCCTGAACTTGGAGATGAGGAAGATGGAAACGATGAGGAGTTTGTGGGTTAGTGCTAGAAAGATTTAATTTGCTGTTGGAGCCTTTTATCCCATGTGAAAATCCTGGCAGTTTATAGAATAGGCAACTTTTTGAGAATGCTTCAACATATGACTATTATTGACAGAAAATGAGCCGCGTGTTCAGTTTAATTGGAACCGCATAATTTGGACTGGAGGAATTAATTAAAAAAATATATACATATGTTTTGAAATTGGAAGGTTCTCTCTAGGTATCAGAAAGGGCACGATAAGGTGAGTTGCAAAGATAGCTCCAGTACAAGAGAAGTTAATTGAAGCATTTCCTTTATTAAAACAATATTAGCTCCTACGTGTCTTGTGAATGGTGTCCAAAATAAATATGAATGGTAATTAAAAATCTATTTCTATCAGTTAACAGTCATGTTTTCAAGATCTCTCATTTATTACAAAAGTGCCTCTAGAAGTTCACTTCATTAGCTTACTTCATATGACTTGCTGCTGTTGCAAAGTAGCTTGTTTTATGGGTTTACTTATGAGATTCTAATCAAAATGAACAGTTCTCCCCCTTGGTGAGCATAGATTTTGAGGTATCATCAATCTGAATTTAATTTGAAATGGGACTTTTCTTAATAATTTATTCAATTTCATAAAGTACTACTAGTACTAAATATTCAAGAGATGAAGATACAGAAGTTTAGGGGAATGACAGAGCTGCAGCTTTTTGTCAGTTTTCTTTCTCAACACAAAACTTGTGTATTCTCTAGAATTAATCTTGCCTGTTTTTAAATGTTCATGTTACAGATTTTCCAATTCTGCTTTGAGAATAAGTTCTGTAGATCACAGCTGCTTAGATGTTTTCCCCAGGTACTTATTTTTTTCTTTTTCCAGACACTCCTGTATTTAATTCTGTTATATCCCCAGTGTTATATTGCAGTCAGATCATGTTAAATGATTATTTCTCCTTAAGTGGCACATGGATCCTTCAAAGAAGTGCAGTCGTTTAGTTTTACAGACCAATTCCTTAACCTTTTATCAGTTTGTTTTTCTTGGCTACTGGGTACCAGGGTTTATTCCAGCTGTTCCTCTCTAGAATTGGTCAAACCATCATTACTGCCAACTTTTGCAGTGGCAGCACATAAGACTCCATGACAAGCTGCCCGCTGGGCTGGGTGTTTTCCTAGCAGTCCATTTTGGTAGGTGCTCTTCCTGATAATAAATTCACACTCTCTACCTATCACTGAAAAATGAGACATTTCTCACAGCTGTGATCAAGGAGTGGTTGCTCTATGTTTTCCATAATTTCTTTAAAGTTCATGCTTTTGCTGTGGGTTGGGTTATTACAGGTATTCTTTGACACACATTCAAGAACCCATACAGTCCCAATTATTTGGGTAATAAATTGTTTTAATTTCCTAGTTCTGCTGTCAGGTGCAGGTGTTACAGAGCTAGACCTTCACTGGGTTGTGTTTTTGTGATGCAGTGATGCCTTTATATAGTACTTTCTCACTGTCCGTGCTCTATACTGGGTTAAAGTACAGATGCTAACCTTGGATGTGAGGGATTCTGTAACAGGAAAGTTAGAGTGGCTGATCAAATAGTAGGTTACTCGTCATATCTTCAGTGCTTTGGATGCCGTGGTGATGGACAGTAATATTTATACTTCTGTGTTGGTGAGTTTTGTGGAATAATAATGAATTTTTATATGAGAAAGGTAAGAATGCTACTTTAAAGTAACAACAGGAAGTGTGACGCGAGAGTTTTTACATTGCTTCTCCTGGGGGTTTCAGAGACCTTGTTGCCAATCAGTGCTGAAGCAGCTCCAGTAAGCAAATTGCTGTGGTCAGACAGAGCAAGGAGTGTGTTTGGTGGGGAAGCTACTCCCAGAGGTTACTTCTCTAGGTGATAATGAAATTCCTCTTTCATCATTTCAGTATTTCACAACTACTTCGGAGATAGTGGGATCATGTGCTGTGGAAATGGCAGTTTTTTTCATAGCAGTCGTGGAAGGTGTTATAAGCCTGGTTAATAGAGTTGCTGCAGATTCTTCTGCTCGCTCCCATACAAAGCTGCATTTCTCTTCCTTAACAATGCAATGTGCATATGTGTTTATTAACAACTTGGATCTTAAAATGAAGGTCATTTGTAATAATGCTATACTTGTGGTCTTGTTTAGCCTTTGTTTAGTAGTCATTTTTTGAATTTTTCCTGCTTAAAAGTAAGCAAAATGTGGTAGTCAGATCTGGAACTTCCAATGTAAGTGTGGGGGAAGAGTCATTGTATGCAGCCAGGAGAAAGACGGCGCCTGTTTTGGGATATGACTAACCCTTAAGCAAGGGTGTCTCTCTTAGGAGCTATGGTACGTCTTTACTCAAAAAATGCCACCAGATTTAATAAAATTGAAGAAAAAATTGATCGTGTTAAATGTCCCTGTAGCTTTACAAATATGGAGGTCCTATATAACTTGATCCTGCTTCCTGGATGAATAATACATGTAACTGCAGCCATGTTCTCACCATCTAATTGCCACCTTTGTAGACTTTTATTTTTTGTATTTATTTTACCCTCTCTAGTGTTTCTGCTTACTTGAAAAGAAAATGAAATGTATATGAAAAGCTTGATGTCTGTAACATCCAAATCACGTTATCTGAAACTCCTATTAATGTGCTGCTGTTTTTAAAACATGCTCACAATTCTAAAGTTCAGTTGTAAAGAAAATCATTTTTCTAATATTTTTCATGGTGTTAGTTCTCCCTGTACTTTGTGCTCAACTGTGAAAGCGATGAGCTCAGCTGGTAGTTCATGTGAAAATGAGTTACTTCCTACTCTCCAGTCTATTATTCTATTCCTCCACTTATTTTTCCTGTTACTATTATTGTGTACTTACTACGAAACATCTTTCTAAAATGTGTGTACGTGTTGTATTTATACATGTAATTTTGTAAAGTACTTACGTCTGATTCCATTTTGTGATTTTGGTTGTCGTCATCAAGACAAATGTTTGTTCCATAGTGCATTCCCCTTACTAATTACTTTCACACTAATTAATTATGCCAAGTATAGGTATAAATGAATGCCACTTCAAATGCCTTCAAGTAGGCTATGAACCAGAAAAACACAAAGAAGAGTTCTCAAAAAAAAGTAAATAAAATCCTTAGGTCTTGCAATGAATATATCATGGTTGTCATGTATGACCAGGCACATGAAGAAGAAAAATAAAATGATAGAATAACTTACAACAAACATTTTCCTGTAGCAGTTTCAGTGTCATAATATTTGTGTTACTTCTCAAAGTACTCTTAAAATGCACTTTCTTTGAAGTGTGAAACTGTTTTCTGATTAGAGTAAGGTAAAAGTCTTTTGTGTGCAGTGTTGTGATGCTAATGGACATTTGATGTAACACTAATATGTTAATTTATGCTCTGTAAAAGAACAAGACGCTCTGGTTACAAGAAATGTGCAGCCTGCACATTTAATGCAGTGCAAGAAGCAAACACTCTCCAAGTAACTTTTTTTTTTTTTTTTGCTAGTTCACACTGCGAAGTTCTGGGAGCTGTAGGACTGGAGAGTAAAGAACTGGTGTGCTGTCGCCTGTCAACTGAAATTATTCTAAAGGCTCTAATTTTCTCCCCTTAGCATGCTGTTCACTCCGATACTTCTTGCAGCATCCATCATTTATTTGAATAAGCCCGTTCTTTATTAATGACAACAGCTCTTGCAGACCAGAGAACAGGAAGTGTTGGTAACCTTGATCCTTAAACTAGGCTGAAAGGAGAACTTAAATTTAAGACCATTTGTGTCATAACTTTTATGATTTACTATACTATAGCGTTGGTGCAAATGAGGGAAAAAAACTGGCCTAGCATTAAGTCATTTTATATAATATTCTGACATACATGTCTTTTTCAGAATTAAATGCTTAATGGTACGTTGGTATGGCTCATATTTGACTGTACCTCAAGTTTCCCCTGTCTCTAATCACACAGGTTACTTAGCAGAAACTAAAGGGTTCTTCCCTGCTCAATTACAGACCCCTTACAGTAAAGCAAAAGTCTGGGACTCACTATTATCTTATGCATTTTGTCAGATATTGATGGCTGTAATATCAGAAGCTATAAATGTGCTGGTTTTCATTATCAATGTTATTTTAGAAATATGAAAGGGCATAAGATTGTCTTACAGAAGAACTTGTCTTCTGATGTCTGGGAACAAATCTGGCTTCTTGATTTCCTTTGAATCTTATTTGAATTTATTGTATGTAGAAAGTATAAAAGTATGAAATTTTTGTATCATGTCTGTATGTGCACAGAGTCCTTGTGTTTCTTACACATAAATCCTAATTAACAAAACAAAATTAACTCTCTTATTATTAACATCAGTACATCAGAGCCCTGCCTGAGATTTTCTGCTTTCACTTGGCTAGTTGGGATGCGAGGTGCAGCCCTTAGACACAGCACAGCAAAAGGATTTTGGAGCTCAAAAACTGGCAGAGTTGTTGCTTGCTACGAGCAGCTTCTCTACCATACAACACAATATTCTTGGATTGATTCTGCGCATTTTGAGATCTTTCCTCCCAAGTTGTTTTTTGGTGCTGGCTCCTCTTGGTAACAAAACAAAAAACTGAAATATCAAGGCAATAGAGAAAAGGGGACAGTTGAGCAGGAAAATAAAACGTCTGTCAAATGGAGAAAGCTTTGACTAAACCTGCGTACCAGTTGAATGTTCTGTAAAAAGCTATAAAATTTAATTTTATTAATAGCGAAAAGCAGAATGTTGGGTAATTCAATGGATTTTGGGTCAGACGTGCATTTTGGCACCGCTTTTGCTACCATAGTGAAAGTCTCAGTAAAAATGGAGGAGACAAGTTAATGAAGGTGTTTTTGCATGCTTCTGTAGTTAAACAGAAACTTCTGGAAATGATAAATTCCTTGCCAGCTCTTGTTCTGGTTTGTTTCCCCCCCCCACATTGAGACTATTAGGAGAGGTCATTGTTCTGTCAATAGTTATGTTCTGATTTTAATCAGAGTAAAGCCTCCCCTTCAAAACTTGCCAGGATCTTGCCTGGATTGTGCATGTATTTGTTTTGTTTTATTTGTTAAGCAGTTAAGGCTTAACTGGATTCATTCAGACACAGTTGCTCTGGTAATTGTTGCCAGCTTTTATTGTGTTTGAGGGAGATCAAGGTGGTCTGCAAGTTTTTTGTATTAGCAGGTGTCCTGTTTTTTTTTTTAAAAAAAAAAAAAAGAAAAAAAAGGCCAAATGGAGTCCATCAATGCAGAGAAAAAATATAATATGGCTCCTCCAGTTTATCATTAGATACATATTTGCACCAATAAAATATTGGGACACAAATCAGAAAGCAATATTTCAGAAATCTGTTGATAATTTAGGTCAAAATTTTGATGTAGATTATATTACTGAATAGGTCTTGTATTACTGTTATATTACTTGTATGACTGAAAGTCTCTTTAGTAATGCAATTTGAAGTAAGAAGGCAGTATTTATTAATAAATCTGTGTGTGTAAATCATACAAGTTCTGTTAGTGAGTGAGTGTGTCTCAGGCACTTGGGTTCACCAGTTTCAGTGTTTTCCTCAAGTACTCTCTTCTGCAATGAAAAAGTAAAAGGATGGACAGGAGATGTTCCCAGGTTCCAGCCAACTGAGCAGGGTGAGACTTTTTTGAAAGTTAATTGATCTGCAGACTGAACAAAACCTTGTGCTGGATACAACACAAAGGCAAAAAGGATGCAGCTGCTGTGGTGGATTTTACTTCTGTGTGGCAACTGAGATGATATCGTTTGGAAGCTTGTTGTGAAACAGAAGCACTAAGCGAGGATTTTTCACAGCCTTTGGCACTCTCTTTTAAGTTGGAGAATTTATCAATAGGTTGCAAATATGAATAGTTCTTCAGAAAAAAATGAGCTTGGTTTATGCACATCTTAAACATACGGCTCTGGGAGGTACTGCGTAGCATTAGTGTCTACCATTCTGTCACTGAGCAATTGTCAGGACTTTTGTTATTTAGACCATTTCCTTAAAAAATGTTTTACATTCATCTGGAAATGCCCTTTGTGGATGACACTGAGCTAGTCCAACTGAAGTATTTGCATGTTATCTGGGGGAAAAAAAAATACAGTGGCTGAGAATTTGTAACTTGCTGAATTTTAATAAACTCCATAGTATCTATTGTTGTTCTGCAACTCTGCACTCGTTTTTTTAAAATGGATTTTGTACATTGCTCCCAGTGTATAATATTGAGTGTAACCATTTCCTTGCTCAGCTCATTGAAAATGGAAGTGCTCCCATTCCTGATACACGTACATAATGCGGCTTTACTTTTGTGTCCTGCCTTGGGTGCGGTCTCACATGAAACACTCTCTGTGGCCACCCTTGCAGCCAATGTGCACTTCTCATTTTCTCGACTGGTTATTTGTAGGGCAGTGGTTCCCAGGATGTCTCCGGCTGCGAGCTCCCCCTCTGCCAGCACCATGGCCTCAGTATAGGTGTGAAGAGTTGGAGATCTCCTGAACTCATGGCTCCAGGTCTCACTGCTGCAGCTGTGGGGTCGTGGCTGGTGCAGAATCCCAAGTGCTTGAAGCTTTCTTGATCGTACAGGCACTGATATTCAGGAGCCTGGCATGCATGAGACTGTGGTGATAACAAGTGAGGCCCAAGTAGGGCATCTTCCCAGCTCCGTTTTTACCCCTGGCAAACTGCATCCCACCAGTTGTTGAGATTTTGCTGTTGAGGCAGATGAATTCCTGTCTGCCTCCTCCCTCCTCCTCCCTGGCTTTGAGCTCATTCCTATCCAAGCTTGGCTTCTGGCTGAGCCTTCCACAGCAGAAGTTACAGCTTCATTTCTCTGGTAAATTACTTTTAAATCCTAAGTCAGCAATTAGGGACTGTTGGACTGCGGTGCTTCCCAGTCCCAGTGAGTCATGTTGGCAACCAGTGTTTCATCATCTGCAAATATTTGTGGACTGCTCCGTTTTTTTCTGTCATGACATAATGAGCAACCTTTATTGATGTATGTGTATTTGCATAATAAATAAATTCTGTCTTTTTATTTGTTCTTTTTTTAAAAAAAGTGTTAGGAATGCCAGGAGATGATGCAGTTCATCTTCAGCTCTCTTTACTAGGAAGAGATGCCTCGTGTTGTGGGAATAACTGGACGTCAAGCAAACCAAAATCCTCTTGGCTGGGAAGGGTGTTGTTGGAGGGTGTCCGAGGGCAGAGCTGTGTCAGACTGAAATCAGTGGTGTAGCGGGTAGGAACTGAGATCGACCCTATAGCTAATCAAGTATCAGGACTGTGGCTTTTGGAAAGCCCTCAAGAGAAGCTTTGCTCTTGGAAAGATTTCACCTCAAACCCCAGTCTGGTTTGGAGCCAGGGTAGGCCTGAGGATGGGATCTGTCCAACGTGTGGAGTTTGAACTGTGGGGGCAGTTCTGAGACTTGGCACTTGCTGACAAAAAGAGGGGAAAAGGAAAACTTTGAAGCCAAATAAGCTGTATGTAGTTTTAATGTCCTGGAGGGATTTACCTCCTGAACCTAACTCCATGGCCATTGATCAATCAGCAAGCAACTTCTAATGCCAGCATTGGAGCTGGCAGTTGTATTCAACTAGTGGATCCATAGTACATTGATGTAGGTGTATTGGCTGGCTTTTGTTGCTGCCATCTTCTGAGGAGGTTTTATTTCCTTGTCTGGATCAACGCCATCCCCTCCACAGCTTGGTTCTCCCCTCTCTTGAGCACTGAAGGAGGAAGGATTTGGGAAGGGGAGAGAGGCAGCTGCCTCAGCCAGCCTGAGAAGTACTGGCCGCTACTGACGGTGGCTTTGTTAATCTGCCTGTTGGAGTAAAATAAATGTCTTAGCACCCCCATGGAAGGACTCCTAGAAAACTATCCTCTGATTGGACTAGCAGAGGGAGCCTTATTGTCTGGTGTGTTTGAAATGTGTTTTAAACTGTTTAAGTTACTGTCAGAAAACTGGTAAAATGTATTAGTTTTCCCAATCCAGAAAAGTTGTATTTACGTATAGTTGATAAGCTATGCTGCAAAACATGCATTGGCTTAAATGTTGCAAAATAGTTGTATTTTTTCTTTTTTCCATTCTTCGGGCGCGCCCCCCCCCCCCCTTTTAACCATCAGTTGGGCTATATCTTGGGAGGTACAGAAAGGGAAGAGAGGAACTGCAAGGGGATGGGATTGCTTAAATATTTCCAGATTCAATTCAGCCTGAGCATGGAAAAAGAACTTAAGGTGGTGTGGGCACAAAAGGAAGATACCACGGGTAGACTGAAGCGTACAGAGGCAGGACATGAAGTCAGATGAAAATAGAAGGGATTCCCTTTGTGGAGAAGTTAATGTGGCCTGAATGGGAACCTAGGCAAGAACTTTGTCCTCTGGTTGGTATACATTGCCTTTTCTTCCTTGAACTTGCTGCTGCAATATTTTGATTTAATTTTGTGCTCTCAGGACTCTGTTCCATTTTTTCATTGTCATAATGTTGTGATAGCAATGTATTTTATTACTTAACTGGAGTGTGAGGCATTATTATTTCATTTTTGGTTCTAGTCTGTAGGAGAGAATTGCATTGCATAAATAACTTTGTGTTTAATATTAAAAGCAAATATGACAAAGTGGAAGGTTAAAAATTACCACGTTTTCGACACACTAAGAAATTTTTGCTTTTCTGTTGTTTTAATGGAAACTGTAAACATAAAGGATTTTCTCTTTCAGACAGCTTACTGCACAATTTAACAAAAAGCCAACATCACAATGCCTTAACTTCTCAATTTTTTGTGGACTATGTAGAAGAGTGCTTTTCTAAGTGTTTTTAAATTATTGAAAGCCACAGTTTGAAAGGAAGAAAGTAGGTATTATGCTACTCATTATGATGATGCTTGGTCGTTGAGTGAACATCTAAGAGTGTGGCTTAGGTGTTGTCAGAAATGTCAAATGGCAGGCTGGTTAAATATTAAAGGGAATATTGTAAAGGCAAACCATTTTCCTTTCAGAGGACTACCTTCATTGGTACCTAGGCTTCTAAAGCCTCCCTGGGTGGTCACTGCTGGCTCAGGGATGGGCATAATGGGATAGGCACAGTGTAAATACAGCTCCAAGGTGCCCCTTGCAGACATCCAGTCTGACTTCCTAAGCAAGGTTGGAGCATGTGGTGCCTCCAGCTGTGCTGTGGTGGGCTGATCCTGGCTGGCAGTAAAGACCCACACAGACGATTGCTTGCTCCCAGAGGACAGGGGAGAGATGGGAAAAAGCAACAGCAAGAAAACTTGTGGGCTAAGATAAAGATAGTTTGGTAAGTGAAGAAAAGATTAAGAAAATAACATAACCACTAAACAAGTGATGCAAAACCCAGCTCCCACATGCCAACCTGGAACCACAGTTGTCTACATGACCTTTTCCAGAACTGTTACACTAGTGGGTTTTTAGATGATAATGGTGAGAAGTATCGTTTTTAGAGAAGCGTAACATTTCCTTATATTGCATACCTTAGTTCTTCCTCAGTTAAAGGTTTGCTCCTTTATGCTGTTACAAGTGCTTTGTGCAAGCAGTTATTAAAATGATACCACCATGTGGTGTATACTGATACATGCAGTATTAAGTATTAAATGCTCTTGAACAGCTGTAGAAACAAGAACTTTGTGTAGTTCTGAAATCGATGGTTGTTCTTTAGCATTAATAAGTCTTAAGATACTTTGAAATAATTAAAAGCTACTCTAACTTTGTGTTATATGAGATTTAAAAACTGTCGGGATGATGATGTCTCTGACAGTGTTCAGGGGTTATTTTTGTTATGCTACTTTTTGTGCAAAATTGATTAGGTTGAGCAATTGAGATGACGTATGGCTCTTGGTTTTGACAGATTTCCAGAAGAAGCAGCCAGATGATGACTCTACTCCCAGCACAAGCAACAGCCAGACAGATTTGTTCTCTGGAGAAACGAACAGTGACAACAGCAATACCTCTCTAACCACGCAGGCCGCTAACTCCAACCAGCAACTTTTGACAGAACTGAATGTAACTTCACCGAGCAAAGAGGAATGTAAGTGCACAAGTCCTCAGTGAGAGCAAGGGTGGCATAAATGTTTTTCTTTGTTCTCTGTCTTATGTTTCACAGATGTCTTTCTGAAAGTAAAGAAGGATCCTCTTGAGAGCAAGGGGAGAGTTTAGAAGTTGTTCACGACATACAAAACTGTTAGGTTTAACAGAAGAGCAAATTAAAAGGGAGCAAATTAAAAGGAGTTTCTAACTTTACAGCTGCCTGAAGTACACAATTTAGTTATGATTTTGAGGTACTCTTATTTTGAGAAATTCTTTCTCATAATGGTATTAAATTAATATACATATTCTGGGATAAACACCAATATCTTGTAAATTTTGATTTTAAAACATTTTTAATGGGTTTTAATCCTTGCAATTGTAAATAGCACTGTCTGTAATGCATGTTTGCCTAGACACCTGCTAGGTTGCTTAGACAGCTAAGCTTCATGTGGTAATCCATCTCCTATTTCATGGTCTTTATTGTGCTGTTTCAGGCTAAATTAGCCTTAAGCTAGGCTAAGATGTTAAAAATTAACAAACACATAGTGTGATAAAGTCATCCTTATTCTAAACCTCTTTATGAGTTCATCCTGTATATAAAATACTGAGTTTTAAAATCTGCATTCTAACAACTTAAGCATAAATGTGTCATTTTTAGTTTCATCTTGCTCAAACTGTAGTTTCATTTTAAAAAGATTTTTTATGGAGAGAATCCTTCTTGAGCCGAGTTTGCTTGTACATTGTGGCCAGTAGATAGATGTGTGCATTGCAAGAAAAACATACTCATTTAGTATGCTAGACTGAGCTAGAGCTGCTGTTATTTCTCTGCTGGAAATAAGAATGCTGACAAAGCAGTAGGACTGAGAGATCTTTGATATGGCACATTTGCTTTCAGTTGTCTTCACTGTTTATGTAGGATGATTTTAACTGAATTCCCCAAATATTTATTCTGTTTACAGGTAGGTAGACATCACATTTATGTTCTTTTTGCTTGTGCAGAATGGCTATGGACAAAGCGGGAAGTGTCACTTTGGGATTGTAGTTGTTTGTTAGACTTAAAAATGTTTAGTTTTATATTACAGTTTTCTACCCATATATGGGAATATTTTCAGAAATACAGCCCAAAGTAATAGGCGCTTTGTGTTGTTTAAGATGACCTTTCTGATACAAGTTATTTGTAATAAGAGTAATTTGCCATGTAACTCTTGTCTCTCCTTCACGTATACAGTTGCTGCTGACCACCCAACTCTTCCTTCCGTCCAGCTCTTCTTCAGGGGAAACCTGTAGTATGCTGTAAAAACAAAGCCTTATTTTGCCCTTCCAGCAAAATGTTGTGCTTCAGGAACACACTTGAACTTTCACAGGGCAGTGGGGCTCAGCACCTTTGCTGGCTTATGAGCCAAGATCTACTATTTGGCATTAGAGGGTGCTTCTCCAGTGCTTACTGGGTCAGGTTTTATGAAAATGTGTTCAGTGATGAATTAGATTGTGTTCAAGGGTTTCTGTTGTGGCTGAGAAGGACTTGGGGGTAAGTGGGAAGGTGATTGCAGGGATGGGAAAGAGCGAAGGAAATTAAATAATGTCCTTCATCCTGGATTGCTCTGTGCTTGTGAACATACACTCAAGGTGATGGATATTAGGCAGCACAGCCTGCAGAGCATTTGAAAATATTACCTATAAAAAAATTCTTTACGACTTCCTGCTGGGGTGATTTTAAGTGAAATACAGTGGAGAGATTTATGTACAGCTTGAGCTCTCTCTGTCTTCTCTCACATCCTCACTACCTCTTTAATGAAGCTTAATATCATTTATCAGAAATAATTATACACTGATGGAGCTCTTCTGATGGATAATGGCCTCAGGGTGGAAGATTCTTTCCTGTAATGAAGAATGCCCAAACTTTAAATGTCTTTTTGATTTTAATTTAAGGGTGTATTTTTTCTGTGCAATATTTATTTATTTTGCAACAAGTTCTGTAAAGCATGCACTGCTCTCATTACATCTGTGTTCTTCAAAGATAGATACTTTGCAGTGGTTATGTACTGTGTGGCTATGTACAGCTATGTGCTGTTCTGAATAGAATTGCAGTAATTCACCAGAAATCAATGTATGGGATCATTAAGGTAATCCCTATCAAAGGATGGAAAGATTGGAGTGCTCAGGAAGGATTCTGTGGTGCACTCAATTTCTCCTCCCTTTCAAGCTTTTGAGAAGAGGCATCAAGGCATTTGCTGTAGCAGTTGAGTCCGTAGGGTAAACAGATTGAACAGATAAGACAAAGCGAAGGTGGGTTTTCTAATTATTTGTTTTGTTTCAAGTAGCCATTTCCTTTTTAAACACTCAATGAGTGATGAAGGAGAAAAGCTCCTTGGACTGGATTTTACAGGAGTTCAGTCTGGCAATATGCAAGTATGATCTTTTGTAACTGTTTTGATGTTCTGTGAGGGTGGCACTAAATTCCTGAATGTCTTATATGCACCTTCCTGACCTGTGACCTTCCTCCACCTACCATCATTGCTTCTGAACAAACATCTACCCGAATGGCTGTTTTCTGATTAATCTTTCTCTTATAGGTGGAAGACAGTTCTCAGTATTACAATTACAATCAACAAAAATGTGTTAAAAATTTATACCTGGTGGCAGTGGCACAAGCTTGAGGACTTTTTTCCCCTCTCCTCTCAAGTTTTGGTTTTGCAAAGTATTACATGTCATTGATTTCAAAAAATACTCCTACAGTTTAGGGAAAGAAACCACTTTAAGATCATTCTGTTTGTTTTCTTTTCCATATACGCTACTCTAGTTGCTTTTTTTCATCTCAAATCTCCTTGTCTATTGTATTGTCAGTTGCAATAAGTTTTCTGAAATAAGCTTTTGCAGATAAGGAACATATTGGTATTGCTTTACGAAGTCTAGATTTGAATGGATTTTAATGATCTGATTCTTAATAGATAGTTCAATCAGTCTAATTTTTGTTCCTATGCTTCTTTATATGCAGATACATTTCTCTGTGTTCAAGTTCTGTCTAGTTTTTATCTATTCTTATTTTTCTCTTTGGCCTCTTTTCTTCATTTGGATGTCCAGGCAGAAGTTACTTCAGTGTTAGTCACCATATCAACTGTTTGCACTGGCAATTATTTCCTTTTTTACTGGGAGGGAAACTTGTTTATTTTCAATAGGGAGGAAAAAGGGGATTTGTCAAAGGCCTTCTGCTTCTTTCTCTGCCCCTCACCCCCAACCACCAGCACTCTTTTTAAAAGAAAAAAAAATCAGCTTGTTAAGGAAAGTTCTATGTATTTTGGTAAAGAAAAGGTCACACTGAATATGGAATAATTTTTGCTTAGTTTCAGGCCTTCATTGCTTTCTTTGGGGATGTCACATTACATTTCTGTCACTGTGTGAGTAGACCTAAAGTTGATGCTGTGCAGGTTTAAAACTGTGTTGTTACGTGACAGGAGAAGTGTCAGTTTGAACAACTCCAGCTCTGGCAGCTGGATCAGATTTTAAATTTCAGTAGTTCTTAGCTTCAGTTGACATGATTTTATTTTAATTATGTGCTTAACTCTTCCTGGCCTCTGAATTAGCAAGAACCACAATTGAAAAAGGACAAAAAGAATAGCTGATGTTTCTAGAACAGTTAAACGCTCTACGTTTCTACATTGAAGACTTTATAAGAAGATACACAAAGACGTGAGGTATTGCTGTAACTGTCAAAAAAATATATCGGAGATTTCAGCCCAGAAAGAAGGTGGTGATTACTGTCCACACCTTATCTCTGTGTGCTGAATTTTAGAAGCCTAAATGTGATTTTCAGGACTGAATGTCTGTAAATTTTCTCTAGTTATTATATAGCCTCCAAGATTTAAACTGCTGCATGTCAAGCAAAAGCATTTATAACACCATTAATTTATCTCAAATGCTTAGATGCACAATTTGCAAGACAAATTTAAAGAATGCTTTGAAACATTGTTAATTTTATTAAGCATTTCTAGGTGCTGCAAGCACTGGGTTACACTCAATTATGAAATTATTTTGCCAAATTTACTTTGTGTACATAAAGGGTACTACATCTGAGATGTAGATGCACCAGGGTTCCATAAAAGATCACTGGCAGAAAGGTGAGAGATTGTTTTTTTCTACTGTACCTATTGGGTGTTTATCCTCTGAATTTCATGGCTTGTTGAAGCATGACTGTAAAAAGCAATACAGGCTACAGTACTAGAAAAGTAATTATATTTTTCTGTCTTATGAGTAATAATAATATAAAAAAATCCTGCATCAGTTTTTTCAACATAACCTCATGAAAAACGGATAAACAAGCACATCCTTTTTTTTTTCCCCCCTCTGTTAAATAGCCTGTTCTCTGAAAGCATGCAAAAGTTTTCTACCAACTTAAATAGAAAAACTGTAATGTAGCTTTTTGTTTGGGATTGTCAGGGGAGTCAGACATGTCAAATTTCACATACATGCTCTCAAAATACAAAGTATTTTGAGTTCTTATTGTGATATGCTTAACTGTGTTTTATGCCTTTTAAATAAGAACAATGATTTTTTGAAATGACAATTGCTCTTAGATTCCATGCATTGTATACATTTGAAATGGCCTGGTTTTGAGAATTTACTTGTTCATTGCAATACAAGTCATTTCTGTATTTTTTTTGTCTTTTTTTTTTTTTTTTTTTTTTCTAATTCTGGCTGCAGGGAAATTCTTCTGGCTCATATTTGAAAGTTATGTGTGTGCCCGCTTTTATAATGTATTTGAATGTATAAACAAACCAAGCTAGCAGTCTCTTTTTCTCTTGATTGTTATATATAGTTGTAGAATTTAATTTGTTTTGCTGCTAACCTGATTTATTCAGACACCAATTTGTAGGTTTTTTTCTGATACAAAAGAATGCAGTAACTGCTGACATTAAGCTGGGCTACAAAACTAGCCTGCCTGACCCACATTATTTAGCACTGCAATTAAACTTGCAACCTCACATAACGAACAAAGCTACAGCTAGATGATGGTGATGATGGGTAATTCTGATTTTCCTTATAAACTCACAAGATTGTCACATGTTCTTTCTTCTTTTGCTCTGATACAAGACACAAAATTGAGTACAAGAAAACACACACCTCTAGAATAGAATATGCGTCTGGCTGTTGTTTGGTATCACAGGCATTTTGGATCTGTATGCCACAAGAACTGTTTTCTCAGTTACTGTTTTTTTTGTTTTTTTTTTTTAATTTATTATAAAGTCACGTAATGGTAGATGTTCTTCATCTTCAGAGTTTTTTAACTTTATTTTCTTTAAACGTGCTATGTGTGAAGAGCCTTTTGGTACTGTTTAATGTTAAATTAACAGAAATTCAATTTTTCATTTGGTTTATCATCCAACCTGGCTTTTTGGAATATTTATCACAAAGTCCACTTTTAAAAATTATTTATTCAAACCAACTTCCTACAAGAATGCTTTGAAATATAGAACTGTTTTGAGCTTGATGCTATTGGAGTTACGCTTTGAGAAATGCCACTGGTATTAGGTGCCAATGCAGAACGTACAGGCAGCTAGAAATCTCAAAGAAAAAAAACTGTCTGGTAGAAGTGTTGCCTTTATCATTATTTCATGACTGAGGATCTTTGTCTCAGTTTTAATCAAATCTTTACAGTCCCAGTTTCATCTAAAGAACATTTCTGGTTGCTCTTACATCTTAAGCATATAAACTGGAGAGGTCTGGCATGTAGATTTATGAAACGAACACTTCTTTCCACGTCTGTGGCATGATAATTTTGAAACATAATGAAGACCAGCAGAATAGTACCACTGTTAATTGTTCAGTCTGATTTATAGTCACTTCACACTGCAGAGTAGACAGTGTATCCTAGGGTCCCATTTATTAAAGTGAAAAGACCTCATGGAACGTGAAACAGAAACACAGTCATATAATAAAAATGTGGGCTAGAGCTGCACAGCTATCAAGGTTATATAAAAATTATTTCTAATAATATAACTTAACTGCCAGTTCAAAAGCCCGTTTTTGCACTTCAAATTGCACCTATAAAGTGGGAAAGCATCATGTCTACTTTACAAACAGGGAAACTGAGGAAAAGCAGGTAATGGAGTCAGACAACGACAGGGAATAAAGTGGAGTCTGAATCCTGCCGGTTTACTTCATTACAGTTGTTAAATATAACTGGACTGCTTTGCTACTACTGGTTTTGTTTCTTCCTCCAAAAGCTGCATGTAGATTAAAAACCATAACAGTAAATAATGGCAGATTTGTACAACTAGATTTTTAAAAGTGTATGTTTGTGTGGGATATATATATATATCTAATCTTATCTGCTTAGTATTGACGTGACATAAATTGCCATTCAGTTTACATGTTCTACAGCAGGTAAGTAGTTAAGTGTTGTAAAATCCTGGCTTTTATTTCCTTAGGGACTATTCTGTCTGAGCAGACTAAATTTAGAGATTTACATACCTGTTCATGTATTTGTGTTTGTAATCAATGTCTGTTTTCAAACCCAATTGTGTGGATTAATTAGATTATGTCTCTACCAATTCAGCAAATGCACAGCTAGTTTACTGGTTTGGACGGGTTTCCAAAGTTGTGTTCTTTCCCATGTTGCATATAGCCATAACATTTCTCTCTGTCATGGCTACAACACTGCTGTCCAAGGATATTCTGCCCTTATGTGATTACCCTTTTCCTGCCTGTTACATACACAGAGCTGGTCTACTTTTTCTGAGGAGGAGGAACCATCACACTAAGGCTCAAAGCAGCATTCGAGCGTATTTTTGCCACTGTGAACAAATCTTAGTAAGCCTCAGGCTCTGTAACTTATTTTTCACGTTCGTTCATTATCTGGCTTACAGATTTTGTGTTATCTATAATTGTTTCAATGTGTTATTGTACTCTTAGGCTTTGTACTCTTGCATAAGCATCGCTTCACTCTATTCTCCATCTCTTCCTCTGGTCAACAGGTACTGTTCCAAGAGCTGTACTTTGCAGTGCTGTTCTAATACACCTGGCTCAAATATTCTGGGCTCAAAGAGAGGTTACCCTAGTATTTTGCTTTTTCCTGCCCTGGAAAGTCTGACTCAATGGAGTCACTTTTCGAGAAACTTCAGAAATGGGGAAATAACAGGTTGCCCTGACTCAGGGTATGTCCTACAAGATAGGTGCTACTTGGCAATCATTAGTCTTTCAGAAAGGCAGATTGGCAATGCAGAAAGGCATTCAGAAGGTCAGTTTAAACTTTAAAAATATATATAATAGTTAATAATATTAACGCATATATAGAAATATATGTAATACATAATCAAATTTTACTTAAGAGATTTTCATGAGAAAATGGTTTTGAAATGTTTACTTGTTTATTGAGCTGCACAGTTCTTAGTAATTTGATAATCTGTTTTTCCCAATTGATGTATTAAGTGTACTGTTAAGTTAGTCATAAAAAGCTAGTGGTATTGGAAGCCAAAAGCATAGCTGCTACATTAATACGACCTTTAATATGTATTACAGTGTTCAAGTTAAAGGATCTTGTATTGTCTGTTCTTAACTTGGCTTTTCAACTTGCAGACTTGGTGATGCTCACAATTATTTCTTCAGTATTTTTGCGTTTTTAATGTTCTCTTCTTGGAATTAGATTATGGCTGGGCAGCAGCTGCTTTTGTTTGGAAAGGGAGTTGCAAATGTCAGAAGGCACACACTGGAAAAAAATAGGAGCAGAAGCTATTGTTTAATCTGTTACTTGGTTATAGAGTAGAAATATATCTTTATTCTTCCATTTTAATCTCTTGCTTGTACTGAGAAAAAATAGCAGTCTGTACAGCCCTGTGGGTTACGTTAGAAGCTAGACATGTGGCCATTTGCTGTGCACTGAAGTGTTTTGTGTATCACAGTCAAATTCCCTAGAAACAATTATTTTCGGGAACAAAGGTATAGATATATCCTGAAACCTGCTAAGTGGCAAGCCTACCTTTATGTATAGCAAAGAAGGACTGGTGCTCTACTGTATCTGACTTTGCTTTGCTCTCATGCAGAATTTTTATTGAAACTATGGAAAATGTGCTGCTGTTTCCAATAATATAAGATGTCTGTATTGGATGTTATGTATACCAAAAAATTCAATATAATGACTTCCATGAAGAATTACACAGTCAAGCCCATGCTACATAGTATTGAATTATGCATGACATTTTTAATGATGGAACAAAAACAATAGCAGAAGGAAGGACAGGAAGCCTTCACTGGTTATTAGGCAGTGTGCGTGCCTACTGTCATTAGGCATGTATGTGCATGCAAATCCCCAAATATTCTTTGTTGAAACCTTAATGTTGTGCTGTACAAATCAAAGCTCTATGAAGGTAATACCTAATGAGAGAAGATGAAATAAAACAAAAAGTCTAATGCAGAGAAGTGCAGAATAGATACAAACTTCCTGTACTTTAGGGACTGAAAAGCATAAAGATCTTATATTTAGTCAGATGCTGAAAATATAAACTAATGGAAATAATTATTGTACAGTAATTGCAAAGATTAGTCTTATGGAGAGTCGACAGTGATGGTGCCTGCCAATGCCTATTCAGTGAAACTGGAGGAATGTAACTTAGTATTTGAAGAAGAGCTGTTGCATCTTAAGAGGTAGCTGTGGTCTAAAGTCAGTTCTTTGAAATCCCATATCCTGTTGTATATTTTGTGTGTATGCAACCACTTTATATTTGATCTTTAAAAGCTGAAATTACTTAACAAATTTTCGACGTAAGTATCCAAAAGGTTCCAATAGAAGATTTGGTACTGTTGCGCTCAGTATTGATACAGAAAACAGGGGAGCATCTTTTCTTCCCAGATGCACCTTTTCTGAGCCTTTTGCAGTAGTATTACTAGCATAGATCAATGAAGATATGTTATGAAAAATAGTTTGAGCTTATTTGACCGCTGCTAATGGTTACAAAGCCTGTCAGTGCTGTCAGGCCTGGAATGGGCACCAGCATGTTGATACCAGGGTGCTTGCTCCATCTGTCCTGGATGTTTTCCTGATGGCCAGGGAAGGCATCCAGCCCATGCCTCCCAGTCCTCTGAACTGTATCACCAAGTTCAACTCTTCTTGTATGCTAAGACAGTAGGTTTGGTTTGTTGTCCTGCTCCAGCTGAAGTGATCCAAACCAGGCTGCCCGTTAGCCCCTGCACAGCTAGTCACCATTTATACTTAATTATTCCCTTCCCCACCCCTTTGCCTGTGTACCTCCATTCCTCCATGCCTGTCCTGTACCAAAAAAAAAAAAAAAAACAAAAAAAAACAACAACAACAAACAAACCTTCTCACTCATGCTTCTGCTATACCCATACCAAATGTGGTTATATAGGCACTTTTGGCTTTGCAGGATGACTCGACTCTGCATAGAGGTCCCCAGCACTCTCCCCAGTTCTCTGTGAAGTTCAGCTATTTCTCACAAACCTGTCTTTCAAAACCTGAAAAATCCAGCCATCCCTCACAACACTGGCTGTAACTTCTCTCAGCTGCTTATGTAGGTGTCAGTCACATGCAGCATATTTCTTTTGTTGCCTTTGGTAGTTCTCTGTGTCCTGTTTGGTTAGCTGAATCCCAGGCCAGGCCCTAATCCATGGCCTTTTGTCTGCCTTCAGGCCGAACCCTCACCAGGTTGCCTTTGTAACCATCACTTTAAAGATTACCTCTTGTGTGATAACAAGATGGTGTATGTTGCCAGAGGGATTCTATTTTTTTTTTATTTTTTATTTTTTTTGAAGAAAAAATAACTCAGGAAGCTTATCAGTCTTTCTCTGAAAAATTGCAAGTGTAAAACTAGTGAGATCTTTGCTCCCAAATGCATTTAATTTAAATCAAATGCACCAAATTAATTTCCTCACCTCTTTCCCTCCCTATTGTTTAAGTTTCTTTTTTTTTTTTTTTTTTGGTAGATTTACAATGTTACAAGTATTATAATGTAGACAAAGTTACCTGAGAGCTGATACTTAGAGAAATAGAAATAAAGAAAAAAAATGAAGGGGGGCATCTCTGAGAGAGTCAAAAAGAAATCATTTACTACCAGGTCAAATTTTAAAAGTATTTAAAAATACAAAAAGATTGCCAAAGCCCATGCTGCTTTCTGGATGTGCAAAAACTGGAGGGGGAAAAAAAGGAAAAAGTGTTTCTTGGTGGGTGAAGGCTTACCCTGTCACAATACTCAGCTCTGTTGTATTGTCAGCATGGTACTACTATAATACCAGCAGTCCAGTGCAAACTTGATTATTGGTGTTTTGCTAGCCAAACCTCTACTAGATCTAACTTAATTTCAGGCTCTCTAGCATCATCCAATTTATAATATCCAATTATCAAAGCTATGATGTATCATTACCACTGGCAATGCTACTCTCAGGTTGTCTTGGCTTCACTGTGTAGGTTTTATTTTTATTTATTTATTATTTAAGTTGCTGAATACACTGAATTGGTTGCTATTTTAACAAGATCTCTGGAGAACTCTTCAATGATGATGCATGTTGAGAAAAAAGCCAGAAAGCAATTTACTACCAAGCAGATACCAGATGAGTGGGCAAGAGTCCAGAGTTCAACAAAAACTTCAGCATGGAAAGAGGTTATTAGCATATGCTTGTGCCACACTTTGAAAACATAATGAGAACAAGATAAGAGGCAAAGTCATTATCTGACTGGAGACAGTGTCAGGATTTCTGTTGACATAAGGGAAGTGATCAGTTCCTACAGTGTGTTAGTTGTGGGTTGGTTAGATAAGTTTTTAGCTTTGTTCCAACATAAACAGCACCTTTTGTCAAGGCTGGAAAAATTGCAATTACAATGTATGTTTTCCTAAAACTGTCTTTTAGAGTATTTGTGAAGTAATAACATAAATTGTCTCTTCTCCCCCACTTCTCATCTTTTTTTTTTTTCAGCTGAAGATGTATTCAGACTTGGCTGGGAAGGAGATACTGAGAATAGTAGAATACTTCTATATGTGCATTCCAAAGACAAGTCCTCCTAAGTTTTTTTTATATTTCTAAGTATAATTGTGATGTGGTTTTAAGTGTTAAATATAGGCAGTATTTTGAGACTTACAGTCCTCTCTGTTTCCAGGTGGGCCATGCACAGGTACAGCTCATGCCTCATTAACCACGCCAACCAAAAGATCTTGTGACTCAGGTATGTGTTTTGTCGGGGTTGACAAGTTGGATTTTGCATAATATGTGGCTGTATAGAAATAGCTTAATGATCAAGGGTAGCAACTGTACCTGGAGAATGTCAAATAAAAATAAACATTTTTGATTTGCTGACAGAAAAATATGTGTAAATATAAAAGGATGTGTATGGCAGATGGTTCACCAGAGAGTCTGGTCAAAAGTAATTTCCCAAGTACACTATGTTTCCAGTTAACCTTTGTAGACCTAAGAAATACATAAGTAATTAGTTTGATTTAAGTGTAATGATTGCTGTAGTGTTTTGGAAATCCCTTCATTAAATGTGAAGTATCAAACAGAAAACTGTTTTGAGTTTTCTGATTGAAGATGCCGTAGAGACAGTTGATGTTTACTTGATTAAAAAGATTTACCTGCTTTAGGTACTTTTGGTGATTTTATTTCTACATGGAGGATATAGATTGGATGATCTCTCTCAGAGCTAGTGACATGTTAGGCCAGGCTGAAGGTGCTGCTTCTGCAGCAGATCTGTCATAAAGAATCATACCAGCATTCGTTTAGGCAGGCAACCAAACTATCTGTTGGCTCAGATGTTTTGCAGACTTTGGTTTTGCAGTGGGTTAAGGAGAACTCCTACAATCCTTTCTACCAGCATTATTTTGGAAAGCCATAATCTCCTGTGGAGAGGCACCGACAGGCAGATGACAGGTAGTGTTAATGTTCTAGCAGTCTGTTTCCAAAATCGTTTTTGCCTGTATTTCCATTAATATAGTAATTTAGCTGGATTGAGTGCAGAAAGGAAGTGTCTTCCCATTTGATCAAGAACTCTTACCCTTTCAGGAGTTTAAGATAAATTTCCTCTGAGGTCGTTCTTTCAAAAATGGTTTCAAGCTACTGTACATTTGGCTGAGCTGTGGTTATTCCACATGTGCATGGTATTAGCTTGCTTGGTCTGCAGTGAAGGAAGTTTAAGAGAAGCTACAGGAACATGTACTTGCTGCAGGTGCAGAGCTCTCAAGTGAGACATGATAATCTGAGACAATGTTGTAAATATTGTTTGCCAAATAACTTTGTAAGTTTGGCACTGGAAGGTGCTGGATTCAGCTTCTCCAGAATATGAAGACTGTGGATTCTTTTTCATATAGATATGGAAGCATACCTAAACAACAAGGAGTGTTTGCCACTGTTTCCCTTGCAAATGAATCTGCATCACTCATGGTGTTACTAAACTGTATATTCTTTGTGTTACTGGTTGTGGTTGTAGCATTTAACTCTAATTTTCATTGCAGGGTATTTTAAAAGCTTTCTGTGATGTTATACATATTGAAAACGAAGAGTACTTTATGAATATTAAAAAAAAAAAAGTGATTAGCAAAAAGACAAAGTCCACTGTTTGCGGTGCCGTGCAGGAAAGTAAAAGCTCCTTAGAGTAAAGCAATTGAAACTACTAGACATGTTGAAAAATAGCCATTAAATGGTTGGCTAATTTTGCTCAGTAGTTCTCTTATTATTAATTTATGCTAATGTTTACTATCCTACATGCTTGTATGTTAATCATTTTATTTGTTTAACAGGAAAATAAGGAGATCTTAATTTGATGGCACAAGTTTCATCTTCAGTCTACTAATTCTAGTGGCTTTCTATTGTATAATTTTTCCCCATTTTTTTCACTATGTGCTCAGTAATTTGCATGTTTTGTTTGTAGTCCCCTACACTAATAATCCTGTTAACAGGAGTGGCAGGTTTTTTTTCTTCAGAGCTGGCATTTTCAGCAAACTTCTCAGTGCCATTTGGAAAAGAAATAAATATATTTTCAAAGTCTGCATTTGAGAATCGAGATAAATATGGGAATTGACAGGAAAACATTGGCTATAACATATTTGCCAGAAATGTTATGATATCTTCAGGCTTAGGAAGCAGACTACTTAGGTCAGTGTTTCACACTCCATTCACTTCAGTGTAGTCTCCTTTCCTAGGCTATTATTTAGGTGAATACGAGCAATGTTTTTCAACACCACACATTGCATATAAACCTCTCTTCAGTAAGAATTCAACATTTCTTCTGCTCTAGAGTGCTTTGAAGAAAGAATGTTTTGGTGGAATTAATCTGTGTAATTTTTTCCCTTCAAGCATAGTTTTTCCCTAAAGTCTGCCATATATCAGCATTTGAGACAGAAAATTAGAAATTTGACCTACATATGTTGCATGCAGGTTCCCATCAGGAGGATATTAAGGAAGGCATAAACCTTTCATATTTTATTAGCATTAATATAACCATTGCAGAAAGATCAAAACAATAAATCTGTCAAGACACGGGAAAAGTTCTTTTACGAAAAACAGTTTCTACCTCATGCACTTGTCAGCTTGCATGCTGGAGGAGCTGTTCAGATAAAAAATAGTATTATGACACCAAATAGTGGTGGGTGTTTTTTCCCTCCTCTTTGCCAGAGTCACTGCTGTGTTAGAAAGTATTTATATTCCGAAGTGTGCCCATAGGACAAGGATTATAATGAAAAGAATGAGTAAGGACTTGCAATCATTAGTTTGGATGATGCCTTGAAGGTTTTGGAGAGCCAGTGGTCTGAAGGTTTTGTAGGAAAAAAGATGGGACTGTGGCCTGGTGTATAGCTTTTTATGTATTTTGATTTGTTTCTTAATAGTTAAGTAATGTTGTGATTGATGGCAGATACTCTGAGGCTTGCTCTAGTCAGTAGGGCATCCAGATCCCATTTATATTGGGTGTCTGTGTTGTGAAAGTGCAGTGCTAAGTAGCATATTACTCTTCTTTTTCTGCTGTGGAACCTAAAGATGATTTAATATGCAATTCAAAAGAGCCAGATTTTAAAACATTTTCATGCAGCTTAAAGAAACCTGGAAAAATCACTGGAACTGTTTGACTGCGCTCAGTTAATTTTTAATTGTGGTAGAGAAAGTAATAGAAGCAGACTATTAAAATGCAGTAATGATACAGTCAATCCATAGGTTATATCTGTAAAGTTGGTGAGTTTTTAAATACTTTATTTCTCAGTAGTGGTTCTTGAGAAACACGTATCTGTAATACTCTGCATAGATACATGTGCAGAGAGCTTACGTTTTATGAGGGTATCTGGTATGGTGGTATTTATTTTGTGCAGGATCACAGTATCATATGCTCTGTGTCTTCTCTTGTTTAAAGTTTGAGTCTAGAAGATGCAAAGAGTTCTTCCCCTGCTTCAGCAAAGCAGTTAAGCAGATGCACGGTCCTTATTTGAAGTTTCAGGTTTATTGATGTTCTCATACTGACACTTTGAGGCTGAACCTTGACTATCAAGATGACAGCCTTTTAGGAGTTACAGAAAGGGCAGGTTGTGGAAATACAAATCTCACAGATTTTTAGCCACAGCAGACTCCAAGAAACCATTACTTTTGTGTGATCGTTTTCTTAATCCTCACATGTTGAGTAAGGACAAAAAGACACGGTCCACCACTAACTAGATTTTTTTATTCTTCTGATGTGCTAAGTGCCTTTGCAAAGACTGTATGAAAGATAAACGAAGAGAGTTTATAACGTTAAAACAATGTAGAGCTATTTTGTTGTTGTTGCTTCTAGGGACTTCTAAGGTATTTTTCAGCATTTGACTTTTGGAGGACACAGTGTTAGAAATCCAACCTTCTTAGAGCTCTCGCACCAAGAGGAAAGTGATGAGAGAACAGCCTTCAAGAAGCATTATAAATCACCCAGCCCTGGCAATAATAGTGCCCATTAGAGATGCTCTTTTTTTTCCCCTGCTCGGTTTCCAGCTGTACTAATAGAACACCACATCAAGCAAGGCTGTAAATAAAAGTTATAACCTAATAGGTGGGCACTGAAATGGAACGGACAGGAGCCGAGGCATGGAGGCCTTATTACTGCTCATCAGCAATTATAAACAGGATAAAGTGTCTGGGACTTGCACTGATGCAGCAAGAGCTAATAGAGGCTGGGAAATGACACTATACCATGATCAGATGATGTATGTTGATGGGTTTTTACTATCTCATCTTATTACCTATTTCTGTGATGTGTTGTATTATCTGTTCTGTGCTTCCATATGCATCTGGATAGGCACATTGGTTTCCCCTGCTGCTCAAACGAGTTTGGTGTTTTCTCTATCTGAGAGCCTTCGCAAACTGATGATTATGATTATTGTAGATTAAAATGTGTCTGGTGATAAGGATCATAATAGTCGCATCTGTAAACAACTTTAAAGACTTGCTGCAGTTGTAGGATTTATTTTCAGTATCACAGTGTTCAGTTTTTACAAAATCACCCTCATTCATCATGATATGGTCGTCTTTCCTTTCATTATGGATATGGTTGTCTTTTGCACTGAAAACCTCCTGTGCATTTTTAGACTAAATTTATCATAACCACTGTCTCTCATTGGAGAGTCTGAAGAGATGGGTTTGGGGTCAACATATCAAAAAGTTTGTTACGAGTCAGCTGTAGGTGTGATGATCCTTGCCTATGAGTTATAAAAACTTCAGCTGTTCCTGGGAAGGTTTTTAAGAGCTTGTTAGCACAGGTAATTGGTAATATTCACAGAAAAGTCTTTCATGATCTTTTATCTATCACAGTGTCTAGCACATTTCTGTGCTAGACATCTAAATCATCTCTTTACAAAGCCACGGAGAAAAAAATGCCTTGAAATTTAGCCTGTACTTGCTTTAATCTAAAGAGAAGTTTTGCAAGCATCTTCATAGTTCGTACATTAATCACTCATGCTGTTTACTTCTGAACAGAATTTTTGTCTATAGTAGTGGGAAAAATACAACATTCAGAAATGAAAAGGTGTGCAGCAGTATGATGGCAGCATGTGAAAACACTGCCTTCTATCCTTGTCTATTCAGTCCAGCCAGGATAAAATAAACAGATTATTTTTCTGCCATCTTAAGAATTTAGGACAGGAATACTTACATCTGCCTATGTCAAAATACACTAAGCTAAGGCAAATAGAAACCCATTCTGATCATGGTTGAAATTATCATCATTTATTTGAAATTAACTTTTCACACATACAGGTTCCTAGGTGCTCCCTTCTGTGCATTGTGCATAAAGTGAGGATGCCAGATAATTGAAGTGGCCAACTCAACAACGAATGTAGCATGACCGTGGAAGCACTGTTTCTTATGCTATATAGAAGGAATTAGAAATAACCACAGGCAATGTTTTGAGGATGTTTATAAATGTGCTAGTAATTCCTACTCTGGGAATAATCCCCTTTTTCTAATCAATCTGTTAAAGCCATTTATGACAGGCTAATACAGGTCTTAAAAAGAAAATAAAGTTACTGTTACAAAATAGGATAAGTAGAGGAATTCAACAATGTGTATACTTAATAATATTTGCCATTTTTGTTCCATTGTATTGCCCAAAGTTGTAGCAAAACAGGTTAATGTTCTTATGAGCATGTAAGACAGTCAAACGTGATATCCATGTCAATGGCACATCCTTTCTGAAGACAACAGACAAACCTCGGAAACAAAGGACTGCTACTTTGCCATTTTGTGGTCTATCAGCGTAGCTTTATATTTAGCTACCTTGTGCAGAAGGTGAGATTTGGTGCATACTGGTTTAAGTAGCAGAAAAGTGTACTGATTTAAGTACATTTGGGTTACCCAGGTATGTATAGCTTATGAGATACTAGCTTTTTCTCCCCTGTGAGAAGGGAAGAAAAGCACTTCAATACTGTAAAATTAAAAAATAATAATTTAAATCTTTTATTAGGAAAAGAACAAAAGGTCTCCTGGCCTGCATAACTTCTCAGCAGATGGTGAGGCACATCCTTCTGTGCAACTCCAACTATGTGATATCTGTCCCGTGCTGTCAATTCATTCAGAGTCAGACTGGATTTTTTCAGATCACATCTTAATGGAGAAGGTCCTCCAGATACTTTGCTGCCCTTATTTATTCTCTTAAATCACCCAAATTCTTCCTCTTATATTCATGCTGTTTGGGTACATACTTGAACCTTCCTTTTTCACTACTACTTAACAAAATAAGCCGTGTTCAGCTTTTTTGATAACTTGTAAGTTCATTCCTCATCTTTCACTTGTCTTAATCTCTTTTTGCTGCTCTGATTCAAATTTTTCATCTGTTTTCATAATGGAATTTGGGGGTATGAAAATAGACGGCTGCATTGGAAGTCGAACAACTATGAGGATAATGTGCATAAGTCAAGAGGACAGGCTGATCTCCTGGAAGGAGTTCACATTAATCTGTAAACCAATAGGAAAATGATTTCAAATGCCAAATTAAGGGCAGTACCAGTTGATAGGAGAATAAGATTGGCTGTGTTAGGAAGAGCATAGCTGACAGATGAAGGGAAGAGGGTTTTGCCCTCTAGTTAGCCCTGTAACAGGCACCCACGGAGGCTGTGAAACTTGCAGGGACTGCACAAGCCTCTCAGCAACCTGACCTGAGTTTTAGGGTTACCCTACTTCAAGCAGAAGGCTGGGCTGGGGGACCCACTGGGTGGTTTTCAGTCTGGTGGGTGAAATGCTTGCCAAGTACCAAGTTGTATGTTTTCAAGATTGTTATCTTCTAAAATTCAGATATGAGTACATCTTTGTATTAAAGCCTTGCAGAGTTGTGACAAAGGATCTGTTGAAACAGTAGATTCTTGATTCTTTATGTATATTTTGAATAAAATGAAACAATTCAACCTTGCATATCCATTTTTAGCAGTTTCAGGCCATGATTGGTTTTCTAAACTATCACAAACTCTCTGTGATCAGTTTTAACTGACCTTTGACAGCTGATTAATATTTATTATTAGAGAATATACAAATTTGGCTTTATGACCCCAGCAGCTCTGAATTCTTCTTTTATTGCCAGCATCCATCCACAGACTGTTAGAAAGCCACCATCCCCAAATAACAAGATCACAGCTGAAAACTTCAAATAACCTGCATTTGCGTTAATTTTAGGGACAAAGGAATTGGGGTCCCACGTCCTGCATTCCCCACCTATAACCCCACCTTAAAACTTAGTAAGAATATCTGTTGTAACAGGACTGGTGGAGATGGGGTTTGCTTTATTCCCTTTTGGGTTTTCCCAGTGACAAAACGATAGGGAAAATGCTGCGGAAAATAGTTGTGATTGCTGACTTCAGAACCTGCAAGGGCCTCTGCTCCTGTCAACCTGAAGAACCAAGCTGTTTCTACCCCAGTGTGTTGCAGTTATTAAGCAGCGCCTTGATCTGATCTGTTCAGATCAGAAATACAACTTTCTTATTGGTGGGCTTGAGCAAATGACACACAGAGCTTTTACCATTTTTCATTTGGTATTTTATTGCACTCGAGGCTTGTTCAACCAGTTCAGCATTAACTAACTGGCCTGAAACATATTTAAAAGCACTTGGCCACTTAAATTTGCTAACTAATGATTTCAGCAAGCATCAGAGAGCTTCAAGTACAAGTTTTCACTGTTTTCTGTTTAGAAACTAATTTTCATGAGGACTTTATATGGAATTAGTTTTAGTCTCTTGGAATTATGCTAAGAGTGAACAGGGGAAAGTATGTATCTTAATACAAAATAAGAATTTTATTTCTTTCCTTTTTATGTTCATTGGTTGTTATGCAAACAAGTTATTTCATTTTCCTATTCCAGTTCCAAATCATTATCCATAACAGAAACTTCAGAGAGTAACTAATGAGACCAGCATCCTAGGGCAAAAGAAGGTTGAAAACAAGCTAGGTGTAAGACACAAGACGGCATCAGGGCATCTTCGTATGTTTGTTGATCTTTTCTACTTTCACCTTTTGGAGACCTGGCCTTCATTTCAAGCTGGTTTAGATGCTCCCAAATATCCCCTTTCAAAACAGTAAGTTTCCCAGTAAAAGCCTGATTTGTGACGTATCAGAGACAGCAATAAGGTGTGCAGAAACTGTATGCTGTGCCAGGACAGGTTGTGTTTTCCCCATGAAATTGCTAGGAAGAATAACAATCAAAATATAAACTGCTTTTTATGTTTTATTTAAAATAACTGAATTGAAAACAAACTTGCAGATAGATAAACCGTACTTTTCAGAACTTACACTTAATGCATTTGGTAAAGTACTTATCAAAATACAAGAGCTTTCAGGTATTTTTCTTACCATTAGTCAGACACCGTCCTTGGAATGATAGTCTCTCATCGCAAAATTTCTGTTGCTATTGGCATCACCCAGGTTCTGCAGTTAATGACAAATAACGTTTTTTTGAAAGATAAATATTGAAAATACATATTTTTTCACTGCTAGCGGGCAAGAGTTCTTTACAATTCCTCTTCTGAATCGGTGTCTTAGCCTTGAAAAACCCTCATTATGCCAATGGGGGAAGGGCACGCTCGGAAAAACTCGGTGTGTGAGTGAAAAATAACAGAGCAAGTAGTTTCTATATAGAACTGGGTTTAGGCTATTAGTTTGAAGAATTACTTCCCTGAATACTGTGTACCGTTTGATTGATGAGGACGTAGCTGGAGTATACTACTAGTATTTTGAAGCAGAGCAGCACTGCTTATTTATGCACTCTTGAATTGACTAGCAAATCTGCAATATTTATAGCATTACCTATTCATGTTAATCCAATTTTAGAGAACTTCACAAAGCATAAGAGGGTTCTCAATTAAGTCAGCAAAAACAAAACAGCTTTTGAATTTCCCATTTTACCAGAGCCAGTGTAAGCTTATTTGTACATTTGCACAAATGTATTCATATATGTAAATATGCATATTTGAATACTAGAAAGTAGGCTTCAGGTGCTCTGGAATGCCTGGGATGTTTGATTTGCCTTCATAACTTTTTCATCACGTATATTCCTGTGTTGCAGCTTTTTTCTTCCTTTTTGTGGTTCTGTTTTTCCATTTAGCTCTCTATACTTGTTCATTATGCCTCCACTTTATAATCCTGTTCTTATGATTCAGAGTTCAACGTCACCAGAATCTGCCTTTGTCCCTCTCCCAGCCCTAACTGTAAATTGCTAAAATACGTTATCTAAAACAAACGAAATACAAACACTTTCTTAAAATGTTTACACTCCCAGCAGGAGAGACGGGCAGCCAGCAGCAGGCTGAGTGCTTACCAAGACTGGCCTGCCTCTTCTGCCTGCACAAACTGCTCTGATGTTGGGGGCTCCAGAAATTTACAGACCTCGCTCTTTGACGTGACTCAGGGAATGACCCCCCTTTGGCCCAGATCTTCAAATAAGCAAGATCCTTCCTCCGCTCAGCAGCAATATGGGTGGCCAGTGCCTCACAAACTGTTCCAATGACTTGAAATATGTGCTATGCTAATCCATCAAAGGAACTGGACAGCAAAGGTGCCCAAGTCCATTCAAATATTGTACTTGCTTGAATTAATTGGGTGGATAAGTAAAAATGCTTAAAAGCGCTTAAGAAATAAATTAACATTTTCCATTAACTGAAGCCATACTGACGGGGAGTGTATAGGGAAGGGAGTAAGGCAAGAATTTAACCATGAGGCAGACGTAGTACAGGAGCCTCAATATGAGATGAAAACTAATTCACTTCTTGCTTAATTTAGCAATTATGAAATTTCTTGACAAGAAAGAATAATATGCATTTTCTCGCTCTAATTATAACATGCATAAAATGCATGCAGTATCCTATGTAGTTCACTGTCTGTCATGCTATTTTCAATTTGCGTTTTGTTCATCTAAGTTACCAGATTAGTCTCTTCCGTTTCATTAGAGATGGCAGTTAATAGCCTCATTAAGTTACCCTGCAGTACAGCATGCTTCCTTTTGACTGATGGTAGTACCAACAACACAGGCTTAGAGGAAAAAATGTAAGAGAGCTAAGAAGGAATTAGTGCATATATGTATATATTAGTGCAATATATATATATATATATTCATCTTCCAATCCAGAAATTACATAATTACAGGGTAAGTGAGGGTGGAAAGGGCCTATGGAGATCATGTAGTCCTCGCTGAGAGCAGGGTCACCTAGAGCAGGCTAGGCACCACGTCCAGTCAGACTTTGGGCGCCTCAGAGGATGGAGCCTCCACAACCCCTCTGGGCAACCTGTCCCAGTGCTGGATCCTCCCCTATAGTTTAAAAAATAAAATGCTTTCTTATGTGTAAATGGATAGTTACTAAAATTAATGTTTTGACAGAGAGAGGGGGGAAGGCGAGTTTTGCTGGCAGAGTCTGAGAACATCAGTGATGTTGCAGATTTGGTTTCATTGCTGTAGGGTGGTTGGTTGGTTTTGCTCATTAGGGCCACAGGAAGCAACTGGTGTTGACTGGTTTTGTTAATTGGTGTGGAAATCATAATTTTAATAAAGCAGCTTATGGGGGTTACTCATAGTCTTCAGGGTGATTTCACTGGGAGCCTCCTGAGGCAAAGAAGGGGCTGACACGACTTGACTTCTGTAGGGGGTATCCTATAGCCTCTCAGCTCCACCTTGTGATGGGACAGTGAGCTTTACAGCATCACAACTGCTTTTAAACTCTACGTGGGGGGAGAAAATGAGTGAAATGGGGATGCTAAGGGCACTGCAGTGATGGTAGAAAAGGGGTTGTGTGGTTAAATGTTACCAAAGGGTCTATGTAAGTGTTTGAGACATATGTCTGTAGTGTTTTAAGAAAAGCTGAGGTGAATTCACACAACAAATTCCTTGTGAGTGCTTTCAGAGAGGTGTATGCTTCGGTTTGTGAAACATCTCCTAAAAGCAGTCTTGATTGCACAAGGGAACAAGATGCTCATCTTGATGTAAATTCCAGAGTTTCAAAATAAGTGTTTTCACAGCATGAAACAGCAACAGGGAGGAATTGTTGGGGTCATCGTTGCCAAACTCTGCTCGTAAGATGTTAATCTTGAATTTCTCTCTCTTCATTAATAGTCGACAAGCAAATGTGGTCTGGAGTAACTGTGTTAATTTTAGGTTCATTTGAAGTAGAGGAGATGATTTTAAATAATGATTCTGGTAAATGTAATAGGAAAGATTTGTAAAGATGCAGTTTCCTCTAGATGAAATTTCTAATGCATAGTCAACATGCAGGGGAATTAAATAATCCCTCATCTAAAAATGGAATAATGAAGAAGAAAGGGAGGGGGGGGCAGAAACTGGAGACAAGGCATTGCTCAAACTCACGGTAATCCGTGTTACGTGGTTATTGGCTGTGACTGTGTGAGGTTCTTCATGGACAGAGGTTTTAACAGCTCAAGCTCCTTTTAAAATGGTTTCAGAGTAGATGGCAGTGATGTTGGAGGGTTCATTAATTATTGCTGTTACTGGTGTTTGGACAGGCAGTTGAGATCATAAATGTCAGTCTGTCAGTGTGATGGGTTCTTTATGAAAAGAAGAAAATATGACTGAGTGCCTCAAAAGCTGTCATCAGACCAGAGATGAAACATTCATTTCATTCTTGAAGCAAGCAACAACAGAGGAGGGCTTCTTTCTCCCTTACGAGTCTCCCATCTCTTTCTTCCTCCCTGTTACCTTTTCCTGGCACATCTCTCTGCTGGGTTTACAGCTCCCCAGCTCTCCCCAGAATGCCATGGAAGAGCCACCGTGATTGTTAGCGAAACCAGGGGCATGCAGCCTGCACGCTCCACCTTGACAGGAGATTGAGAGAGACTGGGATTCGGCTCTGACAGTCATAACACAATTTATTTGGAAGATTTTGAGGGGGAACATGAGTAATGAAGACAAGAACAGTGACAGTGAGGAGCAAATGTGAGCTTCTGTCCAAGGCACAACATAATTTCTAAGAACAGTACTCGCCATTTCTAGTCAAGCCTCCAGTTTAGATCTTTCTCAGATGAATTCATTCTCATATTTCAAATTTTAAAAATGCCATAATTAGAAGTATCTGCATCCTCAGACATAGATTAGAAGAATCCTGATTTCTTAACTCTGAATTAAAGTTGTGTTTAGGGAAGTGATGATGGCAGAGTTACTTTAGTTGAGAAATTTCTTTGTGAAATTTCTTATCTCTATTATTGTTTTTCTTCTTTTTTTTTTTAGGAAAATGTTACAATTTTGACAAGTGCAGGTAAAAGAAAAGCATCCCTTTTTTATCTCAGAGGATTTGTTGGTTTAGGTATAAGCCTAAAGTGCCAGTTGAGCGTGGAAAATGTTTCTTAAAAGCAGAGGAAGAGGTAATTCTTGTTGTACGAATCATCCTTCTAAGGAAAACTGTCACCAACTGAAAGAATCCTCTTCTTTAGCCATTTTTGATTGCTTAAAAGTTTATACTGAGAGTTTACCCTTAACTCTAGCTGCAGCACTTTATCCTGTTCCTAGTTTTTTCTGCAATCCAGGTAGTAAAGCTGTGAATGATAATTGCCATTTTCTCTCAGCTCTCTGAAGTCTCGTGTTGCAAGATTGCGGGTGCTGGAAGCTGTATTTTGCATCCAGTGCTGTTCACGTCAGTATTGTGAAAGGCAACAGGATGTGCAAGAAAAGCACGCTGGACTGAACCTAAAAGTTCTGATTTCTGATCTTTCACCTCATTCCTTGTACCTAACCATAAGAAGATGTAAGCACATGTATTGGTCCATTTTGTAGTGAGTAATAACTTGTGCTTGTGCGTTGTGCAGTCGGTAGTAGGACAGCTGGACCTGTCCCTGAGAGTTAAGCTAAGTTAGCTCGGTGTTAGCTCAGATACACATTTAAAAATTAAATATGTAATCTTTCATTTCTATCATATTAGTCAACTTCTGTTAATATTCAATTAGTCATTACAATTAACAGGAAATGTATAATTGAATATTGTAATTAAAGGACTACTAGCCTGACTTGAGGTAGGTATTTTTCTCATTAAGGCACATGACTTCATTAACTGATTAGACACCGGTTGGCTCATACACATGAATTCCATATTTGGGCTTATAACAAGCACAGCACCATGTTTTCCATGGCCTCCGTGTAGAATGCAAAATCCGCTTTTGAGAAGTACCAGCTCGGCGTGTGCTTCCAAAAGCATAGAAGTGTGTGGGAGGCAGCTATTTCAAAATAGCATCGTATCTGTTTCTCTGAGTGATGAATAAACTACGAACTGTATAGTTTTGGCAAGGGGATGGGCTGTGGCAGAGTTCTCCTGAACCCTGTTTTTCAGCTCAGTGACAGTGTATGAGTTGTGTATCGAAAGGTACATCCAGATACATGCAAGGCTAGCCCGCTTCTCTAGGCACTCTGAAAAATAGTTTATATACAATAAGGTGGCTACCTCGGAGTGTGAGTTGGAATATCTGCAGTCTGTTCAGAGGAACTCTCCCTTAAATCATCTTCTGCAGAGATTTAATTAAAGACAAGACTAGTTGTTCCATAAATGTGTTAATTCATTAGGCACTACTTTCCATTGTCAGCGTTCCTGCACAGCCAGCCATGCAGAGGTGGAATAAGTTACGTACTGAATATTAGTTTAGCCCACATAAATGTATTTTGTAAGGCGTAAGCTGTAATCTATGGCAGTGATCAAAAAGAAGGCTATATTGAGACATACATCAGACAGAATTATTGCAGGTTAATAAAAACTTATCACCTGTATACAGTGCAGAAAGCTGCTCACTTTTCTGTGAAATGTGAGATGCGGGGAGTTTGTACGTATTGAAAAACCCGGCACATTTTCAGCATATCTTAGCAGTATGACAGAAAGAAGGAAGACCCAAGTGAGGCAAGTTGCATATTTATAATGGCTGTAATGTTGGCTTGCAACCACTGTAAAAATGCTTGAGACAAGATCTGAAACACAGGTAAGAAAAGTGAGTTAGTTTCTGTTGCACGTGAGGAACCAGGGAAAGTTAATGGAGCATACCCTGGAGAGGGAGAGGCTAGCAGGTGTTCCTGGTCCAGCTGCAGTAGATACTTGGTTTGGTAGAAGTGCGTAAGCAGCGGACCAGATAAAATCATTGAAATAACAAGGATATGGGCGGTGTTTTAGCCACAGCACTTATTTCTGCAGAGTGATACCTGGAAAATTATTGTCTTTCTCAGCTCCTTCATTGGAATGTAATTTACAGGAACTATTCAAGTTAGTCTTAAGGAAAGTACTTCAAATTCTGAAAAATGATTGTGGATAAGCCAGGACAGGTAACACAAAGTAGACATCTCTTCTGTAAGCACAGGATACCATGCAACAGAAATTTAAAATAAAGGCGAAAAGAAGTTTGATAGGGTAGAGCTCTGACAGAAAGATAGTTACTGTGTTACTTGTAGATTAATTTCCTTTAAAAATGGGTTTAAATGAACTAATGCTTTTTTTTTTTTTTTCCTTGATCACTATCTTGCACTGGAATGCTGACCCACTGCAGTAATGGCTTTCAGCAGTTGGTCTCCTTGCAACATTACTACGAACAATGTAGCTTTTAGTACAGTTGTCATTAAAATTATTCTCAGTTTCTATTAAAAGGAAATAGAGATTTGAGTCAGCTCTGCACAGCCTTGGGAGGGGAAATGCCTGTTCGACCTGACCTGACTCAGACTGCAGAGCAGCAGATCTGCTGAAATCCACTGCCTCCAATATGCCACAAAAATAAGGTCTGGGCGTTGCAGGTTCCAGCCAGTACTGCACATTTCCTTCAGGACTCTAGAGCCCCAGCCAAAACACTCTACATTGTTCAATTTCTCTCTCTCTCTCTTTCTCTCTCTCTCTATATATAAAATATATATAAAAAATAAAAAAGCAGCACTATGTTGCTTGAAGTAATCACATTCCTGAACTTTAACTTTTTAAGGAAACAATTTTTAAAAGGGCCTTTCATAGGTTAAAGGGTAAATTTGAGTGGTAGCAACTCACCTTGAACTCTTCGCTAGCACCTGTGTGGCAACTCTGACCCACAACAAAATACCAACACAAATCACTGATTTGCTTGTTTTTAATTAAAGCAGCACCTCTTGATTTGTATCTTCGGAGAGAAGGATGTTTTCCACAAACAATTTTCTTACAAGCAGAAATTTATATAGATCAAGTTATTAATGCAAATGGTATTCTGACTAATTCTTTTAAAATGGCTGGCACTTTGGGTTTAGAGCATGCATGTACAGGTTGGTCTTCATTTGTATTGTTGGTGTATACTAATTTACATTTAAATTGTTATCCATGTGGAAAGGGAAGGGAAGCATGATATGGTGCTTTCATGTAATGCCTTCAGTCATAAGAGAGAGAGTTTACACGCTGTGCCTTAAAAATCTTCCTTCTGCCCAGGGAGGAAATAGGTCGAATCTGCTTTTGATTGTTTTTCATCAGAAGCCTAGTTCAGTTTGTTTGTGGAGGGGGAACAAAGGCGCATAGGAGAAACTAAATGAGATGACAAATGAAGCCTGCAATTGTTTAGGATGGTTTGTACTCTACATGCGTCTGTATGCAACCTAGCCATGGCTGGCAGGAAGTTAATCAGTTCACTTTCTATTCAGTGTTGTCAACAAGGAGAGGTTCTTACAGGGAACAAAAATAATTTGTCCCTTACTTGATGCTCATGGTGATTGTTCAGAAAATGTATGCATGTGATAGAATGGGAAGTATCAAGCTGCTTGGTGGTGACCCCAGCTGAAAGCAATATACCTTCAATCTGCCCGAAGGGATGCCTCAGCGAGGAAGTTCTAATGTTTTTCCTAAAATATTTGTGAATACAACAGATTCACAGTCGGAGAGTGAGGCTTCTCCTGTGAAACGGCCACGGCTACTGGATGACAGTAATGACAGGCCTGAAGAAACCAGTCGATCCAAACAGAAGAGTAGACGCCGATGCTTCCAGTGCCAAACAAAACTGGAGCTAGTACAGCAGGAACTGGGATCATGTCGCTGTGGTGAGTACTGTCTGTCAGTAACCTCCAGCTTTCTACCACAGCGGTGCTCGAATCCGTATCAGAGGTGGAAATACAGGGAAGCCTTGCGTTTTACATCTTTAAAAGGTATCTTAAATAGAAGCTATAACTTCCGCTGGTGGCAAAAAGTTATAATTAGTTCCTGTCTGTCTAATTTCCCCTTTAAAATTTTAGCCCTGCTGTACTGTCTTGTCTCAAGAGATCTTAGATATTAATGAATTAAGCTTCAGAAGTCCCTGTAAGGCGGGAGAGTGCAGTGCTCACTTGACAGAAGAAACACAAAGCGCATCAGTGAATATGCAAAGATGACAGGTTTCGTACAGAGCTTACAGAAACATAGGTCAGCACCTACATTATGCATTTTATAATTACATTAGTATTAAAAAGTTGAAACAAAAAAAAAACTTCTAATTGAAAATGTTTTTCTTTTTATGATCAGCTAAAGAGATGGGGGGGGGAAGAATTGCTGTTCATGATACATTTAATATAATTCAACTTTATTTTTCCATAGTTGATGACGTTGTTCAGCTAATTGAACTGAGGGTGATAATTTCATGCTGGTAGCTAATGTGGGGTTTCATATTAGATACAAAGAATTTTTCTGGAACTGTAAATGTGACTAGATTCTGGAGGAGATGCTCTCTCCTTTATGCCACAGTTGTGCCCGTAACTGGTTTATAATGTGTTCATCGGAGCTAGTGATAATGCACTTATTAGTTTTACCTGCTAATTGTTTTTTTTTCACATAGTCATGTATTGAAAGCTTACACTTGCACTTTCTGACCATGTTTGCATTGATACATTTGGAATAGTTTTAGTTGCTTTATCGCATCTCAGCAGGGGGATAAATTGCCAAAGGATTTACATAGGCAGGTGCAGTTCACGTAGCGTCTGTGCTATGTAGAATATTGTATTAAAATGTTTTCTGAGTAGAAGGCAAGTCCATCTGAGCAACAGTGGGAAAAGAAAGGATTGGCTAAGCTGGTTACAAAGACTGAGATAATGAATTCTCTATTGAATAAGTAACATCAAGTGCAATGATAGAAAGCTGAAAAAAATCCATGTCATCCTTTGTTCTTTCCTTCAATGTCTGTCTGTCTGTAACCATTAGAGATAACTGCTGTATGCTCTTTTGGACATGAGACAGGCTCCATTTCAAACACTGGAGCACTGCCATAGAACGAACACACGTTATCTCTGAAGCCACCAAACATGAAACCAATGGCTGTAATATTGAAATTCTTATTATGGAAATCATGTCTGGATACTTTGAAGTATCCAGTAAGAATATATATATATATAGCTGTATGTATTTTAATCAAACTGTAGAAATTCAGTACTATCAATGACAGTTTGGTTTGGCTCTTTCTGCTCAGACTTAGAGCAGCAGTTTCTGCTCTTCATCTGCTTATGTCACATATCAAATGAATGAGGGTGCCTGCATCTTACTGACATAGACAGAAAAATCTTCCCTGATATTGGGAGTAAGAGAGCCTTACGAGTTTGGGGGGAACCGGAGAGAAAATGACTAATGTTATTATATGCATTACGTTGTTAATCTTTCCTTCATTCTAAAAAATGGGAGCTATGCAAGAGCAATGAAGTTGAAAGCAACTTTTAGAAGTCCTTCCATTGATTAATAATGTTTTTAAACTTTATTTAATAAGACCTTTTTGTCTTGTCAAACAGGGCACAAGCTGATTAAAACAGAGCAGAAAGGGGGCTCATTCTTTACACCTAAGACTTCATGCCTGATTCTGAGATATTTGGGAAGCTGCTTTGTTGGGTCTACCGTTTCTTGTAAGATCTGTCCAGAGAGAGGTGGTGCTGTTGAACCCGTTCCCTTGATACTACAGGGAATTTTATGCAGATTTGACAGTGTTGCTGGGCTTTGCCTTGAAGAAAAACAATTTACTACTGAGTAGGGAGTTCCAGTAAGGCTTCTTTAATATCAAACTCAACATTTTTCAGCTGTAGAAAGGATTGTTTATTTTCGTGCACGCATACACACATACTTGCAAGAACTCTTTTCATTCTGCTTCCACTCTGTACAAGTTATTAACTGCTGACAAGAAATTCACATCTCATAAATAATGCTTAAGAACCATTGCTATATAAATTGAATGTGTTATGAATTGTGATGGGCCTTTTTGTAGCGTTCTGTGCCTAGAGCAGGAAGAACAGAGGATGTCATTTTCATTAATTTCTAATGAGGTGCCAATTAAAGGCAAGGAAGGAACTCAGAAGGGAAGAGTCACAGAGCTCCCCTGAATCCTGTGCCCTGGGGCTGTCAAATGAGCGTGCTGCCAAGCCTTCTCTGAAAGTTCCAGTAAATTACAAACTCATCTAGAGCACACACAGACAAATTCAGCTTCCTTTTGATCTTCAAAAGAGCAATTTGTAAGATGAGTTCTGAGCCTTTTCACACAGCGAACTGGGAGAAGTGATAGGAATTGTTAATTGCTGATGCACTTTGCAAGCTTCAGTGAGAAAGAGAAATTTTCAAATGAGTTCTCATTTTGTGCCTCTCTGACTGGGTAACCTTTAAATCAACACTACTAGAACAAAACCAGTTTCATCTGTAACGTTTCTAGATGACAATTACACCAGGCATGTTTTCCAGACAGCAATATTCTCTATTTTGGGTTGGACCTTTCAATAGTTTTCTGTCTTGCGATTTATAATGCCTATATTGAAATAATGTATTTATTTAATACTAGCTGGAGTAGGCAATTGGCTTTCATCAAGGAAATACAAGGGTCATATTCTTAAAGTTACATTCTATTATAGCATTTCCATTTGAAGTGTAAGTCGTTTGAAATCGATCAGCTAATCCTTGATCTGAAAATTAAGTCATCCGTTGAGCAATGTGATAAGCAGGTAGACATCACAAACTCAGTTTAAAACTAGGAGCAGTGAATTTGGCAGTAAAAGGAGCTATATAACACGATCCTGGAAATGTAATTTGGACAAGGCAGGTTTTTACACTATATATTTATGGGCCTTATCTTAATTATCTGACTAGATAAATATCGCTACTAAATAAAGTTGTATACATTTTTTAAAGATTCCAAGTCGTAAATTTCTAAGCCGTGGAACTTATTTGCACAGAAAACACTGCTTAATTTTATGGCAGAGGCTTAGTATTGTACAGCAAAAAATAGTTGTGGTATCCCTTGCTTTTTAAGGGCAAAACACAGAAGTCCTTAGTGGTCTTTAGTAGTGTTGGAATTACGTGAGGCATACAAGGATGTTCTAGGAGTTTCACATCTGTCATGTTAGATCCAGTCCAAGTCAGCAATTAAAGAGAAATTAATAGTGTGTGCTGGCTCTTCAGCAGCTTGTATAGAATGATTTGCTATTTATAGTCCACATCCTAATAGACATGTCTGTAGCTCAGGCTCCACCTACGCTGAGCTGGGTGTAGTTGTATCCTCTTGCAGTCAATGGAGTGGCCAAGATCATTTGCCCTGGAAACTAAGTGTATCTATATTCTGGTAGCAGTGCCTTGGAGAGATGCTGCTGATCTGATTGCGTGCTTTTCTGATAGGAATCTATTTTTCTGTGTTTTTTTTTTTTTTTTTTTTTTTTCCTGTTTTAGGCTTTGCAGTATACAACGTTGTGGACTTGTCAGAGATGGCATTGAATGTGACTTTAATGCAAACTGGATAAATTCCTTATTAAAGTTTTATTAGAAGTTGGTGAAATGCTTCATCAAGACGTGATCAAAGTGGATAAGATTGCCTTACTAAAATGGTTTCTAGTTCTAACATGTTTAATAGCAAGGTGATTGCCACAGCCACAGCTTAGCAACACAGAAAATCAAAAGATTGCTTGAATAGTTTATAACTCAATTTGTACCAGACTAATTTGTGGTTTGTTTCCCGTAAAGTTGTTGCATACAAACACTGACAATTGTGCGTTCTTTTCTGAGAGGGAACAGAAGGAAAGGAAAACAAAGAAAAGAGGCCATAGTAGTACAAGGTGCACATGGCACATAGTGCAGATGGCTAGAATGACAAATTAATTCATACAGAAAAGGACTTGTTAGTGCTAGGTCAGAGGTTGGACTAGGTGATCTTGGAGGTTTCTTCCAACCTAGCTGATTCTGTGATTATGTGAAAAAATGAAAAAGAGAAAAGAGAAGCTAAAAATTCATGTCAGGTTTTCACATTAATGTCTACACAGGTATCAATGCACCGTGTTCCTTTGTATGTGAACAGTGATCAAGAAGAAAGCTACTCATAGGAAAAAAACTGCAAACTTGATAAGTCATTTGGAGAAAGTAGTTCAAAGGAAAGCTGACCTTAAGGTGATGAGGGAGTAAACCTGTTGGGAACACATCTAGCTTGCACTAAAAACTAAAAACAAACCAGCGCTGTATCTGTTACAAAACATCTTATGTCCTAAGCCATCTTCTTTCTTAAGTCTGATGGGGTTCTAAAGATAATTTGCCACTTGCCAACATTTGAAAAATATATGGATGTTTTGTTAGCAATGCAGAGAACTTAAATTACAGTTACTCATTAATGTTTTAAAAGGAGATCAACCAATATGAGAAAGCATTATAAATGTAAAAAAACGTAGTCCCATCAGGGAAAGAAACACAACATTTGGCTTTAATTGTTTTTCTTTGTTTGTTTTAAACATTTGGCAAACATTTTCTTATCAATTTCAAAAGCTTGTATTGTTATGCATGTGTCTGTTTGTATTTACATATATGCACACATACAAGCCTATATGTGGGTACGTACATGCATGCACACTAAGCATAGTTAACAGCTACAAAAAAGAGAGTTTTGGTTTGTTAACATGCTTATTTTTCCACATCCTTATTTGTATTTCATTTCTGTATAAATGTACAGCAGCCTGGTAGGCTTCTTTTTCTTGCCACTGTTTAAAAGTGTTACTTCACTTCTGTTTGCTCAGCGGAGAGGTAAGAGGGAGATGGGAACAGACAGGCTCCTATCAAGCACTGAGCACTTCTGTTAGCCATCAGAAACAAAACGCATTCATGCAGAAGAGACTTTACCATTTCAACAGATAGTGTGGCAGCGAGTCTCACTGTGATTCAGTAACAAAACAGGTGGAAGAAAAACAGCTGCAGATTCTTAACTTGTATAACAGAGCTGCTTGTTCATAAACACAGGAGATGAGGCACTTGTTTGGATTGTGCCAGAATAAATTTGGAATGATTTGATTTACTCAGTTAATTTAGAAATTATCTTCAAAAGGACAGGAAGAAAGAAACAAACTTGAATAGATAAGCTAAAAGAAAAAAATGCTCTGACAACTGTTTGATCTCTGTACAAAATAGTCCAACATGTATTGAAAATAATGCTTCTCTTAAAACTAAAATACTAAATTATGGTTCCATTTCTCTGGAACCTTTCTGTATGCAGAAGAATTTGTAATGGTACTGGTAAATTCACTTTCCAGATGGGTAAGGTTTATCTGGTACAAGCCAAAATGTCTTCAGGACATGATTATGTATTGCTGTAACAGATGTATAGTACTTCCATGGATTAAAATTAAATACACACATTGCGCCTGGAGGTTGAGTCAACCCGCTCATTAATAAGTACTAAAGGAAAAATAAATCTTAATAGTAACTGGCAACGTGCTATAATTCTGCCTTTGCTGACAAGCCTTGCTGCTGTGACTTGAGATGTGCCATATTCAGCTGACTTATGTTGGCTGGGCACCTCAGTGGTTTGCTCCCAGAATAGTACTTTTGCTTCAGCCACTCCAGTAATGCCTAGCGTCTTAGCTTACATTGCTGCAAGCATTTTAAAAGAGTTTGAATTCAAACTCAAATGGATTTTTTCTTTTGTTTTATTTCATGGAGATGGCAATTGAAATGATGAGGAATAGGAGCTGTTAACTAGCATTGGTCTCTCAGTAGCACGTGTTCTGAAAACCCTAGAAATGAAACAGTGAAAAGCAGTTAAGTCCCAAAGATGGGACTCAGAAAAATGTTGCATTGCCTTTGTTTCAGAAAAGCTGTCTGCAGATTTAGAAGTGCAGAGGGAGTTCATGGTCTGCTTGTAGTTAGGAATCAAAAGATCCCATCTGAAAAGGTTCTGGTATATTCCCCCTGCTTGTTCAGCTAGTGGGGGTTGTGTTGCAGCAAGTACTGATCTTGATTTCTTCCACTGTGCTACCTAAAGATCTGCAACAGGCAACCCCTTTGATTTAGTAATGCATATCGAACCTGCTGGTTACCTTCCTACAGTCCCAATCAATAAATGTAATTTAAATGGGTCAGTTGATCTCTTAAGTCTTCCTTATATAAAACAAGTTAGCAGGTTCCTTGTTTTTTTTTTAAAAAAAAAAAAAAAAAAAAAAAAGTTTTATTTTGATGCTACTGATGTAGTAAGTCCTTCAGCATATAACCTTCAGGGAGTTTTTGCAGAGATGGTACAAATGTGAGGGAAAAATAAGCGTTTTTTTTAATGTGCCATGTTAGGTCTCTGCTGTCAGTACCCACACCGTGGTAAGAAAAGAAGGAAGCGTATTCATAAAGTTAAAGATGATACATTTTTTTAATTGTCTTTTATACCCAAGAGATACATGGCCTAGTGAACTTGAACATAAAAATCTAGCTGAGACTATTTCTAATTCAATCTTTCTCAGTAGCTTTAGGGAAGTAATTGGCTCAGTCTCTAGTTATTTTTTTCTTATCAGAAAAAAATGAAGATAAAAGCCACTTACCTGCCAGATGTTAAGGGAATCGGTTTTTGAAGGTTAAAATGCTCTACCTTTTCTAAACAAAGCTCTTCCTTTACGCTGGTGTTATTTATCCAGCATCCCACAGGCAGGTGTAGCTGCACCAGGGCCGTGCACTTAGAAGGCTGCTGGTGGCTGGCAGGAGTCATCAGCAGCCTCTTCTCAGAAGGAAGGATATGGCCTAGAAAGCATCTTCCTGAAAGTGAATCGAACATGCCTCTGTCTAACAATAGCTGCACGCTTAACATGAAATGAAAAGGTTTACCTACGGAGGTGCTCGCAGCCATTAAATGTTCCTGACTTCTTGAAGTCTTGCCTGAATATGTGAATAAATGGGGCACGGGGCATCCTGCCATATCCTAAACAAGCAGGAGGGCAGGGATTGTTGTGCAAGCCTTCCCCCGCCCCCCCCCAAAAAAAAAAAAAGGCAGGGGGATGGAAAAGTGCATCGTTAAGTCTTTGTATTTCTTTATGGTATAAATACATCTTCTGAATGGAACCCTGTTTTTCTCTGAGAGGAATTACTCATGATATAGATTGCAAAAGGGTACAGGAATAAAGACTTAGATGGAGCAGAAGGGGTAATCTAAGAGACACTGGAAGTAAGGTGTAAGTAGGGGATAAAGACCTAAAATAAATTTAATCTAGGCTTTAAAAAAATAGAACTGCTTCCCTCCAGTGATTTGGCCAACAAGTGGAGCTGTCAGCCTGTGGATCAATATGGTGCAACCTCTAGAAAGCTATTTCAACCCAAGGCATAAATAATATAATTCAGGAAGTATGCTGAAAATACAATACAATAAGTATTGTATTCAGCACGTGATGATTTGAAGTCAAAATGCATGAAGAATCAGGGAGAAGTGTTAGAATTAATGCAACACGTACAGTATGTTAGCATAGAGCCTTTCATTATTTAATCCAGTTCTTTATTAGAAGCTGTATCTTTCTTGCGGTTTCATTGGTCCAAACAAAATGATACACATACATTATTAAATCACTCAGTATTGTTTGCGATTTTAATTAAATTACTGGATATGCTTTGGCTCTTAATTAAATCCTTAGCTTCTGGGATAAGCATGTTAGCTCGGGTTAGCTTGGTGTACAGAGACTTTTAGAAGTATTAATAGCAATCTATCTCTTTTGAAAATGTCCAACCCTATACACAAGGCCCTGTTACCATGTCGGGATAGCTCTAGCATTCACCTGCCCTTTTTCAAGAGACACTTTTTTTTTTTTCTTTTTTTCTTAAGATTTCACATTACTCTCAAATCTAAATGTTCTGCCTAGGAAACAGGTACTTGCATATGTGCTCGTATAGCCTGTGGAAATAATATTGTATGAGTACTACCATTTGCAATAGTGTTACCTCTTTATATCTCAGTTTTATTGGGTGCCTAGTCTTGGACACTGAGATGCCTTTTTGGCACAACTCTGCCTTCCTACTGCGTATCTCCCAGCTTCCATTCAGTTCTTTGGGTTCGTTCTCCTATGTCCTACAGGATATAAGTTTGTGAACCTGGGAACGATAGGCAGGGTGTGGTGTTGCTTCAATACGTTCCTGGGCACACAAACTTGGCAGTCAATGTTCCTTTTATGAGTATAGCGGTGATGTTAAGTCCTCCAGAATGTATTATTTTCAAGATCATGTGATTATTCCAAAAAGGAAATTCTTTACACCTACGTAACATCTAACTTATTAATGTTGTACAAAACTCTCCCCCGCTCCCTTAAGTTATTTGTGCAGTGATGTTACCTGTCTGGTACTGCTGCTGGGGGCAAAATGTTTCATTTGAAAATTGTCTTGTTAAATTAAACCAGTTTTTAGCTTCAGTGCTTTAACAACTGCATAAGTCTCTTGAAGAATAATAATTTCTATCAAGTTGAACAAGAAAGATAGATTTCCCTTCCACCCTTTTAAAAATAGCTTTTTTGCTGATATAACTCTCAACAAATTAAGCTATCCTTCCAGTTGGAAGGGATGGGGGACATGCATAAACATTGTTTCGGGGATAATTACACTCTTTGGGGAAATGATGTCCAATTACTGTGAGCAGTGCTGCAGCAGCATGTATCGCTGCATGAGCTAATCTTCTCTGTTGGCTAATCTGTGTGATTTTGCTGTTTTGTCTAATATCCCATAGATATGTTTACCTTTCAAAGATACGTTAAAATCTGTTCTTGCGCTTTGTATGGTACATAGACTTTATGTAGAAATCTGCATATATGCTCACTGTATTAGATGATACATCTTTAGCAGGGAATTTTTGCAGCGCCTTCATCTCTTAAGGCTAAAAGGTGCTTTTAAGTTCTGTTTGAACCTCTGTTGATTAGAATTTCAAATCAGCAAGAAAGGTAAAATTTCTTACAAAGCACATGAAGAAGCCAAAGCATACAGCGTACAATTCTGTACAAGAGGAAGTCTTTGCCATTATTAAGGCTACTTTTGAAGAATCTCTGTATAGGAGATCTACACAAGTTGTTTATTAAATAAAATTTGGAAATGCCCTAAGCTGCAGATTCTGGTGATTTTGAGATTTTGACTGGGGAATGAAAAATTCTAAATGCTACCAGCGTGCAGATAAGAAAGATGTTTTAGAAATTTTGTTTTTGTTTTGTTTTGTTTTGTTTTGTTTTTTTAGAAAGTTTTAGAAGCTCTGGTGTTGCATGGTAGTTTTGAACTCTTTTCCTTTACCTGCCAATGGAAGCTTCTTCGAACAAATGGAGAGGATTGATATGGTATATAAGAAAGTCAGTGGATGCAATGAACGTAAATGTCTAGCTTGAACAATTAAGAAGATTGATAGTTGGTGATAATCAGAGACTTCATCTTTTCATGCCAGCAGTTATATTTTTGTATCTGAATGGCTCGGATTTTTCTAGAAATGCAGAAATGTACCTGTACATAAGTGGGGTCTGTTTTCTTCAGTAGATGGATCTGCCATATTAGGTATATGACACATGTTGTATAGAAAAGTCTAAATATTCTTAATATGCTCTTTATTCTTACAACAGAATGAACGTACAGAATGTGAGGCAGTTATTAAAGGGTAATTGTGGGAGCACGCAACTACTTCTTAGGTAATATACAGCATGATCTTTCAAACGGGGACACTGTTAAATGTGTTTAAGCTACTTTGTAAACATGTAAGCTTCGTAAATATTTAATAATCTTACTTGGCATTTCCACCGCTTTTCAAAATATGCTCACAAACAAGAAATCAGTTTTCCTTTAGCAGCTTTCTGAATGTTTCATCAGTGAGATCAAGACCAGAATCTTGGCGGGGGTGGGAAGAGTTTTCTTTCTATTTCCTACAGCAGTGTTTTAGAAGACCAGGACATCACGCCTGGCCAAGTATCTCCATTAGAGTACTCACCGTGTACTGTGCCTCTCTGGTGGTTTGCAGTAGAAGTCTGCTTAATGGGCATTTGTCCCATGCTTCAGAAAGTCCAAGCACATTTTGTTGAGCTTACAAAGAGAAAAAATAAATTAAAAATAATCTGGGAGCCTCCAAAATTACAATTTGCCTTTGTGTTGTGGATTATCATGCCATTTTATTGAATTGTTTCTGATGCTTCAAGTACTTTGCTGGTATTTTAACCGCTTACTACTTTCAGAATTTGAAGACAAAGTTAAGAATTGAATTCAGGTTTCAGTTTAAAATTATTCCATATTCTAGTCTTGTCAGTGCTCTTGAATGTAAGAATGAGGAAAATGCGGTCTTTTTTTTTTTTTTTTTTTGTATCACCCCTACACAATGAACTAGGTTTGTTGTACTCTGGCAATCTTAGACTTCCTTTGACTGATGTCCTTTTGCACGTCCTATGCAAAAGACTCATATATGGGTACAAATAAGGCAGAACTGGTACACTCGTGGCTTTAGCCATTGATGCTCTGGTGATGAAATGGAAGTGAATTTCTGATGATCAATCATGATGTAGTTTCTGGGTTTCTAAAGGAACTTCTAATGTTCTAAAGGAACTTGTAAGTTTCTAAAGGAACTTAAAGGTTTTGATGCACTAAATAATGTTTTTTCCAAGATGTTTGCATTAGAGGCCTGAGGTATAGATGATTCATAGTCTACTTCTAACATCAGAAAACAATTGCAATGCTGTGAGATATATTATTGCATTTACTAGATTGACATCTTCTGTGGTTGGAGTGGAAGCCTGGCATATTTTGGTTGATGACTACGGTAAACTAACTTTAGCTGGAAGATGGATTCCCTTTTCCAGTGCTCTTTTCCCTAGGAGAAAGTTATTTATTTTGCCTTTTAGCTATGGCATGGTAAAAGAAGCATTTCTGCAATAAAATCCTTTAGGGGAAACAACCTGTATTTGATATCTTCCAATAATGAACTTAACAGTAAATATACCACAAGAGCTCATTAATCTAACTCTCCTTTATAACCATAAAAAGGAGACTTCTCACAACGCAAAGTTTCTTCTCTAAATCTAGATTGGTTTTAAGGATCAAAACAGAAGCAAATATATTGACCACCTGTCCCAGTGCACATAAGTTAATAATTTAACCGTTGTAAAAGCTGATGATCCTGAGACTAGACAAGGCATTAGTGCACATGCAGACTGCAGAATGTCCACGCTGATGACTAGACCAGAGAAGAAGCCAGGAATGGATAGAGCAGTTATAACTTAATTGAAGAAATCCACTCTGAACTAATGAAAAAATGTTCCAAACTAGTGTTATTCAACTAGTTACCATGTAGTAGTATTCAGATTCTCTAAATTCTAAATAAAACTTAATAAATAAATAAAAAATAAAAATACAAGTTCCAGTCTTCAAAGTCACTTAGGCGTTTGGAATAATAGGACTAAAGATCTGAAGTGTGGTTTGGAAATGAGGCTTTAGAAGATCCCTGTTGCTACTTTGAAAAGAATAAATTCCTTCATTAAGAATAGCTAATTTATGCAAACCTGTCCTTAGTGATGTTGAAAATGCTTGGGTACTCTTTCATTTATTAGGTATTATCAGTTCTAGTTAGCTATTCATATTTAAATAGATACGTGAATAGCAGGTTTAGATCATTTAGTTGCTGCAATTAGAAACACTTTTCCCTCAGACTGTAAATTAGCAGGATCAAAAATGAAAATCGCCTGTCATTCTTTGGGCAGTTATTGAAATTCTGTTCAAGAATAAGGAAATATTTGATGAACAAAAGAAATAAATACCGTGTTTCATCTGGAATAAACATAGTATATGGTACAGCTTTTCCTGTATGAAAACAGGTGCTCTAAAAAGAACTGAAAAGGTGTTTGATAAAGATATGACAAAGTAGGGAATAGATAGTATTTTCTTGGAGGAAGCAAAGTGGAAAGGAACATCTTGAAGCTACTGTGGTCTAAAAAAGGCCAGGAGGCTTTGTAGAAGGTGAGGAGATGGTGCAGCTGAAAGGTTGTGTTCAAAAGTGATAAATCATCTTCTAAATGTATTTCCTTATTAGATTTGTTGAACTTGTCAAAAGGGTCTTACTGAAGCTGTGCAGGGGATTGTGTATATATTTGGTATTTCCTTTAAATCACACTAAACAGCATTTCTACATGTGTTTGTTAACCAAGTGGAGAGGATCTGTTAAAAATAAATAAATAAATAAATAAATAGGATTTAAAACCAGTCTTTACCTATAGGGGTCTGAAATGACTTCAGCCCAATCCTTATCCGCAGGATTTCTTACATCTGCTTGTCACATCCATTGCAGATAAGGTGATGGACTTAATCGATTCTTGAGCTGATCTAGTCAGGTGTTGATGTGTTCTTGTGCCTACAGTGGACACTGGTTCAGTAATTTGAAATCTTATTTCAAAAATAATGAAGGGAAGCCTTCGGTCCTTGCTTTCTGTAAGAGAGAATTGAGTGGAAATGCCTGTTCAGCATTGAAACTGTAGGCTGAGGACATTTTCATTTTAACAATCAAACCTTGAATTTCTGGCACCTCGCGGAAGATATTCATCACATTTCAGTGTGGTATGACCGACTGAGATTGAAGTAGAGGCAATGATGACAAGGAGAGTGTGTTATCTCAATTCAGCCTGCATTACATCTGTATTCCTGAACTTGCACGAACCGATACAGAAAACTTGTCTTTTTTGCTTTGTTTCTAGAACTGGGTTTCAAAATCAGATAATAAACACGTCTTTCTGTAGCTGGTACTGTTGAAACAAAGAGCAAAGATTAATCAATTTTTCTTTGGTTGTTTTTTTTGAACATAATTCTGTGTGTGATACTTTGTCCTTTTCCATTTTCATAACAATGGCATTAACATAAAGGTAGCCTGTTGTTCTCTCATACAATTGATGTTTTATAGTTCAGGAGCTTGAAATATTTTACATGCACACGTATACAACAAACACACACAGCTATATTCATATACTCTCAATCATTCACTCATTTTTATTCTTTTCCATCTCTCAAATGTCATCGCTTTGTGGCTTTAATGTCTTTTGAGCATTCAAGGAGAGGCAGTAATGTAAAGCATTCAGTGGGAGGCAGTGTGATGCTCTTTGCACCCATTATTCAGGAAAACTGTTGCAGCATAGGCAATAGCATACCTCATTTCATGTACAGTGGACTGCATTAGCCCTCTGGCCATGTAACTTCTCACTGCTTTATCATCCTCATACTACTTATCACGTTCATCTTAGGTAAGGAATTTGAGACAGTTTCTGTAGTGTTCTAAAATCAAAAAACTGATTTTCTATGTAGACTAGAAGGAGGTGGCTGCTGGAGATGACCTGGATAACTGGGCAACACTGACTAGCTTTAGACAAAGAGACAGTAACCTACATCTTTTCAGCTACAGAGCAAGATGATGTGGCATGACGCGTCCCTGTGTCGAATGCCGGAGGACTTCCTCTTAAATGTAAGAGGATGGCAAAAAAAAAACAAAACAAACAAAAAAAAAACACTAGTGTGACTCGAGCTTTGAATTGTGTTGATAAATATTCAAGAAAATGCAGTAAATAATCAGATATTTGTTAATGCCAAGTCAGCAAAGTAAGTAAAAACTTGATTTTTGAGAACCGAGTAATCCCTCGGTAGGCAATATCTCCCTTCTCATTCAGGTCAGATTCTGCCGCTTTCTTCAAGTCCTTAACTTTGCTTTTTTTTTCCTCTCCCTTTCCACATAGGTTATGTGTTCTGTATGTTACATCGCCTGCCCGAACAACATGACTGCACATTTGACCACATGGGACGTGGGCGTGAGGAAGCCATTATGAAAATGGTGAAACTGGATCGGAAAGTAGGAAGATCTTGCCAACGCATCGGCGAAGGATGTTCCTGAGTGCAAGACTGCAACCAAATGCTGTTCTCTTAGTTCACTAATGTTAGCCTTATTTAGGACAAAGTCAGCCAGACACCTTGTACTAGGCAAGTTTCAGACTACAGCCAATCAGTTTCCTTTCTTTAGCCAACCGTCCTGGTACTGTAGTTTAGGGGATGATGGTGGTTGAAATTGATTTCTGGCTGGTTACTAAGGTGCCTGCTAGCCACCGTATACAATTAAAACATGAAGAAATATTATTTTTTGAGCATGGCTAGTGGATTTAAACAAAACAAGAAAAATCCAAAGGCTTCTGTTATTGCTGGAGTCACTGTAAAAGCCTTACGCTGGAAACGTTCCAGCTGCAGAGTTAAAACAAATAGTTGTGTAGAAGCTGGTGTAAAAGTTTGCTATGCACATGGCTTTCAGACAAACTGTTTAATGTGCAGCCTTTCACCTCTTCACTTCTAGTTAATCCTGAGGAGGTGAAATACTACTAAGAGCAGCAACTGCAGCTGCTTAAGCCCAGAAGACCTGACTGGTCACTCGTGCCTTCATCGCGTGTGGCTTTTGAGTTAGGCAGTGTCACCAGCATCAGGGATTCTGTTGGGGTAGGAACATCTTTCTGGTTCTTCCCAGGAAGCCAAAAAGAAAGGGGGACAGAGATTCTTATGAAAAATTTTTATATCTATCTTACTATAAGGAACCTATCAGGGTTTTTTGTTTTTTGTTTTTTTTCTTCTCGGTTAAATTATGATCTCACTTTAAAGCCAACTCCATCCCAGAGCAGTAAATGGTGCATACATTTTACATGGCATCCACAGAGATTCTAGAGTCGTGTGAAGATTGCACATACATTGAGCAGTGCAGCCATTCCCACCGGCCAAAACCTGATTGGCTCTCGTTTGCCTTTTGCTAAGTGCAGGTATCTGATAATTGATCAAATAAGGCTAATTCACAGCACAGTAGCCATGGCTGGATTCTACAGACTGACTTTCTGTAGCTAGACTTATATATTGGGGAAAAAAAAGGACATTTTGTAGCAAACGGAATTCAGTAACAGTATTGGGGAACAACCGGTGAAACACCCTGTATCAGATTGCGTTTGTATTCCTCGCTTCCAGAGTGTCAATGAGATAATCAAATGGGCTTCGTCAGCCCCGTTTCTATGCAGCTGAATGCTCTCATGAAAATCTCTGCCCGCATCTATTGCAAAGCAAGTATAGCAAGTGAATGTGAAAAGCATTACATGGAGTAGGATGTTTTGGCTCTGTTTAGACCTATGGTTCTGTATTACGGTAAGTCGCATTGAGCTGAGCTGAACTGAACTGCACCGGTCTCGTCAGTTTGTGAACAAAAAAGCAAAAATAATATTCAGCATGTCTCCTGCTGCACACAGGGTTTATGCGAGTAAAAAGGATTTGTACTCACGTGGCCCAGCTAAATCCCAAGCGAATTTCCCAGTCCATTAGCAAGGTCTCAATGATCAGGTAAATTTGTAAGAAAACATGAGGGAGGAAAAGATTTTGTCTCATCTTAAATACTGGGCAGACAGAAAAGATCAGAAGGGTGCAGTAACGTGTCACTTGAAAAACCCCAGTGTTTTGGGAGAAGGTTTGTATGAGTCATCCTCCATTCTACTTGTCGCAGGTAACTAACTCCGTATAGGCCAAACCGTACTGGTATTCTGGTAGAAGCATTTAACAAGGAGATAACTAATTTCAAAAACAGCAACGAACAACAACAACAAACCACATCTCCACACACACATTCAGCATCTGACTGTATTAGCATAAATTAACCACGAATCAGAAGTGTCCCATCACTATAAAACACAAGCTATCCAAAAGGCAAGAGTTTTTTTTATTATTATTTTTATTGTTGCTATTCAAGAAAACAAAACCAGCAGCAAACTCTTCTGTAACGTGCTGCATTTTCAGGAAGTGGTCCTGGTGAAAGGGACTGTCCAAGGATATTATTTACATTTGCCGTGAAGAATTTATAAAAGCATGGATTTCAGCTGCTGCTGTGAAACGCACTTTCTTTTCCTACAAAACCCTGTTCATAACATTTGATGGGCATTCTGATTGATACACAAGACTTTTCTGCATTAATACTGAAGATGCTATTTTGTTCCTCCTTAATATTCTCTTTAGACTTGTTACAAGTGCACAGATGGTTTCAAGGTGGCTCTTGTGAGAACACTACTTAAAAGTTCATGTGAATTATGGACAATGTTCACTTTAAACAAGTTGGGGATGGGGTTGTTCCTTTGCAGTATCTGTTCTGTGAAGTTTGTTAAACGTAAAGAAAGCTTAAGTTCTTGTATCTTAAAAGAAGATCTTATTTAACCCTTTTGTGTTCTAGATTTACTTACACATGTAGCCTAGAGCTCAGTTTTAGTTTAACATTGTGAAAATATTAAAAGAATCTTGTAACTTTATTCTTTTTCCTCCTGCTAAAAAATTAAACCAATCAGATTAAAGTTTGAATTCCTTTCTGCCTATTCCAACAGGTCTTGCTATTTTGCACCATTTCTGCTGCAAGTTCATGTAATAAATATGAATGGGGAAAATGCCAATGTTAGGCCAGTGACTTAGAGCTGAAATTACAGTTGGTGGAAGGTGAACAGGATTTTCTGCCAGACTGAAAGGGGAGGATTGTATTTTTGCTCTGTTCAAGTTTATTGATTTATTCTGTAAGCAAATCTGGCTAAATCTACTGTAGCCTGAGTATTGGTCAGCTTAATCATGAGGTTAGATACAGCAATCAAATGAACAAGTTGTTCTTGCTCTTACAAAGTCAAATCTATACAGCACACTGTGTGATTGGCATGGAAGTTTTAAAATGTCCTACATGTTCTTTCATGTGTTTTTTGGCAACTTCGGCACCTACAGTAGCCGTATTCCAAATTATAATGGGCTGTATTCACAATGGGTAACTAGAGGAGTAGCGTTAGTTTCTTAATCATTTAGAAGCTAGACACTCAAAGGTAATAAACAACAGAATGTATTAAAGAGAAAACAGCAAGGTGATTATTTGCAGCAACTTTTAAAATTGACGTGTACACCCCTTACTTCCTTTCAAATTAATATGGTACTTTCAATTTTGAATCTGCGTGTGATTCTTGAACAAGGTGGCTGTGCGATAGAAAAGGTAAGTTACCTTTTTTGCCGAGTTCCAAACCTGTAGCTGGTTGCAAGCCAAGGCTTTGAGGAAAAGTAAGAATTGTCCATCGAGGTTGCTACACCAGAGTCCATCTTTAATTGCACCTGATTTCTGTTTTGAAGCTGTTCAGTGTCTCAGGTGAGAGACGATGTAACTGTGAAATGCGAGATCACGAGCTGCTCTGCAGTAGTGCACAGGCAACACCCTGACAGAGCCCTGGTGCAATTATAACAGTCCCAAAGTAACATTAACTGCTTTTATCTGCTTCATGGAATGTGAGTAATAGGTTCAAACCTTGAATTTTGCATGGCTTCCTTCTTTTGAAACATCTGTAATCCACCGGCCTCTTGAATACAGCATCCTGTTTATATTTAACTTTGTGCTCATTGTGTTCTTCGGTTCACGCCGCAATCGATGCAGTTCCTTCTGCGACTGTGCTACAGCTTGTGTATAAATCTCTGAAGGATAAAAGCACCTTTTTTAATCTTACAATGACTTTTTCAGTACAGGGACTCACTGAGGAAGAAAACTGATATTAATGGTGTCACTAAAAATACAGGTTTTATAACAGCCTTAAAAAATGCATTAGTGGCATAATCAGCAGCACCCATGCTCATAGCGCTGCGTACGCAGTTAAGTGCCCAGACAAATGAATTGACATTTTCTTTGTCGTAGTGTAGTTACTGCAATTGTCAGTCATCAATGGAACAGCAAAGAGAAAGTCTAATTGAAGTAATTCTTTAATGTCACCATGAGATTGCAGCCAATTTGTGCTGGAAATAATTTTGTATGCTCCTGGGTACTTTTAAACCTAGGAAACAAATGGAAATGTTTTAGACAATGCTACTTAAGAACTGTATTTATTGGCACCAGCTGTTTATTTCATCACTCAAATACCTGGTTCTAATTCTGCTCACAAAATAAAAGTAATGTAAGCATTGAGCAGTGGCTCAGCATGAAAGCTGATGCAGCAGGAGCTGCTGTATAAGGATACAGTTTTGGTGCAACCAGTTCATAATGTTATGTGTGAGTGAGAGTGTGCGTCTGTTTGCATTTTATTGCAAAGGACCACACTGGAAAAAAGTGTGTAAGATTAAAATACTCAAAAATATTCACAGGGCATGTTTTACATGCTGAACTCATGCAACAATGGGTTTTATATCTCACTCCATTAGCAGCTTTTCCAGGAAAGCAAACATTAATGATGCAAGAGCCACTCTTAAATAACAGGTCTCGGAGACAGCAGTTACAAGTATATATTTTTCTCTCTCTCCTACTCTTTATTCACTTTTCATCGAGGCGTTCAGCATGTGCAGCCGGTCATTTGGAAGTAGTCGTGCTTGAATGTTGCTCTTTCTGGATTCTTGGCACTCACCACAGAAGAGAAGGATTCAGCTTCAGCCCTTTTGCAAGCCCCTGTGCAGTACTTCAAGCAGATTGAAATCTGGATGATGGGTCATAAAAGTAGTGAAGTACACAAGGAGGTTACCACCATGACAGGCTGTTTTGTCTCCGTTAAGTTTCAGTTAATTGACATGACTGACTTGTTAGGATGTTAGGTTTCTTCAAACCATCCTTTGAAGGGGGCAGGACACAACCACAGCTCACACCCTTGTTCTTTATTACTGCTCACATCCACTTTCCTGTAAGCTCTGCATGCCTCACCTTTGAGTCCGAAGTTGAGTCAGGAGAAAAGAAGGTGCAAAAGCAGGAGGCAGAGGATGCCAAGTGACAGGTGCTTACTGATGTGTCCACCTGCCTCTTCAAGGCAGCTCAGATCATAAAATGGCAAAGAGACAATTACTTGCCAAACAGTACCAACCTTCTTGACTTGGTACTGCAGTGCACTGTTTTGCTTTCTCTTTGTGAATATACCACTTGAAGAGTTCAAGTCAATTCCACAACATATGTTATATACAAAGAAACGAAACAGAACTGTCATAATTAAAAACATTTTTGATGGCTTATTTACTAAAACTATGTATTTTGCTACAGGACCTTCCTATTTTGCAATATACTGCTCTTTTCTGTGAAAGAAAACACGCAGAACTTTGTAAGACTAACAGTAAACAATTTCAATACATGCTTCTGAAGCATTTGGAAAATATTACTGAAATTACAAATAGTCTTTAAAAACGACTGCATCCTCTGACAAGGGTTTTGTTCTGCAGCTAGTAGCATGTGTTGATGGCAAGGGTTTAACCAAAAGCAGAACGCTCCTTCTGCTAGGGTTGTGCAAAGCTAGCAACATGCAATAGGATGCTGTGTGTTAATAGTTTGTGGCACGGTGCAGTGACTGTAAGTAATGAGAATAAAATTATAGAGACCTACTCTTGTCTGTTGGCTCTCCCTTCAAGCAAGAGGATAAAAGCTGGTGCCCCCTGTTTCCTGGTTGCTCACTCCATTTTATTCTGAGTTGCAGAAACCTTCTTTTCTCTTCCAACACTGCTCAGGGAGGATGAGAGACCAGTCTAACTAGAGTACTAAGTGCTTCAAGATGGGAGACCACAGTTTAACTAGAGTACTAAGTTCTTCAACGATTAAAAAGAAAAAAAAAAAATGACATCTCTGAAAGTGAAGTGTTGAAGAGAAGTCATCCTCTGTATCCGAGATGCAGCACCAGAAGGACATCTCTTCTGGGTGCTCAGAACACTTGACAACGTTCTTTTTTTTTATTTCTCATAACATGTTCAGGGTCTGTTTGAAGTAAAGTAGCAATCCTTTAAAAAAAGAAAAAGGCATGGCATTGTATCATCTTTTGAAAGGAAGTTCTCCATGATCAGCACTTCTGCATTAAGAAAATCAACTGAAAGATTCATTGTTAACTCCTGACGTGCTTGGTCTCACCTCTATTTTTCAAAGAAGCAAATACAAGATAATTCTTAACTCCAGCAATAGCTTGGCTTTTAATTATTTTTTTCTTCTGTAGCATTTAAATTATATGACATTTACCTTACATTCCTAGAAGCTGTCAGTAGACCTGTTAGGACATACTGCAGTCAGCAGCAGCAGCATGAGCTGAAGACGGAGCTCCAGGACTAAACTAAATTTCAAGTCAGCCTCTGTTGGCTGGCACCACTGGTCTTGTCTACATTAACGTTTTAAAAATGATGGCTAGCTAAAAATGTTTTAAATAAGCTGCCTTGTATCAACGTTGCGTGAGTGATGCTCCTTTGGATAGTCTGCCCCATGCACAACAGCCGGAGGTGTCCCCTTCGTTCTGTCTGCACGCAGTTCCCCCTTCATTACCCTCCATGTCTAAATAGATTAAAGTACTCATCAGTGCAGCAGCAATTAGTTACAAATTCTATAGTTGTCTTTGAGTCACACCACTCACCCTTCGTTTTCTTTCTGACTGTTTGGCCTCAGGTCTTGCCAAAAGTCATAGCTCCAAGCAGGTATTTCCATACACCAGCACGTGTGCACACAAATCTGCTGGCAAATCAAATTATGTTTCTGGGCTAAAACACCCACGCACGCATAATCAGTCCTCCTGGGGCAATGTAGCAGGTCCCAGTGTCTGAATTTGCCTATGTAGTCGTAGCTGGCTTTTCAGCATTAGCAATTACCTCATCCCTGGAAGCACTATTACGCTCATTTGCAGTACCATTAAAAATCCACCAACCCCAAACAGCAGAGAAGGCTGAGGGCATGCCAAGAGCTCCAGAAGTGAGCACACTGCTGTTACAAGTGTTTCTCAGTGGTTTGTCTCGTGCTGTTCCTAGCATTAGGGGTACAGACTGCTCTGACAAGGGGGCATAAAAGGTGTGCGTAGGAAGGTTGTGATTGTGTGCATGTAAGTATAGGATCAGACCTGTGCTGCTGACCTTGTTCCAGCTGCTACCTGAGTCGCCACACTTTGCCTCTTCAAGGCAGCCACTCCTGCAAAATTCAGCCCTTAGTGGGAGCAGAGTTTGTTCCAGGTATTCTGGCGGCCTGTTCCGGCACCCACACGGGCATTGTTTCCCTGCTCCCTGGCTTCTGTGTTCACCATGATTTCCATAGACATGCTGCAGCCTCCCTTTGCAGACTCTCCCTCATCAACTGCAATGCTCAGCTGTGTCCCCTGAACTGTCAGAGCATCTACGTGAAGACAACACAACAGCAGAGATGATCATTTCTGGAGGTATCAAGGCATGTATTGCCAGGAGCTGTTCCTGGCTGTAATGAAGATGTTTTTAACTGTTAAATGACTGCTGCTGTTTACTATAAAAGTTTCCTAAAGCTGTGTCTTAACACTGTAAGACTGAGTTGTATTTCCAGCGTGTATTTCCAGTTCCTCAGTGCTCTTAACTTTAGAAGTGGACTTTGCCAAAACAAGGACCCTTAAGGCTAGTTTGGTGCTACAACCACAGCAGACACGTGTGCAGTGTTTGAGAGTTACCTCCACAGGTACGGACAGCCCATCAAGCCCAAGCATCCATGTTACATTTTTCTGTCTTTTTGTTCTGCCTGTTGTTATCCCAATGTTGTTATTCTGCAGACAAAATATAAAGCTAGCACTCATTTTCCAAGTAACACTCCAGGTCCATCACACAGATATAAAATTACTGCCATGTGGTTGATACTGTGGGCTTGTTTGGTTTCTTTACATCAAGCTTCCCCAAAACAATTCCTGGCTGCCACAGCTACTGAAACAGGCTGATATGACTGATGTAGAAACCCCAAGGCACGTGGACCAAGTCAGAAGTAAGTCAGAACCAGCTCCTTGCCTGTGCCCGTCCCAGCCTGGTGATGGAGGTAAAGCCAATCACTGCCTCGGCTGCGTCCACGCATGAGCTGCCCCTGGTCCTGCAGCACAGCTCTGCACTCACCCCAGGCCCTGCAAGACCTCAGGACTCACAGAACTGAGCAGCCACACGTCCCTGGATATTGTACCTGCTCTTTCTAATCATATTTGTTGTGCGAAACAAAAATTGTTTATAAAGAGACACAATATATTAAAGGAGACGGTGCTGGTCTGTGCTTGGATTGTGCTTTCCAGGGTGGTAGAGGCAGGGAGCACCGCTTATTTCGAGAGCGGTCTAAAGACAAAAGGTATCAGACAGAGCTAGGTATCCACCATAAAGATTACACAAATTTGTGTAGAATGTACCAACATGTAATTCTAAGACTAAACCATGTTTTGAATACATTACCTTTCTGATTCCTCAGAAAGCACCATGGGAGCTGATAGAGGAATTAACAGCAGAAGGAACAAAAGGCAATAGGCTTCCTGCACCATACAGTTCTTCCCAGTAAGACAGCCCAACCCTTGCTGTTCTTATTATTTATGGCTTTCTTGCTCTAAATCTGTTTAAGAGGGCTTAACCGTGAGCTACTGTTTGTGGATACTGCCTAACACCATCACCAGATAACTGCTGTTCCAGAGCCTGTGAGAAAATGGAAGAATTAGCCCTAGAATGGCTAATTTTTACTTTTTATTTTTAAAGCATATAAATAAGAGTTTAGGACTAGGATGCTCCCAGGACAGGCTCACTCACTTACCCAAGCATTACTGATTTCAGAGATGAAATCAGTATTAAACTGAATCAAGCATTATTGATTTCAGAGTTAGCACTCACCAGCCCCCCCTTGGAAGCCAGGCTGTGGGCAGAACTTGATTCCAGGAGCTGACAGTGCCCACCTCATCGCTGTGGGCATGGAGCCTGCAGGATCAGCAGATCTCTCTGCCAGGTTGCATTCTCTGCATGCTCAGGATGAGCCCTGGCCCCGTTATTTCATAGCTCACACCCTGCCAGTCCAAGTCGAGGACAGAATGGGCCCTGTATCAGGCACTGCACAGCACCAACACAGGATGCAACTTCACTGTTCTGGGCTAAGCTTACGCTTTGGCTCAGTACCCAATTTTCACAAGACATGGAAAACAGACATGTAAAATTAGTAAAAGAACACAACGCTAGCCAGGGTGATTGTGCACTAGACCAACTTCTTACAATATAAGTTTCCTAAGCCCAGCTGAAGTACTATTCTCTTTCTTGCACTAAGAGGCTGTTTGATTTTGTTTGGGATGTTGCAAACATGGCTGTTTCCTCCTGAGGCATTTGTCCTTTGGAAAGGGGATCAGAGCATGCAATCCTATTTGTAAAAGCACCAAAATACATGTAAAAAGTGTTAAACACAGACTATTGAGAGATCATCTGTCAGTATTAATTTCAGAATTTCATAAAGAACATTTTATGCCAGAAATAAGCTGCCTGCACGTAGGAGAAAGGGTCCACATGCTTATTTATTTTACCCAGTATAAGTAAAGCCAGTATGTGGCTCCCAGAACAGAACATGAACAAAGTAAACCCAGGAGCTGAATGTCAGGGTTTAAAGGAATTTCCTTTCATTTAAGTTTTAGCAGCCTTGAAAGCAGAAATTCTCCTTCAACTCCCATGGCTATCTCCTCCCTAGGCCAGGTTCTTGGCAGCAGTCCAGTTTTGTGTCTATATTTATCTAGTGATTGATGGACATTTATCGAGCCGCAGCATTTAGGGCTGAGAAGTGAAGCCGAGAAGCAAGAGGTGTATCAAAGAAGCATGAAGACTTCAGGTATCTGGCTGAAACGAAACTTGTTCCCAGATAAACCAGCAGCTCCTACTTTCTGACCATCAAGATTCCTTCCCTTTCCTTTGGTATTTTAAAGAAACCTCTCTGGAAATGCTGCAAAATCAGAGAAACTGCACAAAGGCTTGTAAATTTCTGGGCTGCTAGTGAGAACTTCCAGGAAAAAAAAAAAAAAAAAAAAAAAAAAAACACACACCACCCTCTAAGTGCCATGAAAATGGGTTTGCTAGCATCTCTTCAGGCAGAGCATTGCTCACTGGGCATTGCTTACCTTGCAAGGCATTGATCAAACTCGCTCACAAACCTGGCATTAGGGCATTGTCTGGCTGGGTCCCCGCCACAAATCTGAGCCTGGGGGTCTTCAACAAGCCCAGTGCTGAGATCTGAGTGTACGTCTGCTGGCCACGTGTTGCCCTAGAGCTCCGTACCAAGACACCACCACCACCCAGCAGCAGCAACGCTGACCAGACCTCAGCAGCCTCTCACGACACAGAGGATGCTGGTAATTTCCAATAAAACGCATGCACAAACATGTAATGAGGCATTTGTTTCCATTCGCTGTTGCTCACCCTGCATGTACAGATGAAGGCTTGGGATTTTTGAACACAGTTTTTGCTTTTAAAGCACTCTGGACAACCACAATGCTGAAAAAAACACCTATTTATTTAGTCACATGACATGAACTCTGCTTGTTACCTTGATGCAAGCAAACTGACATTTTTATTGATCCAGGTACCCTGTTTTACACCCCTGCTTCACTATTTTCCATTTGTTCAATTAACGTAGAAGGAAGGTAGAAAAATACGCTGTGACAGGACCATGAATCTGCTAGAGTATGGAGCTATGCCCCTCCTCTGCTTTCAAATGAGCACAACAGGTACACCAAGAAGCTCCCAGTCTCCAAACCAAAACATGTTCTACTTTGTCAGGCTCTAAAATAAGCCCTCTCTTTAAACAGATAAAAAAATGGAGCTGTGCTTGCCAAGGCAGTCAATATGAAAGCCACCAAAACTGAGGTTTTTCCACTCATCACTTTGTCCTTGTGGAAAAGGAGAGGGACTCTGCCTCTTCCGCTGGAGACTCCATGCCCATGTCTGCTCTCCTTTCCCTTCACAAGGTTTTCCTAACTGCAAACAGCTTGTCTTTTTTTTTTTTTTAAACCTCTCCTGGGGGAAGTGCAAGGTTCTCTTCCTTCCCCAGGGCTTCACCTGAGCACAGCTACAGCAGGATAAGTGGGAAGCCCTCCCTCACTGCCCCTCGGCTACAGCACACAGCGCTTAAAACAAAATGGTTGGAGCAAGCAACTATTCCCTGGCTTACACAAAGCCATCCAGCTGGTGCCATTTGCATGTAATAAAGAAACAAAACCAAGAGCTCTCCTAGTGCAGCTCAGCTGATGGGCCCCAATTCTGCAATCTACAGCACACCCAAGATAATGAATTTCCTGCAGCCAAGGGTAAGGAAAAAGCAAAATGAAGAGAAGACCTGGGAATTAGGGCTAGCTAAATCTAATTCAAAGGGTGTTAAGCCTTCATTTTTGTTGCAGATTTGATGCACGACACAAAAGCAAGCTACAAATTGCTGCAAAGACACTATTCTTCTTCCCTTTACAAAGAATAAGCTAAACAGAAGGCAGCTGCCAATGAAGCAGCATTTGCTTTAGTCACACAAATAACATCTTTGACTTCCGTTTCTCCATGTCAACAAACAACAGTAACAGAGAAGCCACAGGGACAGCAGTTCTCCGTGGGCCCAGAGGTGGTGTGGGGCCGTAGGTGATGGAGGTCCAAAAATTCTGTGCCAGGTGGGCAAAGCCTCTGTGGTGGGATGTAAGCAGGACACGGCCAGGCAGGGATCAGAGACAGATGGTTTGTGCCACAGCTCCAGGGGGTTGTTTCATTTTTAAATGAGACGTATGAACCTGTAATCAAAACGTTTTTGATTTACTCCCTTTGTAGTGCTTCCTTTCCCAGCTGCCAGCTCACTTCATACCTGTAAGCTTTGAGAATGCTCATGAGTGCTGGATGAAATGGCTGCAACAGCAGCTGTGGGGCTGCTCACTGGTCACAGACCCATCCAATTAGTTAGCACGGGGCTGGCTTTGGCACCTAATTTGTTTCATCTCTGTCTCCTCCAATACATTGCTGCTGAGATCAGAACACCAGAAGCAGGCTCTACAAGCCAATCAATGATGTCAGGCACTGAACCCTGCAGATGAAGCTGTAAGAAAGACCTTTTGAACTGCAAAAATCGATTTTTGGGGGTATTTACAGCTGTGCTGCACACCTCTACCTCCATCTCCCCACCAACCAAAGATGGTGTACTTGGGCAAGGCTGCTTCTCTCTCTTTTGGGATCATTTCACCGACTTCAGAAAACAAGCACCCAGCCTCCTGCTCTCCATGAGCCTCATGTATTTTGAGAAGAAAGTAACATAGGTCCTTTGGTCCAGCACATCTGTAGAAATGCGAACTCAGACTTCCCTTCTACAAGGCAGGAAGGAAGCAAGTTTAAGATCCACCAGGCTGACTGTTTTATGTGCAGAAGCACAGAGGCTCATGTAGACGACACTGGTAACTCCAGCATGCATTCTGCTAACACACAGCTCTCAAGGGTGGGAAAATAACGAATCCATTTGGCAGGGGACCTAAATTCCACATTTAGGTGCTGTGAGAGTCTCAAGATCCCCATTCAAATAGCAAAATGCTGAAATCTCCCCATGCAGTGCATGGACCAGAGACTGCATCAAGGTTGAAGGCACTTCATAATCAGCTGTTGTGGAGAAATTAACACAATGAGCACATATTTCTCAGTGGTAGCTGAGCTGTCCTACAATGTTTATGCCATTTTCCCCTCCTTGTTCCAAGTACATAACACTATTTTTCCTTCAGTAATATAAAGGGAAGATCAAATTAATTAATTTAATTTAATTAATAGTGAAAGAAAAAAAAAAGCAGTTTACCTTGTATAGGAAAAGAGGAGAGTAGAGGAGTAAGAGGAGAAGAGGAGAGACTGCACAGATCAGACAGCCCATTACATTCTTTTTTATCTTAGCTTTTAAGAGGCAGAAAAATACTAAATTGTCATCAGAAGCACTGGGTGTGAGTCTCTACAGTCACACCAAGTCAAAATGCAACCATGAAGCACAGAAACCCCATGTGAAACCTTGGCACCCAAGGACACCAGGCAGCAGTATCTCTCCTCATCCTTTACACTACAAAAACCCAAATGTTCACCCTACTGCTGAAATTTCACTGCTAGGCCTCACCTCACTCACAGTTTTGACTATGTAGCCTGCCCACGAAGAATTTGCTCTTGCAGAAAGAGAAACATGACCACGAGGAGCGCTTTCCTCCTGTTGAGTTTCCTACACTTAGGTGTAAAAAAAAAAAAAAAAAAAAAAAAAAAAAAAAAAAAACACACACACACACACACACACAACCATCTTCACCCAGAAAAACCTTCCAAGCGTGGATTAAAGACCGATTAATCACTATCCTCCCTCCATCCAGACTATGAGTGTGAGTGTTTGAGGTCCCAGAGTGCACAGCAGATCGCAGCTCGTCAGCTGAGCACAGCAGCCAAGGTCATGTGTGCCTTTAGCCCATTGCAAGTGCAAAGTAAAAAACATTTTCATGTTGGTTTTAGCTAAAACCGTGTGCTCCAAGTTACCATTTATCACCAGTGCCTCAGTAACACTTCAGAAGCATTCCCCTCATCTTGCAAATATAGCCCTTCACACACTATGCCTCAAACACTTGTTATCATACAAACATAGATTTAGGGAGTCAGCACTGAAGTTGTTTACATGGAAATCTGAAGAGTTTGAGCAGAATAAGAATCCTAGTCCCTTGGGACGATCTAAACTGCTGCACAAACCGGACGCAGTGTTCATGCCACACTTGAATGATGGCAATTCCAGCACGATAATGTCCCCTGCCACCTCCTCTGCCAGCAACAGCAACAACAAAAAAACAACCTTGCAGCACCTAGTTTTTCTTTAGCGTTCTCCCTAAGAACTGACCGAGCTTGAACTTGTGTTACCTCACAGAAGTTATGGGAATCGCAGCCCACAGCAGCCTGCCAGCACACCAATGAAGTGCTACTCTGATCTGTGCAGAGTGTGTGTTTGTTTTTCCCCAACTTGTCTGATTGCCTTTGAGCTGGATGCTCAGCTTCAGTGACACCAGGGAGAGCAACAGCTACAAGGTATTGCACCAAGTACTGCAACAGGCTAGCACCAAAACTGCATCAGAACTACATGGGTGTTACAGCCCAACACAGAGGTGTGGGCTGGGATGGACAAACAAGATGTGCAAAGGAAACACACTGAAAGAAAAGCATAGTCTGGGCCTGCACAAAGATCTCTGCACATTCGTTCTGCTGGGTGGAGAGCAGCAGAAGTGGTATGACACATACCTCAGAAACATCCAGGATCCAGGAGTCCTCACCTGCTCGTGGGCAGAAGCTGTTGTGCGGGTTTTGTTCTGGACACAGATGCTTGTAGTCTGCAGACAGTTGCACTTCCAACACTACAGGCTTCTTCTCATCTGTGCTCTTACATCAGGGATGACCTGGGCCTGTCCGCGCTGCCAAAAGGAGCTAGGCATTAGAGACAATCTACTCAGAAGGCAGACTGCTGTCTAGCCTTGGACAACTAAGCAAATTCTGCCTCTGCTTTACCAAGAACAATCAGAAGACTGGAGGACAAATGAGAAAAATGGGTGAGGCCACAAGCTGAAATGAGATAACGAGGGGTCTGCTCCAACAGAAGCTGCCAATGGGAGTCACCCACACTCAGCTCTTCCAGGTGTGCTCAACAGCTGGGGGCAATCAGCAGTGCAATCTCTGCCCTTTATGAGGTTAGAGCAAGACATGAGCATGTGCATCTCAGAAGTGGAGCAGGTTGCAGGGTAAAGCAAGCAGCATTGCCATAGATGCTCCTCAATTTTTGCATTAGCACAAAGCATAAAAGGTTAAGCCCGAACCAGAAAGCTTATGGATCACTGCACAGCCTAAAAATGCCAGGCACTGCTTCCTACAACTGCTTCTTCAGTTGCTGAATCACAACGGCTCTCTCCACACCTGCTGCAATTTAATGTCTGACCATAGGTTACCGGGCTGTATGCAATGTTCTGTACGTGGTGGTAGTCTCAGTGCTTCCCTTCTCTTGCTGAAAATCCCTTATGTCAAGGAAAAAGGAAACCACAAAGCACGTTTAAACAAGAACACAATGTTGAGATCATCGCACAGCCCGGATACAGCAAGCTGTTATAACACCCTCTATCCACATTCAGGTTGTTGGCCATTCTCTTAGGACATGGGGCTGGCTGCTTTCCTCTTTTCCTCAGCCGTGTTTCCGTTTTCATTACTGCCACATGTAAAGCAATGGCCTTCATTCTTCCACAGCTCAGTTTCCTCCACCCTACAATTTTTTCCTCCTAATATCGAGGCAAACCTTATTGCTCCTCAAGCCAAGCATGCCTTAGGCTGACACTTCCTCAGATCCTTCACTGCACTGCCCAGAAGACACAGGACAACAGCCGGACAGACCATGCTGTTCCAACACTGACAATTTCCTTTTTTTTTTTTTTTTTTTTTTTTTTTTTTAAATAAAAAATTCTTTTCCTTCTCCTGTTATCTTGTGTTCCTCCAGTCTCTTGTATCCCACTCCTATGTTTCTCTCTTTATAATTGTTCAAAGGTCTTTGGGATGGGGCTTAGCTTTTCATTATGTACACAGTAAAGTCTTCAATCTGATGCGATGATACAAATTAATAACAATAGCTACAGAATGGTGGTAATACCCTCCAGTTGTGATGGGCATGCTGGAAAGATTACTTGATGTTTATAAAGCTCTTTGAGACTCTTGGATGAAAGTCAAGCTAGTGATGCACAGGATTTATTATTCTATTCAGCACTTCAGTATCCAAGGCTAGCATCTATTCTAGTTGAAAAGATTTTTACTGTATTGTAAAATGGAAACAAAATGAAATATATACAGTGCCTGGTGCTTTATATATAAGGCACAGGCAGCACGGAAACAGAATCTCATTATTGAAATTGATGTAGCTGAAGCTGTTACACACAGCAGGTAAAAGACCAGATTCTGTGACCTCTTATTCCATTTAATCAAAATTGTTAGTATATGGTTTTCCAATGGGAAAAAAAAAAAAAAAAAAAAAAAAAGTGTTGTTTATCAGGTATTCATCAGGTATTTCAACAGTTTGTAATAAGCCTTTGTAGCTGCTTATGATGTGAATCTTAGGCAGACTTGACCAGCGGTGAAATGAAAATCAAGTGGATGTCTAACAAACAAAACCACAGTCCCTCCATAACACTCCGTGCACTTAACCACCAGATCTTAACCATTCAGCGAGGCTGCTCTCCCTCTTTCCCTTCCCCACCACAAGCTTTTGTTCATTTCACAGCCTCCCCCACGGCTCTATTTAGATGCGGGTCCCCAGAAAGTTCCCCCCTCCAGTTCTGCACTCGCAGAGCACAGAGGGGAGACGATGCTGTTTTAATGGTGCTAGTTATGCTATATGTGGTCTTGCTGTTTCTAGGAATAGACATGTTCAGACATCAATTAACATCTAATTGCTGGAATTAATCTTGTTCCTCCGCTACAGATGCCACAGAGATCAAACCAAGCCCATTTGCAGCTCTATTTTTAATTTAGTGGAATGACAGATTTTCCATCCAGTGAAAAATAATTAAGTGACATGCTGTCCAGAGAGTACACAGTTCAGGGAGCAGGATGTTTATTAAGAAATGAAACAAGCAGGAAGAGATCATAATTGTTTGTGTCAAAGCAAAAGCATCTTTGTTACTGCAAGTCTTTCCTCTTCTTCAAACCTTATCATCAGTTTTTCTCCTCACTCCTTCCTGCTTGAGTGATCCCCACGGAGACAGTGAGGCTCACGAGAGTGGCTTGGGAAGGAACTGAACTCGTCACCCTGGCAGACAACCTCTAGTTCTCAGGGCCAGCCTGTGCCTAAGATGAAAAAAAAAAAAAGCCTGGAGAGTAGATAAAACAAGGAAGTGGAGAGAAGGGATGAAAAAACAATACATCAAGCAAAATGTTTTTCCAGCACTCCCTTGAAGCAGTCACCCATCCTCTTTATTACCTGCTGGAGAGAGGAATTGCAGGCCCCAGATAAGGCTTCGTACTGTATTTTGCAAGACTTTGTGCTGAATGAAGCCACGCAGTCTTCAGCAGACAGCTCCCAGTCTTAAGCTACTGCTCCAGTTTCATATGTACATGACAAGGAAGACTTGAGCCTGGCTGGTGAAGTCAGTGTGGAAATAGGCTGGAGTATTTAGCAGGAGGAAGTTGAATCCTATACAGTATGAGCAAGCCTGCAGCAGGTCCTGGTCAGAAAGCTATCTGAGCCTGGACTGTGTGAGATAATCCAGGCCTGAAACTGCACCCCAGAGAGAGCATCAGCTGTCAGAGCTGGATGCGGTGGAGGAGGCTGAGGACACATCAATGAAACATCAACAGCAGACAACAGGGCTTCTCAGGAAGCATGGAAGAACGTAGGGTGTGGGGAGGGAAGGGGATCTAAAACAGTCCGTGATTTGCACTAGTGTAGGGCATCCTTTGGGGGGGGAAGGTCAACTGGCATGACATGTAGCTTCACTCATTTTTAGTTTGTGTCAGCCCAAGTGCTCTCTTGGTTCCTCAGCACCAGTGGCTAGATCCGAGTTGATCTCACCCAAGTCCACCAGCCCCTTGCTTCCTTTTTTTGTCATTTTTGAAATACAGCACGGCTCGTAATGAAAACCACTGAACCCCACCTGTTACTCCCTACTACCGTGTAGAACATTCCCCCTTCAATGCCTTCATAAACTCAAACTCCTTCCAGATATGCAGCTCAAGGAAAAGTTGCATGTGTGAAGCTTTCCGATATCTTTACAGCAGGTTACTCCCTTTGTGAGGAGTCCATTTGGAGTGAATGAGCACCAGCCAGCTCTGCACCCAAAGAAATTTCAGAAATTTCCAAGAAATAAAGAGTGGTAGACGAGCACCGCCATTCCATCTGCTCTCATAGGCTTTCAAATCCCACTCCCTTGCTGTAAAAGGGGAGTGGTGCCCAGAGCTTTGGCAACCAGAGCCATCCTTCCCACACTCCACGACTGTCCTAAAGGCGATAAATGTTGGTGGAGATCTGACTCGCTTGATTCAAGAAACTTCTGGTTGCTGCAAAAAGGGAAGATGCTCAAAATGAGACTCAGTTTGATAAGACTTTCCTAGGAATAGTTCAAAGTTATACATAGTTATATGTGGGTGAAAGAGAGAGGCAGGCTGTTTGTCGCAATCTGCAGTAAGAAGTAAGACAACAAAACCAAACCCATTTCTTCAATGCGCATCATTAGTTACTTAATTTACATTCCTGCCAAGCAGCAATAAATATCCTTCTGCTGCTTCCCATTCCAACCCCACCCCCACAACCTTTCCATTTGGAGCTCAGCTGGAGGCAGGGAGGGAGAGGAGGGCAACAGAGAACCTATGGTTAAACCAATTCCTAGTTCTCAAAATACTGATACATAAATCTGCCAATACACGTCAATCCTGATTTATAACCTCTGTGTCCCCTGCAGTCCTTACTCATCACTGACAGCGTAGCTCCAAACCACTAACACCACATCTCACAACCAGTTTGACTTGTTTGCCACTACTTCTGCTTACCTTATTCCTGGAGTTTTCACCTGTCCCTCCTAATTGCAGCCCACCAAATCACTCCTCACCCACAATTCTGACTGCTAGCATCCATACTATTACGAGACAGGACTTTTCTGCAGCAAAAGAAAGTTGAGTGATCAGTGGGAGAGCTCAAAAAATCTATTCCATACTGTTTCATGCTACTCTACAGTGAACATGCTTTTTTAAAGAGACTGACACTGCAATATGACAAGAACATAAAGAAATTTGAACCCTGTCCAGCTGAAAGCCTTGCAAAAGACAGAAAGCAAAGACTTTCCAACTGGATGGCAATCACATAATTTGCAAATTATTTTCTGGTAAGGAAAAGCATTTGCTATCACACCTTGGAAATATATCCTGTGGTGTGGAAGAAAAGAAAGTACAGAATTAAAACTCACAAATAAATAAATTAGCCTTAATGCAAATCCTCTGCATAGAAACAGTATTTAGAAAAGTAAGCCATGCTCAAACATAAACATGCTTAAATTCAGAGATCTCCTTTCTTCACACACCTCAAAGGCAGAGACAGAGATATGATAACCCAGGAGCAATCAGCTTACTTCCCCAGGGTAACAGCCACAGACCCAAACTCAAGAGGAACACACAGCTACAATTACAGCAGTTCAAACATGAGGGAAGAATTCAGATTGAAAAGCACAACAGTGGTTTGGGGAGCATACCACAAGTACAGAAGTAATGCCAAAACACACCAGGAGACCCTGCATTAGATTTTGAAGTCACTTTACACATTATTTGTAAATAACAACCATGATTTTACTAAGTAGAAGAAAGGGTGCATAGATGAAAGAATGCAGTATCCCATTTCTGTCTTTTATATTGTTGCAAAGCAAACTGAAACGTGACTTACATTTCTGCCTCAGTTTCCCATCTATATTAATAATGACACTAACATTCAGACACTTAAAAAAAATATTTACTATCTTGGTTTGACAAATGCAACACTAATTGTGTTTATCCATGCTAGTCACTTCTATTATACTCATTAGCTCTACTTGAGGACATCACAGCTTTATTAGAGACACCAAAACTGCTTCATAAATTTCAATTACCTAGTACAAATCATTACTACTATTTTATTAACTCTTGTGTAATTGCCTGTTGTGTATGCAATTACAAAGTTAATATATGTAAATCCCACTTTAGAAGCTCTTTCTGTACCTTTTATCTTCATACTTAGCATGTGTGTGCTTCCTTAATTTTTTTCATTAGCTTCTTCATCATCCAGAAATTTTCACAGTACTTAAACATACTTGTGTGATTTTAGACATTAAAATATATTTTTGTTGGTGATATTGCTTACTTCCAAAGCAGCCATTTGAGTTTCTGAAATATATATATATATTCATCTTGCCATTTAGTTGTACATAGCAATATTTATATTTACAAAAAAATATTGAAAAAGAGGATCATATCATTTTTGTTTGTTAGTTGTTGTTGTTGTTGTTTGTGGAGGTTTTTTGTTTGTTTGTTTTTCAAAAGGGAGAGAAAGAGAAGTCACCAAGTTGAGTCTTAGGCATAACTAAGGTATTGAGATCCCAAGTACAAAAAACCTTGACTCAGCTGTTGTGTGCTGATGCATGGGTTTCCTTTGACAGAACACCTGAGTACTTAAAACATGAACCTGGGGAAGGCAGCATTTGGTACTGAGCACTACCCCAAGCACCATCATTAATCGGAAAAATGCCTCTGCAGTCCCAGAGGCAGGGATCAGAACTCTGGACTCCATGGCTGTCCAAGTACTTCATGCAGGAGCCAGATTTCTTTTCCCCACGTGTTATTTTCTGCATGATAACATAGGTAACAAGTACTGCAGCTCTCTCCTAGTAAGCTTACTTCTGGGAACAGAGAGTGATGTGACTTTGGAAGTCATGAGCTTGCAAAGTAAATGATCTCTCACTTTCTGCAGAGTTTCTCTAACAAGGTGTTATATACCACAGTGACACCTCTATCTCTTCTCCCCAGTGAGGATATGTAAAGGAAAAACTAAGAACTCTCTTCTCTTTGCAGGCACCTCTGCTCAGTAAAGAGCTCCAGACCACATCCCAAATGTGTGGAGGCACCTTTCTGAGTTAAACGCTCCAACTCCAGAGATCTGGGATGGCTGCCTTTCCTTTCTGCTTGGTGTTTTCTCCTGGGCAGGCCCGTCCTGTGCCCAGCACAGCATCCTGGCAGTTGCTATGCCACAGCTAGCTCTTTCTACCCCTTCATCAGGAACTGATCCAGGCTTCAGACTCAACTCCAAGAGCAGCTGATTAAAATTAAAGCTTTCTGACATTTGAAGTGCCACACTTCATTGTGATGAATTGTTTTCGGTATCTAACTCTTCGAAACTGACATAATGAAGCTGTACTCGCCTTCCTCAAAAATTAACAAGCACCTGAAGGCAAACACTGCAAGTTAATTAAAAAAAAAAAAAAAAAAAAAAAAAAAGGGGGGGGAAAAAATGTGCAAAACTAAACTGATGGGAAGCGGAAAGCATCTGTAGAATCTATGAAGGCATTTCAGACCACAGCAAGAGTGGAAGGGGTGGGCAGGTCCTGTAGAGACCTGAGCCTTTCCCAAAGCGTGGTGCAAGGATGAGAACATCGCTTTGGGGCCATGACGCCTGGCAGTGCCCAAGAGCTGCCCCACACGTTAGGGTCGCAGAATCACAGAGTGGTTTGGGTTGGAAGGGACCTTAAAGACCACCTGGTTCCAACCCCCCGCCATAGGCAGGGACCTCTCCCACTAGAGCAGGCTGCCCCAAGCCCCAGGGAGCCTCCCAGCCCCGCAGTGAAGGCAGCCAGGCCAGCCAGGCACCCTCGCCTCAGCCCGGCGGTCTCCGGCTCCCTCTGCCGGGGCCGCGCCGCCGCCATCCCGCCGCCGTCCCTCAGGCCCCGCGGCCGCCGCCGCCATGAGGGGCGCGGCCCCGGCCCAGGGCAGCTCCCGGCTCCTTCAGCGGAGGGGACCCGGGGCAGCGACCAGGAGCCCGCTGTTGGCGGAGGCTGAGGGCAAAAGCCCGGGGGGTCGGAGGGAGCCCTCCGAGGGGACGAGGAAGCCGGCAGGGGGATGAGTGTGAAGGCTTACCGGGGCACACCGGGGCAGAGGGGTCGGAGCCCCGGCTGGGTGCGGAGCTGCCCCCCGGTCGCCCGACGTGGCACCCCTCGGGTGCTGGGGGATTTCTAGGCATTTGGAGGCAGGGCCACGGAGCTGGTGAGGCTCCGAAGAGACCTGAAGGTCGCTGCAAGGAATTGTCTTTGGTTTGCCAGCAGCCGCCTTGCGAGGCTCTCCTAGGAGAGGCTGCTTTGTTGGGTCTGTCAGGGTGGTATCTGATGAGAGCGAGACACCTCTCCCTAGGAGAGATAAGCCACCTTTCTTGTAAAGAGTAATCTCGTTTTAAATTTGAATGGTCTCCCTTTAATAGAATAAGTTTTTTTTATCGTTTTTTTTCTGTCTGTACAAAACACACCAGATTTGTTGCTAGAGATAAAGCTATAGCAAAGGACAGTGTTTAACAAAAGTATCAAAGGATTTCTCACAAAGCAATACTCAATATTACTAACACCAAGGAAAGAAATAGATGGCCATTGTAGATCAGCCATCTCCAGAGAAAAAAGGACTTTCCACAGCAGGTTTTATGTAAACCTTCTGGTGCTCAGAAGGTCCTGGTGTGTTATTTCAACTGTGTTTCACTGAGGAGCATACGACAAGATAGTGAACAAAATAGTGAATAGATGTGCTTGCATTAAGCTCACCATGTCAACCACTACCTGCCTGGATGGCTGTCTGGAGATCAGAAAGCATTAAAAAAAATTTAGCTTGCTTTCCCTTCATTCTTTGCTCACCCAGCAGCTTGGCAACATTTGCTCAGGATTTTCTGCAACAAATTATGTGGTAGAGGCAAAACTAAATATTGCCTCAGCTTCCATAACAGCATGAAGCTCATACTGTACCTCAGATAAATCTTCCTTTGAGGTCTTGGCCAGAGAAACCATTATTTAACTCACCTGGTTTTATTTTTTAATAAAATAGTTTTTAAAATGTATGAGGCACATTGGAGAGGACAAGGCATACAAGGACAGCAAATGCACTGCCAGCCAAACATGCAGCTAAATGCAGTAAGTAACCAGAGGAAGCAGAAGGTCCTGAAAGACAGGTCCATAAAGGTGCTGGAAGGCCCAAGACAGTCTCATAGATGAGTGAACTGTAGCTTTGCTCTCAGACAGCCACCCAGCATGGAGGATGAGGAAGCTGCCACTTTTCAGGGTGGCTCCAAACACAGGCACAGTCACTTCCAGGGCTAGAAATACTAATGCTGCACACAGTAGTCAGACAGAAGCTAGCTGGAGGTCACAAGGGAAAGGAGAATCTGGTCCTACTTAGAACATGTGTGACTGTCGTACAGGGCTTAGATAGCCTGCCATTTCAGTTCACTGAAAATACTTGGCATCATTCAGTAATGACTGAGGCCAATTCAAGCAAATCTGGAATTGACCGATCATCTTCCTTTCCCTTCCCCAGGATGAGATGGGCAATACTCACCTTTCTCTGATGCCGTGTGTCCAGTAAATCTGAGGCACACGGCAGTATTTCTAAACCTTTACAGAAGGGACAGTAAGTAACGTGCCCAGACTGCTTGCCTGCTCATAAGCAAAATTAAAGTGAAAATGGAGGTGAGGGAAGGAACACGACTGTGATCTTCCAATACTGGTACATTCAGAAATGCATGAAGAAAAATCCCAACATCCATTTGTTGGAAAGCGACACCGTTGTAAAACTGTTAAATCCGAGTTGATGCCATTATTCCCAAATGTTTCCTTGATTTCTTACATTGCCAAAAACATTATTAACTGCCCAGTTCGCTGTGTGCCCTTGGTTTCGCATTTCTCCATTTAAATAGATGGAGACCACAGGAGATACTTTCAAATAGAGAAGCTGTAAATGTAAGCACTGTTTGATTTTCAGAGGTGCTTTTGCTCAGTACTGCTGAAAATTAGGGTGGTTTTTCTCAGGTAGTGCATTAACACGAAAACAACAACAACAAACTATCACGCACACCCAGGCTGAAGATTTTGGCCATGATTTTTATCAAATGTCAGTCTAAGTCCAGGTGCAAGATCCTTGTGGCACATGGAGAAAATCCTCGTTTTGTTCTTCACAAATGTTAAGAGCAGCAATTTCGACTCAGCTTTTCTTTCTCAGTAGCACACTGTTCTGGAGATCAGTGGGTCTGCTCTTTTTATACTTAGATCCTCATTGAATTGTCCCTGTTGGGGCAGAGGTGGGGTGTGGCAGGGGATTGATACCTAAAATTCCTGACCCTGGCAGTGGAAAGCCCTTTTATCCTGTTCCTTAGGAGGGGAAAACCTATAAATAGATTTGTTTACCCTGAAAATGCAAAAGGGCCTGTGGTACATTAATTTTTCATATGGAAAAGGATATAAACAGGTTGCAAGTTTCAATAATTTACTTAGAAGAGGTAACAGCCTCCCTTTTGTCTGACTCATTCATTTTTCAAATACAGATGTTGCTGCGAAACGGACTGCTGCTGGCTCCTGAGCATTTTGCAGTGGTGTGGTTTTACTGGCTCAGTGGAAACCCCAAGTGATCGGCCCCTAATGCTCACTCTTCTTGCCACAGCTCTATCAGGTGAACAGCAGGGTGTGAGGGAAGAAAGGCCCTGCTGGTCAAGACTTCTGTAGTACAACACACAGGTGAAACACAAAGAACTGTTGCTAAAGCAGACTAAAGCTCTATGGCAATGCCCTTACGAATTTATTCTCAAACCTTTTGGGAATACTGTTTCCCACTATTAGATGGACAGCAAGCTTGGCAGGGCTTTAGTCATCCTGCTTTCTGGTGTAAGCTCTATATAAGGAAGAGGAATGTCTCCCAACCCTTTTCTGGCTACATATCACAATATTGTTGAATCTGATAATTATGATTGCAGAGGGTTATAAACACAACAGTGCTAAATACAGATCAAGAACAGAAAATGTTTGAAATGCACCCAAAACATTCAAAATAATTCACAATACCAGAAAAATGAAAACCTGTTTACAAGCAGTACAATATTTCAGAAATCTCCATCCAAATATCAATGTTGGAAGCATTTCTTTGCCATGTATTAACTGCAGTTAGAAACTGAATCAGAAAGCAAAATCTTGTGCTGCTTTCAGCACCTTTCCCAACAAGAAAGAGCATCACAAGTGTAACAATAAAGAGTTTTTTTATAAGGCGTTGCTCTCACACCAGGGAAAGAAGCTTGGGAGACACCACCACCACCATCCTCCCCTGTCAGGAACGGTATTAGCAACAAAACTGGCAGAAGAGGAGTGTCTTAATCTCTGCTGAGTAGTATTGGGGCGTAACCACTCACAAAACTCTATCTACAGTGCAAGGTCTACTGATGAGAGACTAGATCAGCTTCTCTTGTCTTTCACTACAGAACGTCCCTTTTAAAAGGAAGAGCATAGTGAAATAATTGTCTTCAAAATTCCACGTTACAAAGCCATCAGGTGGATGGCACCTGACGGGGAATGTGGCTGTTTTGACCTAAGTTACACATCTGAGGGGTAGAGCATTCTGCATTTAGGATGGATAGTAAAACCATGCTTGTACTATTTGCTAATGATTAGTTTACGAGAGCTGGTTATTTAAGAAACTAGCTACTTTCCAACAGTTATATGACTTCACGGAACAGGTCCCTATCAATCTGATTTCAGATTGCAAATACTACAGTGCCAACCAGTGATGAGTGTGAGTGCAGTCCCTCTGCTAGAATTTCTTCTCACAAAGTACTCAGTGAGTAGCTCTGAGTGTGAGCTCCACTTACAGAAGCTGTTCTCTGTTCAGAAACAAAATTCCAACTCAGTGGGTGAATAATTTGCTGCAGACAGCTTGTGTGGATTGACTGTGGCAGGCTGGGCATGCTGTCACTGTTCTTGTACCCACAAAAAGCACTTGTAAGGGTACGTGCTGCAGATCAACATAACGGAGAAGCAGAACATCAAATATTTTCTGTATGGAAAAAGTGAATGTGATGCTTTTGTCAGCTGCTTCCAGTAGACGACATGAAGCTGTGGGCAGGAAATGGGAAGCTCTAATATTACAAAGCTTTTCTAAAGGGCAAGTCAACCAAGCACTCTCTGAAATTTCCAAAAGAACAAACACACATATTCCAGGTAAATCTGCTGTCTGGCTGGATCTGTTTACAACGTGCCTTATCTCGGAGGCACAGCTGAAATAATAACAAGGACTTTGATGCTGGTGAGTTACTTTACATATGCCTTATTACAACTCAGGGTGGCTTGGGAATGTGAAATATTTGCTGTAAGACGCAGTCGTGTCAGTACCATGCCCTCGTTGCTGGCCAGCTTACGGCTGTGTGCTCGAGGGGGGTGGAATATGATTTGTTTCACTGAGGAGGGGGCTTGAGGAGGGTGTAGGAAAAAAGGGAATATGTTTAAGTTACAGAAGTTGCGCGTGGACATCCTAGGCTACATCTGTATCAGTGTCACTGTCAGATGAGATGGTAGCAAAGATGTGATTTATTTATTTCAGAGCTTTTAGAAGGAGCTGAAGCCTCCAGGCAGGCTGGAGAGAGAACTGCAGTGGGACTGGGTATGACATAGTGCTTTTCTTATTAAAGATGCATGATTAGCCTATTGCTTACTGCACTTTCTAACCTTGGAGGTTTGAAGCCTCTTTCATGCTGACAATGCCAGGCTACGATTCCAGTGCACAGATCCTTGCTGCGAAGGCAGTCAGCTACCCAGCGGGGATAGTTTGTGGCTCCCTCCATCACCCTCACCCAGAAAAGGAGAGTGACTTGATCTGCTCTCTGCAGAACACCTGAAGCTTCCAGCAGACTTCAGAGCAAAACAAACCAGATACTGAATCAGCAGGAACCTTGCCACAGGCATCTCTGGTCCACTCCTACCTGCCATCAGAGCACACTTGGCTTTTGCACCCTCAAAGGAAGACTCACATGTTTCCACCAGCTCCTGAATCATCTGTGTGTCAGCACAAACATAATAGGGCACATGATTATTCACTGAAGCTGGGGACTTTTAACCAGGACTTGTCTATTAACATTCACTCTGAATCCTTATCCATAAAGGTGAAATGTCAAGGGGAGAGAGGGCTCGTTCTTTACAGCTTCACATTAAGCAGAACAATTGATTCTTCATGGAACAGCAATACTGGCACAGAGGTATCAATCAGAATCCTGCTCTCTAGCCCATGAGTGTGTTAGCATGTGGGTATCAGAAGAACGTGCCAAAAGAAACAACATGACTTTACCTTTCATTATATAGTAACAAAGAATTTCTGATCCTCCGACTCCATCTTCTGCTTTTTGTCTCTGAAGCAGAGCAACAGAACATCCATGCACTGAGTTACCCACATCCAGTATTTACGAACATAGGAAACTGATTACAATAGTATGCTCCGCCAGTTCTCCAGAGATCTTACAACACTTCATAAATGCTAATTTAGCCTCAGAAACTCCACTAAGATGGGCCGGAGTCAGGATGTTCATTTTTAAATACGGGAAGACCGAGGCACAGCGGAAGGCTATGATTCATACAGTATTGCATCAGGAAGAGATCTTAGAAATACGAAATTGCTGCTGCAGAGCAGACTGGTTGGTAAAGGCTGGGTCCTCATTCTTGCTGAACTCCTAAGCAATGTATGTGTTTGTCCTAGAGGTGTTGGTCACGCATTGGCTGTTGCCACCACCAGATAAATAAGAGGAAGGCATAAAATTCCCAGACTCGTCATTCACAGGGCATACATTCCCAGGGCTGTTGTGTCTGGTTCCTGTTGTATCACTGAGGGCATTATAATTCTGGATACTCTTTGAAGGGTAAAATGAAGGCTTTTGGGGTTGTTTGCTTTGTCTGAGAGCCATTTTTAACTTATTACTTCCTAAAATCTTCTTTTACTCCTGTCTGTAGGATGTATGCAAGTTAAGTAATTCTTGGCAGAGGGTTTCTGGTGTTCAATTTTCCTTTAGTCAGTAGAGAATCAGGATGGTCTATTAGTGTAGTTGTAGTGAAAATACAGTTCTCCTTGATAGTCTTGAAAATGACAAAGCAGCTGATTGTAGTAGTTGGTTACATATTCATTTTAATGGATTTTTCCTTCCTCCCCCATTAACCAAGAAGAGGAATTTCAGATTACTGCTGTCCCCCACACTTTTCCGTGTTCTCTCAGGAGGTGAATGTATCCAGAAGGCAAGTGAAACCTGCTTTGGTTCTCTCTAAACATTTGAGTACATGGGATTTCCTTCAAGAATTTTTCATTTAGCTGCCTTTCCTTCAGCATATGCAGTTCAGTTGACCTAAGAAGCACATCCTATTTTTTTTTTTCTGCTGAAAATACTGATAGTCACATATCCAATGCAGGAAGACAGTAGAAGACAGGCATTTTTCCGTGCTCAGCTGATGACACCATTGCAATCCACCTTCCTCTCCTGCACCCCCAGTTCATAGTCCCACTATCCTTGCTGAGCTATAATTTGCAAAAATTAATGCTGTGCACATTGCTATTCAACCACCTCTTTATTTTCTAGGATTGGATTATCCTAGCTGTGGATTATATATGCTATGGATGCAGAGGTAGTCAGCTCTGGTACGCTTTCCGTTATAGCTGAGGTGCAGTGGTGGGGGAACATGGACATGCTTCTTACAGGCTTGGAAATTACAGAGCTGTTTTGTGTGGCTGCAAACCCTGGCACACTGAAAGCCTCTCAGTGCCTGAGCCACACTGGCAGGCCCAGGTGGGCAGGGGGGACAGCATGCAGGGACAATTTCCAGAGCCACAGGGAGTAAGCCAGAGCACAGCTGTGCACAGTAGCTCCGCTCTGCTGGATTTAAGCTAACACCCTGCAGAACCACTGCCTTGCACCTGTGGCTCCGTGCTCCTGCTTCCAGGGATTGCTGCTTCAATCCATGATGTAGCTGTGGACCTAGAGCAGGGCCAGCACTGCACTGGATCAATGAACCATCTCTCTGGAGGTCTGGAGAACACCTGAGTGACTCTGCAAGAGCCAACATAGCTCTGGTATGGCCAGAAACAATACGCTTGGCATAACTCAGACCTGCACTGGACATGGACATTGAGTATATTACATTGTGCTCTCAGGTGTCTCCAGCAGCACCTGTATGACCTAGGTTTCTCATCTCACAGGTTTCCCCTTTGCCTTTGCTAATGGAGATTTTACTATAGGATCTTATCTCCCATCTCCTATCCAATAGGATTTGTGTGTGTGCAAAGGACAAGTATGGCAGATCTGCAATTTGCTAAACAGTGTAAGTGCAGCAACTCAGCACGCACTTCCCCGCTCCTACTTGCATGCATTTTGCATGAGATTCTAAAGATGAAAAACCTTACAGATAGGACTTTATCAAACACAGCCGTATTATTGGCTCGTTTGGTATCCCAGATGCTTTATTTACTTGCACAGAGACAAGACAGACAGACTGAACCTGGAGCAGCGCCTGCCTTCCAGTTCCAGGAGGCTGGGGAGTGACCAGGCGGAGTGCCAAGGCCGAGGAAGCTACTGGAGAGACCACCTGACACCAAGAAAAATGGACTGGTTTCTCCAGCAGGGGTGCTAAATTAATTAACTGTAGTTTGCAGTATATTTAGTAGACTTTGGGCCTTTCATGTGCAGAAGAAAAAGCACTTTGGAGGGAAATAACAGTAAATAATTTTAAACTAGCTGATTACGACTACTGTTTCTCCACTTCTAGCTTTACTCCCAAGACCTTGGCTCTCTTTTTTGACTCAGTTGTATGCATGATTTCCTTCAAACTGATTTAATAGAAAGCATATTTGCATGCACATTTCGTTTCACTTCAGCGTCTCCAAAACTAAGCTTCTTTGAAATTTTTGGCTTCCTGAATATTTTATTTTTTTTCCTACCACAGTTTCTCAGTTTTCTCTGCTTTTTTTGCTTTGGCTGAGATACAAAATCCGAGGTTTGAGCAACTTTGCTTATTGAAGTTTCACTTTTTGAAAGAACCAGGAAACAACTTCTGCACTACTTTTTTTTTTTTTTTTTTTTTTTTTTTTTTTTTAATATATATAATTCTAGTTCCAACCTCTTTATTTATTTATTTATTTATTTTTTATTTTATTTATTTATTTATTTTTTTCTCCTATTCTTCCTCACTTACACCCCTCTAGTCTTTCTTTTTCATTCCAGCTTCTCTCCACTGTGGAGTAGAAACTCCTGATTTTCTCTGTGGTCCAGCAAGGTTTTCCTCTTAGCCGTGCTGGCTGGATGTTTAAAATGAAAACTATGCTTTGGCAAATAAACATACATCAATAAAATGTGAGCCTCCATCTTTCCATTTGCAGTCAAATTACAGTCATCAGTTATACAAGATCCTCCACCTGACTGCAGGGACAGTCTGGCAGTCAGAAATGCAAGTTCATTCTGAGTTTCACTTTTTAACCTATCTGCTGAGGCCTAACTTTATCGCTTTTGAGCTTCTATCCTATGGAGAGCTTAAACTGTCCTCCATCTCTAGGCTGTAAATACTTGACCTGGCATTGTGTTGAAGGATACTGGTTTGCTATTTTGCTGCTACAACCCTCAGAGAGGGCTTTCACTTGATCAGAGTTCACAAAATTAATTCCCCCAGGTCTCAGCCTAGCTGGTGGGTTGGTAAGTCTCCTTGCTTCATGACATCAGAAGAAGGATATACCATGAATACAAAGTGGCCACGAACATGGAGAACGCTGCAGTTACTTCCAGTTCATATTTTTGCCAGCTGTTAATCATGCCAGAAGTTTCCTCCCACTCTGCTTCACGTGCTGAGCCTCCTCATTTCCTTTAATCACAAATTAGTGCACTTGTCAAGCAAAAGGATTCTCACAAAGTCTGAGGCTGCTCTGAATTCAGTGATTGTCAGCCCTGACAGCCTTTCAGCTAAGTTTATTGGGTACGTTTTAGCAACTCCATTCACGGAAAAACACTTTGTCACCAAGCTGAGATGCCATATTGATCCCTGCCGGTTATATTGTAGAGTAGCCACTTTCCTGACACATGCTAGTGCCAAAGGGATGCTTGCAGCAAGTGCACACCATGAAATGATTGCCCAAAAGAGCAGGCACAAGGCCCAGGAAAAAGGAGACAATAATGTGGAGAGCTTTGAATTTATTCATTTAAGATGTCCTGCTTTGCTTGTTGGTTTCTCCACCCTGTCTCAGCACATTTTTTCCCCTTAACATAGATGTTCCTTCCTGCCTTCATAAATTGTAAATCTTATTTCCCGGACTGAATATAGCCGTGCTGTTTAGTGGAAGCACACGAGGCTGAGCATCAGTACAAGTACACAGACTTCTATAAATGTCTTTTCCCTTAGGGAAGCCATAAGTCTTGTTTGGTAATCCAAAGCCTGTTAAAGGAATATTTAGACAAAACATTTTTTATATTTTGAAATACAGATGTACTATTAGAAAGACACCTGTTTTAATCTCTTTTGCCTCTATGTATGGATGAAAAAAAACAACACCCTGAGTTAAATTTCTTATGTTGGCAGATAGCTGGAGCGCATCTCTATTAAAGGCCATAGCAAGAGTGAATATACTGGCTGCTTTCTGTAGTTTTAAAACTGTAATGAATATAGCATACTATGTTTTCTACTGAGAGTGACCACTGCTCTGTGGATTCAATTTTCATGTAAGACATTTAGGCAAGTCATTTTAAATCCATGGTACAGTCTCTGGTATACAAAAACCTATTATTTTTTTTCACTTGCTTGCACAGACTACCTGCTTTGTCACAGGTCTTTCTATAGTCTTTGGCTATCGTTTTCCGACCTTACCTATTGTGTTATGTTTGAAATTAAGAGTTCTAGTTCCTTGATGCAGGGACCCCATAACCAACTTGCATTGGAGAGATGTTTATAATTCGAGTGACTTAAAAAATATATATATATATGTATGTATGTATATAAAAAGAGAACAACATTGCAACAATTCCGACTCTCAGAGGCCGTCATGTATGTCTCTACCAGCTTTTACTTCCCATACAATGGATTCTGGGTTAGACTTGGAATTAAAGATTGTAGGTGGGTGAACTGTGAGTGCAGACTATATGCTCAACATTTTTACAATATTTTATTTATATCATCTTTATATGACAGCCTTCCAGTAGGCTGTCACCCATATAAAGCAAGTCTTTCCACCCTCCTAACTGATCAGAAGACAGCGTTTTCACCATAGACACTTAAGCACTGAAGTAATTAGCTCAGCAGGCTTTTCATAGTGTTTCTTGAGCATTTAAAGATTACTTTGTCTCATGAAATCACCAGCTCTTGGGGAAAGACATTGTCTTCAAGCCACATATGTTCCACTGTTTTTGTGGACACCTAACCTTGTCATTGCTGGGACACTGGTATTTCCTTCTGATTTTACAACGTGTTTTATTTCAAGCATTTTCTTTATTTCTACATTCAAAAAAAAAAAAAACAAAAAACAACAACAACAACAAAAAAAAAAACACAGACTTTAACGTTACCCTCCTAACTCACTGATCTAGCTAGACACATGCAATGCCCATTTCTTTGTTATCTGAATGCCTGGGCAGAAAATTCCACACCAGTTGTCATGAAGAGTAAATAGAGTAGCAACCAAACAACTGTGCAGTTACGAAATCAAATTCCTCTCAAATGTGCTTAGAATCCACACTGGCTGTTCCACTCTTCTGATTGCTTTTTACCAGAGCTCATTTTCTGGGTGACATGGGACAGCAAGAAGCAGAAAGAATTTCTGCAAAATGACTGCATTCGCAATCTCTGGGCAGTGACAAGAGCAGCACAAACTGACCTTATCTATCACTGATCAACGCTCCCCATAAATACAAACAATGCAGGAAAGCAGTTGATATTGCAGCTTCTTTGGTAAAACTCCATGATTTAGTGTGTAATACAGCAGCACTTACTGTGTAACTTTACTACAGAACTCCAGGATTTACGGCAGTTCACTGTGCAAGAACATTACCAAACACTGAGATTGGTATGAGGGAGAATTCGAAGAGTAGAAAGCATGGGTAAATATAATATATGGTCTTTGCTCCTTTTAGCTGCTTTGTTTAATCTTGGATATGTATTTACCAGTTAGCTGAGAGACTTTTGGGGACCTAGATCAAACAAATCTCTCATGTGTGTTTATTTTTAATACATGTGTACATATATTCACACATCTATGGCATAATTTATCTGGAAATGCAGGTGAAGACTTGTGGGTAGGCTTGTACAGTAGTAGTTGTACAAGCAGTATCTATAACCAGTTGATTATTCTCAGAAGAAACTCTGATAAGGATTTTTGTTTGGTTTTATTAGTCTACAATTCCTATTTTGTTTCATTAATGCCATTGTATATCTGATACTTCAGATGTCAGAAGTACTAATAGAATATAGGCAGTAACTATAAATACTGCTGGTGCCACAGATCTTAGAATACATCTTTGCCTGATTTACAGCCTTTGGTACTCACTGATCTGCCTGGTTTTGACTAACAGGGAGAGGGGAAAAAGGAGAAGGGTGGATAGGGGGGTTGAGGGGCAGAACATGACAGCTGTTCATGTATTTTCTGTTTTGAAACCATAAGGAAGACAATGCAAAAGCAATTCAAGATAATACATTTCTCACATTAATATTGTTTGTTACCATTAATTCATCTCTGTTGATGGTATGCACACACTGCTGCCTCTCAAAATCAGTGACATCTTTCTGTCTTGCTTTTCAACATCTGGCAGCACTGTAATAAGACATTGTATGGAGTTCCTTTATGAATAGAAAAGTTGAATAGATATCTGAATGATGAACATTCATTGCAATAAAGCATGCTATACTGTGCTGTGACATGTCTAGTAGGGACTGGAAAAAGCAGCATCTTCATTTATTTATTTTTTCAGCAGTGGTCTGAACTTGTTTTTCTTCAGCACCGGAAAACATTGCAGTAAGTGTACCACTAATATCCTGAGGATCCTCACTTAGTTTGCGTTTCTTTGGATGCTGCCTTAGGATGTTTTGTCAGTGTGACTCACTGGCTTCACTGATTCCTGCTGCCCTCTGCAAGAGGAGCCTTAAGCAAGGCAATGCACTTGCTCTCTCCCATCATAATCACTTCCATAGATGTTCTCCCAGTGCAACGCTGTGAAAGCCATGTTTTTTAGGAGAGGATTAAGTGAGACAGTAGGACAAGGTCTCAGGCTTGTGAAGCGAGTTTTTCATTGCTTTACTATGAAAAGTATGTTTTAAATTATTTTTTTTATTTAGTGGAAATCTTATGAGCACCCAGATTTAACTTGGTAAGTTCATTGAGAAACTCCCATTTTCATATTGCATGGGCAGGACTATGGTATAGTACAACATTACTGTGACAGCTCAGCAAAAATCCTTGAGCACGTACCATGTTGTAAATCTGCTGTAATGGAAGAAAATGTTCCTGGTCACTTCAGGGGACGGGAAGGTCTCTTTATTGTCATTCCCCTCACTTTGCAGTAGAAGTCAAGGCATAGTCAGCTGCAGGTCATAGGATCTCAAGCTGCCTGTTTGTGACAGTTCCCATCTTAGCACGTTGCTGTTTGGTATATGATGCCTTCTGCTCACTCTTTGGTGTCTGTACAGCTTTCAGTATTCAGATATTCAACTTTAAAAGCTTTCCCCAATTTAACACAGAGCCCCTGATGCATCTCTAACTAGGGAGGATAATTAGATGAACCAGGCATACAACGATGTTCCAGTAAGGATAGTCTCTGTGACAAACCTTTGAAAAGCAAAAGATAAACTCCCACTGGAATACATAAAGAAGCAGTAACCATATGGGGATTGTGATGTTGAATATATCAGAGAAATCAAGAAAAAATATATACCAGGATAAGTCAACATATGGCAGGCATCAGCAAGGCTTAGGCATGCTCAGCTTGAACTGTGTGTTTCTTGCACAGGTCACAGAATAAATATTAATGCCAGAAAAAAAAATATGAAAGATCAAAGTTTGCACATGAGTTAAAAGCAACTCAACATGTGGGCACAGCAAGTAATTTGTGCAGCAAAATGAGCAGCGTAATATATCACAAGCTGGTGTTTCTAACACCAGATTGCAACCACAGGGGTACAACCACCTCAGTTCCTTCGCCCTGCAGCCTGTTCCTCTGACCACCAGTATTTGCATTTTGAAAAAAGAGTAATCAGACCTCATATCTCAGGACAGTCAGTGATCATATGAAGGAATAATTAGAATTTTCCTTTGCTCAAATGTTATACAATGCTGATCATCATGGCTTCTGAAAGTGCACTTGGAGCAAAAATTAAACCGTTGTTTTTTTTCTCCCCTTATTTTTTAGGGATTGCTTCCTGGCTCTTTATCTTCTTCTGCTCAGGACTGTTCAACAGGTCAGGTATGTTTTAGAGAAGTCTTCCGTTCAATTGGAGCACCAGGCATTAGCCCCAGCCAGCAGCAATGTAACTGATTTGACAAAGCAACAATTGGGTGACATAATCTACACCAGGAATAGTTTACTCTCTTTCTGGAGGCAGTTCATACATTCAGAACTGGTCAAATTTGTTTTGCAATGCACCAGTCTATCATTCAGTGAAAGTGAGTTAGCAGTTTCCAAGGTAATTCCCCTATTTCCCTGCCAACAGCTCTGACAGGAGCCCCTGGGGAAATAACTATTAAGCAAACATCTGTGTGCGTCCTATCTGTCAGTATCTCAACAACTCCAGTAGTGGGGGCTGACATGAAGGACCTGCCAGCTTCAACAGAGCCCAAATCCTGAGGCAGCTGAGATTAGCACAAACTCTGACTCAAGAGTGATAAAGACCTAGAGATATACTGAACTGTGCAAATTGCTGTTTTCCTAAATGTATTATGTTCACCTTGATACAATATACGTCAATTTTTACAATAAAAATCTCCCTTGAGAACCTGCTACAGGATTAGTATTGTCATCTGTCTAGTGTCATCTGTCTGGTGATGATAAATCGTATTGTCATCTTGTCAAAATGATTAAGTGAGCTAAAAAGCTAGAATTTTAGCAGTTTCATGATAAATAAAATGCACGAAGCTCTTGTTTGTCAGCACCTGCTGTGTTTCAGTAATTTGGCTTTGAAGGGTGAGTGAAAAGAAAAAAGAGGGCGGAGAGAAAGACAGCTAAGGAAAACCATTAATCTTGAGAAAAATAAGATAGGCAGATTGCACAATCAACCTTAAAATTAAAATCACTCAACAAATGGGCAATTTTATTTATATTTGAGAACGAAAATGATAGAGCAACTTGCTACTTCACGTTCTTAGAAGTAAAATTTACATGGCAGCTGTTACCTAATATCTTCTACAACATTTTCAGGGGAAGAGAATACCTTAGCATCCTCCTTGCCATAAAATGGACTAGTGAACAATTTCTAACTAAGCCTGAAATACAGCTTTGCATAATACCTAGGTCAGGACTGTTTCTACAATTAGATCATGAGTGCAACTGTGATCTTATGTCATTTTTAATATTTATTAAAAACAAGGAAATGTTGCAAGTGACATTAATGATGGAGGCTATACTGTAGTTATCTTCTTACAAACTTGTAATCAAGTTGAAAACGTTTGATATTTTGGATTTAGATATTACACAAGCATTTCCAATTGAATAAAAGTCAACCATTAAATTTGATGTAGGACTGCTACAGGCAATTGTGGGGCATATGCAGTGACCTTCCATGGCATCCTAGATTTATGTGCCTACTGCTATGTCGCAACATAAGAGAGCATGGCTGATTTGACATGCTCACTACTGCAATCAGTGGGGAGAATCAGAAATCATATTTAGCCCCCATAATATAGATACCTATTCATTTGGGTATTCAGCCTACTTCCCACTGACTGTATAGGATTTGGGAGTTTGGAAAGCAGCAGTTACAGATATCAACCTTACTTGTCAGTCCATTGGTCAATATGGTCCTAAATAATCATGTTTCATCTGCTCCTTTCTGTCTCATCAGTTAAAAACCCTTTCAACCATTCCAAGAGCACCTCCTTGACTATGGATCGTGATAGGCTAAAATGAAGGACCAGGCCTTTTCATGAGCTCCTTCATGTCTGGCCAAAGGATCATTTTCTGAAGATGAATAATAATCTTTCTTCCCTTTTCCTTATCCTGCTGAAAGAATATCTGAAATGTGTAACAGTTAAGCTTAGAAATCATTACAATGAAGTTACTGGGAGAGTAATTTCCCTAAACAGCTACCACTGGGGGCTGTTTTCAGAGTTTAAGCTTGAAAACACAATAAAGAAGATGTCCTAGAATATAAGTAATCATGCAGTTTGCATTTTTAAGGTTGCAAGTATGAATAAGGACACAAGGGGAGTAACAGCATCCCCTTTGAGCAGTTTTAATTGTCCGAGTCATGTACTGGAATGTCCAAATGCTATCACCCAAAAATATTATGTGCAAGTGTAATGAACCATGGAAGTTGTTAAACACACCATCAGTCACACCTGAGTCTTGCAAATGACAGAACATTACAGGATTTCTTGCTGTGGCGGCTACGCGCTGCTGCTGGACTTGGCCTATGTCTTGCTCAGGCCTCAGTAGGCCTCAGTGAGATCGCTCCTTGAAGAGGACCCAAAGGAGTTCCAGGCAGAGCTCATTCCAGGAAACAACCTGATAAGGAATCTGAGCTTGACTACAAATCAATCACTTTACCTAATAAACATGAGAGGTGTCTCAGCGTCATTCCTCTGTTATCTACAGAATGTGGTGAAGTCTGACACAGCCTCGCTCTCGTGTTCAGGGCTATGGGGGAGAAAGGGGGGATTGCACAACCTGATTCCTAAATAAAGTGATAAAAAAACTGAATCCTGGAAAATTCCCGACCAAAAGACAATGGCCTCGCAATTCTATAAATTTTGATCCCAAACAAGAACTCTTGGCACTCTCCAGGGAGCAGAGCGGGCTGCACCCTCAATCTCCCCCTGAGCTGGGATGCCTCTCAGGGTACCCATGAGGGGAAGCATGTCATGGGGCTGACTCTTTGAGGACCAAGATGGTCTGTAGACAAATGCTGATGAGGGAGTAGGGCAAGTAATTCCTTCTAATGGGGTATTTCAGAAGTGCATGACTGGATTTAGAACCCCAGGACACCGCAGTAAGTCTTGGGTGAACCTTGCCATTCATGAATCTTCAACTAAGATGCTGTTTCTATTGTGGAAAATTTCTTTAGATCATGGTGTTAATTGGATGATACTTAGATACTGATTAAATGCTGGTAAGATCATATAATCTAAACTTGTTATTTGCTATAAAGGTATATGATAAATCTTTAGTTGCTGCTACATTAGAGTTGTGTAAAATCTAATTCTGTGACGCTGGCCTAGTCTAGTTTGAAACAGAAAGAAAGGTCAATCTAATGACGAATTAGGATCTCATAAACTGTCCAGGATGACCTATGCATATTTATACTATTGCTCCTGATTCCAGAAAAGTGGAAGGAATGCTGGAGCTAACTAACTGTTCTAGTCAGGGCTAATACTACAGTTGTGGGCTACAGCTGTGGCAAAACCCTCCCCAATTAGTTTTTAAGACTTTGAAGTTACCAATGCAGTATTCAGTGTTCTCTGCCCAAATATTTCTACAAGTCTGCAGTTAGAGACAATACTTTTGATAATGGAGCTATCCGTATTTCCCTGCATTTAAATAAATCTTTTCACCAGTTCAATATAAGAACACGGACAAAGAAAGTGTTTGTATAGTAAGGACATGTCCATTTCCCTCTCAACAGATTGAACTTGAGAGTCAGAGAACAATGCTGTCACTGATAGAAGCCTCAGCATGTTCAAGTTACAGGAGCACAAAGAAGAGGAAAGCTGCTGGGAACAGGCCAAGGGAGCAGGTCAAGAAATCAGTACCATTAAACACATGGGAAAGAGTTAAGTGTATGTATCATCTGGAAAACTGTTGACTGGGGATTTTTATATATCACTACTGTTACATCCTTCTGTGTTTTAGCTGAAAAGCACATTTCTTCTAACAGCCTCAGTCACAAAGGCTTTTCTCCCTTATGATCATTCTAATAGATTTTAACCTAGACAATACTATGACAGCAAGTAAACTACACATTAATTCCTTTCCTCATTCCAGTCACTTACAAGGGTAGTTGTTTCTGTCTGATATTATCATTAATAACTACAGAAATTAAAATGTAACCATAACATAAGCTTATATATTTGCAGTGAACATCTTCTGATGCCATACAGCTTAGAACATGGCTAAAAGCACCATGACACATTTTCCATTTATATCAATAAAAACCCAATTATCTGCTTATTAATAGCAAAACTATTAGCTTAAAAATAGTTCTGTAAGAGAAAGTGTCACCTCCATTATGTGATGCTGAAGTTTGGACAGTACAAGCAGCAATAAAATTACACTGTGTCAGCACCTTAGTAAAAATATCTTTTCAGCCAGCAGTTGATAACAGAATGTGATAATGTCATGTCTGAATTAAAACAACAAGGATACTTATGCAGTGGTCTACCAAAGAGCACTCAGCATAAAGAACACACCTGTCAAATATATCTGTTTGTTCCACATTCTCATTGCTTAAAAATACACATCTTACTTGTTCATTTCATGAGACTGTTAGAAACCAAGACCTTTTGAGATCCGTACAGTGGTGTCAGTTTAATACATTGCAACGATGGATTGATAGCAAATTACTTTGTTAAAATAGACTTGTAGAACTGCACCAGAGAGCCTCAGGCATTTTCTAAGCAACTTTCTAATACTCTTTTATTATACTTCTCATTGATATATTCAAGAGCACTTGTTTGTATATGATTTCTTCAGACATTTGTCTAAAGAAACCATGAAATCAGGCTGCAAAATAGCTATTTCTCAAAAATGAATACCTCCAAATACAGCTCAGACTTGGTCTCACACAGAGTCTGCAAGGCAAGAGCAGTGGTGGTAGAATCACTTTTATTTTTATATGGCCATTAAGCAGGAATTCTGGAACCCTCAACAAAGCTTGTTAACTAAGAATACAATAGTCCTCATTTTTAAAACTCACAATTTCTACAAATCAAATTAAGGATCTCTCATTAGCCAAGCATGTGCATGCATAAAACTCATTTGCTCGCAGCCATTTGCATACATCAGGTACACAGAGGTATGGTTGGATATATGATCTATAAACAAAGAAGTCTTTAGATTAAATAAACACATCTGTGTCTCAACCTATGTTGTTGCCCTGGGCATGAGCTCCACCTAGCAAGGCACACAGCTGGAATGTAAGGGAGGCACAAGAAAGTAGCCACAGGCAGTCATCGGAAGCAGATGCCTGGGTGAGCACTGGGCAGTGAATGAGGACAACCAAATTCCTGGGCTATCCCATAGCTATGCTTGCTTCTTTGGCTGGGTGCTAGGTTGATTTGCAGCACACAACACATGCAGACCCCGAGCAGCGGCTCATGTCTTCTAAAATCACACTACATGCAGTAGTGAAGGACTCCCAGTGAGACAGGGAACAGGTAAAAGCATATGATTCAACAGATCTGACAGTGTAAAAACTATTTCACAGGGCACAGAAGCACAGCTCATCTCTTTGTTTCGCCTTTGGTAAACACAAAGAAAAAACTCAAGATGGCTTTTGCAGAGGAAATAATTACCTCAGAAATGTTAGGTGCCATTAAGAAGTAAATGAGCACAATAACACACGTGATCAAGTTGGTATATTTAGGTTTCCAAAAGCTTTAGGTAAGGCTCTTCATGGAATCTCACTCTGCTATGGACTATTAGAGAAAGGATAGCAGAGCACAGAGACTGTATCTCTCCAAAGGCTCAAAGCAGCAGAGCAGGACACAGAATGTCCTCTCTTAGAGAATAACTATTTGAAAGATAGGAAGCCAAATATACCTTTTATATTCTAAAAATACCTCCTCTTGCCAATTTGATTTTATCCTAGAGATGGTGATATTTCAGTGTTAAGTGATACCACTATCTCCCCTACACACACACTGTGAATCTTAACATTCAAAACACACACTGTGGTGTTTGATCAAACTGAATGACAGAAGCTTGCATTTCCATTAGTACGTCAATAACAACTGGCCCATGTACTCTCTGCAAACCAGGAGGGAACCTGTGCAGCAGTTCCCCCCCCCCCCCCAAGACTACATGTTTTAGGGAGGGAGAAATAATAATAAAAATAAAAGCTTAAATTTTTAAGCTTCAATCTCCAAGCTTAACATCTTAAAAACTAGACAGCAAAGAACTGTTGTTTATAAATGGGGCTAGAGTTATCACTGTACCACTGTATAGACTAGATGTGCAATTTCCCAATGACTCTGCTGCATTAAGGGATGTTTTTGTGATGTGCTGACTCTTGTTAAATGGGATACACTTTTTTCTTTGCTCTTCTGATACTTCAGAGAAAACAAAACAAAACATAGCACAACACAAAACCACACTTCCTGGTATAGAAGCTTGGCATATTATTGGGGGAGAAAAAAGGGAAGAGAATGGGAAAGCACAGGAGTAGAAAGACTCAAGTAAGATATATGATTATCTCTCTTTTGCCTTAAGCTATAAGGAAACCATTGCCTACATACCTAACCTACTGTCCAGATTTACTTTGTTTAGTACAGCCTATGAGGATTTTTAAGTAGTAGTTCATAGGGGGCAAATTATAAAATGAATAAGTAACAAAAATGTCACACTGATGTCTATTTTGCTCCCTATTGTGAATATAAAATTACTGTGACTTGATGTGTGTCTGGTCCCTCCAATTTGTATTCAAATGAAGTGACACAGTGTTTTAAGCGTAAATTGCCACTGCTCATTTACAAATGAGTCCATCCTTTAGAATTAGAAACAACTTAGAAATCAGTCTCCTGGCTGTAGCATACAACTGCCTCTGCTACTGTTTGGAAAGGTGTCTACATTTCCATTTCAGTCTTCACTTCCTCATGATCATTTCCTGTTGATAGATATTTTACCAGCCTAAGCACAAAGATAAACCGCATCCTTACCAAAGCAATGAGAAAGGATATTTCTTCCTGAGTTCATCCAACCTTTTTTCCTCTCCTATCCATGCTTTGTAAGTGTACTTTTCCTTCTAGTATAATATATCCAATACTTGCTATGAATTGCATTATCCTGAACATAACCAAAATTTTGCCTGAGGGCTGCAATGGAAATTTCTCTAAGCCCTCAGGAACGCTCTGATTCCCCAGGATAGAGCAAAGATCATTTACCTTCTTTTTAACTTGGCCACATGGCCTGGGAATGCAGATATTTTCAGCATGTACTACTTTTCATTGACTGGGTTATACAATTTCTGGCTTACATTTAGTATGTACTGTTTTAGGCACAGATTATTTCAAAAGCAAGCCTTCCTTGCATAAGTATTCCCATATGTTAAAAATGCCAAAATACACTACGTGAGGTGATGGGCACTTTATACTACAACTTCTATCTTAAAATCACTGGGCATTTACTCTCCAAACCTGACAACTGGTAAACTTATTAACAATTATATGTCTAATCAACATACAAAAGAAATCAGATCTAATTATGCCATTGTATGGATTGCTACAGCAACTTGGTTTGATCTTACAATTTGGTATCATACTTCTGTCTTTCGAGTTTGGCCTCTCCATTTTCTAGATAACAAAGACTACATATTTGTGAAAGGAACACACACCCACAACTAACTGCTTAAAAGATTACACAAGAGAGGATTTCATTGTTGTTACTAGAGAACAGAACCTGTTTTGGGGCATGAAGTTCTGAAATCCAGGCCAGGCTTACAAAACTTCTGTTTAGCAAGTGAAGCTGAAAAAACAGGCTGGCAAGGGCTTGTTATTTATGAGTCAAATGCTCAGTGTTCCCAAATTCCATGGAAGTCCAAAGGAAATCAAATGCCAAGCACTTCTGAAAATCAAACTTTTTGATTGTTTGAAAAAAAAAATAGATTGCCAAGTTTGCAAACAGTCCCCTTATTTTGGTGAAAAAAATTAATGAAATATCAATTCACAAAGTACTTCTTCCTGAGAGTACAGCAACACAACCTGGTAGCAGCCTACTGCAGCCGTGGTCCTCAACATTCACCACAGCTTCATGGAGTCCAATTGGCCTGCAAGTCACTGAGAAAATCACCAGCATTTTCTATGTTATATTTAAGCTGTTGCCTTAAGAGTCCTACATCAATAAAAGTCTTGCTGTTCTACGATGTAAGTCCAGTTCGGCCAGAAGTCTCCTATTCTTAAATATAACATGTGAATGGCACCAGACAGGCTCTGCCATTACTTTAACAAAACTGCAGACAAGTTGTCAAGCACAAAAGATCACTTTATTTCTCAAATCACACCTCCCTCATTTTGAAAAGGTGGCATTTCTAATCATCACTATTTTAAATATATTCTACATTTTTTTCTGTGAAGTTAAATACTTTAAAGAAAAATCCCAAATAAATAAATACAAAGCACAGGAGTTTCACTTGACGGTTTGCTCTGAGCATTGTCTGGCCCTGCATTCACTTTGGAGAAATAATTTGGCTGCTCTTTGAAACTCTTAAATAAGAAATCCAGAGCTAGCCTTCCTTGCTCTCCAGTAGCCTCTGCTTATCCGCTGTTAATACAAACTCTTAATACAACACATGCACAGAATAGCTTATAGCAGTTTAATAATTCTACAACTTCCGTTACAAATACATGTTGTTACTACAAAGGATATAACTGTGATGCATCTTTTTCTAGATGTACATAGAAAATTCTGTGTTACAAAGCGCTTGTTCGATGATGTGCATGTCTGTTGGTTAAAAGGAAATCAGTATGAACAAGACTTACTGCCTTGCTGAGTGGCTAACTTACAAAACCAGACAGTTCCCATAGTTATTGATTGGATCACTGCTGCACAATCTGCAACCAGCATTCTCCCTGAAACCTAATTAGCCCAAATGGTTGGCAATGCATAACCACTGCAGTATAAAACGTTAGCAAGGTCATCAGAACATGCTGTGTGGGGGACTATTGTCGTCTGATAAGCACAGTCCAACACAATTGTGAAGTTCTTGCTAACAGCCGGGAATGGAGGTCTGACACCACAATTTTTATGATGGTTGTCACAGTAAAAGATAGGTAAAAGTAGTCCAGTGCAGGCAATATCACTTTTCTTCAAAGAGCTGAGACCAGAAAGTCAAAGCACTTCCTATATCAGAAGCTGTGCTCCTTAAATGTTTTCTGTGAAAGAGTTCAGAACCTGAATGGGTGTGCCTCTGAATTCATCCCAGTTAAGTGTCTTACTCCAGGGAGATTGTGCTCCTGAAATGCAATTGCTGCCTGGCAGGCTGATTTAGCTACATATACGTGCATTTAGAGAACATTCAAAAGCCATGACAAAGTATTCACTGCAGCTGAAACTCGTATCTGTTCACAGCAAGGTCTGAGGTAGTTTAGAACCAAGCTATGGGAAATCGATGTTTAGGAAACATGAGGAAGAAGGAAAGGGATTTAATGAAAAAAAGAAAAAAGAAAAAAAAAGAAAAAAAAAAAAAAAAAAAAGTCAAGATACAATGATAATTGCAACAGAAAAGGGGAATGTAACCATAGAGTTTTAAACTCCTGTCTGCCACAAAAGAGGAGCATGGTCAGATGTGAGTGGAAGAAGTTAATTAATAGCTGAAATTCTATTTAGCCTGGCTCCTAATATTTAATTTACAGTCTCTGAGGGAATAATATCAACAATCACTCCAGAAAGAAAACCAATGCTAATAATTAAATTGAGCAAAGCAGAAAGGAAAGAAAAATTTACAATATATTGGACAAAGTTAATAGACATGGTCACCAAATTGTGAAGTAGTGCTGTATTTCTCAAAATGAGCCCGTGTACTCAGTGTGATGCTTGAATCCACGAGCAGCTTCCCCACAGATACTCTGAAAAGTTACATTCTTTCGAGGTTCACTTTTGACAATGCAGTTTATTGAGAAAACAACACTTATATACAACTAGCACATCAAACAATGAAAAACTAATAAATTGAACATATATGAACATCATTTGAAAGAGAAACACGTACAATTATATTTGACTTAAATTGGATAAGCCTGCACTAAGCCTGACCTACAACTTAAGTCAACAGAAAACCTCCTAATGATTTTTCTCTTAAGGGTAACAGACTGCAGATTATAAAAGTACAAGCTTGAAATGGGCTAGTGTTTCCCATGGCCACAGCCAGCCAAATTTAAATTTTGCTCACTAGCACTTGACAGCCTAGCAGAAATTGACTTTAAAGTCTGACGTGAATGAACTGGGACTAGGATACTTTATCCCACTTAAGACAAAAAAGGGTATTAAACAAAACAAAAAACATATCACAATTTGGAGGAAAGTTCCAGGGAACACTGCAGCAACAGCAAAACAATTCTAGGTAGGGAGAAAAAGAAAAGGAGCAACAAGCAGATTGGGGGAATCTGTGTAATTGCAGGAAAAAGTAAGAGCTGTGAGGTCAGGAAACAGCAGTAGCTCAGACTACAGAAATCTGACCTTCATGTTGCTGTTCCCATAAAAACTACTAGAGCCTTGCTGCCTACATTCACTTCCTCTGATCAGTACTCATTTTCAGCTAAATAATAGATTCCTTACCAAAATTCACTAAACTAAAAAAAAAGCCATGTCAAAACACATCTCTTCAAAGTCACTTCAACTTACGAAACAGATACAGTCTGAGCTATATATGCACAAACGGATACGAGTAACTACATAGCAGTTTTCTCCCCCAATTTTCTCCTCCTTGCAGCTCCAGCCCTTGTTCTAACTGATGTTTCTAACCTAATCATTTAAGACCCACAAGCCTTCTACTACTGCATAAAACATTTACTCAAAATATATACCTCTCAAAATGAGTATGTTACATCATTCCTGAAACAGACCCAAATAATGCAACATCAATGCATGTGCTACTAAAAACAGATCAAACTCCCAGAATTTATCCACGTGGAATCTGGGACAGCAGAAGAAATCTGCCTCTGTGCTCCAGAAATCAGCTCTCTGAGATTGTTTCAAAACTGGCTTCTCAGTGTGAAAAATTAAGAGAAATTCCTATGAAGAACCTTACAGTCTTTTAGCAACTGAAAATAACTAAAATAAAATAAAATAAAATATAAAAATAAAATAAATATGGGGGACATGACCATGCTTCAAAAGCACAATCCAAGACCTTTCATTAAAGACAAAACTTCTTCATATCTATTATTAAACACATTTATTGGATTCTAGGCATTAACCATAAACCACCTAGCAATTTTATTTCAGGAGAAGAGAGACAACATATGTGTGATGTAGATGAAAAATGATATGAAGAAAATGAATGATTTTTGGAAGGCGTGGAAGTTCTCTACTTCTCCAGAAGGAAGCTGCAGCTACTAGTGTTCACACAGATTACATGGTGCAAAGTTTTAGAGGTTCAAACCCTCATCTCTACAATAATACAGCCTGACTTACTAAGATGTTTCAGGAATCACTTGGCACTATTTAGACAAACAGCACTTGTTGTAACACAGCAAAGAGGTGGGTTTTGTAAGCTCCTTAGCACAGAGAGTGGTGGTGACTCTGTTGGAGTCACTGGATAATCCTGAAGGCCACAAGAAAGCAGGTAAACTTCTAACTGAGGGATGAGGATCTGCACAAAGAGAATGGATGTGCCAAGATGCTAAACACAGAATAGATGAGTAAAAGTTCTAGTGAGCAAATTCTAATGAGGAAAATTACTTAAATATCACCAGCTGTGCAGCTCTCCTTCCTCTACAAAAGCCCAGGGCCCACCTGAAGAAGCAGGAGGCACTGGAGAGGCAGGTTTGCACCTGGGCAGACTGAACTCATCACTCATTCAGTTATTTAGCTATAATAATGTAACTTCAATGAATTGTAACTTCAATTTTATTATTATTTAAAATCAGAGCTGATTATTCACTTAGTTCCACCATTTGTATATATCACAGTAATTAAACACATAAGGTATTACAAAACCTATTCTGGTAGTTAATCTAGTTAATAGTCAATAACAGACACTTGCAGTGTCCTCACGTTATACTACAGCTGTTTATTTGGGCTTTCTTTATCTAGGAAAGGTTGCAGGATGATTTTTAAAACTATTTTTCCAGTAATCATTTTCAAAATCAAGCATAGGCTCAGATTCTGTCATGGACTATTGTTGTGACTTTTCTATTTCCTTGGTCAATGCTTTGCAATGAAAGCTTGTGAAGGGCCAAAAGACTGCAGGTGTCTTTTGAGCAGTTAACAAAACTCACCTGGAGGCTCGCTCTGCGAAGACTGCATGCCATAGCATGCAGGTAGCTAGGAGGAATGTGCCTGTGCTCTTGGGACTGCACCACTGCCCTTAAGATGAGCATTTGGTTTGCTTCATTTTATTTACACTCCACTACAGCCAAATTGCCAACTCCTAACAACTGGGCAAAAACAGCTTTGGACCTGCTCACCCATACCTTGTTTAGATACTTGCACATTTTAAGCAACCATAAAAGAGATTCTGCATCCTGCCATACCACATGGGTAACATTTCACTTTTTTGTGTGTTTTGTTTTGTTTTATTTAGGAGCTTTGGAACCTGTTCTAAATTCAAGCTAAGTAATTAACCACTAGGTCAATTCAACACATACATGAATATGTAGATACTCCAACAAAACCTTGACCCAGGATTTCTATTACCTGTATCCTGTACAAAGCTTTGTGGAGCTTCTATGTGTAATTTAACCAGCACAACCAATGACAATCAGTTCAGAGACAACTAAGGATTCTGACCTAAATACATCATTAATTAAGAGAAGGGGAAGGGAACCAGGCCTCAAGTGTCCCTTGGGATCTACAAATTATTGTTTTTGAAGCACAGTCTAGTCCTCTAGCAACTGATATGATGACATACAAGCCTAAACATTTACTCTTAAACACGTTAAGTATTACTGGCTCTGATACTTGCTGACTACTCCAGCAACAACAACAAAATTACCAATGCATTCATTTGCCCATTTGATGGTGTATTATCAATAGTTGTCAAAATAAAAGCCAACAAAGACTTTCACGGAAGAAAAACAACATTATAGCTCTTCTGCTTTCTGTTAAAACAGCTATATTCTCATTTCATATTAAGTGTCTCTGAGTGGGCGTCACTGCATAAGCAGAGCTAACACATAACAACCAGACAAAAACGACATTAACTTTGCCTTCTAATCTTCATACCGATTCTAGATGTACAAAACATTGCTCAATAATGAGTAGATGTTACATGCATTTGGTTAGAAAACAAAGTGGAAAAACTACTGATATCATTTGCTTTCTTTTCTTTCACAGAAACCAACTCTTACCAAGTCAGATACTAGACTGAAGACTCTCTAATTTGATGTTATGATTAGTAGAGAAGAAGATGCATTAAGTTCATTTGATCTTTTCAGCAATGATGAGAAACACTGAGCTCCTTCATGAGTTATCCTATTAAATAAGCAAAAGAGATTTGCATGGAAAAAGCATGAAATGGAGATGTAAAGGAAGGAAAGTGCAATGAAGAACAGATCCTTCCCTAAAAACACTGCTGTTTCTTCCCTCTGTGCTCTTTTACATTAGTCTTGGATTACCTTCTCTCACTATAATTCCTATTAACATACCACTCAATTTTGTTTTACAGCTGCTTGACAATGGCTTGAAAACAGAGCTGTGCAATTTTTGCTCACTTCAGAAACTCATTTAGCCAGATAAATAAGTTTTACAAATACTGAATTTACTCTTGTTGAAGTTGATCTCTGGCCCTGGATTTCTGTGAATAAAAATATTTTAATTAATTTAGAATTAGTTAATTAAAGAGACTTTAGAAAGACCTTTGTTGAGCTCTGTGTGAGTTAGACCTAACTCTGAATTCAACCTATGGAAGAAAAACAGAGAAAAAGAAGCCTGGAGAATTTAAAGATAACAGTAACTATAGCTCAAGTACTAAATATAATTAATGGCTCAATGATGACAACATAGTTAGTTCTATTATCTAGAAAACTAACTAGAGATCTATTTTATAGTTTCTGGCAAGAATACAATGGTCACTTCTGCTCTACCTCTGTTGCAAATAAAATACAAGTGATCATGCACTTCTGAATAATTACATTATTTCATGACCCCGCTAGATCCTGATGCTGTAAAAGTCCTGATGTTGTCATAACAGCACAACTTACTTCCACTGAAAGCAAAAAAAAAAAAAAAAAAAGATAAATTAAAACAAAACAAAACAAAAGAACATACAAGAGCTACATCTGATATTAACAGTCAATAAATGAATAATTAGAAAGCATGAGAATACTCGCACAAAAGCACAGATCAGTTCTATGTGGTATCTTCCTTTGCCTTTAGTAGTTATGTCCTGCTGCTACTATGTTTAAGGCAGGGAACTATACTAGTCAACAAAGATATCAGAAGTGTTTGTGGGTGGATGATGTTAGAAGACCATGAAGAGTTCAGGTCCCTTACACATTTCAACATTATTTCTTAGAATAAAAAGGTAAAGGGTTCACTAGAAATTGTCAAGCTGTGTCAGGGCTTGCCTTAAAGGCCTGAAAACTCTGTGACACCTCAGACTCAGTCACAGGTTCTAAGAAAAACTTTAACAGAAAAAAAATAAAGATGGTAAGAAAGGCCAAATGTGACCGACGCTACCTAATACTAACAATTTTGATTTCTCTATATGAAAGGACAACGCTAAATTGATTTTTGTTTTGATCTATTTTTGGGGGTGGATATTGGAAGTTCTGTAGGAGCTGATTCTTTCTGTTTTGGGAATCTCTCCTATCTGTTCATTCAGATTCCTGGCAGAGAGCTAATGTCATGGGAATTAAACAGACATTTCTCTTCAACAGTGAGTCATAGTACAAGATCAAAAAGGATTTGCAATAGCTTACGGTCTGTAAGGCTTATTAGTATCCTAAAAATTAATTGTGCACATCAAAGATTACAAACTGAAAATCCTGTTCTTTCTCTGAGCACCTAACTCAGAACAGCTGGCACAAACCTCCCCACCCCCTTTTTTTAAGCATTCCCTATAACAGTGACTATTAAAGGCTAACAGCTAGAAAGTTAGGAAGTTATGACCTTTGCTTGCACACAACTTGAGAAAAGCAAACTTGTTTGATCAAACTGCAAAGAAATACCACCACTGACAAGGAAGGACTTATCTACCAAAGACAATACATGCTCTCAGTAGTGCCAGCATGGATTACAACTAGAATAGAGGATTTTTCTTTTTTTTCACTTCTCAAAGAAAAAAAAAAAATAAATCCAACTTTCTGGACTTACACAAAAGAATTGCATCCCCAGTAGCTAGTCTCAATTTTTTCATGCTCCAAAGGCTGTTAGGCCATAAGGTAATCACAACCAAGACTAGGTGCTGGCTCATGAGCAATAAATATCCTGCTTCACAGCTCGGGGCCGTATGAGGCAGCCATGGCACTTATCACAAGTGATATATAACGTAGTGCGCATGCATCTTCACTCACAGACATCACAAGTCAGAAAAAGGAAATGGCAAAGGAGGGGACTGCAAGCAAATGTCTGAACCCAAAAGTAATTTGGCAATGAAAAATAGTGTAATATTGTTGATGAAGCAACAATTCAGAATCACAACAAGTTGTGATTCCAATTTTGTTGGAAACAAGAAAGCAGAAGCATTTCTCCTTTGAAGTTTCTACTGATTCCTTGCTATTATTTGTTCTATTTCTTTCTGTTTTAAGCACAACTAGTCAGGAAATTCTTTAAAATTAAGTATTGTGACAGATTAGCATACTATTTGCTTTATTGATATAACTCATTTTATCAGTACGGTTACACAAAGGAAACTCATATTTATCCTGCACTAGCTTTCTTTTCCTCTGACAAGGTTACCTGTCACCAGAGGAGACTCCAAGTTCATAAAACTGGTTAGCTAACATTTCCAACATAATATACTTTGTGAAGAGCAACAACCTCCTAAACATTTTTGCCAATTACATCACTGTCATAATACATAAACACTTCATCACATACTGAAAGACCAACACGGAGCTCTTCCTAAAAGTCATGTGGATCTGGAGAGTGAGAGGCTGTGTTCTCATCAGTGTGGAAACACTTGGAACAAGCAAAGTAGTATGCAATTTAATCCAGACAGACATAGATGGATAATCAATTCTGTGATGTAAAGTAATAGCTAGATCCTCTATAATACAGTGTAAAAGCATTGTATTTTTTGAAGATTATGAGAAAAGTTTATGCAAGGCCTTTAAATTTTTATCTCCAGAGTATAAAGCATTTTTTCTTGGATACAAATAAGTTTCTTCAAATTCTTCTTTCTGTATTCAGAACAACTGCTTGTCAGTGACTAGATGCAGTTCCATTTTTCTAAGGCAAAAAAAAAAAAAAAGGCAAAAAAAAAAAAAAAGATGATCTGTTGCAAGTTTACTTAGAAACATAAGTAAAATTTAAGTAATCATCTTCATGAGTGAAAAATAAGCTTTTCTCAAGATGGAAGTTTGATTTAGGGATTCTCTTTTTGAGTATAAGAAATGACAATTTTGTACTTTGAGAAGTTAACTAAGGTCAAGATTAACATAGCATCCATTAATTAGTTTGTTGATATCATGAAGGCTTTTCTTGTCATCCCACTGATGAATAAGGGAATTTGCATCTCAGCAGGTAAACATATTTGATACTTCCTTAATCTACTGCACAGCATTTGCTACAGCCAAAAATAAGAGAAAGTGGGATACAGAGTTAAAACAATTTTAAAAAGAGATTACAAGATAAAAAGAAATATGAATGAAGAATAACTTTTAAAAATAACATATATTCTGTACTAATGTGTTTCTTAAACATTTTCTTTGCTAATGGAAACCTTCAGGGAATAAATATTTATTTAATATGCCTTCCATTCTGCTCAAGTCATTTTAGATTTTCGTTGTAGCTCTGCCTTTTTTTTTCCCTTCTGTTCTCCTTGCCTTGGTTAGATTAGAGAGGTAGGTGTTAGTGGGGTACTTGATGAAGATTGAAGACCTATTTTCTCCCCCCTTGAAGACCAGCCTGATTTGAACAAATTGAGGAGAGTGAAGCAGACTCTTCATGTCCTTGGGAAAAGCCTTTGCCATTTCAGCATTTCCAGCTTTCAGACATGGTCCCCTTTGTTCACAGAGAAAAAGAAAGAAAAGGTACCAGCACAAGAAAGTTCTGAATGGTTTTATATAATGTCAATGCAGCTGCAAAAGCTTCCTTTCAACCTCGTTTATGGTTGGTGAGCATGTGAACGCGAGGTGGATCCAGGAGGGGAATGCAGGGAACTAGTGCTTGCAGCTCGAACAGGGCGAGAAACAAGCTGTTGTCCACCAGTCCCCACCTCTGTTGTTGCCACTTCCTTACAACCCTCGTCCTTGTGGGTACCGTTTTGTGCTGGGCACTCAAAATGCACACAGTGAAAAACCTGGAGAGAACAAAAAATGAAGATAAAGCAAAACAATTAAATGTTGTCAAAATCATGATCAAAATAAGATGAAATCTATATGGAAGTATGCAGGCCAAATCAGTATTTAATCGAATTAGAATGTTTCAGCATGAGGTCAAAAACATCTTTCCATGTGTAATAAATATTGCAGTGACATAATAAGAGTGGAGTAAGAGAAGGCCTTCATATTATATAAACCTTTACTTAGGGCACCAAAATTCTGAAAGATGGTTCTAAGGCAGATAGATATATTTGTAAATGATTTTTCCTTTGCCAAGTAGCATAAATATCTACTACATGCTATTGGAAGACAACAACAATTATATTAATGGTTTTAAACGTATCTTGTGATCTAATTCCATCCTCCAAAGACAGAATGTTCATACACACGAGAAATTAAATTTAAATCATTACCAATATGATTATATTTCAAGATTGCCTTCTTCTATAATAGCAATGATAGTTCTACAGAGATATCTCAAAGTATGTAGAAATGTATTCAGAATGTCCAAGGAAGATGTCACTGTATCACATGAACTATGCGATTTGAAACAGTTTCTGATATTTCAAAGCAACCTGGACCTCTGTACAGGTGATTGTTTCTTGAGTAAGGAAGTCATCGTTTAAGTATGTTTTCAATTTATTTTCTACTTTACTTTTACTTATACTTACTCCTGACGTGCTTGTGAAGAGAAAAAGGAGGAACACTTAAACTGTTGCAAAACTTATTTCCACATCATTTCTCACTGCTATGAATTGCACAGCTTTGCCACATAGTAATATAAGTATTTTCTTACACTGCTTTTACAATTTTCTGTTTTGTCATTTATTGTAGTTTTATAGCTAAACTTTGATGAACATTAAAAATTGAACTTAAAAATTATGGTCTTAAATTAATCAAGTAACTTTTGAATGATATCTTCTATCATGCATCTGGTAAGTAGTTCATATCTTTAAAGCTCTTCTCACAAACAAAGGTAATCTCTTATAATCCTAACTGCCCTTTCCCAGGCCCTTTCAAGTTAAAGTGAACAAAATCAAATACCATAAACAAAACACAGGTATACTACATATTTATAGAAGACTACAGACTATTGTATTTTCTAACCTTTCTTTAATACAACTGAAAATCCTATTATGTTTTTTGACCATCCTTGCACAAGTGTTTATAGAGCAGATACCTACAATGACATCTCTAAAGTAACCCCTGGGTCTTTTCTGAGGAGGTAGCTAGTTTTTAATTCAAATCCTGACAGCATGAATGGAATGAATAAAATATATTCTCATTCACTGTGTTTTTTGCATCCCAATTATATTTTCTTGTGCCTCTCAGTGTACAAGTTCTTGTAGTTTTTTTATAGAGATACATAACGGTGCATGTTTATATTTCCACATATACGCACATGCTAACAAAAAGATGTACTGCTATTTCTTCATATATATGAGCAGATTACAAATATATCTGCACCCATACCCACACACATACACACGTGCACAAAATGTTTTTTTCTCTGCATTTCTTTTGGTAAGCTTTTTCTGAAGCCAAACTAATTTCTACAGTGGCATGAATTCTCTCCATCTGTTACAGTTCTTGAGAAGCCAATTTTTGTGTTCAGCTACACTTCTTGAAATGTCCCTTTTATACTCATCACACTCTTATGCTTTTTAAAGTAACATCTATTGTCATTTTTCCAGCCACACTTATCAGCATCAGGATTTACAGAAGAGAACAATATCTCATCATTGCATTTAATGCACTGCATTTCTTGAAAGGAAGTACAGTCTAATGAATGGGATGGAGTCAAAAAGTCAAAAGATTCCATAATTCTACCGTATCTTACACCAATAGGGTTTCTCATATAAAATTTTGCTTTACATAGTGATGCATGCTTTTTAAAATATACTACGCTTCCACTGAAATTTAGCAGATACTAGCCTATAAAATCTGAAGTACCCAATTCTTAAAGTAGAGCTTTAATTTTTACCGTTTATTTCATACTAAATTCTTGATGGTCACCTCAGCATCTGGCAAATTAACAGGCCTGTGAATTTACAGCATCATTTTCAGTTTCTCTGCCACTTTAACATATAGAGAATACACCTTATGAAAGAAGCAGAAGATAGAGAATTACAATTGAGCTCATCAACTTCATCTAATATTGAAATTATGTATTTAAGACCAGTATTACTAAAACAAACAATCCTGTGTTTTTACTCTAAAAAGGCTGAGATCACAGTTCAGCATTGTTCTCTAACAAATGTTATGTTATAATTCTCATGGATGTTTTAGGGAAGGTTTGACATACAAAGCAGGAAGGCCAAGTACACACACAGACTGGTGCAGTAATTTGTAAGATAAAGCTTTCATGTTTGCAACTAGATGCTCTTTCCAGGTCACTGGAAAGGAAGTGGAGAGGAATAACTACTGAAGAGGAATAACAAGACAAAACTGATATAGCCAGTTAAAAGTATCAGGTGACCTGTCTGACAAATAAATGATGATAAGGACTAAGTAAAAATAATCCTTTTATTTATAAAAGTAGGATGTCTGTAAGCCCAAGCTAAACAGGTTACATTTTTATCACGTTCTAACATACAAAAACAAATCAAAACAACAAAAAATAACAAACAGGTCAAGAAAATCTGTAAATGATGTCTTTCAACACATGGAAAATATGGTGGAGGAAAATACAAGTTTAAAAGATGAAAACATTCACAAAATGGAGAAATTTTACATTTTTGTTTGTTTTTGTAACTCCAAAAATCAGACTGTGCTTCAAAGTTAAAAGGTATGCTGCAGTTGTGTGCTCATAGAACAAACAGGGTATATAAAAAGAATATATTGTATGTATGCTAATAATCTTCTTCCTCCAAGCTTTGGGAGGAATAAACTGTTTGAAAAATAAAATAAATTAGAATGGGGTACAATTTTTAAAGACAAGAGAGGGTAAGACTTAGAATGGCAACATGGGTTTATAGTTCCACTTATCCTTTACATGAATAGCCATAAACTCCATTTGCATATACTGATTTCATTATAGTTATGCAGTGCTCCATACAAATAACCACACAGGATATTAAATTCCTTGTAACGGGAACCAGTTTGTAATTAGAATTATGTTTAAAAGCCCATAAACCTGTTACCCTTCAGGGCTTAAAGATACCTTTAAGAATTACAAGTTGGAGGTAATGTTTCTTATAGGCCAATTTGCTAAGTTTATACAATGTTCCTCATATTCTTTTTTTTTTTTTTTAATAATAATTGATGAGAAACTACAGAGATTGGCATGAGGGCAAACAGGACTGTCTATGCTGATCAGTAATGGAAAAGGCTTCTTCATCCATGCACAACAACCCTGAAGGCAGTTTCTGATTACATATTTCTGAGAACTCACTGATGAAGATTGAACCACACACTACAGGAGATGGTGCTTAAAAAGAAAAATGTTATTTTTGGTTCAGTATACTGGTCAGCTTTTTTCTAATAGTCTGCTGAAAACTGATGTTTACACCTCGTATGTTGTCAATAGGTGCTCTAAAATTGGACACAATCCTATTTGACAATTCTGCCCATGTCTAAGAACTAGCCTTCCCTTATGCTAAATATGATCAGAAATTCAAGAATGGTTAAGGTTAGATAGGACCTTTGGAGATCATCTGGTCCCATCCAAATCAGTAACTCCTAATACTGCTGGAGCTGGCAACCTTTAATACCACTGTGTACAGTTCATTATAAAAGGTGAAAGTACAGTGTTCTGGGGTGAACTATGCATGCAGGCTGTAGACATGCATGCATAAAACACAGAAGCAGCTCTTGGTGCCTTTATTGTTTTGTCCTGTAAGGTCATGATCTCTCAAAGACTCACATATATTCTTAAATCTACGTGTTATAAATTGTTTCACTGAAGTCAACTGTAAAATACAGACCTCCTCTGAGGCAATACACAATAATAATAAAAGACGGAAGCAAAAGTAAGCAGGAAGAGGATGATATTGCGCTGGGTTATTGTAAAACGTTTTTTCTGTATAAAATTAATGGAAAAAATTTCTTTGGTCACTGTTAGTTAGCTGATTTAGTGGGTATGAAAATCAGTTATATGAAAATCATATGCAAATAAGATTTTCTTATGAAGAATAAGATTTTTCTTATGTTTTCTTCTTTAAAAATATAAAAGTCATAAACCCAAGTAATCAGAGACTATATGCTTTCCTCTAGTGCACTAAAATGGTATTTTCATCATTCATCAAAATAAGGAATAATTTAAATACTAATCAAACTTGACAAGAATGTTTGATGGCACTGTACACAGGTCAAAACCAGAAACACTTTGCTGTACTTTGTGTGTAAAACAAACAAACAAACAAATGTATTCTGCACACTAGCAACAACCCTTCAAATCTGTAGAATCTGGGAAGATGGTAACAGTTCACTAATATTTAAATACAGAAAGCATTCATTCTTATTTTGCTAGATTGCCGGGGGGGGGGGGGGGAAGCACATACACTTTAGCGAGCATCATTAATTTCGTTGCAAGATATGAAAAACTATATGGTTATATATTCATGAAGAATACAGGCTGTGTTAGAAGTTCCTTACCTCATTAGCTGTGTTGTGAGTTCCAACTATTCTGATAAAAGATGCAGGCTGTTTATCAAAAGTGATTGTTTGCCAGGATCTACAACAAAAAATTCAGAAAGACATACAAACATTAGATGTGATCACAATAGCTTGAAGTAAAATATACAGGGGATCCATTGAAGTGACAGTACATAATCACTTAATAGGACAAACAGAGAAACACTTTTCACCACCTCCATTTCCAGTGCTACTTGTTCATGTTTAAGTGCCTTGACTCTGCTTATGCTTATACCTTACGCTATTATAATTTGTATGCGGGAAAAATACACATAATATTGCTGAAAGTTAAGGAAATGGTAGCAGGAAAAAAAAAAAGGCAACTTGAATGCAGAATCTAAAATCCTTGACAGTGCTATTGGCTGTGTTAGATAAACAAAAGATCAGATAAATAAAAGTATATGCATCTATCTGTTAACTACTCACGAGAAATCATCAATCATCTGAGCTCGGTTAAAGAAAATTACAGCTCCAGGAAATACAAACAAAACCCCTCCATCCCATTCTGTAACTGTAGTAGTGGAGGCAGAGGATCCAAGCTTCCCTTGTACAGAACAAGTCCTTCCAGGACATTAAGTGTGACATGAAGCATTCTGCTTAGCTCAGGTTGTGAGGATTTCCCCCATCCAGACATGGAGGCAGTGGGGAGAGCAGACCACCCCTCTCAGAGCTAGTCACTTTTGGAGTGTAAGAGCTACACTGGGAACACTACAATCAATCTGCCTTCATTTGCACTCTTCTGATTTGGGTGAGGTACAACACATTGTAAGGAGCCTCCTGAACAGCAGGCAATGGACACCACTTACCACCACACCTTTGTGCTCACAGAACATACTAACAGTGGAACAGAGAAAAGAAAAAAGCAAAATGGGACCTAGAGGCTTCAGTTTGATGTCATTCTTCCATTGCACTAGATTAGTGCCTAAACATATTGGAATGTAGTATTATTTTTTATTCATAGAACAGTAAAGCTAGTATTTAACTGTTCAGCAAAACTAGACCCTACCATGGAAGGCTTCAGTGATAAAATGTATTAAGTATAACTAGACTAACTCACTGAAGAGAAAAAACATTGGATGAAATTTTCCCAAATGTGTCCGAAATACCTTCAGAAATACTCACAGAAGAAATAAGGGACCAAAGCAAAACTGAAACAAAACACCACTCCCCATCAACAGAATGCACCAAAGCCTTGCAGTATTAACAGCTTTGCTGTCACATACTAGAATTTTACCATAGCAGAAAGCTATCATCATCTCTGACACAAACGTAGTATTTCTGGGTCTAATTTAGTTGACTATTAGGTTTTCAATCCTGTCAGGTTATATTTGCTTAAAGAAGATTATGAGCCTGATTAAGACCTAATTTCACGTAGTTTACTGGTATTACTGCATGAAGTAATGGATGTGATTACAGTTACTCATTGTAATAGAAGCATAAGGTCTGAATCAGGCCTCAGAGGTACAGCTGTTACCTATCTGCACTTCACAGTTTATTTATATCCCTTATGTGGCTATGTTCTCCTTATTTTAAAGCTCAGGCTGTTTCTTCAAGTTTTAAATTAAATATAAAGTGAGAATGGACTACTCTTGACTGTCTCAAGATCTGAAAGGATGCCATGATTTAAGCATTTTTTTTCCCTAAACAGCAGAACAATTCTTCTCGAGTTTCCTTCTCATATTTCCCTAGTATAGCCACTCAGTTCATCTTCATGACCAAATGCAGACTATATAGCCCCTTAGCTTTTAACCCTGAAATAGAGTGCCAAGATGAGCGGCTGTGACAATCAGACAATGGTGACACTATTTCTCACAATGAAGGCTTGCCACAGTTTACACAGTGCATATGCTTTTACATTCACATGTGAACTTTGTGAGAAAAGTGATGATGTAAAAATCAGCCCTCCCAGTTCAGTGGTTTGTAAAATATTCTAAAGCTGTTCTATACAAAAAGGGGTTAAAACCCCAAGGAAGTTTCTGAGAACAGCCTATGCGTTCCTAGCCTCTAAGACAGAGCTTATGTTCTGTGAAAAGAAAAAAAGGTTAATTAGGGACCACAAAATAGAATATAAATGGGAATGTATTTTTTATAGTAATTCTGAGTGCTGGTCAAAAAGCACTGCTAGAGTGAGTGCAGATTTTCCCAGGATGGCAGTACTTGACATTGTCTGTCATATGAAGTGACACCAAGGACAATACATCCATTCAGTAGTAAAGAAGAATACAATGGATAGTAAGGGAGGTTGAGAAAAAAGCCTCTGAAGATCCTCTGACAACACTCATCTCGGTCGGCAACTGCAGGAACCTCACAACTTCTTCCACTTCCCACTGCAAATCCTTTCTTTCAGCTACACTGATTCAGATTGGATTATAAGTATTCTTTAAATAATATCAAAGCTTGTTATAAAATAGTAAAAAAAAAAAAAAAAAAATGGAAAAAAAAGAAAAAAGGTGACTTCAAAGAGAGAGAGGGTTTTCAGTAAATTTGGTCCTAAGAATATTTAGGCAATCTCCTTAGCAAAAAGGAAAAAGCAAAACAGAAAAGCCAAACTGATTTGGAAAAAGTCACTTTTGAAATAAGGAAGACAAACTTCCATCACTAAAAATCTACAACAATTTCAACTGTAACAGTACATTTGAGAACCTCGATATATATATATATATTTATTAAAAATACCTCTCTAGTACAAATATAATTATGCAGCAGAAAGATAATTTATGCAGTGTAACTATACCATATGGGAAGAGAGACTACTGACAACAAATTATCATGGCATATCTGCTTTTCCTTTTATTTCGTTGTTATTTTTGCTGATAAAATAAATTCACTAAGACTACTATTGATGTATCAAACCATAATGATTGTTCAGTGGTGTTCCTCAATTAAACGAAAGACATCCGAGGCAAGCCTTAAGTTTCTTTTAAATTTTCTTTTGCTACAAGTTACCTTTTCTGGTACTCTTAAAATAACTTCAGTTTCTCTGCAGAACTATTATTTTGCAAAATGTTTTGCAAATGTGTAGTCAAGCCATGCATATTTGCTTATTTTATTCTTTCCTAACAAGAGCTTCTACCCTCGTCATTCCTTTCGATAGTCTTTACAAAATTTTTCTCCAAATTCTATGCATATCTCTGGTGTTGATGCATTCATATGTCACTGTATAAAAGTATAAAAGTATCAGTAGAATTGAAACATATCAAAAGCCTCTCTCTTTTCTCTCTCTCTTTTTTTTTTTTTTTTGGTTTGGGATTAGAAACTTCTGCATAATAATTGTCATTTCTTCACCTTTGCTTCCCTATGCCAAGCAAACAAACCTTTCAAGCTAGTGGCAATGCTTCCACTGTTCTTTACCTAGGACAGGGCCATTATGAGGCTAACAGAACTTCTTTCTCCCATAAACTGACATTGTCATCTTTGAACTTTTTACATTTCTGTATTCCTTATTAGTGACCCATTATAGAATTTACTTTCACAGAATCTTAGAATGGCTAGGGTTGGAAGGAACCTTAAAGATCATCTAGCTTCAAGCCCCCTGCCATGGGCAGAAATGCCACCCACTAGATCAGGATTTTCAGGGTTTAGCATATTTAAATATTCAAGAAGTATAGATCTTTATATATATATATATATATATTTATCTTCTGCTTTCGCATTCATCTTAAGTGATTGATTCATTTGGGATTTCCTGCTCAATTGTCAACAGTTGTAGCCATCACTTTGGGATGGTCATCTTTAAGAGAAGACTAGGGACTATCAGCCTACTCAGATTTATACTAGGGTCCTCAAGCTGAAACGCAACACTACAAGTTGTTTGGCCAGCAAAGGTCTCCTGATAACACAGTTCCATTTTCCAAAATAAATTAGCCTTGTTACAGCCCTATGGTGTTTTATTTAACACTCTACATCTCACCTCAGCCATCCAACTTCTAACTCTTGTTCTGCATGACTCCCCTAAGGAGATGCAGTAATTGATGATTAGCATTCCAAAGCCATGCTTGCATCCTGTGAGCCTGTCATATTTAATTACATTTTAACTATATTCGTCTTCTATAATAGCCTGAACATAATTTAGATAATTATCTTTTGCTCTCTTATTCTCTGACTCTGCCCGTCTCACTTAGAGCTCCTTGCAACGAAAATCACTTTCTCTGCTCAAACATATAAACAGACTCTTGGGCCAAGTGCTTTCATCTCTCCAACAGCAACAGCTGTCACTGAAAACTCAATGGCCCTGTGCATCCCATAACCTATTCACCATATTATTCACAGGAAGAAAAAAAAATCATTAGAAGTCCCTTCACTTTCATGTTTTTTCCTGTCTATTTCTTTATTAGCCTATTGCAAGAAGAATGCAAAAAAAAAAAAAAAAAAAAAAATCCAAGTAAATTATAACAATAGCTTGCTATTGCTTAAGCTATCTATAGCTCTAAAATAGCAATTCACCTCTTAGAGAATTTAATGGCTTTTCTCAGCGTTTTAAATTCTTGCCTAGTTATCTCTATGAAAACGTGCAATCTTTCTAAAGATTTATCATACACAATGGGATATAAAGAGTGACCCATCCCTTTTACCTTTATTTCCTCCTCTTTGAGAAGGAACAAATTAAGAAAGAATTGAAAGCTTATCTCTTATTGAGGTTTTCTAACGAGCCACTGGCACTACAGATATACTGCCACGCTGTGGGATCACCAGAGCAGCTCTGATAATAGCTGAAAACAAGCTCAGGCCAAAGATATAAGACCAAAGAGAAAGGGAAGATATAATAACCATATCATATTCATATCATGGCTTGCTTTAGGCTAAACATATGAGGTTCGTGTATGCATGCTGCAGCTTTGCATTTTCCAAAGTGGCACACAAGCTCCATTTTTTGTTCCTCAATCCAAGAAAGAAGCGAAACATTCAGGAAGCAAATGTGGAAATTAACCACATACCTTGAAAAATTCCAGTTACTAGGAAGTAGCCTCTATCTTGCTTTCTAATGTTTGTCCGCATATGCTTTATTCTATAGGTGAAGAAGCACTTCCTAGTTATTTGGATGTGGACTTTTTCATTTACGACTATAATTTTTTATTAATGAAATACAGCATTCATTGTGACGAGAAAGGAGACATTTGTAAAAGTAGATGAAAGCAAAAGGAAAGAGCAGTTGTGTTGTCTTTCCATGCATCAGTCTGATGACTACTGATGAAAACAAGACAGCAAGCTAGTAACTAGTAGGTGAAGCTGCCAAATAAAGCATTTTGCGCACACAGAAGCAAGCCAACCGAGACTTGAGAAGTACTGTAGTATGTTCTGCATGATAAATATTACACCTCCTGATTTATTAACAACTATTATATTAACCTCTGCTATGGAGTACCTACAAAATAAAGACAGCAGCATGCACTAAAATTGCCTATAACAGTTATTGTTATACAGACCTTTTTCTTTATAAAATAGCACAAAGATCTACAGCTACCTCATAAATTGCCTATAAAAAACACGTTTTCCATTATAACAGTACTAAAAAACAAAGTGAAATAAAACGACCTCTGTTAAGGCTGTAATTTAACATACTAATCCAGAGGGTCAGCCATAAAGCACAGAAGTCAGTCAAAGTTGGTATCTGGCACAGCCACCCCTTTTTTATCCTGCTTCCCAAGCCACCGAAGGGAATTGAGGATGTATGAAAAAGCCTATGAGGACTCAGAGGTCATCTACACTGTAGTTTTTAAGACAAATTAAGTACAGTTCTACTCCTTCTCTTCTTCAACTAAAATCTGAGACCTAAAGCTGAGTTTCCATCTATCCTGCTGTCATCATGACAGCACACTCACAAACGACAGCCTTGAAAACCCGTTATTTCTAAGGATGCAAGGAAGGTGGAAGCTTGAAATAGCAGCTTTGTTTAGGAACAAAGTCACCTAATAATGCTTTTTGATTCTATTTATATTTGGTATCTGTTCAGTGAACTATAACATACTTTAAGCAGTCTACTAAGGAAAACAAAACAAAACAAAAAACATAAAGGACTTGCAATACTAATAGCAGAGCTTATAAAATAAAAAAAAAAATAAAAAATAATCTGTTGCAGTATTTGTTACATAACTGAGTTATATACTGACAAGGAAGTACATAATGCCACCCACTCCCTTTGGGAAAACTCCCTCAAAAGTTTTTATTCTAAATATGTTTCCCATATTGAACACACACCATTTGGAAACAATCTGAACAAAACTTGTGGTTACTTCTGTAGTTATGATTGGTCCCTCCACTACTATGACAAATCCAAACAAAGTATCTGTATATAGGCATATATATCACAGCTGTAAGAACACTTCAATAGACTGCTATAAACCTGTTATTGTACATGATTTGTTCTAGAAACTAAATGTGGAGATTTATTGTTGAAAACAAATGTGGGCTTGATAAAGCAGACTTATTAAAAATTCTGACATAAATTAGATTTACTGAAGTATATACTTAACTTCTGACTTCTTTAAAAGCCTTCTAATATAAAAGACTCCTTACAGAATCTCTGCTTTCACAGCTTCAGGGCTTACATTTTGGCTGTTTTAGAAACAATATTATATTAAAACACATTAAAATATAGTCAGATTAAGCAACAGTAAAGCTAAGTGTAGCAATTGTTTTTCATATATATCCACATGCCAATATAGGTATCAAGTAGCATTTTTGTATTGCATAAGGTGTGTATTCATATAATTTAGGTTGCTTGGATATTCTACAGATATTAATACGTTGTTTTTCTGTACTTCAATAAATGTACTTTACAATCCTACCCCCCAAAAAAGGATTAGCAATTTGCTGCCAACCATCTGGCAGAACGCCATAAGCTAAATTTTTATGCTGTGTCAGGAACTGTGTACATGCTATGTACACCTCCACCCTTGGTGGATGGCAGTGGCTGCGGACGGAGACTGTGGACTTAAGTATCTTGACCTAGGGATTCTTATTTGCATACTTTTCTGTAAACCACAGATCATGCAAGAAGACACGCATGCACAATCGTAGAGGTTGAACTGGTTTTGTTGCTTTTCCTCATTACTGATATTTATTGCTCCTGATGTTCATTTAGATAGCAAAGATGAAGAGCCATCCAACACATTAACATATCCAGTAATACAACGAGGGGGCTGTTTGTAACTTTGAGGGCTTCTTGCCCCTGTAATCCTATGACAGTTTGTAAGCTATTTTTATTATATAACTTCCTGTACAAATGGAATAGTTGATTAACAACAAATACATAAAAAATATTTTGAGAGATATGAGGCGGAATCACACTCCCTATTAATCAGTTCCTTTGTAGCAAGTGGTGTGACACTATTTATCGCTCTTCTCTCTTACATTCCCTTGGGCACGATTTCATGGACCACTCGTAAAAACTTCACATTTACAGCAACCGCCCTTCTATTACTGTTGATAACATCTAATTGACATGTCAAACATCCAAGGAATGCAGTAAATTGAGCTGCAGCCTCTAAGAAGAATGAAACACTGAAAAAAATAAATCAGCATGTGCCTCCTCATAACAGCAATACAAACATACTGAGATTGGCTAATGGAAGGGAGGAAGACTGTAGCTCTTTATCCTACCACACTGAATTATCTATTAACCTCAAGGTCAGAAAACAAAGCCTGCTGACTTCAGACTCAAACTCGCGTGGGTTGCCTAGAAAAAAACTGTAAGCTGCATCCAGGACTGCAGTAATTTTAGACATGAGACTAAAGTGAATTAAGACAAAAATAGCAAGTACAACTTCTGTTTCTATTATCATGTTATAGAACAGAAACAATGTAGCTGCCCTCCCTTGTGTTTCTGATAAAACTAGATTTAGCATTTCATTCCAAACTCCATACCTTAAGACTAAATATACAAAGTAGAAGAAGTTGGGTAAGATTAATAAGCATCATTGTAAAAACTGAGGAAACAGACTTATGATGAACGAGCATAAAATAAAGTCAGGCAAAAATTGTTTAAGAAGCAAACAAGGTGACAAGAAAAAGGTAGAATAATTTTATAAATATACAGTTGAAGTGTATTAAAACCCATTAAGCAAGAAAAATTGCTTTACCGGGATAGAAACAAAATAATGAGATGAAATTAGGTAACACGATGTTCAGTACTAGCATCAAGAAAAAAAAATTACTGTGGGAAATCAGTGTAATAGAAAAGCAAATAGCAGAATGGAAGCACCGTCCCTTAAAGTATAGGAAACAAACTGACAAAGTATTGCTGTAAAAAACACACCACATGTCATATAGTACTGAAATCCCCAAAGGATGGGCCTAAAGACATAATAATTCTTCCTTTTTGTGATTCATGGATATAATCTGCCCAGGTACAAATACTACTGTGAATAAATCAGTGGATTAATTCTGTATATATCTTTACACAAACTATTTGTAATGCTAAAGACTATACTTGTTTTGGCCAGCATAAGAGACATGTACTTTTCAAAGTTTAAATGAAATCAGATCCTGAATACCAACAATCTAATTAGTGCAAACCTTTAGAAAGAAAGCAGAACGCCACATTTAGCATAAGATGCATTAACATCTGACTGGCCTGACTATACAAGGAGATGTCAGCAGTGGCTATATTTAATGATTTTGCCTGCAAGAAAGGGAAGCTGCAGACAGAATAGTAACTTAGCATCTAGTTCATGAACATTTGGGCATCTCCTATTCATTGGGTTATCAGATGGCCCTATGCAACAGTCAACTTCAAAGTAAACAAACAGAAAAGCAAAACAACAGTGCAAGTATTAGGCATCCCTTTCCAATCTCAACCAGATAAATGGTCCAGTTTCACTGGAGATCTATTATCTGGATGAATTTTGTAGCGTTATTTATTTATAAAGGTGCTGAGAGTGTACATGTGTGTGGGCATGTGTATGCCTGCAGGTATGTGTGCTCTGACTTCACTAAGTGCAATCCGATGTACTGCCACAGGACCCTCCTGTAAGATAGAAGTGGTAATCAGCATTGTTGAGTTCTGACACAAAAGCTGTGAATTTTTGCTGACTGGAGGGAAAACAAAACAAAACTTTGCTTAACGGGATGCAAGAGACGAATAGTATTCTTCTCCTAGTAAGAAATAAAGGATTTTTGTTACATTGAGCAGAGTTGGCAATAGCTGGAGAAGAAGAGCTGTTAAGACAACAGGATTTTCCTGAATTGTCATAGGTCAAGAGGCTTTATGTCACAGGTTAAAGTGAGGCCCACATGATTTTCAGAGGGGAAATATTTAAGTCAATTTTCAGAGCCCATGTGAACAAGCAACCACAAAAACAGGAGAGCAGGAATTTAAAATATCTGAGAGGGGCACAACACACTGAGGTAAAGCTCAACCACAGTGTAAAAGCAAAAAGAGGAATAAACCTACTAAGAGCAAGTTTTCTTACCCTATAAAATAGCTTTTCCATGGCAAACAGCAGAGAGTCAAGCAGGTGGCACATTTAAAGTGAGACTGACCACCAAAAACTGTAGTGCTTGTTTCAACACAGAGTAACAGCCTAGATTCTGACTACAGTTTTTACTTTAGAAGACAAAACTAATGTTTACTGATAATTTAATTCTGGTAAATAACATAGTGATCATTTCCTACCATCTTCACGTTTAGTCTGCATCTACTAAATAGTGTTATACACTGAAAAATACACAATGTGTAACTCACCATCTTACTGATATTCTTTAATATTAAAAAGTGACCACAGTGCAATCAGGCAAAAAATATCCACGTATTCATGCTGTAACTCTCGAGGAATACGTTCACTTCTTGTACTCCTATGCTATACAGAATATTCGCAGACCAGATATGTTGCTTCAGAAAGGGGTTGCTCCGATCTCCATCTTAGTGTCTCAAAATCTTATATTCTTCAACGTAAGCAAATATTTCTTTCTATTTAATTCTCATCATTTCAGATTTTTTTTCTGTGCCCTTAGGCTTTCCAAAAGCATAAAGGTTTCATATTTCACTATTAAAAACAGTGCTTGTATCATTTGATTTACTTTTTAGCCTGGCAGAAATGATAGATTAAGTCAAGAAGAAAAGGTACAAAGAGAAGAGGACAAAGATTTGTGATTACATCTCAGGAGCATGAATATATAGACCAGGTCTCAGAGCTTTAGTATCAAGGAACATTTCCTACCTACAAAATACAAATCATCTCTGTGAACTTAGTATTGGTTCTGAAAATCCTAATTCATTAACACTGGTAATTAGCTGTTTTGGTGGCAGATGTTGAAAATGGGTACGGTACCATGTTCAAGTAAATGCAGAATAGAAGGAAAGTTGAGAATAAAGATGTTTCAAAATGGAAGGGGAGGAGCGCTTTCCCTCCTGCTGTGGACTGGAATAAGAGCTCTTTATTTGGAGCACAAGAAGGGGGGAGGTCAAATTCCCTCTGCTCCAAAGCAGGAACTTTAAGCCAACTCTCAAATGCCCCAGGACAACCCACCCACTACACAGAGTGCACTCCAGAGTACACATGCCAAATGGCTGAACATTCACTGAGCTATTCACTGTGCTATAAGGAATAAAGAAGAAAGATGTCTTCTTCCTTTTCTAGTGGATTAGGTAGGTTGGAGGGAGGAGATTAAATCTGTACTTTAAAGGAAAAAAAAAAAAATATATATATATATATATTAAAGGCATGGGGAAAGTGATGTCAGTAGTGGTAAGAACCTTCACTTCCTCTGAAAAAATGTTCCCCTTGCTCATATTTAATCTAGTACCCATAGTTTAATCTAGTACTTCTCTGCATAGAGAAGTTACTGTCCTGAAGGTGACAATATTCACACTGTTTAAAATCTAAGTACTAACTCTGCAACATCTATTCACTGAATATGATAAATACACAGAATCAGGCTACACAGTAACTGAACTCCACACTGGCTGTTAAAACCAACTTAAATAAATTCATTAATACACTCATTTGCTATTGATCATTTATGCTATTTATTCACATGTGTTTTATCAGTTCAGAACCACAAAGTCTGAATACTTCTATGGTCTGTTCCCTGGGCTCAGGAAAACACAAGTCTGTTTTGAATTTTAGCTTTTGTATGTATCTATCCTAACAATAAGCAGTAAAGAATCTCAGAAACTGGGTGTCACATCCCACCCCTGCCAACAAATATTCTGCCTGTGAAGGAATGCTGTATCTCTGGCATTAAAGGAAAAATAAAATAGACTGAGAAAGATATTGACATTGAAGCATATTTGAATTTGCCCAGTGCATGTGAAAAATGCAACAAAAAGCCTATGAGGTGGTTGATGTCTCAGAATGACAGATTTACCATAAAATATCAAAGTGCATGTACAGTAATTCGTGGAAGTGTAAAGTAAATTAATATCATCTTTGAAGAAAAAGGTAGAGCCACAATAAAAAGTCCTACTGAAAAGCCCTAGAAACTTCTTGCTCAAAACAAAAACTCAGACTGGTGTGCATGAGTCTTTCAACTATTGCTCAGTAGACAGCGAGTTTGAAAAGCTGCTGTGTCAGAACAGAAGGTGAAATTGCATTACCCAACCCATGACTTTGCACTGGTAAATTCTAATTTAAACGTCATCAATTTCTGCACATTTGAGAAATCATCTGGAACTATATGTTGGATTAAAACTCACAGGCATAAAAATGGGAGGCAAGGAATCTACAGGAAGGCCATGCTTCAGAAAAATGACAGCACAACAGCTTGTGATGAAAGCACCATGGCATGAAAGCATCGTGACCATTTAGATGGCAGCACAAAAATCAGCAACTCTGGCAGCAGCTGGCGTTGCTCAAATTCAATAGGGATAAGTAGTCACAAAGATGAACATATAAATGAAAGGATGGCTAGTGCAGAATATGCAAGAATGAGAACAGCAACCAGAAACCAGACAGATCTAATCTCATCCCCGTTCATAACACAGAAAACAAATCCCTAAGTGGCTAAACCAAAGACACTATGCTTTATAAACGGGAGCCCAGGAAGTAAAAGAATCAGGAAAAGGAGAGAGAAGGAATGTCTGAATATGAGAAACATATTTGGGGTTCATAAAACAATTAAGGCAGTCTCCTTCTCCCTCCTCTTGGGAAGCACTCCCTTCCCTAAGTGCTTTCATCCTTCAAAGCAGAATGAAAACACACTTACTGAAACACCCTCCTATATCCAGCCCTTGCAGTAAAGCAGTGGTTAACTGTAAAGAGTGAGAACTAGCTTATACATAAATGTAATCTCTTATAGTAAGAATAACTTAAAAGTTTGCTCTTCTATCACAAAAGCATTAGAAAGCTATCTGGCAAGAATAAAAAAGGAAAAGACATTAGGAAAATTAATTTCTACTGAAACTTCAGTGTAATAAATAATTATTGCTATTTAATAGCAATGAATAAAAATAATTAGATTTCTATTTTAAATGTGAGACTATCTGGGAGATTATACAATAGATATTTTACATAAACTTAAACATTTTATTTGAAAAAATATTCAAAAAAAAGTGCTCATAAATGCATTTTAACTCAATTTCTTACTATGAAAGTCAATGTAAACTTCCTTTTATTTATTAAAGAGAAGTAGAAAACCAGCACTTACTGTAAAGCATGATTAACAGAATATCACACTCATCAGTCAATTAAGCACTCATGGAGGAGTAAGGCCTATTCCTTTCTTTAGGATTTATCAGATTTTTTGAAATATTAAAAAACAAAACAAAACAGTTAAAGTGAGAAGTAATTCAGTAACATAGGAATCAGGTTGCCCATTTCTAGTGAACACTAGGGGTTTGGAATACTCCCTGGGATTCCACTGTTGTTGGCTAAGGGTTTAAAAGTCTCCTCTGTGCTTAGTCCCTCTAACCCAGAAAAGAACAAATGTAATTTAGCTTGGTCAGCACAGCTTGGCTCTCCATAGAGTTTCCTTTTATAAAGCTTTTTGTGCACATCAGTGACACACTTTGGGGTAATAATTATTTCAAGTTTCCTTTTTCTCCCATCAACAAAACGTATTTTTTCTAGATGATATATTATGAAATATTAAAACACACATCTATTTATATCATTAGCTTGACAATTTTTAGAGGTCTCAAAAGACACACTCAAGGCTTTGATTGCATGTGAGAAAAACACCTAAAAGAAGCAGTTACTGATATTACGAGTATTATTGGTAATTGCTTGGTTTCTCTGTGGCAGAACCAAGCTAACATCTGAACTGATGTCAGTGTTACTGTGATGTTTTCTCCACCATCCTCACATTAACATCCTGAGAACATTGCAGTCACAGGGCAAAGCAAAGCAAAGCAAAAAAGACCTATACAAGCTTCAATGCATATCGTGCATTAAGAGCTGCAGTATGGTAAAGCATTCAAAGGAGACATGCACTGCAGTCTGCAACTCCTTATTACTCTTTCCAAGACTTGTTCAAAAAATCCAAGCATATCAGTGGCTGAAAAGCAACAATGAACAGAAAGTAAAAGTGGAAAAAAAACATAAAACATCAGCAATTTGAAAACCTTGTGATCCCAAATCAATGTTAAGAAAGAACTTAAAAGAAACCAGGCCTTTTTAAATCAAACTAGACTCAGCTAAAATAAAGGCCAGCAAATTAAATACTAGATGCAGAATTTTCACGCTTCTGAGAGCTTCCTAATGTTCTGAAACAGTATACAACTCTGGTTTGTGGCTGTGAAATCTTTGTACTCAATAATGCAGGTCTGTGAAGCTGCAGCTTCTTTCTTCTTTTGCTTTATGAGAATCTTTCAAAATACGAGCATATAAAAACAAGGTAAAATACGTACTTCAGTGCCTCAATCGTTCAGGGCTTTTAAGCTCAATAATTACACAAAATGACCCTTTATATCTGTCTGACTTGCTTCACTAGGCATTACTAGCAGCATAATGAACAGATTAATGAGAACCCTCAGTTTATTTTTCTGAAGTGAGACTTGAAATTGAGCTTAACTATGTAGCAATTTCCCAGACATCTTGCTTAACTATATTTCATCTTTGTATTGTATGAATGTGGCTGCACCAAGACCTGGACTCAGAGAAGACATTCAGATTTCACAGAGTCGCTGTGAAATTAAGCTTCATGTAAAATGGGATGAACCGTGGTCAAAATACACTCTGTTTGACATGAGGTACAAGAACATTTTTTCTGTGAAATTAACTCCACATACAATAGGATGAGCTGTGGTTTAAATACACTGCTTGACGTAACGGGTACAAGAACAGCTCTTTTTATCCTGTTCCACTCTGCCACTTGGGAGCTCAATCATGAAACAGAACTAAGGATTAGACAAAAAATCAACAAAAATGTTATTTTCTCATTCTAGGTATGACAGGATAATAGAAGCATGCAAGACAAATCAGAAACAACAGAAAAAACAATGTGAACATATGGACAGTTGGAAAGGCAAAACAGCTAAGAAGTGTTCACGAGATTTTATTATGAGAGAAGATTGTCAGATGAAAGTGGTTAAGGAGAAAGCAATGGAGGAAAGTGGATGTGAGTGAATTCTGCAGATGGGATCACAGAGGGGATACAAGAGGAAAAACCTTCTATGTTTGTGGCAAAGCATGAGGAGCTACATGTATGAATACGCAACTCTAAATCAAAAGAAATATCCATACTATGATAGAGTTTACTAAGACTTCAAACAAAAACTAAAAAAAAAAAAAGAAAAAGAAAAAAGAGTTTGTCCATAACATTTTGCAGACCTGAACTATTTTCTTACTTTAATTCCTTAAACAAAATGAGAAGCACTCTGTTGTGCATTAAAAAAGCTGTTTAGAACATGTTTAGAACAGTTAAATGCAATAGCTGTTTTTAGCCTTGGATCTCTCTAGAATGTTCTTTACTTGAGACTTGTGATCAAAGGAAATAAGCGGTGTCTGAAAACTCAACAGGCACGTAGGACATCATAGAACAAAAATTTGCAACACTGGACAACAGCAGTAAACCTCAAGGTTGAAAATTGCTCTTGAAAAATTATCAGGACCAGTTAAAAAATATAAATTTAGTTAATGTAACTTGCATCCACATCCCAAAGGTCTTTTCACAAGAAAGTACTAATTACATCCAGGCAAACTATAAAAAAAATTGAGAGGAACTGAGCTCAGAATTTAGGAATTGAAATACCTATTACATAATAAGATAATAAGCAGTGGAAATAAGAAATTAAGTTTGGAAGTTATTAAACATTTATCATAATAACAGTATACTTTGCATAATAAACGTGAGTCCAGCAGAAATAAAAGTTGATATAATGCAATACAGAATCACAGATTCACAAAATACTCTGAGTCGGGATGGACCCACAAGTCCAGCTCCTGGCTCCACTCAGGACCACCCAAAAAATAAGACCATGTATCTGAGAGCGTTGTCCAAGTGCTTCTTGAACTTCGGCAGGCTTGGTGCCGTGACCTCTTCCTTGGGGAGCCTGTCCCAGTACCCAACCACCTTCTGGGTGCAGAACCTTTCCCTAACCCCCAGCCTGACCCTCCCCTGTCCCAGCTCCATGCCATTCCCTCGGGTCCTGTTGCTGTCCCCAGGGAGCAGAGCTCAGCGCCTGCCCCTCTGCTCCCCTCATGAGGGAGCTGCAGGCCGCCGTGAGGCCTCCCCTCAGCCTGCTCTGATCTGGGCTGAACAAAGCAAAGGACCTCAGCCAGTCCTCAGGCATCTTCCCCTCCAGACCCTTTATCCTTGCAGCCCTCCTTTGGACGCTCACTAATAGTTCTATGTCCTTAGATTGTGGCGTCCCCAACTGCATGCAGTGAGGCCGCACCAGCACTGAGCAGGACAACCACTTCCCTTGACGAGCTGGCAATGCTGTGCTCAATGCACCCCAGGACATGCTTTGCCCTGTTGGCTGCCAGGACATCTTACTGTCCTCCATGACCTTTTCCACAAGGCTGTTCTCCAGCCTCTTATCCCCTGTTTACATTTATCCAGGGTCCCTGGTGCAGAATCAGGCAGTTGCTCTTGTTAAAGTTCCTGCAATTGGTGATTGCCCAGCCCTTTAATTTGTCAAGATCTCTCTGCAAGGCCTCTCTACCCTCAAGGGAGTCAATAGCCCCTCCCAATTCAGTGCCATCCACAAACCTACTATAGCTTCAAGCCCTGCGACCAAGTCATTTATGAAAACATTAAAGAGAACTGGCCCTAAAACGGAGTCCAGCAGAACCCCACTAGTCTTATAAACCTTTTGAAAATGAAGCCATGCCCTTCACCAGGAAAATTACAAATCTGTCCCTACACAGCCAAATAGACAGTTGATACCAATTGCCCTAGAACTGCTCATAAATAAACAATATTTATTGTCTCCCAAATTCTATCAGAGTATTCAATTTTTTTTATTATTATTATTTTTTTTATTTTTTTTCCTACTGGGAAACTGCACATTATACATCTGCTATCATTGATTAGATCCATTTCACAATAACTGTACAAGAGAACTTTAAAAATGATACTCCGTTGATAACCTTCATGATAGCCTGTTTTATATTTGTTTTTACAGGACTTATTTTATCAAGAGTCATTAACTCTGAGGCCTTTGGTACCTTGTTTTTCATTTGACTTTCAGCCTTTTTGTCAGCAATTTTTTCTAACAAGTGCACGGCTATTTTTCAATACTAACATACTCAAGCAGACTTATCATAAATGCTTAAAAAATAGAACAAAACATGGCTGTTTTTCATTACTGTCACACTGTGTAGAGAAGAACAGTTTATCATGGAAAAGAAAAAAAATGCCTACATAGGGCATTTAAAAATTGGCAATTAGACAACAACCAGTATGCATTAATTGGCTCTCACTTACGGGAGGTAAGGAAGCTTTCCCTGTGAAGATAACAGACATCCAGTTTATCTTCAGCCTTTTTAAAAGGCTGTGAGAGATGAGGAGGTTAGGAGTAGTCTGGCAGGTTCTGTCTTTGAGCACTGAATTATTAATTTACACAAACTACTACATTAAAAATATTATTAGAACAACCCAAAGCAGCATACTGAGAGTTTAAAGAGAAACTTTGTATTCAGTAGACTACCAAAATCAATATGTGCTATTTAAGCAGAATTTAATTTTCTTTCTCATTGTTTTGTTTGCCACTTACAAATCATCAGAGATGTCTGTTGAGGTTTGTGTTTGCTGCCTTTATGGGTCACTCTATCCCGTGTGCAAGAGATGCGGCAAAATGATGTGGTGACCTCACAGAACATTTGCAAGGCAGCAGACTAATGACTTCAGCAAAGGACTGTAACTGCACTGAAACAGTATGCAGACATAAAGCCAGGCAGCAAAGAGCAAAGCAAACAGCTATTATCCATGTGTCTTTGAAGACAGAAAAAGAGAATAGAGAGTATTACTAGCAAAGTAAATTTTCTCATTGCAAGTATTCTATCTCTTTGAATACGGGCCCCTGTGAAATTCTCTCGAGTTTTAACTCCATCCACTTTCATTTGCTACTGCTGCATATTCTGCACAGAAAAACAAGCAAGTTATTTTTCTAGAGTTTACTGCAGGATATTTACCACAGACCTGATGCCAGGAAGTGCAAGCCCAAGATTTCAAGATATTATCAACCACCTAGAATTCACCCACATATCTAAAGATTTTAAAAGAAAAAGAGATAATCTGGAGTATACTTTTTCAAAAAATTCCTGTTTCAGCCTCACACAAATACACATATAATAATATTTAATAACAGATTCCCAGTTGACAGTTGCTCTGTGAGGTACCTGTAGTCAAATAGGCAGTCATAATCCCAGGGACATACCTACATTTATTTTTTAACAAAGATATGCATTAACCTAAGTGATTAGAGTTCATATTTTTGAGTGCTAGGATGCCTAGCATTCATCAAAAAAATCAGGATTCAGATGAGACAAAAAATAGTTGCAAACTCTGAAGAAGAGAGAGAGGGTTGATGCATTCATAAAAATATGGAGACTGAAGAGACAAAGGTGTTGTTGCTTCTGTCCTATTATGCTGTAGTCTGGTTATGGCAAGTTGCTAAATGTGAGAATCCTTAACTGGTTCCCTAAACCCTAGGATGAGTCAGGCACAATGCACAAACATAGTTCTCACTTATCCTTGGGGAGTGCTTGAATTGCTTGACTAAAAGGCATTCTGAGGCAAATTTCTCTCTTTTGAAGCTATGCTGTTTGCATAATATACCACTGTATTCATGGTAAGGGGAAGGACAGAGATAGAATGAACTGTTAAATGTAACTGAAAAGTTAAAAGCCCTGTGGGAGGTGAGATGCCTGTACTCTGCACAGAAGTCCACAAAATACTTAATACAAGAACTCAATCCAGAACACATTAGATAAAGCGGCTTAAGTAAGAAACTAAAATCTCAGTACTAGAGAAAAAAAATCTCTTGTATATAACAGGAGTATTTTGACCATTACCCTATAATGGTAAACCAGACAAATTGCACCATTTCTGCCTTAATGCAGCATCTGTTAATGTTGGTTAAAATCCAGTTCTCGTCTCCTCTGTAAAGCTAAAATAACTTGTTTGTTTTTCCAGTAGAAATAAATCCACACATTTATTTATTTATTTATTAAGCACAGAAACTGAAAAATCAAAAGTGTCTGGTTCAATTTTATCTTCTTGATTAAGATGTCTCCTTCACCATACTGAAACCAAGTTTTAAGTGAGGGGCTTCTTTCAGTGCATGAGTCACTGAATGATGACATCTTTTCCACTCTACATTCAACCATTGTTGAACACCAAAAAATGTAGCTTTTTTTTTTCCCATAGTATCGCTATTTTTCAATAAAATAGAAGTTATAATATAGCTTTTTGTTTTATGTATATGAATATATAATGTATAAATACATAAACATTTTATGTGTATATATGTACATATACATATGTACTATTTAGATGTAGCAATCTGCTATTAAAATTGAAGTAATCTTTTAGCTGAAATCACTTCAACATTTTTGAAAATCCTACTTGAGAAAAAAAATTAAATATATTTAAACAGTTTTCTTTGGTGAGGTGGCTGTAAAGATGTGATTTTCTGATCATAAAGTGCAAAAGATTTAAATTGGATATAAAAACTACTCTCAAATGCAAAGAAATCACCTAAAAATTGAGGGATGGGGCTGGGGTGCAGTACAGAAATCTTTTAACTTATTGCATTTACAGGTGATATGGTATTTAAATGTAGTTACAGAGGATAACAATTTTTAAAAGCAAATATTTTTCAAATGAAAAAAAGATTCATGAAAGATTTTTCAAATTGATCCTTTTTTTTACAATGTTCTAGTCCTTGCTAAACTGAATTGTTCTGGAGTTCACTGAGCTTTTGTAATTGTAAGCTTTAGGACAGGGTCTTTATTTGTTGAGAACAGATAGAGACAGTGTTACAACACTATAAATCAGTACACTTTAAATTTAAGACTGTCATTTCGGAAACTGGATGCATGTCTGTCAGAGCAAGAAGTTAGGGAAAGTACAATTCTCTAATTCACATGAAAACAGTTCCTGCAGCAACTGCTTTGAGAACTGCCAGAGCACTTATGTTTTGAGTCAATAACTTGAAGTACATATCATGAGGCAACAGCTACCTTCAGTTCAGGAATGCGCCTATATTTGTCCAAGGTTAAGGGTTTCAAAAACCCCTGGTTTGAACATGGTGAACAGATACTTGCACTGGGCAATCAACTGGCAATTCCAGCTGCACTGTGCATACTTAACCAAATGTTCCTGTTGGCTGGTCTAGGCTATTAGTATCAAAATGTACAAGGATGAAGTGCAAAACATTTTGACTCTGCTCCCACTGCTGGGACAGACAAAAAAAAGATCTATTATTTTTTATTTTTTTCCATTGCACTGAGATACTTTTGAAAATGATTACATATCCTTTACACTTTCTCCAGAACTGAAGGAAGGACCCAGGATTTCTGCTCATCAATATCCCGTCTTTTACAGACAGAATGTGTCAAGTTCTCCTTCACCCGCATATCTAGATTGCATTGTAAATGCATTTTTGAATTGCATTATCCATTAAGAGACAGAACAGAAACTTTAGGGAATGTGTATCAGCAGTGTTGCTAGAAAAGGACTGAATAACTCAACCACTTGGCACTAATACAGGATGGCTGGCAGCTGTCGCCACACAGCTGATGACTTCAGTTTTGTCCCACAAAAGAAATAATGTCTTATGGAAAACTGACTGGGGATAAAGAAGGAGAGAAGTAAGATTTTTGTAAGTCTGAGCTTCCCTGGGGATTAGCTAGGAGATTCTATCCTGTCAACCAACAGTCACTGATTGCTGAGCATGCCTACCTTCTGTATATGTAACATGCATAAATTTGCAGCCTATCTTTTCAGTCCCAGTTGGAATTAGAACTATCAAATTGTTTAAGTTTGCTATCAACACTGAATTATTCCTCCACATTAGAACAACAGGTTTTATCAGTAGACTCCATAATTACAGAAAAGCTGATAGAGAGTAAATATGCGGAGAGTATTCACACCTGAATTCTTCAATTCTTCTGATTGAAGTATAAAATAAAAATGAAACATTTTTTCCTTTCCTTTTATCTTTTAAGAAGCTTTGCCCCCCCCCTCCCCCCATGGAAGTGTCCTGTTCAAAAGCAGAGTACCTGTCCTATATGCACTGACCATATGGTCATCACTGAGACAGGGTCAAGCTAAGTAAATGAGTTCAGTGGTTGATCTGTGATGGTTTTGTCCCAACCCTCACTTCCTCCATCCCTTTCAATTCTCTTTATCATGTTTCTATGTACTTTGGTAGGGGTGGAACACATTTAGTAAAGAAAATCCTTTACCCAAACTCTCTTCCCTCCCCTGCCATACTACTCAACAAGGGGTGATTTAACACCAGGGCTACCGTAAACATGAACTTCGGACAAACGATGAACTCCCAGGGCTCACAAAATCAAATGTATGGATGTCAGGCTGTTTCTGAGAATGAATAATCAAACTGGAAAACATAGTACATGTCTGGCTCTTCACAACTTGATCTCAGTTTGAAAGTCTAAATATTTAGCCAGACTAGAACCTACAACTTCCTGAAGTTGTACCTAGAATGGCCTAGAACTCATAATCTCTAGGTTATGCAATGATCATTCTTTTCATTATCAAAAAAGTAATCTGTTTAAATACCAAAGAAAATTAAAAAAAAAAAAAAAAAAGAAAAACAAACAAACAAACAAGTTTTCTAGTTCCAGCTTTGTGCAAATAAGAGGAAAAAAATTACACTCACTTGCAGGAAATTTTTGTGCGATCAGCCACCATAGTCCATTGCTGCTGATTTGTTGAGACCTCAATGTAGTAGCTGTAACTTCGATCATCACAGTCCCAAAGCAGCAACCTAAGTATAAAGAAGCAGTTGAGTGATAAGTAAAATAAACATTAAACCAAGATGCTTAAGTTTTCTAGTCCTGTATTTCCACCTCTCAAATCCTTTCTAAAATCACCTGTTTATTCTGGAAGGTGTGTCCAACATTCAGGAAGGTCCTTACTGCTTCTATCATCTCAAACTTGAGAATCTCTACTCTCATTATCCTAAGGCCAGTAACTAAAGTTACAATAACCACATTATTAACATTATTCTATGACATTCATCCCATTACTTTTAATGTATTTGAAAGTCAATAAATGAACTAGTCTATTTGGCATATAGCATTGCCTGCTTTAAACCTGCATCAAAGATGTTTTGAAAGGTCAATTTAAAAGGGGAAGGATAAAGAGATTCTGGTGACTAAAAAGACTGCACTGTGTTCTTAACTGTATTCTCTCTCTCTCTCTCTTTTTTTCTTTTCTTTTTTTTTTTTTTTTTGGTAAAAACAGCAGTTTTAAAAAAGAAAAGGCAGGTAAGAAAAGTGGAATTCTCAGTCCTGGCTCCTCATGATATGAGGGAGAATGCACCGAATTTTTGACCAAATTGCAAAAGAACAAACAAAAGAAGAGGAAGAAAATAGAGGTCTCAATGATTCATTCCACATGCATCCTCGCAAATACTCGTATCTTCAGGAAGTGTGCTAAATGGTATAGCAAACAGGCTTCAAGTTCCATCCTTATCTCACAGAGAGGAAGATCTAAAGCAACAGGGTTGTGATTTTGCCTGAGTATATCATTCTCAAAAAACACATCTGGCAAATGTTGTATCTTTTCTACTCCTTTTCATATGGGGATTATCTCCCTCTTGTAACAGATGTTTGAATCCTCAAGCATCATTTCTTCATTTTGTTTCTCATGATATGAATTAAAGCAAAGCCAAGAACCTTGCTCTTCCTCTCCTCCCCTGTCAGTGGGACAGGATCGAGATGTATGCAATAGTACAAATCCTAGTATAAATTCTTTCCAGCGTATTTGGGAACCAGTATGTAGCATCCTTTTTCATCCTTTTTTTTTTTTTTTTCTTCCCCTTAATGAAGCATCCACGAATGACAAGAGGGTATTCACATGCCCTAAAGGGGCAACTGACTAGCCAAAACAAAGGCAGACACTTCTGCAATTTCTTTTTTAGAAGCAGTTAAACATTCACATTTTGATTATTAGATGAATTTTTGCCTACATGTTACAGAAGTCCATTAGCTGGCTTCATTCCATTGGTTAGCAGGGTACAACTGAGAACAACTAATTGCTATTTTCATACAAAATTTCAAAAATATTTTCTATTTTAGTTAGAGGAGACTGGTGGCAATACCATTTTCAACCTACCCAAAGATTTCAAATTGCAGTATGCTAAAGTGAACAATCCACATGATGTCTGCTAAAGAAAATTATGTTTTGCTGATTTCATTGCTGTTAAAACTTCTATTCTCTGAACTCTTACTCGATACACATATGGAAAACAAATACCATAATACTGCAATATTCTGCACAACCAACAACCAGTTGTTGTCACCTCTTGATCCTCAGGTTCTCATCTTCAAAGTTACACTAACACTTACTAGGGTTGCTAAAATCCAACAGTTTGTCACAGAATTCAATGAACATGACTTCATGTGTACAGTGAATTTGTAGACCAATAAATAAAGAGCAGCTAAACATCCAAAACAGCTACAACTGCACGGATGACCTGAATCATAGTAATTACAGCAACACATAACTAGAAAACTGTGAAAACCAGGTGATACACCTAATCTGAGTTCGTTCTTCAGCTGTGAGGAAGTGCTACTGCAGATCCACACTTTCCAAAGTGAAATAAGGATCCAATAATGCACATAGCTGAGACATTTGAAAAGAAAAGGAAATTGTGCCACACTACAGACTTTCCCAGGCAGAGAGCTTCAAGCTGTCTCTCTTTAATCATCTTTCAGTACAGTGCTCAAGTTTTATATTATGAATTCCCTTCTTCTAGTTGAGAAAATTTTTCTTGCTTTCAGCTGCTGCTTCTGCTGCGAGAAATGTAACTGCAAACAATATTGCTCACTTTTAACATTGAAAAACAAGACTTCTAGAGGGGAAAAAGACCTCGCGTTTGCTGAACATAGAATCCTTTCTCTTATACAGAAATGCTGTCCCAAGCAGAAGCTGGACTGTCTTTGGAATTAGTTTATTAAGGGCACGTGTTTGTATCTTTGTCAAAAAAAAATATATAAATCTGTTATCTTCTGTTCAAAGCAATCTGGTTTAGCTCTATTTCCCACTTTGGAATCCCAGCATTTGAAGTGGAATTGGGTCTATAGGTCAAGCAGATTTAAAATAAACTCCCTAGATGCTCTCAACTAAGCCCAGCACATTAATATTATGGAAAATAATAAGCTATCAAAAATAGCTTTAGGAAGCTAAAATAAAACACTTAACAGAAGCCTTTTAGTACATATGAATACTGTCTATTTGCAAATTGAAAATTCAGAGCTGACATAGTGAAAAATAAAATAGTTGCCTACAGCATCATATAAGACTTGGTTTAAAAACAACAACAAAAACCTAACCCCTCTGTTTCATGAGATCTTCCCCATTCTGTTTTTGTACATCTTGAGGGTGTTCAAATACTGAAGAGACTGAATGAAAGACATTTTCTGGGTTTAAAAAAAAAAAAAAAAAAAAAGTTTATGGATTAAAATCCTGGATTTGGTAAATATGAATAACCAATAAATCCTGATATATTAATATCCATGTTTAGATGAAGCCTTCCAAACAGTAAGAAAAGGGAAGAGCAAAAACATGCAAAAGCATATGTAAACTTGTTTTCTTTTTTTTTAAAAAAAAAACAGTTGTTAAAATGTAGCTAATTATGGTTTTTAATAGGATCCTTTTCATCATGGGGGCTCAGTCCTGTTTCTTTGAACCAGGTTTTCAAAACTATGATCAAGAGTTTGAATATCATAAGCACACTAGTGACTGTAATTACAAGTAACAATACTGTAATTGAAACACAACTGGCTTGGCTTTAGAGCAAAAGGCTAACAGGACATATGTATTATATGCATTCCTTTTAAGGACACATTTAATTACTCTGCCAAAACAACCTAGACCTAGTTAAATAGCTTGAAAAAGCATATGGCTTGGGATTATTACAAAACAAACAATGAGTCAATTAAAGTTAGAAGAATTAAAGTTAGAAGAATCTTTCCCTAAGTGATGAATATTAAATGTAGATTTTTATTGCTTTGGGATTCATGAAAGACAGAAAAAGTTCTTACTTATCTTACTTCAATATCTTTCATAAGAGAGAGAATGGAAGGAGACTTGCTACAGAACCTATTTCAAATTTATTCTGCATGAAATGCTTTTCTGGATAAGTAGCAAAAAACTTTCAGGTGATTTCATGAATATTCACCCTGGGCATAAGGACCACTTTTTTATGCCAATACCAGGTACAATAATATTTCAAACACATTCCAAGCAAACTACCAGGCTAAACTTTTGTAGAAAAACTTTGTCATGCTATGATGGATATTAAATCACTGGAAAGAGAATATTTCAGTGAAAAAGTCAAAACTATATGCATTGGAAATGCATCTGTTTAAAACAAAATTGTCCACGTTCCTAAGACTTTCAATATTAGGATAAAAAGCTAAATTAGCTCTTGTTCATAAATCTAGCTGTCAAGATGGAGAAAGAAAAGCTGAACAAGCTTTATCCAGATCAGACCTGCAAGATCATGAGATTTAAATATATTTCTGATATGCCACTTCTTTGGGTATCTAAAGTGTAAGCCTGTTAATCATTTAACTTGATACTGTTATTTACATCACATGCTGAATACACCTCATTTTATAAAATAAGAGCTTTTCAAATAGAAATAAAACGTCATGTCAGAGGTGTGGGAAACTGACTATATTGTCTGTTACAAGAAAAGTGGCTGCAGTACTTTCTCAGCAGCATTTCCCTAAATGCCATGTGTTTCCCTGTGATTGATGGTTCTGCACTTCCACAAGCATTCTGTGCTGTCTCTGCTTGCGTTTTATGGCCAGAATTCTGAAAAAGATTGTCACTGCTTAGTTCAGACTACTATATAACTATATAAACAAAAGGTGTTAGCAGAATACCAAACAATAACAATTGTGAACCTTACAGGAAGATACCCAATTTTTGAACACTACGAAGTCAGTACCACATACAGTATAAATACTTTATAATACTAGGTTCAGAAACTATATGCATACTTACAGAAATCCAAAAGACTGTAGGAAAATAAAGCATGAGGTAAGTACGTTTGTTGAAAGATATGGAAAAAAAAGAAAGAAAGCCCACAGAATGAGTGTTTTTATAAAATTTTAATTGCATTTTTGTCTCTGGTTGCCTATAATCCCTGTTCAGTTTCTGCAGTTATATATGGTTCAGTAATTATCTTGCAGAAAGTCAATCTTTTTTCTTTAGGATCCTGCAAAGGAGTCAAAATTGTGCATATTTCCTATATGCTTATATGATCTTATATGTGCTTTATTCTAAGTCATGATTTCAGTCTCAGTTCAGGCAAGAATAGAAAATGAGGAGGAAAGACTGAGAAACTTCGTAAACAGAAGTGGTACGGAAAATTAGAAAGCATAAGAGATGTACAGAATGATGGCATAAGCAAAGAGAAAACACATTAAAGATGATATCATTTGTTAATTTAAGAATTACTCTGAATATGAAAAACAGAAGAGTTGACCCCAATGTATCCATGTTAATAATGAAGTCTTCAAAGAGATTAAACAGGGATTAGTGACTAGTCTATTTTTACAGAGATGCATAACATTTCTATTTACTTTAGCTTGGAAATCACAGTACCGAAGAATTGTCTCCCTCTGTCATATATTACTAAAGCAAGTCCTGTTCTTCCAGGACTTTACTTTCTTTTTGGAAATTCACAGAAAAAATAAACCTATAATGTCATCAAAGACTGTAGTATAATAATATTAGACTGCAGTAAAATAGTATTATTTGTCTATTCAAGATAAATGCAGAGAGAGTTAGAGCTATTGGGATATGGAAGTTTTTTCAATTAAAAACCATTCAATTGAAAATTTAATAATTTCAATAATTTCAGTAATTTCAATTTTAAACCATTTAAAAGTTAAATAAAAGGCATTTACATTATGTTTATTATGTTAAACATGTCAGTTGCTGTCTTTCTGCATCTAGTAAAATGTAATAGTTTTTTTCTGTCATTGATAAAGACATTTTCAGAGAGGAAAAAGGCAAGTGTTTTTTTTTTTTTTAATTTTTATTTTTTCTTTTTTTATTTTTTTATTTTTTTTCCTGTGCAGACATGCAACAATGTGGAAAAAACAGCCAGTGAAGTAATGCATTTTCTCTGTCTATTGATAGATCCAAGATCCAAGTATCCTGTAAGCTCTTCCAAGCAGGAGCGATGAAGTTCTTAATTCATGTTTTCTCTAAATTTTCCTATGTTTTTGCTAAAGACCCTATATAGTTACAACTATTTAAAAATTATTTTCAGGTCTTTTCTAGTAGAATCTATTATTGAGCACTGACTATTATTACAATTGTTTCAGTATTTCTGGGTAAACTTCGATGTGGAAGCCAAGAGCTCCAAATTTATATAAAAATATCTGAAAATCTATTTGGTATTAACAAGTTTCAACACGGTCTCCCATAGCATCCCTGTATCCCAGCTGGGATGTTACAGCTTAAATGGGAAGACTACAAAATGGGTAAAAACTGGCTAGATTGTTTAGCTGAATGTGTAGAGGTTAACAGTTCATCATCCTCCTGGAGGCTGGTTGCAAGAGTTCCTCCAGAGTCCATTCTGGGAATGGGATTATTCTCCTTCACTTTGCACTCTTTAGGTCCCAGCTGGTATATTATATCCACTTTTGGACCCCAACACAACACTGATAAATCTAACTCCTGCAGAGGACCACCAAGATGCTCTGGAGGTTGGAGCACACACACTGAAAAGAGGCTGAGGAAATTGGCTTGTACCTAAAAGCACTTTTCAATACCTGAGAGCATGTTATCAAGGCTCTTCACTGAGGGGCACAAGGGAAAAATAAAGACAACAGCCATGAACTAAAACACGAAGTTCCAGATGGCCTAGAAGCATGGCAAAACAGGAACCACATGAAAAGGAAAAACTGTATACTGTGTGAGGATAATTAAATATTGGAACAATTGGAACCCAGAAAAGTTTCGGATTCTTCTTCCTTGGAGGTTTTCAAGACCTGACTGCATAGTCTTCTGCAGAATGGTTTTATGCCATAGATGACCCCCTTTGATGAAGGGGCTAGACAAGATCACATCCTCAAGTCCCTTCCAACCTGAATTGTTCAAAGATTCTAAGCAAACTCATAAGAGTTTGCAGAAAACATGCAGACAAGATAAACTCCATGACCATTTAGCTCTCTGTGCATTTCTAATGCATATTTGAGTACCAATAGTGTTTTTTTTTTTTTTTTTTTTTTTTTCATAATCAGAATTTAGTTGCCATGGGAACACATTTTGACTTTGAGCCTCTCACCAGAGGAATTCTGATTTCTATAAAGTATCTACTACCCCTCTTTTTACCAAAAAAAAAAAAAAAAAAAAAAAAAGGCAAAAAAAAGCTCTTATTTAATCTCTCTGATGCAAATATATTCAATGGCACATTCATGCCTCTAAACTTAAAAGATGTATACTTTAATTTCTAATTATTCATGCAGAATCCAAACCCAGAGTTCTAATGACTCAGTTTCTCGGGACAGAGCAACTCATGCCATTCTGCAGTGACTATCCTAGAGAAAATGCTCCTGAAAATGTTTTTCTCCTAGGTAGATGAATGAGATCAAGGGAGTTTTCAAGTGAGCACAAGAGGCAAACAGGCAGTGAACACGGGTCAATCAGTTGTGGAAGATCTGTTAAAAAAAATAAAAATCTACCACTTTCATTAAGATGAAATGTTAAGACTTTTTGCTTTGATCTATGTTTATATGTAATTTGATCTCTGTACCAGCTATAGATTTCCTGGTGCTAAACACAGAGATCATTGTCACCGTCTTCCACATTGCAGAGTACAGGACACGTTCTAGACCCCTGCTAAAGCTGCAGCTGCTACAGGGTGAAATCTTTCCCTACTCAAAGTCGCATCTTTCCCTCATCTGCCCATGATCTGACATAGGCATGGATGTTAGTGAAAACACTTATTCTTCTAGGCAGAACGTGAAAAGGAAAAGATGACACATTGCTAGCATTTCTGTCTCTAGGCAATGCAGGCCATCTCTTCTGTCAGATCCCTTAGATGATGACGATGCTTATTGTCATTTTTTAAGGAAAGCTGTTCATCTTGCTTATATTATACATGCAGGAAAAAATGTCAAAGATAGATGGGATTCTGATCCCATATCTGTACTATTCAATACCACATAAATCATTAAATGCCTATTAGTTTTAAAATATGCAATAATAATGTTTATTTTGTAATTTGCTTTACACGCTTGCCAATTATACAATTATTATTTCCTGGCAACCAAAAATCTAGTTCACCTAATACATTATTTAATAATGAGCCTTATTAAAAAAAATCCTCCTGCTCAAGAAGAATAAATGCTAGCAGAGTATTTACTATAGGAAAGTCAATTTATTATACTAACTTGAAGAGATAGTATGATTCATATGAATCATATGATTCATTAGTTGAGAGCAGAAAATCGTAAGACATGGAGACAGAGGGACAATGAACTGAAAACAAGACGTTTAGTTAATATATTCTTCTCTTACTCCTTTACATAGGCAAGCCTTTGCTACTACTAAAAATTTAAGCTCAAAGTGGCATGAAAATGATGTAATTACATTTTCAATTACCTCTTTTAAGAAATCTGAGTACTGTGTCTTCCTGGTTTTCTACTTGAGATGCAATACTTAATTGAATAATAAAAACACCAAACTCAAAAGCGTAAAATATTCACTGTGGAAAGCTGCCAACTATACTTGTCATTCAACTTGTTTCACATAGTGAGAACAATGCTGGACTCCTGTTACACATAGCTTCTGTAGCTACTAAACAGACAGATCAGTACTTTTGTTATGGACAGACATTTGTCTGGAAGTCTGATTTTAAACTTGACCTTCAAAATTTTATAACCATCACAGCAATGCCAGAGACTAAAGCAAAACCACAGCCACAGCTTTGGAAGAAGGGAACAATGTATTTCCTTCAATTTTCATGATTCAGGGATATGGCAATTCTGCACCTTCTGCATTTTTTTTTTTTTTTTTTTTTTTTTTTTTTTTTTTTCCCTGAACTCACTTCAAAAAGGCTACTTTTTAGAAATGCAAACATACAGTGAATTGATAGAGAAGAGGATCCAAGAAAATTAACTACACAATCAATCTCAGGCATTTCCTGACACCTCCTTACTGATACTCTCTTTCAGCCTGAACACTTTCAGATTTCCTTTTTTCATTGTTGGAGAACAAAAATTGGCAGTTTACAAAACTGACTTAAAGTCTCACTTGCTAATCAGTTAATTCAGAGGCAACTCTAATAGGCACAGAGATAGATTCTAGAAATATGTGCCTATGTATAGGGCCTCTGTTGCTAGCTAGGTCCTAACCTGACGTTTCCACATTCACTCACTGGCATGCTAACTTCAGAAACCTTTCCCCTTTTTCATTGTCACAGAATACAAATTCAGTTCCCAACAACACACTCTAGATTTACAGAGAATGGAGAGACATCAAGACAAGGTTCTGAATGTCTGACTTGGTGAAACAATATCATTTACAGTCAGAATCTGAAGTTGGCAAGAATATTTTCTTCACCTGTGAACAGTCTGCTCTCCAATCTATCTCCAAAGCACAAAAGAAAAGAAAACCGAAGAAGAAGATTGAGTGTTAAGAAGCTTCTGCACTAGCCAAAAGCTTAGTCTTCTCATACACACACAGACACACACACACACATTCACCTGGGAAATGGCTCAATGAATTTCAATCCAGATCTAAATACCTTCATTAATCCAACACTGTAAAGCAATATTCAAGTTCTGTGCCTTTATTATACACTCTACGTTCAAGTTCATACTAATAGTGTATAGTGAAAAGGAAACCTAGATGACTTGGAGATGATGGCTTTCTTTAATAAATGCTTCTATTTTCACAATGAGATGCATATGAGGAACTGCACCTACTGAGATCACGTGTTAAGCTGCAATTGAATTTCTGTTCTAATATAAATATACATCTTTAATCTTACAATTTGACTATTACTATTATTATGCTTCTGAAATGCAGTATTTTCTGAAATTGTACTGCTGTATCTTGACATACAATTCATACATTTAATTTTTAACATGCCTTTTATACTGAAATAAAAAAGCCGAAGGACAATTAACAAATTGGGCCCCTAATTACCATCATTTCCAAGTGTCCTATATTTTATAGAAAATAACTGTACTCAGCAGAAGTCTCATTGTTGTCCTTAGTCTGAAGAAAAATAAACCCCCTTACCGTATTGATCCAATCATGTAGGGCTGTGCTAGCTGTACTACAATAGCTCCACTCCCAAGCTGATGGCATGTGTACCCAGAATCCCAATCATAGTTTTTTGTGTCTCCATTCAACAAGGCATTGCGACTTCGACTTACACCCTCAATCACACTGGCACAATCTGCAATTGTTGCAACATTTTCAGCAGGAACTGCAAATTAAAACACAAAGAAGACAGACACAGTAATACAGTCAGAAAACAGTTCAGATAATAATGGTCTTTATATCTGGCAAAGAACTGAAAAAAAAAAAAAAGGATGAAAGTACGATTAACACAAGGAAACAACTCTTATTTAATATAAATTACAAAGCTCTGTTTTACAAGTACTTCAACACTTATTTTTTGAATTATGTATTATTTTCCTCTGTTAACATTTACCAACTATGGAACCTTCTGGCTGCAATTCAGAGAGACTCCCCAAGCTTTTTAAATGTCACCTTTCAATAAGATGATTGATGGACATAAAAAGAACCCTATTCAGGTCCAGTACTTTCTCAGAAAATATGATTTTTGGGTAACTTCCTCAACCTTTCAAACATGTATGTCACATACACTTTCTTTCTCCCTCTCTCAAAAAAAATAAGATGAATAAGGTTGCAAAATGATATTATCTATGGCATTCAAAAATCAAGGCTACCTGTTTAGCCATTTTGTACAGTATATAATATTGAAAACAGTTTTTGCTAACTGATGACAAAAATTCTGTCTGCACAAGCTGTATAAAAAAAAAAAAAAAAAAAAGGTAAGATTTCATATTCATCCTCTGATGAAGAATGACTAATCTGTGTATGGTAACAAAATAAAAAAAAAGGAAAGGAAGAAATGTTATCAAATTATGTGAAGGACAATGATCAATTTGACAAAATTTCCAAATTCACAATATCTCATATGAAACAAATTTAAAAAATCAGAACAAGAACAATACCAGCTAAAATGTGAAATGCACAAAAAAATTAGAAATACATAAGATGTAAAACCAACACTGAATTTTCACAAGAAAAAAGATGTATAGTATAGAAGAAAATGGATTTATGCAACATTTTAAGCCCACTTCCAACTGATTAATTTAATTACAGACAGTGATTGTCTATAAAATAAGTATTTAAACTACTACAACATCTGAAAATGCCTGAAATACAGCTATATGAAATCTCAGAGATAATTTCACAAGTCTCCAGCACCCAGAAAAGAGCAAATTTTCCATGAGGAGCTTAAGATTCCAGTACTTTAGGAGGGCCTACAAGAAAGATGGGGAGAGACTCTTTATCAGGGAATGTAGTGACAGGAAAAGAAGTAATGGTTTTAAACTAAAAGAAGGTAGACTTAGATTAGAAAGAAATTCTTTACTCTGAGGTCAGTGAGGCACAGGTTGCCCAGAGAAGCTGTGGATGCCCCATCCCTGGAGACATTCAAGGCCAGGCTGGATGGGGCTTTGGGCAACCTGGTTTGGTGGTAGGTGTCCCTGATCAGGGCAGGGGGGTTGGAACCAGCTATCTTTAAGGTCCCTTCCAACACAAACTATTTTATTGTTCTATGATTATGTGATTCTTTGTTTTAAGTGTGGTAGTGGTGTCAGGAACAGCATCTTAAACAAACATGAAATGCTGAGGAAAAAAAAAAAAAGAAAAGGTGTAAGCTCATTGTTAAGTAATAATTTAAGGTAATGGAAAAGCAACAGTTTCCTAAAAATCTACTGCACTATCAAATTTGATGGCATCATTGTGTGCTCATCAAAAACTACTAAAAGCACCACATTATTATTTTAGAAATGTCTTAATTCAGTATTACTAAAAAGAGACATACAGAAATTCCCAGATTCTTATGGGGAGAAAAGTAATGGACATGAGGTAGTCTTCACTAGGAATGATCTGAATAAAACAAAGACCGACAATGCAAACTATAAGCACTTTAGAGCACTATAAGGCTTTCTTTTCTTCCTCTTTTCCCTGGCAGTGAAGGGACTTCTTTATCCATTTTATACAGGCATTAAAGCATCTTCTATTTAGTGCTGCTTTTTGTAGGAAACAGAAGCTATTAATATCTAGGTTGAAAAATATGTAAAAGATGAAATATCAAAATCAATTATCATATTAAGGCTCTGTGGCACATTCCAGACACCTTCTGAGCTATTTAAGGCATTAATTTAACATAACACTACTCAGTTCCTCCAACATCGTACCTGCATGCCCTCTAAGCGTCATCATGCTCTCACATTTAAATTTCTGCACTTATCCATGAACTCCTAAGATGATGTTATCCTGATTAGTCGAACTCCTTAACAACCACACAGAATTTGTCTTACTGTGCGTTCAATACAATTCTGTGGTTTTCACTACAATGGTTAATTAGAAAGTGATTCTAACTAATTGAAGCATGCAGAAGGTGCCATACTGTTTCTTCTCTCTAGGGGGGTCTGCCACTCCCTATTTTAAATGTTTATCATCTTCTTTTATATCTGCTTGATAAATCAATTAAAAATACCGTCTGGTGGGGACTCTAACCTGTGCTGTATTTTCAAGTCCTCTAGTTCTCTTTCTTTTTCCCATTAGAATTTCTGCTACAATTTGGGTCACTTGTTTACAAAAATATACTGCCCAAACCAACAGTATTCTTTTTTTGTTTTGCTTTGTTTCTTCATTTTTTTTTTTTTTTTTTAAATCCACCAGATATCCAGCTATTACAGTAACCAATGTTGTTATAAAAAAAAACAAAAGAGGAGATTACAAATATGGAAATTCTTCCTCCCTCTCCCCCCAGTTCATACTCTTGACAAATCTAATTCACTTTCATGGAACAGAAAATATGTTTGTTAGCAAAGCATACACGTTCCATAAACAAACAAAAGGAAAAGATGATTGAGGCTACAGTACAGCAGCAAGAAAACAGTTATTAAAACTTATTTTCTTGTTTCCTGGTCTTATGCTGAGGTATGGAGAGATGAATTGCTTGGCTGTATATTTAATTCTAGCAGTATTATTTTAAGGATTCAAGAAAGGGCTTGGATACTTTTTTTTTCTTTCCTTTTTTTTTTTTTTTCTCATCTGTTCTCATGGTATAAGTACATCCACAAATTCTGACAATCATCTGATTTGGTCAATACTGTTATCTACTACTACAATGTAAACACCAGGCTATGCCACAGATATTAGAACTGCTGAAAGATAAACATTAACTTATGCCACAGATACTACACTGGAATGTGAAGGTTTACATAGTCTTGTCTACTACTTGGAAGAGAGGGCAGGTTAGAATTTTGACCAATTTTAAAAGAAAACCCTACTATTATTCCTCAGTGTGCAACTGTCAGTTTGGATTAGAATAATTGCAGAGAAGGCTGATTTTTAATTCCAAAAATCATACAAAAAGCATAGAAGTCATTAGAATTGGGCACACAACCAATTGGCTGGCTACAGAGCTCTTTAACTGAAATTTGTCTGAGGAAGACTTTAAGAAATAGCAATCATTTCATAAAAGCCTTCAGAAGTAAGCATTCTTTGTTGCAGCACTGGAAGTAAGGGGAAAAAAAGTAACTGGCACCACATGAACAGATCTTTATTACAGAATAGCAGTAACTAAACTGTCCATGTGTCTGCCCTTTCCTGTAGAAAGAGGAAAAAAAAATCCTGCAGTATTTAGATGGTGTTAAAATTTTCATTATTTCCTAAGGCTATGCTTGCAGTAGAGATGACTTGCATTGCTGGGGAAACCTGCATGGCTTTGAAAGAAGATTAACCTTTAAAAAGAGATGAAATAAAATAAATAGAGTCAACATTAAACTAGACATGGAGATAGCACCTCTTGAGGCTTCCTTGGAGAGAGTCAGCAGTATTTTACAATGCTGAACCACATACTAGGAAACTGATACAACTGGTTTCTCTTTGTTATACATTTAAGGTTTTCTGGGGGGTTTGTTTTTGCCTTTTAATAACTGCCAGTGAGTAAAAGACAAGTGAATTATTGCATATTCATTTCATTTTTCTTTTTAAAACAAGTACTCATAAGGCATTGAACAGCACACAAATGAAGGTTCACAATGATTCATAAATACTGAACAGCATCCCTGTGAGGGTGACCAAGGACATTCTAGTGTTTTATATCCATCTCTTGCTCTTCAGTCATTATTCACCATTTCCCCTTTCGTTTGTAATACACCAGTTTAAGGATAGTCTGAAAGACTGAGACAGACCACAGATAAACACAGCTTTGTGTAAAAGCCTTCCACGTCACACTCCCTATGGCCCTAACCAGGCTCAAAGCAGGACTGTGGCCTAGTCAAACCCGTGTGCTTGCACAGTCCTTAATTGCACCTCAGCACTGGTTAAAGTTGTTTTTTATAATCACAGGACCTAGGGAAATTACGATTTTTTCCCCCCTTTGAGGCAGATAAATTAAATTGGTTCCTAAATATACATGGGAAAACAAAAAACAAGAGTGGCATTAAATAGGGGAAACCCCATGCCCAGGGCTGTAGCTTCTTGCCACCGGGCAGATTAGAAGCCATTATGAACAATCGCATCATATTGCGTAGTGCTTCTCCCTTGAGAGGAGCATGCCTCCTGCTTGTGAGAATGTTAAATTGTTTTGGATTGCAGATTAAATATTAACGACTAAAGACCATTCACACTGAAGAAGTTGAAAACACTATGTTTTTGAGATTTTAAAAATATTTGCATTTCTGTTAAGCAAAACAGCTAAGTACATTAAAAAAAAAAAAAAAAAAAAAAAAAAAAGCTAAAAAGCTAACTGACAAAAACATTTAGAGATGATATGCCGAAAGGAAAATTACATCTCAACCTTAACATCTGCGTTAGGGAGTAATTTCCTATGATTGAATTCATTTCTGTCACTTACCTCATTTAACAAGACAACAAAGTGTAAACCAACACTAAAACATCAGGCTGAACCATCAGTGCTAGAAAGAGCATATCCTGCTACTTTTACCTCAAACTGCTAGTTTATTGCCAATGGGTCAATTCAGCACCACATCCACTATTGTGTACTGGAACTACATAAATAATCTTTCATATTAACTTTTAAATATAACATGTCAAGTTAATCATTTGTCATGAAAACCCTGTATGTAAAAAAAAAAAGGCAACATAAAATTGCTGTTACCACGCGATGACACTTCATTTTTATTATTTGTTTGCCAGCCTTCTAATCTTCACTTTACAGTGACAGCCATTAGATGGATACTATATATCAGTAATAATATATCCAACAGATTATCCTCTTTGTAAATACAGCTTTCTGATCAAGTTGAATAGGTTTAATGAAAATTAAATAGTTACTTTAAAATTTCTGACTAAAATCCCTAAACAGATACCTCAGTGGCCTTAATTCTTTGGAATGAGATTTGAAGTGAGAAACTCCTTGTACAGTATCTTTGCTGTTCTTTTTGTAGAAGTAAGTGTCACAAAGGCTTCCTGAAAGGACCATACGGCCTTCAAGGGATGAGCATTTCCTTTCCTTAATAGAATGGAATATAGCAACAGCAGTATAGGTATTAAATTAGGTTGGAACAAACACATTTAATACCATACTGCATAAACAATGAACTCAATAATATTACCCAACACTGCTTTTCAAGGAAAAGAATGAAATCTTCTTTACTCAATCAAGCTTAGAAGCAACCTACTCTGATTATTGCACTTTCATATACTTCACAGAGCTTTCCTAACTGCTATCAGTTCACTTTACCCTATCCTGTCACGAGAGAAATAGAAAGAAACATAAACCCTCATTAGAGCAATAAGATAAATCTGTGCCAATTATCCTATTGGTAGTCACACAAAATTTTTATGGAAGTGGAACTGGGACAGTCTGTTTGATAAAGGAAACCAGACAACACACTGTCATATACAGGTATGTAAAACAAAGCACTAAATGCATGTAAGGTCACTTTTCTGGATAAAAGCTTTTCAAGAGGTAACTCTGTTAGCAATAAATTCTGGTGGAACAGCCATTGTACCCCTGCATTTCACAACTGCACTGCCCCTAACTTGACCCAAAATCTTTCCATTTGTCCCTGCCTCTGCAAAGTCATATATTCAGCTGTTGCTGCCTCATCTACAATCAGAAATTGGTCCACGTACTCCCTCTTTCATGGTACTTTGCCACTAGTCATCAATTTTCTCATCAGTTCACACCTCTAAACAACATCAAAAGCATCTCATAATGCAGCTCATTACACACACTGAAATAGCAATTCTGCTTGTAGTTTAGGAGGGTAATCTGTTCTGAACAGGGAACAATATTTGTTTTTCAGTGACTTTGCATGCATCTGCATTACTGTTGGCAAGGCTAGTAGCACATTCTTACCTCTGATGCTAAGATTTACAGTAAAAAAGAGATGTGAAAATGATAAAGTGTTCTGTAGTGCTGGGAGGCAAGGAGCCTTTTCTGCAAGGGTGGCAGCTAAAATTGGAAACAAGCAGAAGGGTACCTACCTCCACAATTTAATAGACAGATGTATAAGGGGCACAGAGCACTGAAATATGAAACAGCAGGTTATATGCCTGTGGCGTATGTTGGCAAGAATACCATGCAGTTAAACCAATGGAAATTTGATCATGGAATACAGACGTATATTGGCAAGAGATGTAGCAATAAAATGACTTGGCTCTAACAGTCATATCCTAGCCTAAATTTTGGTTTACGTAAGCATTTATAATATACAACTGATATAGAAGAATGATTACATACTACTATTCTTCCAAAGTGCATATAAAGTCTGTAACTACAAAAAATAAAAAAAATAAAAATCCATAAACCAATACATTTTAAATAAAGCCACTTGAAGTCTCTATCCCCTAGATTAACCTTGAAACTCATGATTTGAATTTTGAACCCACTATTATGCAATGCTGAAACAGATGGAATTGTTCACCTCACAAAAAAGCACACTAAAAAAGAAATGCCAGAGTACCTGAAAGGCAATTCAGCTATGGTACGCATACACTCCAACAAGCCAACAAGTATTCACTATCTTGCCTCTTGTTATGACAGAACAATCTTCAGGTTATTTAACATTCACCAAAATAAAGGAAGGAAAATATTTTATTTTGGTCATAAATTATTTACTAAGTAGAATTGATAATCTTAAAACAAATGCATAAAGATACATGCATCACTTACCTGCACAAAATAATTCTAATTTTGCATGAAGGTTTTAACAAATTCATAGCTAGCAGTTATACATATGAAACTTAGCTCAAAGTTTTTTTTTTATCAAACTTGAAACATTTTGTTTCTCTGGTAACTAGCTAGCTACAGCTAAATTTTTAATTTTAATTTTAATTTTTAAAAAAACAACTCTGCCATTCCTTACTGCTTATTCTATTTTCTTGTCAATAATAATTGCAGTACTACTTGCAAACTCACTAAAACAAAGGGAAAACTTTCTATTTGCATTATTTGACAGCCTACAATTTCAGGCTGTATGATGTAAAAATCAGTAAAGTGTGTTTTGTCAGGCAATTTATTTCTTCTATGATTCTATAAAGACATCATGAAATCCCACAGCAAATCTCGTGAGACTGGGTTTAATGATGTTATGCCTTTGTACAATGCATGAAGGAAGGGCAAAAGGAGTTGGGACCCAGTTTTTTACAGCCAGATATAGTTCTCCTATGAAAAGAATTAAAAGAAGTATGTCTGACTATGTCTTACTAAAATTTTTCCCTCTTACTCTTTTTCAAGAACTGTTTTCCCTTCAATCTACCATAGCTGCATGCTTAAAATTTAAATTCATATTTAAAAAATAGCATGAACTCCAACAGATTTGCTGAAAATTCTCAATTTCTTCCCAGAACAAGCAACAGTCTGTGGTACTACATCATACACAACAGTAATAGGGGGTCTGAAAAATGCAAAGAAGGACTAACTCAGAAGGACTGGGTTAGAGCAAAACCACAAATTGGGGAAATCCCTCCTACAAGTACACAACAACTAAAAGGTGTATAAAACTCTTTTTCCAATGTATTTCAAGATCACACCCGTGAGCTTATATAGAAGAAAGTGCAGAGATCACCCTGTTTGAACTACTAAGAAATCTTACTTTGACACAGTTTATCATTTAGTATTGTTGATCTGTTTGGGATTTCTACCTTAAGTAACGCAATATTATGTAAATGTACTTGAATCAGCATAACACACACTGTCTAGAGCAGACAGCATCAGAAATAATGAACATCAACACAGCGTTCTGAGAATAAGGGTAGCCAATATGATGCTCTGTCATAGCTAGATGTGTCTCTAATTCTTCAGTGGAAAATTAACACTCTAGAGTTCACTTTCAGTAGTTGAAACTAGGCTGCATAAGAAGCCCTAAATGCCCAAACATGCCTTCAGTGCAACAAGGAGCTTTGGTTACTCCACCCCAGTTATAGAGTTCAGGCTAACCTAGCTAGAGGCAAAAGCAACCCTACTATGACATGGAAAGAAAAATCGGATTAGGAGCACAGAGTGACTCAATTACCTGTGGTTTTGTCAGCAGCAGTTAATTTAATTTGAACTTTAGCATTTCTGCAGCATCACTAATTGATCCACAGCACTGGAATTTCCAAGCAGCCACAAGGACTAGCCAACTAATTCTAAACTTACAGCATCATTTAACTCAAGTTAGAGATTTCTGTGTGGAAGGGGAAGTACAGCAGAAGAGCAGTGATGGCCAGTCTTAAAAGGCAAGTGTTCACAGAAGTTCATGTTAAAAGGAAAACAGTTGTATTTCTTACCTATCAGACCCTTCTCAAGCGTAAAGGATTTGTTGGTAAACATGCATTCAAATGCCACAATATGGAAAACCTTGTTCACTGTGTTGTGGGTCCCAACAATGCGAATATACCTATAGGGGAGAAAAAAGACAAGTTAGGCATGATGAAATTCTATGCACCAAAATATAAATGATTCATTGGGACTGTACTGGGAAAAAAAAAAAAAAAAAAAAAAAAAAAAAAAAAAAAAAAA
>CM021767.1:26426510-26671660 GCA_011076525.1 Nettapus auritus
TTCCAGAAAGGTTTGGCCTAGCTGCGTTAGTTCTGGACGAAAGCAGCTAGGCCAAACCTTTCTGGAAGTACCATCTGGTGCAGGCAAAGGTAGCTACCGAGCATGTACCAAGCTCTAAAAGTGGCCAAACTTCCTTGTTACCTAGCCTAGAGGTGTCCGAGTTCAGGATCCACAAAGAAAAAATCTCTTTTGGAGGAAGCCAAATCCTCTGGAGAAGCATGCCGAGGCGAGAAGGCAAGGGTAGCTACCAGGCATACACTTACCAGTAGACTTGGCAAACATGTGGTGCCCCTACCATGCATTGTTCTGCAGCTTCTATCCAGAGCAAAATCTCTTTTAGGTATAATTCCAAACATTTCCAGAAGGAGGCATTGCGTCCTGTAGGGTCAGTGGTAGTTAGTAGGCATGCATCTGTCTCCAAAGTAGGTCCAAGATGGGGAGAGACCTAACGCGGAGTGGTCTTCAGCTGGTATTGACAAGTACTTCCCCATTTGGAGCTAGCCCAATAGTTCTTGACCTAGCCTTAAGGGTGCTGCGGGTCGAATCCAGAATTCACTCTCTCTCTGGAAGTGGCCAGAAATGTTCACAAAGTACGCCTTGGAGTAGGAACGGGTAGCTACTGGGCATGCACATAATTGCCAATTTGGCCATAATTAGGGTCGCAAAAGGACAAGGGGCAATCGCCATAAAATGAGACAGAGGAAGTTCCTCGTCAGTATGAGAATGAACTTCCTAGTGAGGGTGATGGAGCAGTGGAACAGGCTGCTCTGGGAGTTTGTGGAGTCTCCTTCTCTGGAGATATTCAAGAGCCACCTAGACCCCTAGATGTGCAACCTGCTCCAAGGAACTTGCTTTGGCAGGGGGGTTGGACCCGAAGATCTTTTGAGGTCCCTTCTAACCCCTGGTTTCTGTGAAAATTTGGTAGTTAATACCCACCAAAACACGATATTGCTTTTGGGCTTTGAGTGGCAGTCCATTAACATGTAAAACCTTCTGCATCTCCGAAGAGGTCTAAGGTACAGACAACTGAAAATGAGGCAGCATAAGCTCTAAGAGCCTTCTGGTTGCCAGAAGCCCATCTACCAAGATAGCTGGAAGTAGCAAGAGTATAGCACCTGGAGATATTCAATGACATGGACAGACAGCAGTATACAACTATCTACAAACTAGGAAAAAAGTTCTTAGGCCATTTGCATGTCGCAAAAGCTGTCATTTCCTTCCGAAAGTGTAGGGAATCTTCCATGAATTTGGAGGCCAAAGGTGAGACCCCTTTCTGAGAAACTGCTGTGGGCACTGGTGCTGACAATCGTGCTTTGTACAGGAATCTTTCTAAGAGAACCACAAATCAAGACTCAGATGAGCCCCTCTACCAGTGGACTTTATACTCAACTGGTAGATTTGGCACAGGGAGAGAGATGGAAAGAACACTGTATTGTTCTTCCAAAAAGAAAACCTTGATGACTTTTTGGGGTTTAAAAATATTGTATTGGTAAGAAAACAGGACTGCAGCACGAGAGTTTTGCCCCTTTAGAAGACATTTTACTTTGATTTCTAGCCTTGTTCGAAGATAATGGATATTGATAGCATTGAAGTGCCTTAAGAATTAATTTCAGCCACTTCAGATCAGACTTCTCTAGACACAGTTCGTCATGCTGCCCTTGGCCTTGAGACTACTTTGGCAGGAATACCATAGAAGTCTGTACTCTCATTGTTATTATTATTTGCACTAACCAGAAAATTATTTTAACTAGAGGGGAACACTGTGTTCTGCTGCATCTTTGTAGAAGCTTAAGGTATTAAAATTTGAATGAACTACCTGGCTTGACTAATACAGCAGCCACACAGCAGTGGCCTCATCCATCCCCTCATGTTTTCCCAGAGCAATTCTTCACCTCTACGTGAAAATATGACTCGGGCACTTTGTTGCAACTACAAACACATGTATTTCTGAACAAATACATTATGTTTTACTTCTGCTCTTTTCATTTGTACAGCTGACATATTTAATTCAGGTAACAGCTGCTGCTGAGCATACCACTGATTCAGCTACCCTGGAGGGCTACTAAAAACAAAACCGAGCTGCCTGCATCCAAACAGTCCTTAGGACGTGTGTCAAAGCATATGTATACTCTAGGATCCTTTTTAATCCTTCATTATAATAGCACCAAGAAGATACAGACAAAGTCTGGAAGCTATTAAGCACAGAGTCTAATCCTGTAAGAATACTAAACAGAAGACTAAGTAAAGAGAGGTAAAGGAAATTAACAGATATTTTGCATTGATATCCCACTCTGAGTTACTATCATAGCAACACTGAACAGCATCAGGGAACTAAAATAAAGAACTAAATTCAATATGTACAAAATTAGATCTTAAGAACCTGGCCTTTTATTTACATTCGTGGAGCATTTTGTATGAGACACCAGTGCTAACAGTTCATATATCCTTTAACAGCTTAGAAACCATTAACATTTGCTTTCTGATCATTGCCACTGCAATGTACAACAAACAGCCCAGCACAGAAGGGCATGAGAAGACATTCTGTTCATCTTTTACTGGAAAAGGAAACAGTAATATTCACTGCCATCTCAACCTCATTTATTCACAGTTCTTTAAAACATACAGTCCTGCAGACACACACAGCTGTATCAAGAGGTGCATGGCAGAAGGATGAAAAAAAAGGGGGGGAGAAAAATATCTGTTGCCAGAATTAAATTACGTGGAAAAGCAATGGGCATAAAGAAAGAAAGAAAGAATTAAGCCAGAACAAATGTGGAAAGCATTCCTGTCTTCTACCAGGAAACAAGTTTTCTTGCATTTAGACAAGAAAGTCTAATAAAGTCTATTTTATACCAATGGAAATCCCCACCGCAAATATACTAAACTAGGGTGACAGATCAAATCAAACACCTACAAGATCATTGAACTCTAGTAGGTACCATGTACATAACATTTACAAAGCCTGTGCAGTAACAAACTTCCACCTGTATAACTTATGTAAAACAAACAATTACAAGGAGAAATGTGTTTTCAAAAACGTTTAGATGCTGCAACCTCCAAATGGCTAAAAATATTGATATATAACAATTATACAGGATACACAATTGTTTGTGTACTGTATATAAGCAACACGTGGACTAAGAACATCACCCAATGTTTCTGGGAATATTTAATCAAATTAAAGTTGGCATTAATGGGAACATAAGTAATATTTCCATGATGTGGAACACATTTTGTATTCCACATGTAAGAAAAGTGAGCTTGCAAAGCTATGTTTTTTCATTGCTAGTTTCCAATTTTACTTAGACAAACAAACAAAGCAAAAACTCGAAATCCCTGAATCTGAGATGACGACTGAATCTGAATCTTCACATTGCATGCATTTTTGGTTACGTTCAATTTCTGAACATGTCTCTGCAGGTTTTGTTTCAGGTCAGATCTCAACCCCAAATAGTTCTATTTCCCAGAACCTGTCTGGTTATGGACAGGAATCCATAATTTCACCTCATCTCTTAATGGACTTTCGTTCATCACAAATTCCACATCTGTTAGGAGAATACAGTGAGATTTTTATGTCATGAAATCTGTCTTTAAATCCTATCCCTGATTCAGCTTGGCAGCCAAACCTAACTTAAAACATGACCTTTGTTTGCCTTTGTGCTATCTCTGTTGAATACATAAAACAGGACTCAGAAATTAAATTTCAAGGAGAACATTAGTTCTTTTAAGTACAGAAGAAATCAGTGGACCTCAGGAAGCCTGATTTTAACACCATGCGCACACGGGATTTGGAGAAGAGATGTGCAAGCCTGCTCTGTATCTCCTTCAGGCTGGTCTGACAGGGAGCCAGATTCCTTCCAAAAGGCACAATCTTTAACAGGACTTTTATTGAAATCAGTTATACTAATATGGTTTCGGTACAATTTAGCTTAGACTACATTATACAGACCCATTGTAGACTCCACATTTTAAACTTATTGAATGTACCAAAAGAAAATGTGGGAAAGTTCAGGGTGTTGAAATCTGAGAATGTTTTCAATTTTCCCCAGTTTCTCATGTTCCGTCAGCCTATGAATTTAACATGCAATAATAATTTCCTGCTCCAAGAGCACCTCAGCAATAGTTGTCTAGATTTAGACTGGAATCAGCCTATATAAGATATGACAAAGAGAAATATTTGGAAAGTATTAGTGCAAAGCGATCTACACATAAGCGGATAAAAAAATTAGGTATCAACTTGCATTGTGGTAGCTCAAAAAAGAAGTAATTGTGTTTTTGACTTGTGTTTACAAAAGCAAGGAATTTGGAAATTCTTTGTGTAAATCTGTAGTGAAGGTACATAAAGAAAATTGTGTTTAGCTCTGGCATCTCAATATCAGAAAGATGGTGGTAAAGACGGGTGAATTTTCAAAAGAGGATGAAAAAAAAGAGGGTAAGATGGCAATTGCTGGAAATTCTTTTTATGTAAGGGTTGTTTGGATGAATCATTACTAGCCAGAAGTATGGCAACTCTATGTATTTGAGCACATAAGCAGAAGAGAATAAGAACCAGATGATCTTTAAGGTCCCTTCCAACCCGAGACATTCTATGATTCTATAAATAAGTGAAGACTTCCAAGACTCTTGAAGCAGGGAGGGTAGGGAGTCATAATTGTACACGAAGCTTGTAATATTAGAAAATAAAACAAACAAACAAAACAGTAAAACAATTTAGCTACTGATAAATAGGAGACCTGCCTATAACTGTATTAAAATTACAATGGAAATATGCTAAACAAAACAGCAAAGTGCTGGTAAAAATGACTGGATCTTTTTCGTCATTATTTCTATGATTTGAAAATTATACCTAAAGAGTCAACTGCTCGTACTTGGAGAAGATTAGAAAAATGCAAAGTATTACTGGCTCAGCTTGTAATTCGCTGTGCAAACAGTTCTGGAATGCTGAAATGTGGTGTAATTCATTATCTTATGCTGAATTTGCCTTATTTATTTTAAACACTTATCATAAAGCATTAATATTCAAATTGCTCAGATCTGAGGCACTGTTAATTGGTTCCTTGACTTAAGCTATTATCATACAGTTGTAAATGAAATTGTTGTATATGAAAACCATTGTACTACCCACTGATTGACAGATAGAAGTGTCAACAGCAACTATGTCACTTAAAAGATTAACATTAACATGAATTCTTCAACACTAGAGGTTTTATGTTTATAGCAGCAAAATCCCTAGAACAACACAGCTAATGCTCTATTTAAACAAGAGGAACATCAGACCAGGCCTTTGTCCATATCATGCTGCAAAGTCCTGCTTCCCAGGCCCTGCATGCACAGAACTGCCACAAACTTGAATCTTAGCACCCCCCCAAGCACCCCTCCGATAAATGGTTGTTCATTATTTATGTATTTAACAGAAGCATAATGACAGACTTCATTCTGGACTCTATTCTAAGCCAAAGTGCCCCTGTAACCATGAAGGTGCAAGAATTTTATTACTTGGCTTAATTTTTCATTTCCATTCTTCGTTAATGTGCTATAAATACTACAAATATATATATTCACTTCAGTGAGCACTTCCTAAAAAAATGTTTTATTAAATTCACAAAACTTAACTTTTCAGGTTTTAAGTCATGAATTGCAAACCTATGCACAATTTATATGCAGCTAAGAAGGAATTTTCTCTGTCAGATATCACACAGAAACCTTCTCTGTTATTAACAGTTGCACCTAAAAGGTGCAACATGAAATTGTTGTATATGAAAACCATTGTACTACGCACTGATTTACAGATAGAAGTTGCACCTAAGAGGTGCAACATGTATGCAGAGCTGAACATAAAACCACCACTATAAAATAAAGCCTGACACAAGAGCATAGCTTATATCAGGTTGATATAAGAGGATTCTGCAGAGGATTTTTCATGTGTATACCTGCACAAATTTCATGCGTGCAAGAGACATGCACAATACTTAGAATTTATAAGTAAAAATTTTATGTGCAAGGCATTCAGCACATCATTACCAACTCTTGCTATATACATTTTCACAACGTACATTTTCATAGCAATGGCACATAACCCAAAATTCAGACTCATAAACCTTTAATGCATTGCAACAATTAACAGGACACTGCTATAGTAAATTTTGTGCCTATATGAAGACAACTTTTTTTTTTATTATTAAGTAGTGTAGTCTGGTGCACAAATAAGATTTAAATTCAAATATAACATAGTACAATGCTTCATTTTAAGTGTCATACAAGTTCTGATCTTGTCCAAAGTTTGCTCAACAGGGAGAGGACTGCAGATAGTTCCTTGTAGGTGGCATTTATCCATTGTAATAAATAAGCACTTGAAAATTAGTCATGAATTTCTGTTTCATTCTGTTCAAACAGAATTTAAGCCTAAGAACTGAAATTGCTATGGTTTTAATAAAATTATAAACAAAACAACTTTACTGAGAGGCAGTTTGGTTTTGTCTTTGACTGGCATCTTATCTTTAAGGTCATCATACTCTGCATTGCAATACTAGCTAGCTGATGATTCCAGGTAAAACGAAAGAAGACAGAACATCTTTACTAATAAAGGCAGTAAAAAACAAGCTGCATTAAATCAAAATTTTGTATGTAATCCTATATTAAGGCAGTTCCTTCAAGCATTTACCAATACATGACAATATATGCAGCCCAAACTATACAAAATCAGCTAGTGCCAGAGGTAGCTAGAAAAAAGAGCTGAAGGAAATAACTTTTTTTTTTTTTTTTTTTACTTTTTTTTTTTTTTTGTCTCATGACATTAGACATGTTTGCACTGAAAAGCAAAGAAGTTAGGGAGTATTTGCATGCAAATAATGTTTCACAAAAGTTACTGGATCTTTCCAGGAAAGCTGAAGAGTTAGACGTTGTTACACATCTTCACTGGCTGAAGAAAGATCTGACTGGGGCAAATGCAGCTATTTGTCATTTATACAATGCCTTTAGGCCACCACAGCTTCTCATTAACAGGACACCAACAACACAATCACTCTGCATTGCAGTGAAGGGCATTACCATTGTGAACACTTCTAAGGAGAGAATTTTATGAAAGTAACTGAGCCCTAATAAAGAGAATCATATTGTATATTCTTATCAGTAACAACAACAAATCTACCCTGATCCTACTTAGTAATACATTCCAAATACTTAATAACAGATCCTACAGAACATTGAAAGGACATGAAAGAGTTGGTATCTCCTTGTGCACAAATATTTCTAGCAGTTGCAGGATGACTGCTTCTGCAGTGACATAAATTTTATGAACATGGAAAAAAACAAGTATAATAACTTCCTTCACTATAAACACAGAAATGCAAACAAAAAGAGTGCACCCCTAATAAATCTTACGTGGCTGAAGATAATCTGTCAGGAGTTAATTTTTTTAAAAATTTACATAACATTACATAATATCAAATTAAAAATATTGTGTACTATGAATTCTATTGATAGAAGTTACTAAAATTAATAATGTTTAATCACTGCTCAATACCAGAAACTGTTTTAAAATCCATTTTCAAAGTAAGATTACACCAATGTTTGGTTGAAAGAAGCTAAAACAAAAGCAGACTAGAAATACAGTGTTTTGCCTTGAGGTAGGAAAATATTTATTACTGAAATGATGCTGTTTCTAAATCCCTGAGCTAGATAACCTTAAACGAGAGGGGGAAGGTTGAAGGGCACTTTGAAGAAAAGTTAAGATTTACCTCACCTCTTTTATATGGGAATCTAACAGAGCTCTGTGTGGATACCTACTTCAAGACAGAATGCATTAAACCATTATCCTTTTAGCTGTCTATATAATAAGTGCAAGAGAGGTGTTTCATCAACTGTTTCAAAAAGAGCAACATAAACTCACTGTATATAAAAATTGCAATGAAAATGCTGAGAAGTTGCAAAGATAGGCTTGGAAACAAGTTATGACGAAATAAAGGCTCCTTAAGTGATTTTAATAATCTAACTAGGATACTATAATGTAACAAACTTACTTCTCCATATGCCTCTGCCTTCTTTAGCAGTACTCAGAAAATATAAGCCTTTTTCCCAGCTTAATGGCATCACTGAAACACATCCATAACTGATGAAGCCCCCAGTTCAGGTAAATCTTCTTGATATTTTTCTCTATCATTACACGTGGTACAATGCTCATGATGAAAACCACTAAAATGTAGCTCTAAATACCATTTTTTCCTCTCTCCAGAAAAAGAAAATGTGAAAGAGATCTTTAAGTGCTTTGATCAATCTAAACCTTTATCACAATTTCCCTGATATTGCCTTTTAAACTTGGGTGCCACATCTATGTTTTCACCTCGATAGCAGCTGGAAGAATCCTGCCCATCCTGCATATCTCTATCACTGACAAACCAGAGCTCCTAAAACAAAAGCATGAAGGTTGTTTTAAGAGGAAATTGTTTTCCTTCACTTCTGTCTGCTTTTGAGTGTAGCTGAATTTACTTAACTGAAAACACTCTAAAATGTGCCTACTCAATGAAGAAATAAGCCATTACATTTGAACCAAATTCAGAAATAAAATTTAAAAAGCAAATGAAAACCTTTTAGAATACAAACTGTTGTGCAATCTTACAATTGTAGCCTTTTCAATTATCCCTATCCTGCACATAGCAGATGAGATGGTAAAATGAAACTAGTGATTTAGGATATTAGCTCTAACCATTTTACAGTTGAGGCTATGCAAGCAAACAACAGACCAGCTTATGAGAAACCTGCAGTAATACATTTCTGTTGGAAGAAGTGCTGAGCTAGTGTATTCATATGCTTGTTCAACCATACCTGTTCTGATATCTGATAGCTCTGCATTGTTATTACCCTGTATTTGGTCTTCCCAAAGTGGCTATGTTCATAGAGAACTTTCTCATATTCAAAATACAATTAGACCATTACAACATCACCTTGGAACAACTGCCACTGAAGGGCATGAGCTTGTATCGTACCTTCTTCAAGAAGATTCTTTTCCTCTAAACAACACGACTTTTGCCTTAGCAGTGACAGCACTGGTCTGTGATAAAGAGCCTCTTTTAAAGGAATCTTACCGTACACTAAAGTGAAACTTGACTCTATAGACATAGCCTTTGTTAATATATTAATTCAATTTACCTGATGTGCTGTATTACCTGTTAAACCATCCACTTCACTTTATTAAGCTGATAACATGAACTCAGTACTGCATTATTTTGATATGCAGCTAGAAGACGAAGTTCATATATTGTATTCATATATATTTAAGTAGCAAAAATATGTTTCAGGAGGGAGCACTTCATCGTTGTTCGATGTTTTATTCCTAGCTGTAATTGATGTCAGTTGAGACTAGAAGACTATTATCAGCCTAACATTATCTCCAGACTACTACAGCTAACTCCATTGTATTATTATTCTAAGTATAATGAAATAAATCTGTGTTTGGAAATAGAAGCAGACAGTATTATTTATTGCTGTATTTTCAGTAACTAGAAATTTACAGGGAATACAGGACTGTGCCTTTTTGTCCTTCACAAAGTGAAACCTTTGAACTTCCAAACTAACTTTCCCTGTTACGCCTTTTGACCTCCATTACCTATGCTCCAAATCAAATTTTCGCACTTTTTTTCAGAACTCTTACTGTACCTGCTCATCTCAGCTCATGCCCACTTTCCTTGGCAGCTTACTGCAGAGTTAGTGTTTCTGATTTCCCTGCAAGGTCATATGTCTTGAAGCAGATGATGTATTCAGAATAAATCTTGATATACTTAGAATATAGCCTCCAAATTCAGGTTGAAATCAGTAACTGACCTGTTTACTTTTCAACATAAACTGTTTAAGAGCCTTACTGCATCCATGTGTAGCAGGCAATTGTGGTATCGATGTAATGTTTGGTTTTTTTCCTGTATATCTTATCCATCTACTTCAAATCCAGTCATAGAGCTTTTTTGACTCCAAACAAAACTCAACAGCTCAAATATGTCAAACACAAACCTCCTCCTCATCATCGTTATTATTTACATTATTTCACATTAGAGATCCCCACCTTTAACAGCACAAGTGTTGAGAAACACCACATACAACTTCCTGAGCATTCTCCCTCTTATTAATTTTTAAATAGTTAGCATTAATATATTCCTTTTTACTACTAAATCTCCCTGCAGTTGTCTTGAAGCTTGGCATATGGATGAACTGCAATCCAGTGCTTCACAAACTTTCTGCTGTATTTAACATCAGGAACGATGTGTACTGAGGTTCCAATTTTTCCATTTCTATTCTCAGCAGTGTCTTTTCATGAAGATTGGGAAAAGTTACATTTACAAAAAACTCCAACATAAGTTTATTTCAGGTTTCCAAGGAATCTATTCCATTTCATAAATTATTCTACCATGCCTTTACCAGAACTAGTGGAAAAGACAAAATCCAACCCCCTCCATGATCCCAAACCAACCATTGTCTTTTATTAAACCTTTTTCGTAGCAACATTTAGAGTTCTTCAGGAAAAAAATAAAATATTTCTTTTTCCCTGTAGTGCTAATCTAAAATATGGTTACAGAACTGTCAAATTATGAAATAGCTATGATACTGTCCAAATCAAAATGGTGCTTTCTCAATGTTGTTCTTCTTGTGGGAGAGGTCCCTGAACAAAACTCAATTACTTTTAGCATCCCGAGAGAAATTAAACTCTTCTATGCTCATTTTCTGTGGTAGTTTTTCCTTAAGCTGTAAATCATTGCTACTTTGGGGTAAAGAAAATTATCAAAAAAGATTGCAAAGTATTAAGAAAGCTTTTTTTCTTTCTTTTTTTTTCCCTCCAGCCATCAGCAGCTCAAGTTCTTCTGGATGGGGGCAATGAGAAGAAAGTGCTGGTCAAAGGTCTTTATATTAACCAGGAAATCACAATTATCAGTTTAGTTACTCTTGGGAAGACTGGTCAGTGAGTCTACCTAAAGACACAGCTAGCTCTCATTGTCTCACTTTCAGATTCTTACTGTCAGCACAGAAAAGGGACAGATAATCCAAAGAAGCCAACAGTCCTGAAATGTGAACATTGCTTTATAGAAAAATTTGAAACTGATTTCAGGAAACAAGAGTCCAGAAACACGCTTGCTTAGCAAAGGTGACTGAACCACAGGGAAATGAAGTCATGCTAATTTTATTGACACAACATCATTGGTTTTACACTCTCTGATTTGTATTAAAGTGTATATAAGTCTTAAAAGAAACCACAGTGTTTAAATGGATGGGGGGTGCAACTTACCCACCATTATTATCCACACTAGCCAGACTAAACTTAAAAAATGCATGCCTAGCTCACGTTAGGTTCACATTTTCATTTTGTTATATACACCTACCATAGAAATGAGATTTCTGAGGGATCAAACAGCATTTATAATGAATTCTTATACTTAGGAATTCTACTATATTTGCTGATTTTCCACAAATAAGTAAGTAAAACAAAAATATAGTGGTTAGACCTGAACAAATTTCAGATTCAGTAAGTTTACATAGCTGGAATACTAAAATTAATTTGTCCAATGCCTGAATCTATCTTCATATGTAATGATAAAGTCCACATATTAACCACTGTGTGAAAACTTTACAAATAGATACTACGTAAAGGTCCATGTCTGTGCATGACTAGGAATTTGGGAAACAGAAAGAGATAACAAAATGTATAATGCTCACAGATCAGCTAGCATAAGAGACTTGGCATCTACTTCTGTTTCAATAAAGGTATTTTTCAATACCTTAAATACACGCTTTAAATACAGGGTTTTAACCACTCCTGACAAAACAAACAAACAAACAAAAACACCCAGAAAACAAACAAACAAAAACCAGCCTCCAAACATGAATATAACTAGGGAAAGAGAAAGAAACAGTGAAAACTAATGAAGAGGCAGCCCCACATCATTCTACATCTATCTTATTCCAATGTATCCTTTCAAAGGAGATTGCTTTTAAAATAGTATTTTAACCTCATAGCAAAAAATAATATTGTTACCTCATACAAACCAGATTTGATTTTACTGTGACAATTATTAGCATATTCAGACTTTAAAACATCCACCATGTTTTCTGAAGAAAAGACAGAATTTATTCCCTCTAGCACAGCGACCTAATGCTTGAGTTTATCTGGTTAGAAACCTTCTGTTCCGCATCACGCTATTAAGTAAACCGTAAAGGAGCATTACCAAGCTTCTTTAGTTCCTCATGATATAAAACTTGGTTGTCCTGCACAAGTGCAACATAATTTTGAAATTCTCTTATCGGGCATGCATTGCCAATGTTAATTTGTAAGCATTTCAAAGATTACTTCTAGTGCAAATAATATATTACTGGTGTAGGGTGTCAGTACATGCATTTAGTTCCACACCTACAGCTTCATCTATTCAATCTAATTCAAACTAATAATAATGCTCCACACATATACAGAAAAGGACATTCACAATGAATAAATTAAATATGAAAGTATGTTTTATTACAGGGCAAATGGAGAGCACTGTTGCTACATCTGGACTATGATTCCAGCCGTTTTTACTTGCATCGTTGGTACAGTATGAACATGCCTATCCTACACCAAAAAATTTGACCTTGAAATGACTCTCATTCTCATAAATACTAATCCCAAAGGCCTGAGACACATTTAAATTAGAAATGAAAGTTAAACCTTCATGACTTTTGAAATATTAAACCATCATCATAAAAAATAAATTTTTTTTCAAGGCATTACCTAAATTTTATGCTGTGATGTCCTTTCTCTAAAGTGAAATTCCAGACCTGCATTTCAATAACAGGCTTGGACTACAGACAGAACTTTATTTGGAAAAAGACTGAGACTGACAACCTGGTGAACCCTTTGCCCTGGAAGTAACAGTCTTGCCGTTGAAGAAACATGTAGTTTACTTATTTTTGAAAGTGATTTCATACATGACTGAGTTAGTCCTTTCCTTTTAAAAGAGAAAGATTGCTGGAAATATTCTGTTACCGATTTTCTTCTCTATTTATACACACACTGTTAGTGCCATAGGATCATGATTAAAATCTGCTACAGCAGGGCTGATTCTTTTTGCTGTCAATGGATTAGTGCTCTTTGGCTTTCTTTTAACTTTACTCTTTTTTTTTTTAAAAAAAAAAAAAAAAAAAAAAAAAAACACTTAAAAACCTATATAACTTCAGCATTTTCCAGAGTATAGAGAATTTACTATATTATTTATAACCAACATAAGCTTAAATTCAGTGTAGTTTCCCTATAATAAATTCAGCCTGAAAATTAATATTAAACCTGTCTCCATGCTGTATGAGCATGCAGTGAGTCAAAAAATACTTGGTGTCAGTGCAGATTAGAATGATGATGCATGCTAAAACCGAATACATTCAGGACAGAAGTCGCTAGCACTATTCACCATCAGCATGCTTCCTACACATATTCCTGGGCAGAAACATGTCAATTCTAACAATGACCTTCGATGTCTCCACACTTTATATTTTCCATTAGAGCAGAACCTTTCCTTAACACATTCAAATGCACAGTTGTAGAAACTCTTTATCTGAAAAATAACCAGTGGTGACCCCTAAAAGTGCACAGTTACATCAAAAATTTAGCACACCAAGAAGAGTCATAACATTTCGCACTCCCCCCACCTTTTATATAATAGATGATTATTTTCTTTGGGGTTCCACAATGAAAATTAAATGGTATAAATATATAAATATGTATGTACACACATGCATATATATGCATACACCTAAAAATCAGAATAAAAGAAATCAGCATAGAGCCACGGTTAACAGCTAGAATGGTCATTACATACAAGGTTATGAGCACTGGATATCAAAATGAAGTGAATTTTGACAGTGCTTAGTTACAATGATCCAATCAAAAATGTTTTTAAAAGCTTTAAAGAATGGGATTATGCATCTCATCTGCTCAAGGGCAAACAAACTAAAGGACGTTCACGTGATGAAGTTTAAAATGGTAACATGCAACTGATGATGAAAGGAACTTCGCATACATTTTGAAAAGTGCTCTTATACAGCTCTCTAATGTATTTGAGGTGGAAAGAGGGCAAGGTTAGCTTCCACAGACATGAGGGTAAATAAGAAAGTAAAACTGAAAACATCAGATAAAGATAAATCTTACCTTATTGCAGCATAGACATCATACTTGGATATTACTATTTTGATGTTACACTTTACAAATATTTCTAGAGATTTTTGGCTTGCCTGCAGGGTTTTGGTGGTGGTGGTGTGTTTTTTTTATTTTAAATAGAAACATCTTGACTCAGACTTGAACGGATGAAACTTACACAGAACAATGCATTAGACTTTCTAAAGGAGGAAGGAGGCATAGAAGGGACCTTGAATTTAACATCAAAAATACTGCCAGTAAATGTCCACATTCAATTAATCTGCAAGTTAAAACATGAAGCAGGTAACCAGCTAAGATTTTGTTTTAGATGTAAGTTAATTCCAACCTGCCAAATATATTGGTTTTGACAAGGCCAAGACTCCTGTAGGAATCGAATTCATTTTCCTTTAAGGACATCCACAGCAGGTAACATTAGACTTGCCAGAATCATAAAAAACATTTTATTTGAATCTTAAAATATTTGACAAACTTTCCAAACCTGTCACTAGACAAGACTCTTGTACTACAATTAGTTACATAGGGGTTGGATTCCTTTATTCCCTTCCATTGGAATTAATCATTTTATGAAGGGACACAGCCTATGAGTTTAACGGAACAGAATATAAGAAACAACAAGGGGGAAAGTTTTCAAATACTGATATGAAATTTCAAAACCAACTGCTTCCTTCAAATACATATGTTACATTTTGCAAAATCTCCGGTATCTGAAGCAGGATTAGGGATTAAAAATTTAAAGGACAAACGACAATGATTTTGTCATTCCCAATCTCACAAAAAGAGAACATGATAATGATTTAATTCTTTTCAACTATATTGGTTATTTTTTTTGCAACCTTAAAACATCAGTGTAGCTCTTTTTCAATTCAAAGTCTCAGGCCTTTTTTTTCTCCTTTTTAATCCTTGCTCTGTTGAATTTAATTGCCTTGGCAATGCCAGAACAGTGTCTGATCCTAATAGGTCAGCATTGATCGCTCTAAACCAATCGGTTCCTTCATTACAGAGAAAATGAAGAGAAAAGGCAGGTGTGCTCTCACACAGTCAGCTGGACTTCAGCTTCTCTTGCCCTTCTTCTCCCTCATTAACTAGCAACCAATCGATCAGGAACCTGCTCAGAACCCACAAAAACTATTCATCAGTTCTGACATCGAATGGTTTTAACAAGTCACTAAAGTAAAGAATATTTGAGGTATCTATCTTTAGAGCCCATACAGTTTTTAAACCGATGTCCAAAAGAAAGGAAAAATTGAAACATTATTCTCCTTATAAAGTTCTAGTCTAAACCTTGAATCTAAAATAAAATTTCCATTAGTTATTTGCCCAAGCCAAGAATCCTTGCTGTAGGATAGCTAATTTTAAACATTCTTTATTGTGAAGATCTTTGATGATGGAGAGCGAGGGAGACAGTAACTGGGAGAATGAGCACAGAGCCCCAGTCCCGGCATAGTGCTCATTCTCTCCTCTACTTCTCTAGGCTTTAGTTGATTGAATTCAGAATTCCTGTGAAAGTTCAACCTTTACACAATATTTCTTCCTACAGCTCCACCTTTTTAAATATTTGAACAATGCTTGCATTTCCCATCGCTTTGTCCTAATAGCCCTTTTTCCTGTCAAGCTCCTCACTGTTCCTCATTTGACCATACAACTGCAACAGAAACCCTTTACCTCATTTGCCAAAAAATTAACGGTTCAAATCACTCTTAAATTATTTTTCTTAAGATGTTACCCATACTGACATTTTCACAAGTTCTCACTCTAGTCAGATATTCAAAGTTTTTTCTCCTCTTTCTTTGACTGTAAATTCTGTAGAGTATGTTTTGTCCTTATGCTTTGGTCACTAAAATTGATTTGTTATTTTACTTTGCTATCAGCTCAAAATATTGCCACCAAGGCATCTCACGAGGAGAAGAAACCAAAGAGATGAAGTAATAAATATAAATGTGAGGAACAAGATACTAGGAAGAAAAAAAAAAAAAAAAAAAAAAAGGCAAAAAAAAAAACTCAAGAAGAGAACTAAACATAGAATAGGGGAACAAGAAAAGAAAGGAAAGACAGCAGACAAACAGACTGATGAAACAAAAGAGAGAAGCATGGCTTTGAATAGGAAAAACAAAATTTCAATGAAAGAAAATGAAAGCCAGCAGTCTGCAAAATCCTGAGGTAAGGAGGAAGGAGGGTAAAGAGATGGAAACGGTAAGGTCAAAAAGAGAGAAATGGCTTAAAGAAGTAATAAATCTTTTCCATAATAAGGTTGTGTCCCTTTTCACATTATGTTCTGTCTAATCAAAATCAAAACATGACTGGGCCCTCTTAAGCAAAGCAGAAGAGTGAACTCTTAACTCCTCAAAACTACTTGCAAAACCCAAGCACAATGAGAATCTGTGGAACAAAGGAAAGAAAAAAAACCATGCATTAGCTTAAAAGTGAAATCTTGTGTGGGGGACAGCTGAGAAGCATCACACACAAAGCACCCCACTTAGCAGTATAATTATGTTGGTGATGGTATTCTTTGCAATTCTGGAAATCAGTCTATACCACCATATTTCAGCAGTCCTGGGGATACAAGTGTGTTGATAAATGTTGATACCCAACACTGGCCTAGAAGCAGCTTAACAGAATGAACCAGTCTGCTGCCAAATCCCAAACCCTGGCCAAAATATCCGTGGATTTAAACTGACTACTGAACTTGGAAACCTATTTTCTTCTGCAAAACAGCAAAGTAATAGAAAACAAACATTGGAGAGAGAAACAAACAAAACAAAATAAAACAAAACAAAACAAAACCCTGAAAACTGAACATGCAATTGACAGTTTCAAAGCTTCCTGTGCATTTTGAATCCCATACCCTGCCCCAGCGACCGTTCCAGAAGCACGCCACTGCAGCTGATGTGAGGAAACAAGCACAGAGGTAGTACTCAAACAGCAGTGTGTTTTTATTATTAGTTGGATCTACCTTAGTTTTTTCTTCCCCCCTTGTATATCTAATGATGTGCAAAACCATTATAAAATGCACTACAGAAAGTACTGCAAGATTATATCCACTTTAGCAAAACAGAGAGAGATAAAACAGCAAGGGCCACAATTACAAGACAGGAAAGGTGACCCTCAAAATACTAACCAAGCCAAAATGAAATAACCCCATTACTTTTTCAAAAATGTTTTTACAGAAATGTGATTTTAAAAACCAACAATGCAGTCTACTATGCCTAAAAAAATTCAAGTTTTTGACAGTTTGTGAAGAAGAATCATTTATTTATTTACATTTAAAAGATAGTGCACAAAAATGTAACTTCTAGTAGAGAGAATTGGAAAACAGAGACAGAGAACCATCACATCACCTTGTGGTACAATGAATTAAGAGCAAAAATTATAAGGGCAACAGCTCATAGCAGTTGTAGTGGGTTTACGTGGCAAGGTTTTGGTAGCAGGGGGGGCATGGGGCGGCTTCTGTGAGAAGGATCTAGAAGCTGACCCATGTTTGGTAAGGGCCCCACGGCTGACCAGAGCTGAGCCAATAAGCGATGTTGTTTTGCACCTCTGTGAGAGCATATTTAAGACAGGGAAAAAAAACGCTGCGCCACTCAGCAGCTGGGAGGGTGAGAGGAGTGAGAAACAGCTTTGCAGGCGCCAAGGTCAGTGAAGCAGGAGGGGGAGATGTGCTCCAGGCGCCAGAGCAGAAGTCCCCTGCGGCCTGTGGCGAGGACCATGGTGAAGCAGAATGTCCCCCTGCAGCCCATGGAGTACCACAGTGGAGCAGGGTTCCACGCTGCAGCCCGTGGAGGAGACCACAGTGGAGCCTGTGCCCCGAAGGAGACTGCGGCCTGTGGAAGACCCCTGCCGGAGCAGATTCCGGGACGGACCTGCAGCCTGTGGAGAGGAGACCATGCAGGAGCAGGTGACCCAGCAGGAGCTGCTGCCCGTGGGGGACCCAGGTTGGAGCACTTTGCTCCAAAGGGATGGACCCCGTGGTACGGACCCATATATGGAGCAGTTCTTGAAGAGCTGCTGCCTGTGGACAGCCCACGCCGGATCAGTTCACCAAGGACTGCATCCCGTGGGTGGGACCCCACAGCACAGGGGACGAGACTGACCGAGAAGGAGCGGCAGAGAAGAAGTGCTATAGACTGACCATAACCCCCCTTCCCCGTTCCCCTGTGCCACTCGGGGGGAGAAGGTGGATGGGGGGTGGTTGGGGGGGAAGGTGCTTTTGGTTTCTTTCCTTTGTTTCTCACTTCTCTAGCTTGTTAGTAATAAGCAATAAATCTTACTTTCTCTCTATGCTGAGTCTGTTTTGCCCGTCACGATAATTATTGTGCGATCTCCTAGTCCTTATCTCAACCCTTGAGCCCCTTTCATCGTATTTTCTCCTCGCTCCTCTTTGAGGAGGGGGAGTGAGAGAGCGGTTGTGGTGGAACTCGGCTGCCCACCCGAGTAAAACCATCACAGCAGTCTAATCCTTTTATGTGCAAATCACTGGCATAGCCATTTCTCTCCCAGTTCTGTCTGTTGTCTCACAAATTAGAAGAAAATGTTTAGATTATTCTTATTAATAAAGCCATGGAACTGAATTGACTGAATCTCATGCAAGCACATAAGGAAAATCAGGAGTTTCATCTGTGTTTTGTGTAATAGAAACATGATGTGAACAGAGAAACTAATTTCAGTTGGGAAAAATGTTATCAATCATATGCTATTTATCCCAGAGTGTTATTACAACTGTTAATTATGCAGTACAATGAAATTACCAAGGACAAAGAAATTAACTAATTCTCTTGCTAAATTTTCCCTCTCTTCTAATTACATATTTCAATTGTGGAAAAAAAAAAAAAAAAAAAAAAAAAAAATACCCCCTCTTCTTCACCCCAAGTAATGGTAATATAAAGAATCAGTTTGCTTTTTGTTGTAACCTTTATCCCTGTGTCATTCAAAAGTCTTGATTTCTGAAAAGAGGTATTGCTACTCAGGAACACAGTCTCCTGGGAATCAAATCAAATTACCAATACAGTATACTATGAAGGGCCGTATATATAGTACACGTGACCTAAATTAGCAATTTAGATTCTACCTAAGTAAGGGAGCTCCAGAGGGCAATTCAAGCTCCCCAAGCCTGGATTGTTTATCCTTTACCACTGAATCGATCCCTCTCTCTCTCACACACACACACACACACTCATGAGTAGGTATCTAACTCAGACAGAAATGGGATGATTACACCAGCTGTGGTTGCCAAGTAGTGCCTACTATTTGGAAACAGACAGTTATACAGAAATAAGGAAAAAGAAGAAATATGGACATGCTAAACAACTACTTTAAAATCTAAGTATGATGAGGGAACTTAATGATCTTTCCCATAACCTGTCAGAAATTATCTCCTAATGGTAAAAATATATTCCTGTGGATTTGTGACAAGCCTACAAAAGAAAAGAAACAAACAAAAAAACACATTTAAAATGAATTTGACATAGCACTGCAAAAAATTATGCAGAACTGCTTTTCCTTTGACACAGTTAATTAATATATATATGTATATATATATAAAAATTAAATCAAAGGTTCCCAGTCTCTTTGGGAAAGATGACAGTGGCAATCCTACAAGTTTCTCAGACCTCTATATATTCTATCAAACCTGCAAAAAATTCTCTTATGAGCACCAGAATACGAGGATTTTTTTTCTACTGATGTATATCACATCCATTCTTTCACAATTTGACATGCAAAACCTCTGAATTACCCCAGTTTTGGAGAAACTTATCTAAAAAGCCTTTTGCTGCCTCTGACTCTTTTCTCTAAAGAGATTTTTGGATATTTGATAATATTTAGGCCTTTTTTCTCAGCGAAAGCATTAATGGCATCTCTTTCATATTTGGGGTCTTTGTTGGAAAGAGAAGGGGGGACAAGGTATAAGGCAAGAGTGAATCATACAGCCATAGATTATCCCAAGTTGGAAGGGACCCACAAGGATCATTAAGTCCAACTCCTGGGTCTGCACAGGACCACCCAAAAATCAGACCATGTATCTGTGCGCATTGTCCAAATGCTCCTTCAACTCAGAAATTCTTTGGCTGCACCAGTGCAGAGTACAGCAGGACAAACAGGAATGGATGTAGGCCAAAAATGATTGTGCAGGCTTCATTTCCTCATGAAACCAGAGTACACACACATACCATAAAGGAAACATGCTTCACCATACTATCTACTATGTCTCCATGAACAGTAATCAGTAAATCAGAGATTAGATGCTGTAGGGGTAGATTATCTCATGTAGCACCTCCAAACTAATGAAACACATGCTGACATCCAGAAAGTAGAAGAAACACTAGGTTTTAAGAAATAATACCCTTGACCCTGCAGTCATTTTCATGCTGCTTTTAATTGAACTACCAATCTGAGTCATGTATAATCTAGAAATCAGAGACCACAAGTCACAGAAAAAAGGCTTAAAAGAGAATTTAAGAGGTCAATTAGTCCATTCCTCTTGTCACTGTCACAAAGAAAGTTTGAGCTACATTTATATTATTCTAGACAGATAAATGTCTAACCCATTGCTAAAATCCTCCAGTCATGAAGCTTTCACAATCTTCACAGACAACTTATATTTAGCTATTGTGAGTTTTCTGAGTGCTCAATCCAACTTTTTCTTGTTATAACTTGTCTAGTACCTCTCATCTTATTCCTTATGAAAATGAAGTATATGTTAATCTCTTGTTTTGTAAAAATTTATATTTTCTTTGTTTGCTATTCTAACCTCTTGAGATGTTTTCCATGTCTCCCCTAAGAACTCTCTTCTTTAAACCAGTAAGGTACAAGTTTTTCTATCTTTTCCTGTAGGTCAAACTGTGCTGGGTTCTTAGTGGTCGCCTCTAGACTCTTCCCACACTTACTGAACTATGAAATGGTAATTCCCTCAACAGCCATTTGTTCCTCATCCTGCTTTTTAAATCTTCCCCCCCCCACACACACCCACATGTATAGATTCTTGCATTTGTTCTTTGCAAACAGCATTCTATTTATTTCAGGTCATGAATCCAATTTGTCAAGATCCCTTTAAATTCTAATTTTGTCCTTTCACATAACCGCATATCCTCTCCATTTCATACTATCTTCAAATTTAAGAAAATATGTTTCTTTTTCACGATCCAAAGCATTAACTATATATTGAGTAGTATGGAAAACAGGAATGACTGCATAAAAAAGTCCCACTTCTACCTGTTTTCTATTTTGCCATAACTATGCTTAGAGGCAGCGCTCCAGTTTTGTATTCCCTTTATAATATTTTCATCTAGACTGTTTCTCTTGCTTGCATACAGAAGTATCATGCTAGTGTCAAAAGCCTCACTGAAGACAAAATATAACATGTACTGATTTCTTATCTGTGCCCTGTTTTTCTGCCTCAGAAGAAAACTAAATTGACTATTTGTTTTTGACAAATCCAGTTTAGCTGACAGTAATTTCCTTATCTTCTAGTGCTTACAATTTGGTTCAATTACTTGCTCCAATATTTTTCTGGGAACTGAAGTTGTGGTGCATGACATAATTCCTTGGCTCCTTTCTCTTGCCCCTTTTAAAAATGGGAAAAGAACAAACTTTATCTATTTTCTGTAAGTTCCAAAAAAAATCAGCAACTCTTTTAAGCTAGTAGATATAAATTGTAACTACTAGTTCCAAAGTTGTTTTAAGAGGGTTTAGAATGAAGGTTATATATTTATATAATGAATAAATTAGGAATTAGAATACAAATTACAAGTGCTAGCACAACAACTTTATTTCTGGTTTTACTAATTGTTTTTTGTTACTGTTACTGCCAGGAAATTGAGGGCTCACACACTGCAAATTTTCAAGGACATCTGATAGTTCAAGTTTAGATTATTAGTTTTATTTCCCAATTTACATAACATTTTATGAACAATAGAACAAATACTTCCACCTCCCTAACATGATTATTTCTCCCTGCAGCTCAGTAGGAAAATAAAAATGAAATTTTACAATTAATTTTTGCATGTCATTAAATTATGCTACTCTTTACACATACACAGTATGAAAGTAAACAAACTTCAAAAAGGAATTAGAAAAATATTCCTTTGATGCTGTTCTCTAAGGTATATAAATCAAGAACATATACCAAAAAAAGGTAAACAACATGACAATACATTTTTTGTATTTTTATTTTTAATAGCATCTGGAAAGGTAGTTTGAAAGAAAGCATTCTAGTGGGAATATACAGCTCTAGTCATAAAGTGTGAACATAAGCCATAGACGCCAATAGCTGTTCTGCTATGATGCAAGAGTGTTCTTTATGATACAAGACTGAGGACCTTTCAAGAGAGACCTCCAAGAGAAGGCAGAGGAGGGGAAAACTGAGATACTTATTGTCATATTGTAATCTAACCTTCCTACAGAAAGAACCTAGACACAAAAAGATATAGGTCTCCTTGCTATTTACAGTAAAAAGACAACAACAAAAAATCCCACAGTTTGGGGACTTCTTGAGAAGATTCCGTTTAGCAGGAAAAGCTCTGGACATAAGAGCTCATCTTACCTGAAAAGGACAGAAACTACAGCTCAATAACCACAATGACAGCAGCATCAGAGCTTTGAAAAAATAAGCTCACCTTGCTTTTGATTACAATGAATGAAAGCCCTGAAAACATGATAACATGGTATCTGATCTGCTAGTATCTGCTGGATCTGTAAAGTATCTATAATGATTATACATGTTCAAAAAAAAAAAAAAAAAAGAAGAAGAAAAGAATTTGGTAGAATTTGTTTTCTACAAAAAACTTTGTTATAGCGCTATAGAAAAACATCTTTTAACGTCCATCTCATGGTACCATATATAGAGGTTAAAATAAAATTAAGATAGGAACTACCTAATTTTTTTTTCCTAAATGTAAATTGGTATCGGAAGGCATAAAAATCAATTAGCTATGTCTTCTTCTTTCAGTGTAAGTAAGAAGTAACCATGTTGAAGTAAACAATGTGGAGATTGTTTTTCTTTATTTGAAATAGACATGTTATAAAACATGCCTAAATAGAAAGCAAAACAAAGTGGATAATATACTGTATCTGTTTCATGCAAACACCTGCCTATTATTTATACTGTTGGTTTAAAATTCAGGGGCTTAGGAAAAGTGAGTAAATAGAAATTCAGCTGTGTCAATAACAACTCTTCTTGTGCTTTGCAACAGAGAGCTGAGTACAGCCTTCCCACTTTAAGTAAGTGGGGAAGAAAATCTTACACTAGGCAACCACTTCAACAGCACCACCCTGTTATGTTGGTAACATGCAACAGCATACTTCGCGTTAGCATTCTTGGCTTATTTACATACAGCAATCTGGCTTAAAGAGCAAAACCACAAAACCTGTGAGACAAATTCTTATCCCAGTACTGCTGGAAATCCATGCTCCAACTAGACAGATATTTAAATTGTGCTGGAGCAGCCTAAGTTACTGCCCCACAACCAGAAGTCACATGCTGTTCATACGAAGACGCATCTCAGTAGAGACACCAACCCTCCACCAGAGAAGAAATAAATAAGAACAAGACGAGAGATTTACAGCAGGAGATCAAACGCTAGTTAGATAAGATTGAGATGATAATGTATGCACATACATTTGGCATATTACTAACAAAGCATACGTTTCAATGAAAAGCAGGAAAAGCTGTTTGCTCTTTTAGACATACAATACTGACGAGGTATTTACTGACAAGAATAGCCTCACAAATCTAGCAAGAAGCTAGATAAAATACACAGACCAAGATACCTCAGAAAAAAGCTGAGCACTTCAGTAATTTTCATTTTCAAAATCATTATATCCTCCTTTTGTGGCCATGGTCAGATAGCAGAAGAATAAGCAGTATTCCTCAAAACAGATTAACTATCAGCTTTTCGCTTAAGCTGTTATATTGCATCCCCCTTTTCCTCCATGTGATACATAAATCTTAAAAAAAATCAACACCACACACCATGATCTTAAAATACTATTTTAAAAATTAGCAGTCTAAAAAAAAGAATGTAAAAATAGATAAAATTTGAATTGTGGGCTAAAGACTTGTATCTTCCAATCTCATGACCTCAAAGATACCTACTGTTTTCCTCTTTGCATTGAGTGATGGGCCTACCACAAAGACATTGCTTGGATATTTTTCTTGAGATATTCCTGTCCTCCTAATTAAAAAAGTCATGAGGTGAGAGACAGCAACAGAACAATAGTCCAGGTTTTCAAAGATGACAAGAGGAATAGTTTCCTACTGCACTCAAATGAAGCACATAATCTCAAGTATCAATAAATATTCTGTATAAATGAAATTTGGTACTGTGCATCATACTGAACAAGTATTAAGCTAAGTCTTTTAGAAAATCTTCAAGCACTTCTAAATTCTTTTTGAATATCTGATCCTTCAAAAGCAGACATGTCTAGGAATTTCTATAAATATATAGAAAAATATTCAAATACTAAACACTTATTTCTATTACTAAATTTTGCAACAGCAAACCATGATTTAGATATCAGACTACAAATAGCAGTATCCCACTGAGGAATTTATGGAATCTATTTTTCATCTTATGAAGGATACTGAAAGGAAACTCCAGATATTGGCCTGTAGTTAATTTTCACCCTAGGATCATACGTCCTTTTGGTAGAAATTTCTTCACCGAATTCAACTAAAATAGTAACATGTACCTACTTACCTTACTGTTCTATTAATAGCTCATTCTTTACTGATACAATCAATACATGATTTTTATCCAGCACACCATTAAAAATAAATACCTCACAATGCCACCGTGCTAAAGAACAGTGTTAAACATAATAACCATCCAAAATGCTACATTGTTCCAGGAAACAGAAAAGATGCTCTGCTCATTAATAAGAACGAGGGACTTGTTTCCATCTAAGATCAAAAGGAGGTCACCAAGTCATACATGAAACAAAGACTTGGTTTTATACCAGATTTTTTTTTCAGAATATGAACATGAAAACATGAATGTGTTCTTAGCATTCAGTTATTGTCAACACATACGGTATGACACTGAAGTATGGAACACCCTTAAAATATCTTCATAAGTTAGATTGGATTAGTTCAGTTGGAAGCGTTGTACAAAGATCACCTAGAGCAACTGCCTGAGCATTTCAGGGCTAACCAAAAGTTAAAGCGTATGATTAAGGGCATTGTCCAAACGCCTCTTGAACACCAACAGGCCTGGGGCACCAACCACCTCACTAGGAAGCCTGTTCCAGTGTTTGACGACCCTCACCATAAAGAATTTTTTCCTCATGTCCACTCTGAAGCTCTCCTGGTGCACCTTTAAGCCATTCCTGCATGTCTCGCCATCGGTGAGCAGGGGGCAGAGCTCAGCACCTCCCTCTGTGCTTCCCCTCCTCAGGGAGCTGTAGGGAGCAGTGAGGCTGCCTCTCGGCCTCCTTTGCTCTGAAGTGGACAACCCAATGTCATCTCCAGCCACTCAGCTCCTAGTTCGTACCTGTGTCTGGCACTGCTCTGTCCCAGGTGCAGCACCTGGCGTTTTCCTTTGCTGATCTTCATGCCATCAATGACAGCCCAATTAGAAAATAAAATGCTCATGTTAAGACAGACCTGATATGTTGTCACCATTATGGTACGTGACCAGTTTTCCAGACACGCAAAACACTGGTAATATGGGAGAAATATGTAAACCATGGACTTTGAATCATGGTATGAATTAAGTGCATTATGATGTACCTACTGTTATCTTATTAAAGTACACATTTACAGGTTAGAAATGAATCCTAGCTTTTGGATAGCCTGGAGAAAGACTTCGTTCCTCCCAATTTTCTGCCAATAGATTGCTGTCCTCTCTGATAAGCTTTTTTCTTTGATCACAGATTACGAGTTGACAATCCAGCTGACAAGAATTAAAATGAGAGAGACTGTCTAAATTCATCAAACTTTGAACATCCAGTGCAGTCTGGCCATTACAAAAGGGTCCCAACCATCAAAACTTCACCCTAGCTTCTTTGCTGAAGTCATCTATGATTTCTTCTTCATTTGACTTACAGTTTTGTTTCATGAATGACCAAGAAATTGCAAACAAAAATAATCAAAACTTATGCACAGGCATATTGCTAAGTTCTCAAAAAATAACATTTCAAAGTCAGTTACATACTTTCACTTAAAATCTCAAATCAAAATGTGTAATGTGCCAAATAAAACATATTTAGAAATACAAACATTGAACAAACTAAAACCTTAGACATCTTCAAATAAACTGATTGACAAAAAGTTTTGAGAAGATCCAGTCTGTAGCTTTGACATATTGTAATTTCAATTAACATCAACAAATTCCACTTTTGAAAAAATAATTATAATAAGTCCACAAAATGAGTTTGAGAACTTTATTTTACCATACTGACACAGAGTAGAATAGACTTTTTCTATTGATCCTTCTGCTTGTCCCACCACCTCTAAAGAGTGGTCAATAAAAAACGTGAGCAGTAGATTCAGTATTGCTTTGCTAGTTATAATATTGTCCTTGTGTTTGAAACAGATGCTGGTTTTGATATGATAAGAGACCACACAATTGATCTGTCCAACATTTGCCTATCTCCAAGATTTGTGTATTCTACCCATTCGTTGTCTTACTGAAAATATGGATGCAAGAATAAAATCAGAACTAACAAAACTAATTCTGGAGCTTCCAATAACAGTACTTCATCTCCACAGTTGCTGTTTCCAATTAGAGTTGTTTTTTTTTTTTTTTTTTCTGAAACAGTAGGAAAGAAATAGCTGGGCAGGGAAATTTTTCCAATCAAATTTATCCTTCAGTACTAAGACATCTTGATACATTTAATGTACTTCCAGACCCCAAAAAAACATGGCTTCCACACTCATTAAATAGCACATTATCATTCCTTCTTTCAATATGTTCATTTTATCTCAAAGAGATAAGGGCCCAAAGCAATCACCTCAAATCCTTCACTTTCCTTTTTATACAGTCCTCCGTCAGGGGTCAATGTTGGCGATGATATTAAAAAAAAAAAAAAAAAAAAGATACTTTAACAGCTTCAAACACTATTGACTTTGCAGGAATAGCAATGACTCAAATACATTGGCCTCTCAGAGAAGGGTTTTTTTTTTTGTTTGTTTGTTTGTTTTTTTTAAAAAAAGGAATAGAAAAACCTCCCAAGATGCAAAGATGCAAAGCATTATTACTATCATACTCAGAAAAGCACAATAGCTACAAAAGTTGCAAACTAAGCATAAATGCCTAACTAATCAAATATGTTTAAATTAATTTTATTTTTTTTTAATTTTTAATCTAAAATGGTCTATTTTCAATGAAATTTTCTATTCACCACATTGCTTCAAAAACAGGAATGTCACACAGAAAGAATTTTTCATAGAACACATTTGGCTTTGAAAGTATCAATTACAATTGAAAACAATCAAACATTTTTAATTTTTAATCCCTTAAAAATGTTTCAGAAAAAAAGGCAGAACTTTGTTAAATAGATTTGCCTTTTTCCTAAGGGACTGGACACACCAGCAGGTATAGCAATGGCCTGCAATACACCAAAAAAACCCCTCCCAAATTCACTAAATCATATTATCTACGTATCTACATCATATCTACATTTCCATTTTCTTAAGATTAGTAATGATATAAGCCAAACTCTTGCTTTTCACCAAATTGTAAAGTTTAAAAATGTGTTTAAAATACTTTCCAATTAACAACACAGTTTCTATGAAACTGTACAGCAAAAGGTCTCCATTTACAAGGAATTCAAGAAAAATAAAATTAAACTTCCAAAAGCGAATAAAGGTACCCTTTGTTTGCTGTCATGCTAGCTTGACCAGCACTTTAATAATGAAAACCAATTCTTTTGTGTAATCACACCTGTATGCAGAAAAAAAAAAAAAAATCAGAATCAAGCTACACTTTTAAACAACATGTCTATATCAGGTAAGAATTGTAGAATGGGCCTAAGTACAGCAGTGAAACCTTTTGTTAGGAAATTAATATAAAGTATAGCAGAAAAATAATACTTCCTTTATTAAGGTTTGATGGGTGTTTTTCACCTGATATATTGCCAACTCTTTAAGACACAAACAAGCCGTTAATATTTACTTGAGGGATTAAACAAGAGCAATCTAAGGCTTCTTTATTTCAGCAAGACAGAATCATCAAGATGATTTAAGATCCTAACTAATATATACTACTCTCTCACATTTACATTGATTTCCATCACAGTTCTCCTGGGCTATTCCCATCTATGTGCAGCCTGAGCATGAACACTTTACACTGCTCATAAAGACTTTTTCATTATACCACGTCGCACAAAATATACTGTATAATAACACACTAAATCTGTGCCAGAAAGAGAAAATGCTGCTTACAAGCTACACACTACAGTAGATAAGTACTGATGAATTTCTAACAGGTAGAAAACAAACCACTCAACTAAGAAATTTAGCTTGATTCCTGGAAGAAATTTTTATTTCTCTGTTAAAAATAGCAACAGCTACCTGTCACTTAACTCAAATTCTGATAATTTTCCAGCGGACATACATGCTCTTTCATTCCTCTCTTGGATAGAAGAGTTGGTGACAGCTAAACCTTCTATTTCTAATATACTACTCATATTCTCCTGCCATTCACGTTACAATTAAAATTACGAATACTACAGCTATTGGCAACGTTGAGTCATTTTATTTGATGTTTCTTCTAGATCAACAGATGAACAGTGGGCTCTTCCAATATGCCATATTTTATGAAAGTTAAAGATGTGACAAATTAGCAGTTAATCATTTTGTTATGCAAAATGTGCATAGGCCTGCTCTAAAGCTGTGATAAAATAACTTCTGCTCTGCTTGGTACCACCTTGGTCTACAAATAATAGTGAGTAGAAGCGTTAAATCCCTGTATTCTGTACCCAAGTCCTAGAAGTGCTGCATTTTAACCTGAAAGATTGCTGTTCATCAGATCCCTACACACCTCTATGCTAAAACAGATAATGCAATACTCTAAAGGACAGAGCTGTGAGTTCACCCCCATCTTTCCTTCTATATTTATTGTCCTTATACCCTCCCACCAGAGACAGTAAAAATTAAAATAAGGGGGGTATTGGTACACTGCTGTGTGCTAGTAGTAGCCACCAATAATTTCTTTAATTCATAAACTATTTCTGAGATTGCTAAGTGTTTCAGATGTGCTAAGCAGACCTGTCACTTGCATAAAGTCTTCCATTTCTCTACAATGTATATAAAAAAAAAATCCAAGGTTTTGCCATCAACATTCTAAACAGGTGGTTGACATTCTGGAAGTGACTGGATGTATCATGAAAAAGTTACTGAATTACAACAGATCTCATTAGAGAAACGCCATAAAGTGAAGTGTAAGTGAATGCACATGCACAAGAAAATCTCCCAATCATGAGGCTTACTTTCTAAGTTTTAATTCTTTAATAATTCCATTATTTATCAAAGAATATAAAAATACAAATATGTATTTTCTAATACTCAAAACTATTTCAAAGCAATTTTCAATTACTCTAGCTATTCCTTCACGGTCAACACTTGAAAAATTCACAACTGATGTTTAAAGAATTATAGTTGTTACCCTAATGGGACTATTCATATTACCTGTCGTAGGTAGTGAATGTGTCTAAGCTAGGAAATATACATTTTATATAGACATATACATACACACATAAGGAGTGCCTTTACAGAGCATTTCAAAGCACTGACTGACAGTACACAGTCGTTAGGGTCTTAGTTAAGGTCTTCATTTTTGTCAACAGACTTCTCAATACAGTTTTCTATCCTTCTTCACTATGTGTGTGTGTTTGCATATATATTTATATATTTGAACTTGCTGAAGACAGGATACTCATTGGATCAATCACTAGAGGTAAGCTCTAAATTTATAGTTATTTTCTTTTCCTTACATTCGAATTCTTATATTCATGTAACCAAACTTTTTACTGGTGACATTCTGAATTAATTTGGAAATTCCCATCATCTCTGCTTATCTCTGCTAGCCTCAAATTAAACTGCTGGAGACAAATGAGCTAGTCTAACAACTTTTCTACAAGTTCCACCTCTTTCCTTACAACACCTCTGGTACCTATCAGATAATGCTTATTCACTTAATCAAGTCAATTCATTAGGAATTAGAAACTACCTTGTCACGTATCAGTGAGTTGAAGCTGTTCATGAAGAGGCCAGACACATGCCATAACCAGCGCAATGGACAGAAGTGACTATATTCTCTCAAGAACGGGGGAAAAGATGTTCCACTCTTTTCAACCTTCCCAATAGGTACCTAAGGATTTTACTTGCACTTACAGCTAAGCAAGCTTACAAACTGATTAGTTTCCTAAGTATCTTCAAATTAGCAGGAAACAAAGTGTTCCTTACAACTGAGAATTACTGTAACAAGGAAGATCTCAGGAGGTTGAAGGGGGAAATAATATTCATCCACCACCAACTTTGAGCACTTCTCATAGCATTGCTTTGAAGGAGGGAATGAGCAGAATTCATGTGGTAAAGCTGGTGTACTGAGGTACCTGAATGATAAATTACATACTTGAAATCACGTAAGAAATCTGAAGGAAAATAGAGAACTGTACTGAACAACTCCCATGTTAGCTCTTTAAGCAGAATACCGTGGCATCTTCCAAATGAATATGAACGCAAAGGATAATCAACAGGGATCCGACAGATGCAACAACATGACATGATATATGGTGTACGTATTACTACAGCTAGCTCAAAATGGGTTAGTTAGATTATCAGAACCAGACTGCTATACTTCCAAAAACATCTTACTCACTCAAGTCACCAGGTCATACTAAACTGCAGAGCAACTGACCTAACTGGGGCACCACACGTTACATGCTACTTTGTAAAAATGTGTAGAAATCACTGAAGCTGAGCCCATATATTCCTAACTACTGAGATATAATAAAATTATTTATGACTTTGTAAAATCCAACTAAGCTTCAGAATCTGAAAAATAATGCTTGTGGCTGGGATATGTTTTATGTGCACTTCTTTTCTTTAAAAAGAAAAAAAAGTAGGAATTTCCTTTCCAAATTATTAAAAAATGAGTGTAAGATAAATTGCAACATAAATATATCTGAAGCAATGAAACAAATGCATAATATTAAAATATATTACTAAAGAGATGCATAACTAAGAAAATTTAGTAGCAACATTCATTAGTTCTTTCCTCAAGACACAGCTGCTCTTACTCATTCTATGACACTTCAGTTCCGGTTAAAATAAAAAATCTCTTTAGGAAATGCTAAGACTACATTATACTGCAATTTACAGCTTATCTGTCAAACTGTGGTAACGCTGCATTTCTTATCAAACAACTTACATGTCATCTATTACTATGTATGAAAACTTGCCCTAAAATAACTTCACAGTTGTTTCAGATAATAGCAAAATTAAGAAAGCCCACAGTTAACTAAGACATGTACTCAGCTTTGTATCATGCACCTGTTTATGAAAAGACTTTTGCAACATTCACTCCTACTTTTATTGCTCATTCTGTCTCGACCTTTCTTAAATATTTTTTCTGCATGTGACAGAAAAAAACACAGAGATAAGCTGAAGTGCCCGGAGCACCTGGAAAATTGGATCTGGTGGCTGTACCATCACTGTTGTTCTTCATCTCTGATGAGAGCTTCGATAAAGGGAGATGTGAAAGAATTCTGGTTACCATAACTTTAAAGGTTATTAAAACTGAAATACTAGACCCCATGCAACGACTTATACCAATACTTAGAAAATGGCAAACAGAACAATTATGAAGACAGAAGTCAGTTTAATGATCTGGTTGGAGAGGCTAGGAAACAGAAAAGGATATAACATAACTAAGTATTTGATTTTTGATGTTTAAACTGGGGAGAATAGTGAGGGTTTTAGTATATATGAAACTTTCACTTCATTAAAACATGTAACTAATTTTCCCTCTTATTCAGAGGTATCCCCAGATGATGCACCTTAAAGCTAACTAAACTGTAGCAATTAAAAAGTTATTCAACATGCTATTTTTTTTTCCTATCTCAAAAGAAAATAAATGACTTTTTTTTTTTTCTGGCTGTACTTTCATTGTTGATAATGAGGTTGGCAACCAATTTTTCAACTGCTATAGCTATGGAATTCTGATAAAATACTGTACTAGTGAGTGCTGACATAATGTAAGTTACTGAATTTCAAATAAGAAAAGTAGCCATGACAGTTACAACATTCAAGCAGTTGTCTCATTTCGGAAAATTCAAACTTTTAAAAACTGCACAATAAAGTGCTTTTGCACATCTTTACTAGCTGCCTCTCTACCAAATAACAGAAACATTGCTGGTGAGATCTCTGGGCTTGAATGGTGAGGTTTTAACTTCAGCACTGGGAGACAGGAATCCAAGTACTACTGCTGTCAGCTAGGTCAACATTTTAGTCCCTTGTTTGACAATTACTCTAAATTTGTTATTTCACCAAACACATTTCTGCTCAACAGGTGAGTAACAGAGATTTTCAAAAGCCTATACAATCGGTCTGAAAAATTAAGATTTAGTGGAAATGGCATCTACATCTAATCAACATTTGGTTTGAATATTAGATGTATATCTACCTAAAACAAAAATATTGTAATGCATTATAAAACTGAAAAGACAACAGAAAATACTAGATTCAGTAAGAAAATACTGATTTTAAAAAAGAAAATCTTCAAAAATAAGTCAGAGTCAAACTCTGTTTCCAAGTAATTTCTCATGACTGCAGAATAAGAATTAGAAAGTCTTATTTTAGAGTTTTGGAGTGCTTTACTTTTTTTTTTTTAAAAAAAAAAAAAAAAAAAAAAAGATGTAATCAAAAAAATAATGCTAAAAACAATGTCAGAAGCATTTTGTTTTGATCTAGTCAAATAAGGAATTACATGCATTTGAGTAAATTATAACATTAAACATTTAAACAACTTGCAATAAAACTATTACTGTCATTCACCCAAGTTTGTACAGTTAAAGCCTGCATGTTAAGTGTAAACTAATCCGGCATTTGAAGAATATCAATCATTTATCTGCTTAACACAGAAAGATGCAATTGGAGATATTTTTTTTTGGAGAGAAGATTTTAGCGATTGCGTAGCACTCTCTAGTGGCAAAAGGTATTTCAGTCAACAAAGTCCTTGGAACAGAATTTATCATTTAAGTTATATAATTATTTTATATGACAAAATATGATAATTTTGGAAAAGGTACTGTGCATGTGTTTTTTATTTGTTTTTCTCACTACTTACAGTCTCTCACACACAGCTTTTCTCTCTACGCTGTTTCAAGTATCTTATTTGTCAATACTACTGAAGCTGAACCTAATAACGTTTTATAGTCTTTAAATAACGTCTTTTAATTCTTATCTTGGCAGGACATTACGTGAATAAAAAGAACGGAGAGCCTTTGCTTACCTCTTCATTTACATTTCCTGTCTTCGAGTACAGTCCATAAGAAGAAAACACTGAACTCTGTGGAAACACTTTCTACAGTATGCATGTATATTTCTTTCTGACACATATTTCCATAAATTAATCTGAAACTCAACCATATTTGAAAGGGAACAAACGAGCTTTTATTATTTAATGGGTCAGGACATGCTAGTTCCTGAGCTGTCATTTTATGCTGTAACTTCAGCTCAAACCCCTACTTTCTGAAAATAAGCATCTTTTCTGGCAGATTTGTAAAATACTAGCTTTAGTCTAGTGATAGAACAAGCATAGGTGAGAAGATGAGCTAATCCATTTTCATAATAAAATGGTAAATCTTCTGGTAATAACAGTCTATACCAATTCTGAGCCACTGAAACTGAAGTTAAATCATATTAAAAAATCATTAAAAATAAATGTTATAAGCCTCTGACTTCCAACAGTTTGTTATAAAAGAAACTGCAAAGCAAGATTAAAAACCTGAGCACAGATAAGCATTCACTTTGTTTTAAAGACATAGGAAAGGATTAAAACTGGGGTCAGATTGTAGGAGCCATAGAAACTTGCCATATTTTTTAGTTAAGAGTTTTTTGAAGGACTCACTCATAACCATTATAACATGCAAACTTTTTGTTTCTAAACAGATTCTTTACACAATAAACCTTGAATGAAGAAAGCAATCCAAAAGGTTTATTAGTCCATCTAGTGCTGGACAAATTTAAAACTCATTGGAAACACCTCAGTGGGATTAATTTCTCTGCATGCATAAAATTTATGTGTACAAACTCTGAAGCATTACTGATTTCCAATACCTCTCTCCAGTCAATGTTACGACCTAGTGACTAACTAGAATAGTCCTCATACACCAGAAACAAAGCAGACCCTGGAGCTTCTAGCACATTTCTGATAAACACCTAGAATGCCAGAGAATTATCTTGAGCACAGCATGAGGACTGCTTTATGAACTCACAGCTCATGACAGCTTTGGATGTACAGTTTATTCCTTTAACAGAAGCTGTATTATAAACATACTAATAGCTTGAAAACAGTGGAATTTTTTGGAAATTTTAATGCCACGACAAGAAAAAACACACATTATTGTGAAACTGCAACTTTGAAGCAAGAACTGCTTCCCCTCATATAACCTTTCCTCCTACATAGAAATTCTTCACTAGAACAGTTTATACCATTTAGTTTTCATTTTTTAACAAATGAACTATACACTGGAGGTTCCTAGCTAAAAAAGTGTTGCTTTTAATGCCATACAAATCCATATTAATCCTTTTTGAAATTTCACTTAAAAGATTTTTATAATCAGCCTGTAGTACATTTACTCTAAATCAAAAGAGTTTCTGAAATATTTTTAAATTGAATTCATCTCATGGAGGAGAAAGCAAAGGAAGTTAATCACCAGTTTATTCTGAATTTCTTGTGAAGTTTTTCATTAACAAACAAATTATAGTTCTCAAATACAGAGCTCTCTAGATAGGAAGAACAATTTTAGTAAGTTATATTATAAAAGCAGATCTTTTCAAACTATCAATACATGTGTTACCTAGCAAGCTATATATTCAATATTCTCAGTTTGATCTCCATTGTGACTTAAGTTATATATTAGAATTAAGAATAAGCTAAGTATAACCTTAGCATACAGTTATTAAAACAATCGATCACATTTGTAAAGGACCTTTGCTTAATTTTCCTGACAGAAGTCTTAAAATCCTTTAAGTAGGGCTGTGTGTATGTTCATATAGATATATACACCCATTTATGTATGTGTACGTGCTTTTAATGCCCTGAAAATACTGTTAAAAGAAACATTCATTTCTACATTTGTTACACATTGTTTACTTACAAGACAATGCCAGAGTATAGCAAGGAAATCAACTGCTTATGTCATAAGAAAATCAGTTTTATTGAACTCCTACTTTGTTTCAGTAAAAAGACTTTAAATTATAATTTAGTACCTAGATGGGGTTAAATACATGAGATATGCAGTTCTGCTTTCTAATCAAAAGATTTTACTGTGTACATTTCATGTTAAACCTTATCTTACAGTAATTTTATTAATAGAATAAGTGGTTTTTCTCAAGCATATTGGCTTTTGCTGTGAAAATACATTGTATATACAAGATAGTTCTAACACACTTACTGCTCCAACATAATGTCTTGAACTACTGTGCAGAATAAAAAGTCCAGTCCCTTGCTTCTAAGAGGTTCTCTAACAATATTTTGATTGAAATAGGAATCTGAAATGGTAGCATCATTTCTCAAACTGTGATTCAAAGTAATACTTCGCTGGCACCCTTCCTTGCTGTCAAACAAATGGACATTCTACATATAAACTGTGAGCACAAAAATTATGAGATTTCCTTCTTACATTCCCATCTCAAAGCTATTTTGCCTCTGCACTGCAAATTTTACCATAACACTACAGCCTAAAGAGCAGCAGTTTTTGTTTTGTTTCTGTTTTTAATTTGGTATAATCTTTTTTATTTTTTTTTCTTTTAAATCAACAGGAATGCAATATAAACTTAACAGTTTTCATCCTCGAGACCCTGTACTCCTTTCCATCTAAGAATGCAAATGGCTCCAGTTCAACAGAAAGGCGTCCAACAGCAGAAACAGAAAACCCTTTTTGGGACCTTAATGAGGTCTCCAGAGCCCAAGGCAAACCGATAACAAATTGTACTTTCCACATATTGGGAAGTGGGGGCTGTGCGGGGGGAGAGCAAGAAAACCCTAGAGCCTGTCGACTGAAATTAATTGAACTTAGCCATGCCAAGAAAACATTGGTAATAAACCCTCCCCATCTAAATTAAGGTTTTACACCATAACAAAAAAAAAATAGTAAAAATTTATGGCAGTAATTTCATCTTGGGTTTTTCAAGAAGAGCTTGCTGATTTTCTTGCACTCAATAGAAAAATCCCAGAGGAGCAATGCATGCAGCAATAAGGCAGACTTCTAAAAAGATACCACTTAATTTCTCACTCCTTCCCTTGCACTACTGCTACTCTTCCACTTTTATTTAACTGAATATTAACTCTATCACTGCAATATCCTACCAATCCTACCACACGGTTTCTTACTGTACAAAGGTAGTAACTCTCTTGCTTCACTAGTCCCCTAAGAGGGCATTAGATCTCTCTGCAGGTTCATCAGCCATTCTATCATCCTAAAAGCAGTCGAGACTCTAAACAAATTAGGATTAACAAAACAGAATCAAAGATCAAAACATAAAAGATTTTAAAACATTAAATCTCAGTTTGGGCCAGATGATAAAGTTTCCACGCTGAAGTAACTGGCACTTACTGATTATCACCTACATGCTGCAGAAATAAACTGATCCTGGATTTGACAACTGCTGAATACGTTTTGCTTCACCCACTTATACACCACATCCTATTAAAAATCCAGCACTAATACTCACTGTATCTATTTAATATAGAGCATCTGAACCCTTAATTCTGACTTTCTGTTTTTAGTTTGTTCTGCTAACAAAGGCAAATTAACATGTGTATTTTAGTTATACCGTTCTCAACTTCAAAAGGACGATAACTTCAAGTTAAAGGAATTAAAAAAAAAACTTATTAAAAACTATAATCCATGCACTCTATGAGACCCACAGAAATTATCAGTAACATCGTTTATTGCATCACTCTATCATCCAAACAGAAAGTGAAAATAACTATACAGCTCACATTTTTCTGCTGTGTCATCGAACAGCTTATACTGAGATGCTTTTGGCAGGTCAGAAAAATGATTACCAAAGCTCCCCAAATCAATCATTTAACAAATTAAGCCTCACACAGAGAATTTTCACACTCTTTAAAATGCTTTGTTCAAGCCAACTGTAACCGTACATTTCAAGGACTTCACTGCCCTGATCTTAGGTCTACTACCTCAAAGCTGTTCCCCTATCTGCACAGAAGTACAGCAAAACCATTCACCTGAAAATGGAAGCTAACATACTGTCTAGGCTGTTGAAGGGTTCAAACTATCCCTAGCATGATTTCAGCCCACCCCAACTGGTCTTCCATTCTCAAGCACCACTTGACAGTCCACACAGCCCAGAAGCTATTCCCTGACACAGGCAACGTGGACAGCTGATCAATTGTGGAAGCTGAAAGAGTTCAATAGGATGGAAGTGGCCAAATTAGGACACTTGTGACAGTTCATTTCAGGACTGAAGACTGGTCCTTGAGACTATTTAGTTAATCAACTTAGATACAGTTGTAGGCTACTTGAAAAGGTTTCAAAAAGTCTATTATGCCAGTTTCTAGAAGCAAACATTTTCTAGGCAGAACAATAAATTCTTTAGGATATTTAAGTTTCTTTTTTTTTTTTTTTTCCCCTAAGAATTCTCTATCCTTGTCTTGCACTGTCCTTGCACTTACCCACAAGCATTTCTACATTTAACACAACTCTCGTTCCAAATCAGCCTATCTTCCATATACAGCTTACTGCACCGTTCAGCTAATGTGCTCAGTTTAAAAGGCTTTCTTTACTTTAAGAGCTTATCCTTCCATTTCCTTTTTCTGTCCAGGCTTTCTAAACCTCTGCAATCTCTTCTGAGACACACATTTTACACAATTCTTAAGATTTTATTTAATCCCCCTGATCAGGCTAATACCGTATTTTTGAAGAAAGTCTGGAGAAAGCTGGCGGCCTCTATCTAGGTTGAAATAACTGCTTTGTTATTTCAAGTAAGAACTGTAAAATTAGGATCATGAAAGAAAACCATGTAACATTTGTTTGCCTTTAAATACAATAATTATCGGGCTGATTTTCTGATAGGAGCTTTGAGAATAAATCAGAGTGACATTGAAATGACCTCTATACTGTCCTGCATTTGTGTGTTAATACAATCGTATTATCCAAAGATGCACAAAAATGCACTACAAATAATCTTGACTACCTGACATATATATTTGCCGTTTCATTTGCTGAGATAGTTCCAAATCCTACCTAGCAAAACCATCAGAGTTTTCCTGTCAGCTGAAATTTCTGCCCAATACTGCTGATACCATTTGAACGATTTTACCTCAAATTTACACAGTATCTACAAGCTGTTTTATGGAGGTTGACCGTGCAATTCACCTAGCTGTCCAGATTTTTACAAGCATCTCCTGACATGGGATAGCAATATGCTGCCACAATAACAGTCATTTCCAGAGAGGGATTAAGGCCTGTCCTGGGCCAAGTATGAAACTTTTCCACTTAATTCTCCCTCCTGCTTTCCCTGCAGCACAATCCAGCTCTCAGTTCTGCTGAGAGAAATGAATGATGAGCTCTGGTTAACTTTACCACCTTTGTCTACATGTGGGAAGATGTTTAAGTTACTAAGCCCTATAGGGTAAACTAAAAACAAAGGAAAAGCAATCATGAGATTGCTTTTAACTGTTACTACCTAGTGTTAGCTCAGCAGAGAATTAAGATCATGAGCAACAGAACAAAAAAGATTGATGTGACAATATATAGAAGCCCTACAAGAAGCAGCAGAGAAGACAGCAGCTCAGCACAGTGAACTCTCCATCCAAGCATAAGAGGTTAAGAGAAGAGGGGGAGAGTCACCAGCCCAGCCTCAAAAACACCCACCTCAGCACTAACTTTGAGCACAGACCAGCAGGAACCACCCATCAAGTCCAGTAAGGCCTTCAGAAGGAACAGGACAAAGTGTTTTAGTAACTATTCCAAGAAATTTGTTCTATTTTAACATTTGGTTTTCTGATAAAGAGCAAATCACCTCCAGTTCAACCCTGGCCTGGAAAGGGGATGCAAATATTAAATAAGGAATTAGGAATTAATAGCTTTTCTAAATATAAAGGTCTCCAGAAAGACAGAAGAGGATTGTAAGCATCAAGACATTTCTAATGAATAAGTGAACTGCTACATTTAACTTACTCAACAGAAAAGAAAGAGGCAAGCAGAGTCAAAAAAAAAAAAAAAAAAAAAAAAGATAAAAAAACACTTTTTTTTTTTGCTGATGCAGCATGCCAGAAAGTAGGCATTTGTTTCATTTTCTATTTTTGAAAGTTGTCAGAAATAGTATTCTAGAAAACAGGTCATAAAAATGACACTAGTGACCCTGAAGCAAATTATTATTCATTAAAGCTTTAACATTGCAATAACTATAAATGTCTGGAAAATTATTCTAACACTAAAGTGTGATCGTAATTCTGGAGACAGTAAAACTTTTGACTTTATTTTTAAGGCCACCCTTTCCTAAAACTCCAATTGTGGCACAGCATATTCTAACTAGATTACAGCAATTAAGGTCACAGAATTTCTTCCATATTCCCATCCTAGATCTTAAAATAAAAATAAATAAATAAATAAACAAACAAAAAGCTATTCAAAGTAAAAAGCACAAATATATTTCAGGATATCGGGACAGGAATTCCCTGTTTTGTTTCTTGATATTGGTGGTTATTGCTTTATTTTTAGCTATCTACTGTACCTCTCGCATCACACTTACATGGAACTATGAAAATATTTTTCTGTAGTTCTTATGGAAGAAGTCCACTCCAAAGCACCATGCATGAACACTTGAAACATGATGCACAAGAAAATATAAATGATTTAAAAATAAATAATAATAAAAACTTTCTTACCCAATTGCAATACTAATTTGTTCACACTTCTCTTTTATGACAAGTCTTGTCTTTGTGTTGTTAAGATGAGACAGCTTAATCTATGCCATCTGCGTGGAACTTTTGCTTGCACAGTCTAAGAGTATTTTACACAACTTCCATGAAGCCACTGTATGAATTGGACTAGAGCTTACTAATAACTCTAAAGCTGATACGTTTGTACGTAGCCTGCTTGACCCATAAATCAAGATAACTATAATGCCTACATTCAAGTTCTTCATAAAAGACTAGGTGGATAAGAAAGCTCCATATTACCGTTAAGTCATTTCTGCTAGCTAGTATAGCTGGACTGACTCTGAAAACCGGGAGCTACAAGGAGAAGGAGTAAAGTGTGGGAAGAAGAAAACCTAAAGACATTCAGAGAATCCCAGGGAGGAAAAAAAAAAAAAAAAAAAAAAAAAAAGCACTGTTCTCTCCTTTAAAAAAATGTCAGTAGGAATAGGAAAGAGACTGCAGAGATAACCAAAGAGCTCAATCCTGTCCTATCAGCCTGGTATGACGTGCACTGTATAAAAGCACTCTCCATTGTTTGTGACTCCTGCAGTGACCTCTGTTTTATCTTAACTACTGCAACTACTTCAAGTAATTTCCATGGAAACTGCATATATGGTTCCTAATTTTAATACTCAGAAGAAAAAATTTTGCCTGAATGATTGAAATAAAATACATAATTTAGTTCCTTATTCAGATACAATTCGCTAAAAGCTAAAATGAACAAAGATGTTCTGAAAATACATTCAAGGCCAGTTATGCCTGAAAAAGAAAAGAATGCAGTTTTCTGGTTTTGTAGCTGCTTTCAGAACTCTGTCTGGAGGATTACACTCTGCAGTTACTCATCTGCAAAATGTTACTTCTATTTCATAGATTTTCAATATGAACTATTAAACCTATTAGATCAACAGCGATTCCTCCCACCTGCACTTAAGACGTTGATATAATGCCCATATCATTTCTGTATTGAAATATTTCCTTTTTAGGTAACACAGGAGAAAACAAATATATTTAACTTTTTCAATTACATCATGACAGTTGCATACAATGTAAGCTATGAAGCCACATAAAGATTAGATTATAAATTTCAAAATGACAATTTTAAACAATATACCGCTGGGCTTACTTTAAAATAAAACAGGATAACAGATGGTTTTCAGTGCCTAGGTGCCTCCTTTCCCCCTGCTTTTTTTTTTTTTAAATGTAACCAGTAAATAAATTTGGTGGTTTGTTTCCGAGCAGCTCAAACACCGATCATCCACAGTAGAAATGTGAAAGAAAATGAGAAAAAGTGTCATGTAAGTTCAAATGAAGTAAATATTTAGAGATCACCTCTGAATAAATACAAATATAAAATACATATTATACACAATATATATAAAAATACATATATGTCATAAATATATATTGTGTATGTTAGAAGCAGACAGCTCATTTTTAAATATTTATAAATGATATACCTGTGAAATCCTCCAAATGCTCAAGGGACTGGTCAAATCAGCACTCTCTTTCATTCTCCCTACCTCCCATAAAAAACATTTAAAAACCATCATCCCAAAACACACACAACAATGCATCACTAAGTGACATTTTTAACTAAGTTGCCACAGAGTTGAACCAACAGTTCCAAAGCTAATAGAGGAAACTGGCAAACGTGGGCTGACACTCTGTCTGCATTTCATGAATCACTTTAAGCAATTTTCCTTGTCAGATGATTTGGAAAATTCTTTAACATTTTTTTTTATGAAATACACACTAAGCAAGCTTCTAACACAGAACAAAATGTTCAGACAACTTCCAATGTGCTAAATGCCTTTTTACATTATTTTAGATGCAAATTAATATTTTTAACCCAGATTTAAAAAAATCAGATTCTTTCCAAAATTCAAATAACTCATTTCACTGGGTATCCCTATTTGAGATAATGACAAATACAAACAACAACAGAAACAAACACAGACATCCATTGCACTTTGAATAAACCTAGGCTCATCAACATTTGAAATACAAACTCCAGAGTCCTGCTTCATCCAGTTTGTCCAAAAACAAGCCCAAGCACTCTTCAGTCAAGGAACTCTTTTTCACGCTATTTTTCTTTCACGTTTGCTGTTTTCTAGTATTTGACATACAGAAATCCCAGGAGATTACATAAACTGATTACATAAGCAGACAAGCCATCCCACCACCCTCTCTACCAACATCCTTTCTACATCATTGGTACCATTTTTCCCCCTTTCAAAAGCTTTATCTCATTAAATTAGGTTTGAATTAGATTAGAGCGTTGTTCTCAACTTGTGTTTAGCCGTAAAGTTCCCTACTTCTATTTTAGCCCACAAAACAGCTTGTTCTGAAAATATCTTCCAATACTTATTTTTCTACCGTATCAATCAATATCAGTATAAATAATCATTTCCTAAGCTTAGGCCTTACCTGCACCCTGTCCTTGCACTATCATTCCTCCAAAGAAGCCGTATTACTGTCTTCCATCATGCACATGACTTCAAATCACTTGTGGAAATTAAGTATTACAGATAGGGTGACCCCAAACCTTATTCAGTTCCAGTCTACAATGGTGAAGACCAGTTAGGAGCTGGACGTGTTGGTGCCAGCACAGGCACATTGGCACTATAGTGGAAGACTGTACCGGGCCTTCAGTATTTTCCCACATATCAGATGATGCATAGCAACTCAGAGATAACTACAAACCTTCCATAGTGCAAAGGATAAAAATGGTTTAAGAAGTCTGAAAAAAATAACTTTCCTACCAATGAACAGCAGCTTCTGTTAAAATGACAAATTACATGCTCTTCTGTGTAAATTTCACAGGCAAGTATGTTTAACCCCTCTTTCTTGACCATAATTCATTACACACGAATGTGTCTGACTACTCTTGATGACATTAGGAACACTGTCTTATTACTAATCTGCAGTATGTCAATCCACAACAAGAGGATAAAATACATTTCTAGTTTCTAGTTTCACCCCAGAGTGAATTATTTCAACTTCATTCATTTTCACTCAAAAGAAGTAAAACAGATTTGCCATACTGAAACAAATTGTTTCCCTTTCATTTACACATTTATCCATGAAGACAAGATAAAATATGGCATAGGAAGGCATCTCTCCTTACATCTGCTATGTATGCTTTATAATTTAGTACAAACTGGGATTATCAGTGATAATGTCTTCTAGCCCTTCATTTTGTTTTGATCAACTGGAATTTTAAAATCAGTTTTCCCCTAATTATACATTCCATCCTTAAAAAAAAAATAAGGCAGAGGGTGGGAATACAACCTGAATGGGAAAGATATCTATGCATATACATATAGAGTATTCCCCCTGTCTTTTGTTTACCTATATATTAAATCAGAATTAATAATACTGTTACATTTCTTACAGCGAAAAAACAAACCAGACACTCCAAGCAAAACGTTAACATCATTACTTAAACTGAAAAAACAGTTTTCAATTGTCTTATTTCAATTCAAGTGCTCATAAATACTCATTTAACACAGTAAATTGTCCTTCTACTGATACTTGAATAGAAATAATAATAATAACCTCAGCAGTTCTTAAAAGTGACTTCTATACATAATAAGATTATTAATTCACACTGAAGAATATAACTGTAGCATGGAAATACCATAAGGCACAATTAACATTGCATGTATGCCTTAATAGTAGGTGCTTGTAATTTACTCCTATTTTTTCAAATGTCCAAAGATGTGACATTTAAACTCTTAATTTCTAGACTCTAAAAAGCTTATTACAGAAACAGTAATATTACTACCTTTTGAAAAGTAAATTTTATTTACAAGAAAACTTATTTCAAATCTTCCCATTACCCAAATTTTGATGGCATAAGAATAGAGAGGGTGTCTGATAAGTTAATGGGAAAACAAACTTGTAATGTCAAGTCACACAAAGTTATATAACTCCCTCCCACAAATCCTGCATGTTTGAAGAATCAACTTTCTCAAAGTTGAAGAAACCTCAAGTTCTTTAAATTCATAAGTGCTTTTCAAGATTTTTCCAATTCTTAGCAACTTAAAAATACATCAGCAAATCAATCAAATTTTCCTGCTCAACTGTTTCACTTTTAAAAGTCTATAACCATAGAGCCACAGAAATAGAAGAGTTTGGGTTGAAAGGGACCTTAAAGATCATCCGGTTTCTTCCATTCATCAGGTTGCTCAAAACTCCATCTAACCTGAGATCAATGTGGATAAATCCAAGGAAAAAGATAATAATCTGAACAATACTAAACTCAGACACTGAAAATTGCAAATTCAGGCAAGAGACTTTGAAGTAATCATTTTAAGTCTTGTAAATTAACAGTCCTTTGTGTACTGACAGCCCAAGGGCCTGGGGTGGGGTGGAGATCACTGCAATATTGCACACTATTTGGAAGGGTGCTCAGAACAAATAAGAGTGGTTTTCTGTCACTAATAGCTTGGTGTACCCAAATCTCAAATGCTTTTATGGAGTTCTGGTCTGTATACCTCAAGGCGTGACAATGTGAGCCACAGTAGTCACAGAAGGCACAGAGTAGTCTCACAATACTGGAACACCAAAAGAACACAGAAGACACCAAAACTAACAAAAAGAAAACCTAAATAGGTAACACTTTCTTCACAAAGTAGCTAATGAGCTTTTGGAACATGCTACCACGGGCAATTGTGAATGCAGTTGCTAAAAGCCAAATCAAATAAGGTTGCTAGATAAATGACTGGACAACAAATCTATAAACATATACTAGCACGATCATGAAGAGTACAAGGAGAATGGAACACAGAAAACAGACAGGCCCATATGTTCTCCCTAAGCAGCACCTCCTGGTCTCAGGGTCAAAAATTGGATGCTGAGCTTGGTGTCCATTGGTCTGATTCAACAGGGCACTTACACTGTTAATGAGAATGCAGCTTGATTAGCAAACTTTACAATTTTCAATTAAAAGAGACAGAGTAATTGAACTGAACAGAATACACATTTAGCAATCAATATTTAATACACCCTCCATCTACTGTTATTCCTCAATACAAAAAGAAAATTGTAGGAAGAAAAGTAACATAGTCACTACTGATCCTTAACGATGTTACTTATAGTATCTAAGAATTCCAAGATGTTTGTTACACCTCAAGTGAAATATAGAAATATTTGTCCTAATCTTACAAGTTAACAACATGCACAGAAGTATAAACCTGTAAAAATTGCTTTATGGTGAAATTAAAATCCAAATGCAAGAACTGGTGGTTTACAAAGAACATCTTCTCTCTTTTAGAGGACATAAGAAATAACAACCAACTGCTTCCATTAGCAGCCTAAAAATGATAAATTGCATATAACTCTGCCTATTACTATTATCCCTACTGTAAAAACCAATATCATTAAAAAATATTTTTCATTTTGCTTTGAGATTTACTTTTAACCTACACTGTATTTTCTGTGGTGTCTCTCTGTTCCATTGCTTTCTTCCCTTTAATCATTCCTATCGTTGCAAATGCTTATGCAACCTTTCATAAATTGTCATGTTCCCTAATAACAATCTCTATTGCACCTGACTTGCTCAGTTTTATTTATCGGTCTTTTCAGCTTGATTTAAAAAAAAAAAAAAATGGTTTCAACTGTTTGTGTCCTATCTTCTTGGCTTATGCTTCCCAACTGAAACTGAGATGAGAAACAACAAGTACAGTCCAAGCTCAACAAGCTCAAGTTTGACACAGGTTCTACCAGCTTTTTGAAAAGAGCAAAATGACACTGAATGAAGCATTTTATTTTATAGTTTTCTTATTTACACTGATTTATACCTTAAAAATGTGCTACACAGAAGATAACTTGAGGTTTGTGAATACAGAAGCAAGTTTAACTACAGACATATTTGCTGTACTATAACATTCTTAATGTCATCCAAATTATTCCACAGCAGAGCTTGGCCTAGTGTTGTTTGACAGATGGCTTTGTAAACACAGAAAGTGAAAAGAGAATAAATCCTTGTAAGCAAATTATTTGGGTTCATGTATATAATTTGAATATTAATAAAGTGTGATTCTAAGTGTGGTACAGTGTTTCAGACACATCAACAAACCATGCCCATTATCTGCTTAGAAATAGTGAAGAAGAGAAATGCTTTATAGAGTGACATCAAACAAATTCGACAGATGGCCGTCACTGATAAACTAAAACAAACCAGAATGCTTACAAATTTGGCAAAACAAGATTTCTTCCTGTAAAAGTCTGTCTTTGTAAATATATATAGCAGGGTTTCACAGTTAATTCTTTCTCTTGGAATGCAACAGAAACCACAAAAGAGGATTTAAAGAGAGATTGAAGATACTTTAACCTGTGAAAGAGAGGTTGAAGATACCTTTTAAATAAAGGTTTGTCTTATGCAACAAAAACTTTAAAACACAACTTGCTGCAGAATTATTATGAACAATTTTATAATTTAGTGTTTAGGAGTATCTGCATATCACTGTGAAGCTGAATGACTACTAATAATTTTCACCTATGCTGGATTTCTTATGAGGTGAAACAGCTTGAAAATGGACTAAAAAACAATTTACAGTTTATAAACTCATAATGAATACATATAAATTCTAACCATATTACAAGAAAGCCTATTTAGGTCACACATGAAGAATATGTACTCAAGACCACTTAAAATTAACTTTCTTTTAAACTATAAACCAAAAAATAAGTATATACACTTTTCTTTCCTTTTTTTTTTTTTTTTTTTTTTTTTTGAATTATGTCCAACAAACTGAGCTGGCAGGCTCTTTCTCACATTTCTCAGAAATTTCTATACAAACCATATTGACCCCTTTACACATACTTTCACAGAAACATTAGTTTTCAGAAAATGAGCTGTCTGGCAGATTGTCATCAACAGCTTAAATGCACACTAGATTTTTTGCTTTTTCCTCAAAGCTGAGTTGGGCTCTTTAGGCTAGGATAACTGAAATTGTGATGACAGACAGAGAAAGAATTAAGAAAAGAGCTGTCTTGATAAAGTTCTTGAAAAATGTTATTGATGATGCCTCTAGAGAAGTGAGCTTCTATATCACTACGAATAAAAAGAACACATTTGGAGCCAAAATTAGAAGTGCAAGCTTAGGATCAAAAGAATACATGAACGAAGATGAGTAAAAGAATCTTTTAAATCAATAAGCATTCTGTCACAGCCAGGCAATAGCTTATTTGATCTCGTGTAGAAGATCTATGCCATTTGAAAAATCTGAGACTATCTCATTATCTTCGGAAAAGAAAAAAATGCCAGATTGAACACGTACTGGAAAAAAATACTGTGGAAAAAACATGAAAAAACATAGAAAGATAAAAAGATAAGCAAGAGGCACCTAGCCACTAAAATGGAGATGTTAGGAAATAATTTCCTTGCACTTCACAGGTTTAAAAAGCAAGCTATTGGAAACATGCCAAGAATGATTCCTCAGTGTGATCACCTTTTACTAGAAAGAGTGCTTAGCTCTCCTCCCCACTCTCAGAAAAACAAGCAAAAGAAACAAACAATAATTAAAAAAAAAAAAAAAAAAAAAAATTGACAAAAACCTGCATGCTTGCAGCAAAAGCTGATTTGTCAAATCATAGCAGTGTAAACCCTCAAAGGTCTGGAGTGACATTTCAAAAGTATTTCCTTTTAATACTATTTTTTTGTAAAACAAACCAAGATAATTTTTAAATTATCTCTGGACATTATATTATCACTGTACTGCATAGAGTATTAGAATTTGGAAAAGATTTTAAGAATTCAGTTATCCAGAGATGAAGAAAACCTTGTTTGTCTTGCCAAGCAAGATTTTTTTCTAAACCCTGAAATGTCAGCATATCTGCACAGTTAGAAATAAAATATTTTCACAGCAGTAAATGCTTCTCAAAGTGCAGTACAAATAAAATAACTAATCAAATTAACTCGTTGCCTATGTAACCATTTGTATTTCTCAACTGCGGTAACTAAGGCAAAGATATTTCAGTTGCCCAAGGTTAATCATTGCATTCAGAAGAAGACATTTTATAAGGATATTAATGGCAGTCTTTTTTTTTTTTTTTTTTTTTTCTATTTTTTTTTCGGACATTCTGAAGGCCTTGCTAGAGCTCCTGCCAACAACTCTTGCTCTGTGTTTTTCAGTTAGGTCAGTGATGTAGCAGAGCTGGATTTTAAGTTAAAGCAATGTTCAACAGTCCCTTTTGGATGTCTGCATGCTTTTTGTAAACACCAGCCTTCTCTACTGGGGGTTATATGGGGAGGAGGACAAATTACTTGCATAAAAAAGCTAGTGCTGAATTTGAGTTGCAGACGCTGTTTTCTTCTCTGTTTATTTTATGTACCCAGGGAAGTGTTTCAACTGCTTTTTCCTCAAGAGTTAACTCCTCTCTTTTTTCAGCATGCTCTTAAACTGAACCATATTCAGAACGCCACTTGGCAAGCTATTATCATTGCATTTCCATCAAGCAAAGGAACACACAAAATAGGTACGTACTACACACAGGGAATTCAGAAATCTACCAGTAAGGCTGGAAGTGAACCATTGCTGCTTAAGCAGCAGCTAACTTCAGCAAGTGGCTCACAAAGCAGAAGAAAAAATGAAGCAACTGCACCATCACTATTATTAAGGACACGTACCTGAAGCTGTCTGGCCAAGAAGAGAATTAAGGAAAAAAAAAAAAAAAAAAAAAAAAAAACTGTCTAACCTACACAAAGAGATGTTGTTTTCAAGAATGTCTCTACCTGCAGAACAACTGGTCATGATTACCAATATTCCTTAGTTTAGAACTGTGTTCCTACTGAAACATTCACTCTTTATATATATTTAGGCTCCCTCCCTACCAAAAGCTCAGGAGAGACAGTGTTTATTATTTTATATGCCTGCACTCAGTCAGAGGATTACAAACGGTGTAATCACCAGTATCAAAACCTCTTGAGGCACTGAACAAAAAACACCCAATATCATTATTGCTTAATAAAAGGAAAGGCAAGATATACCCTCTGCACTGATAAATACATTTAATACACAGCTTACCTTCTAAGGTAAAAATATTTCTACACTGTAGTTTCTATAGCAGCCAAGTACTTCAAGGGAAACACAAAGCACTTAGATATATTCTTATACTAGCTGGTTGAATTAGTACTTGTATAATAACTCAATATTTTTCATTTTAAAACAAATTTTAAAAGGCCAAAAAAGTGCGAAACATTTTCCACGTGTACAGTGTTTTTCTACGGTCATCTACCTTTTTTTTTTTGTTGGTTTTTTTAAACATGCTTTAGGATCAAGAATTTATGTAGTAATAATATTTCCTTTTCATTAGTCACATTATAATATCTCAAGAAGAATAAGAAAAAAAGAATGAACTTTCTACAGTTAGTATTTCTCTAAGACAATAAAGAAATAGCAAATGCAGATAAAATTTGACCTTTTCCCCCTCTCACAATCTTTTTCACATTCTGGCATTACTGGCCGAATTACTTTTTAAATTATAAATTGGTCTGGTTGGACCATTACTCCCACAATTAAAACTCAGCATCTTCCAGTGGCAGATTAAACATGGGAAAGCAAATGGAGAACTTCCTTCTGACTTGATGTACAATCTCTGTACTGGTTCTCTCTACAGCTAAGAACAACAAACCATAATGGTTCCAAAAACCTGGGAAGTTTAGGATACAAGCACAGCATACTCTAGCGATAACAGTTTCACTAAAGAGAGTTTAAACACAGAAAAAACCTGTCTTAGACTTTTATTATAGTGACACCTCGTGGCTACATTTTATTTGGAATCTCTCAAAGGTTTCATTTTCTTGTAATCCCTTTAAAGAGGTTTTCAAAACTTGTGATCTAGGACAAAGAACAAGGACGAAACTGCAAAACAAAAATGAAAGGATGCAAAACTGAAAAGGCTAAAATACAAAACAGTATTGCCTGTTCAAAGATCATTGGAGGTGTTAACATTCACTTGATGTACCAATGCCCCACAAATTATTTTTCATGGGAAGCACAATAATGCCCCTAACTCTAGAAGTATTGTGGATGTGTGTTCACAATGCTTCATATATCAAAAATCAGTCATGGTAAAGGCTGCAATACACATAATGCAATGAGTAACTTAACAAGAACACTACATTGGTCTTAATTCATTGTGATGTAAATGGTATGTATTTTATTCATCAACTAACCACCAGAAAGTTGCATCTTTTTCATTCAGCTAGCGTGAAAGAGACATTGACTATAGATTTGAAAATGGATAATGACTCACCTAAGAGAAAAATGAAAGGTTTTCAAAAAACAAACAAACAAAAAATCCAACCCTGCATACATGCAAACAGAAAATATATTCACATTTTCTGCTTAATGAAATGCTTGAAGAGCTCCTTAAGACTCAGGTGAACACATCAATTCAGCTCTTGACAGCTCTCACCTTGCATAACTAATACTTATATGAAAGATGACTCAAAAAGGAAACTAACGTTGCCTAGCATTTCAGGGCTAATATTCTCTTTAAAAATCTATGTTTGAACAATTGCTCTAGTGTAGTAGAGACAAACACACTGTCCTTCAACAACACCTGCAGAACCTGACACATTCCACTCACTTGTTTTGAAAAACAGTGTGTATATTAAAACCACAGCCAATAAACTTAGTTCTCCAGCTCTCCCTTACTCCTCAAAAAGTCATCCTATACAGTGATGCCATAAAGAACTCTGCTTTATGACAAGCAGACAAACTAATGTTGAAATGGAAAAACAATTTTGGACAAGTCTTTGGATGAAGCCATAGAATGGCTGTCCTTTTGAAAGAAGATTAAGAAAAGTCCTGCCACAACACCTTAGATCTCTTCAAATTTTGTTAACATGATGGAATCAAAAACCACCGTCCTTAGTAACAAGCTGTCCACTTTGTACTACTTTAAGGTCACAAGAAAAACAAAACCAGACAAAACAAAACACACCTATAAACTCCATGAGGCATTTCATCATTGATGGATGATTTAACAGAGACACCGTTAAGCCAAGATTTATCAGACAGAGGGACAAACTAGAGGACAGCTGCAATCTCAAAGTGAGAAAACAGTAAAATAAGACTCACAGAGCGTACAGGGAAGAAGTGAAAATGCATTTGTCCACATCAGGAAAAATAAATTTGAAGCCAGTTACTTTTAGTATGAGATTATTAAAGCAACAAGGAGGCTGAGAAAAAGTTACCTGAGAAGGGGCATACAAACAACCCACTAGATTTTTTCCACATACCCTACAACAGTTTGTCTGCAGTTCCATGTTGCAGAGCAGTGAGGATCAGAGCAAGAGGCCACTCTTTGAGGAAAAAAAAATGCTCCCTTCCTTGGTGATTCCATTAATTGCTAAATAATTAAGAAGTCTGTGTCTAAAGAATAATTACTACAACACTGGGTCTATGATACAAAGCATAGTGATCATAACACCTCTGGAATCTACAGATTACGGTTTCTCTGTTAGTAAATTCAATACAGTTTTTGGATAAGACAGCTTCAGTGTGATCACAAGCTTTTTCCAGAATTCCCAGCACCTTCAACAAAAAGACACCATCACCTCAATAATGATTAAGCCCACATAGGTGCTTTGTTTTACACATATCATTGCTCAAACGTCCTTAATCTTACCTCTCCTTTTCCTCTTTTTTGTAACTGTGAAAAATACTCTTTCAGTGCAACAGAAAACATGTAAAATACAGTAAATACATTACCAAGTTGTATAGCAAGTATTTAAAACCATTAAAAAAATTTGGCAGTCAAGGAATGATGCTTACTACCAAGTGAAAAAAAACATCATTGTTGTCAGAATGCAGATGCAAGAGGAAAAGTGAGTATGACTCAAAATAATAATTAAAAAGAGAGTAAGAAGAAAAAAGAGATACAAGGCTAGAGGCAGAAGAATCAGAGTTTTCAAAACAGGATGCCCGTAATTTATCAACTATTTATATTAAAAAGCAAGATAGACAAGTGTTGGGATATTTTTTTTTTTTTGACAGCTTATGAAAGTTGTGTACACCATACACCATCAGAAATACATAATACAGCAGCAAAACCCAGCAACTTATTCTGGTGTCTACATTATCTAATGACAGCCATGCAATGTTACATTGATGAACTAACCTGCAGACACGGGCTGGAAAATACAGGCTCTGCCAGGACCGACAAAGGTATTTAGAGTGATCAATAACTCGAATCCAGTCTAACTCATCCATGGACACTTCAATGTAGTAGGAATAAGACCTTTGGATTGTCAGCAGGAAAAAAAAAAAAAAAGAGTAGTTAGAACATAAGCAGTCACGTATTGGGTATTAACTTCTACAATTTCTTCTCGATTATTTAGTTGTGCTGAAAGGGAGGCTAGCCACAGTCCCATATCTAAAATCTCTAAGAAAGATCCCTATTCCAAACTAGCTTTGAAAATAAATTCACATGCAGTTATATTTAGAGATGTTTTCAGAATGACTTAAAACATCCCAACACTCACAATCTGCTGTAATCACGTAAGACCTTCACCTCTCAAAAAATGCAATCAAAACTTTCAAATTCAGTCATATTTAGCCATAAAATACAAATTTGTATTCTTTCTGCATAGAATAAATCTAAAACACTAGCAATGAAGGTATTTCTATTGCCGTATGAACTAATAAAATAAAAAACATTTAGCAAATTGAAACCTTTTTTCTTGAAGAGGACTTTTACTTTGTGGCATAATCTTTTTCTCAGTCAAGTTCTTCTCGACCACTTTTGACCATCTCAGCTGTTTATGATACATTGTGAAGCCAGTGATGCATCACTTATACACCCCAAAATTACCTCATGAAAAATAAAAACAAAAAATATCTACAACATAGTGTGTGTTCCTCTTGTTTATGTTTACTTTCAATTACTAATCTTGTATTTTTTCCCTTTGGGGACTCAAACGGGAGGATGCCTAAAGTGTTATGTTTTAAACTCTCCTGTCCTCTAGATAACATTCAGTATCAATTTATGCACTTAGAAAGGTCTTTAAGATGTCAATTCATAATCAGCTTTCACATTCACAGTAATCAGATGCGTAATATTCACAACCCATATAAACACAGTGTGTTTCAGCAACATGATTATTACCAGCCTATGCATATTTGACCAAACCAGATTCCAGCATTTCAGAGTTTGAGCAGTGAAATCCAAAAGTCTATCTACTATGCAGTGAGAATTTAGAGTTCTCACACCACTATCACTAGAATAATGTAAATTTGTAACCAACATACAACATTTCCTTTTTTTTTTTTTTTTGGGGGGGGGGGGGGCCGTAACAAGAGACCAAGCAAACAAAATTATCTAAGACATATAACAAAATGCCTTATCTTTTCTTAAGAATGGCAACTTTTTTTTTGCAGAGATAATATGTACAGCTGGTCTCCTTTGCACTTTTATATCTAAGATTCATCTGTTAATAACACCTCTAAATTATAGACGCGAAACATACCTGTTAGCATCTATTTAGTTTTATTAAGAATGTACACTACCTATTTAAAGACATCCAATAGGCTAAAAGCTTCACAGAGACAGCTGAAGTGAATGAGTAGTTTAAAAAGCTGTTCAACAAGAAGCCACAGTAAACTTGTACAGTTGCTAAATCATCTCCTTGGAAAGACTATGTATCCCATGAGAAAGACGTAGATGTGTGGCTGGCAATTCTCAAAATAAAAGAATAACAGAGGTTGGAAAGGATCTCTAGAAACCTGCCCAACCCTACAGCCAAATCAATGCCAACAGAGCAGGTTGCTTAGGGTCTTGGCTGGTTAATTTCTGCAGATATCTAAGGACTGACATCCAGAACTTCTCTGCGCAAACCCTTCCGAAGTTCGACTATCCCCATTATGATTTCTTCCTCGTGTTTAATAGGAATTTCCCTCATTGCTGCTCATGTCTACTGCCCTTTGACCTCTCAGCACAGAGCTGTAAGAGCTAGACCTATATTCCTCCATTAAATAGGTGAAGACAGCAATAACATCTCTCCTCTTCCTCTCAAAATGGAGTAAGTTCTCTCAGAATCTCCTTGTACATCATCACATCATCAAACCCTCATCATCTTGGTGCCCTTTTGCTGAACTCACTCCAGTATATTAACAATGTACTGGACATAGCCCACAGTTGGACCCAGTACTATAAATGCTTCCTTGTGCATTCATCTTAAGACAGTTGAGCTACTGGAAGAAAAAACAAACAAACAAACAAACAAACAACAAGCTCAAATGACAATTCAGGTATTATACCTAATAAGAAGCAAGAGAAAGTCCAATAAGATTTACTGCAGGAAACAAAACCAAAACCAAAAAAAAAAAAACAAAAAAAAACCCCACAGATACGAAACCACTGTAACCTCAGTATTTTATGAAGACAAAAAGGTTCATCTTGTCCAATTCTGCCACCACAATGGTTAGTTCTACACAGTTCAGTGGTGTAATGTGACGTTATGCAGCAAAAAAAAAAAAAAAAAAAAAAAAAACTTTTATATAAGTTTTCCCAAGGAGAAAGCTTTTTCCACTCTGAGTTTCATCATCTGCTATCTGATATGGGGATTGATGCCTTGCAGATGAGGGGCATCTTACCAGTTACAAGCTCTCTGAAAATTGCAAGAGAACTACTCATTATTAATAGCTCTAATACTTTTTAAATTTTTATTAAATACTGGACTTTCTTAGTTGATCTTCTGTGACAAATAGTTTAATATTGTGTGAAGTTGTACCTTGAGCTTTTGAAAGTTTAATATTCAGTCTTTCCAAAAGGAAAAGAGAAGTGTAAGTTTCAGCTGAACTGAATCAGGACTTCAAATAACTGAATAGCTGTAAGTTCATTCAGCTTGTTTTGAATAATTAGTAACTGTAATTCATTTTAAATAAATTTTAATTTACAAAAAAAGTAAAAATTAAAATCTGTAGAATGCCTCCTGTTCTAAAATAACACAGCTTAGTTAAGAAAACAAAATATAACTGTTTTGCAATTCTAAACTGTTAATTTGAAATTACATAAAAATCAACTTCCTATCAGAAAGGTGGCAAAGTATAAATAGCTTTGGTTTTTGTTTTTGTTTAAATAGAAAAATGAGTATAAATACCTGCATGAAATGTCTTCTAAATTGCAAAATTTTTGTGATGGCATATTATAAAATGAATATATTACATTTGTAAGATAAAAAGAGCCTTGAAATTTTCCTACTTAAACAGTCACTCATTTGTTCAAGTATGCATAATTTGATCTTTCATGCTTCCCATAGTAATCTAAAGAAGCTGAGCATAAATTGGCTACAGCATCCATAATAATTCATACTTCACCAGTCTCACTACAAAGTGGCTTCTACTAACTACTGCAGTTAGCAGGCAAATCCTATTCTAAATAATTTTTTATTCTCTGATTTATTGTTGAAGATATGGTATTTCTTAACAATTTTGATATTAAAAAACTTCAAACAAACATTCCTTTAGTGTCTAGGATAAAATATCTGAAAACATTCTGCAAAAGAATTAGAATAAGTAGCAAGAATTAGAGCAAGTGGATATTAGGGGGCAAATAAAAAAGCGAATTAAAGCTGTTAATTAAACTATTACTAACTGAAACTATTTGAACAATGTAAGCCTTTAAAAGTGATATAAAATATTTAATGAAAACTCTGAGAACACACTGAAATATTACGAGATACTTCAGTCTTGCAAAATAAGATCTGTTGTGTAAGTAACCAAAACTGTATTTAAAAAACAGCCTTTTCAAATAAAACCTGCCACTGCCATCTCCAACACTGTATCATGCTGTTTCTATAAAACATTTACGAATAATTTGCATTTATATGTTATCACAAGAAAAAATGCATCACCTTCCTTTTTATGTTAGCATGGCACCTACCGACTATCTCTGTCCCACAGGAGTATTCGTATGTGGTTGATTATTGATGGCTGGCCTAGTTTAATTTCAATACCAGAACGGCAGTCATCATCGATTGGGTGTCGAGAAAAGCCATGATCCAAGTCATAGTTCTGAGTGTCCCCATCTAATAAAGCAGACTTCAGTTCCCCTTTTACAACCTGGGCTCCATACTTCATTGTTGCAATATTTTCTCCTGGTACTAAGAAACAGAAATATATGCTTAGTACTTATAGTCTCATCATGCAAATCAGATGTTCTGAACATTAACTGTATTAGGTCGGAATGAAGATTTATTGCCCATATCGTTACTCCAGTGGTGGCTACAAACACATGCTCAAGGAAAAAACAGCGCCAGTGCAAAGTAATAGCTCCCCAGTAAATCCATTCCTTCCAGCACTCCACAACTCAGTTTCCATCCAAGAATAGTATACTTCACAAATTATTTTCACTGCCTTAATAAAAGCTGTTTTATTTTACAATCCCATAATGTAGAATTATGACCACAAGATAATTATGCATTTTCAAAACACATTTTAGAATGTTGTTCTTCCATTTCATTTGATGCCACCTGGCCCTTGCATGGTAAAAGTAAGTGATCATTTACTATTACAGTCCCTGTATTCTTAGTGCCTTTCATGATTTTATAGAATTCATGCGTGCCTTCCTTATTCAATAGTCATTTTCCTCCTGGTTTGAAATTTTTGGTATATTTAGTTTCTCCTCACCTCTCACCTTACCTCTCATCACCTTTGAGTCCTTTCTTGAGCCCCTTCATTTTTTGGGGGGAGAGGAAACTAAAAGCTCATTAAATGCTCAAGACATGGAGGAATCATGAATGTGCAGAGAGGTACAGCTCACGGAATATGCAGAGCAGTATATAGAGTATGTAATTATACAAGCTATTTTGATAGCTATACAAGCTTCCAGTACTCTGCAAAGCTAAATGAACCTGACCAAAAGACAAATGATGGGAACAAATCTCCCATCAAGACAACTGGGGATAATGATCCCTAACTCAACTACAAAGCATCACACTGATGAACCACCCTGTTAAAAAGACATTGTTAAGAGTTTTGTTTCAGGAGACAGAACCTGGAAAACATGATCTCAACATTAAAAAATAAATAAATGAAAGTCTGCCCTAAACTCTTCAGGCACATTGGGAAGAGAAGTATGAATTTTAACAGAATGTTATTTCTGTTATCTAAAGAACAGGATTTGAGGTGATACAACTTTAACTGTATTTTAGTACCACTACATAAAAACATCAAATGCACTAATGTACAACCATGAAATTGCAAGTAACCATCAATGTTTTTGCAGAGAAGGTCCCAAGGGTTTGAACTAGTATTAAAACAACATAGAAATTCAATTCCTTATAAAGCTGTGATTTTGACAAAGCTAGAAATTCGAAGATTAGGAACACATTATTGAGACGTAAGAAGGCAGAAAAAGAAGTCAGGAGACACCATTTAACTTTATAAAATTTACCTGCTAGACTGTCAATAGAACGTCTCGTATCACAGGATTTTTACAATACCCTAATATTAACTCAGATTTTAAATATTAATATCCAACTTCTAAGGGAAAATGTAGTTCTAAAAAATCAGTTTTCTGATTTTCAGGGCTCATCCTGAATGACTGACAGACTACAGTGCAGGCTGTCAAGGAATATTTAATGTTAGTCTTTTTTGTGGGAAAAATACTTTCTATACATCCCATATTATATGCAAAGTAACGGTATTTTTAAAAAGCTCAACATCAGATATTCCTGTTGAATTAACAGACAGCACAGTTAAACAAAAGGCTTCTCATGCTTTTTATACTTCCCTTACACAATTTGGAAGACCTGTTTATATTATTTGGGCAAACACATAAAAAAATAACAGAAAAATCAAAAATACAGGAGAAAAGATGTATGAAGATTATAGTGACCTAGTAAACAAGTCAACATCAACATAAAATAATTGAAATTCCACATAGCCCACAGCCAAAGCATTCTTGTTTATTGTTTTTGCAAAGGATTTTCCATTAAAATACTATTTCCTCAAGGAAAATACATTCTTATAATGACGTACATGTTTGAGCAATACCTGAGACAAAAAAAAAAAAAAACAAGAAAATATGCTGACTAATGTTATTTCCTATTTGAGGAACACCAAAGTCAAGAATGTTACATAACAAGACATTTCATTATGCAAGACTTTCAAAAACATACAGCAATAGAAAAAAACTCAACACATTAACCACATCATCCAGACAACTATAGTCCATCAGTCACTAAATGAGGGAAAAAAAAAAAAAAAAAAAAGATGCTTACTTAACATGCCCCTGTAGTTGAGGTCCATGTCCCGACTCTCAGAACGGATCTTAATGGCATCTAGGATAGCATCTGGTGACAACAGTCCAGAAGGTCTTACAACATTTAGCAGTTCTGTTAGACTCATTAGTGGCAAACGCACTGCTTGCATAATTTCAGCATGGTTTTCCTTGGGGTTATGTTTACACCAATTCATCAAGGCTTGGAAAATATCCTTCTCAGGAGCTGCAAAAGAGTCCCTCAATACAATACTTAGAAGAGCAGCCTGGAAAAGAAATCAAATAAAAAATAGCTGCATTTTATGATACTTTTCTTTATTTCTTCTTAAAATTTAACAGGTCATTTAACTTGCACTTATTAAAAAGGAGTGACTACTTGAAACAGTTAAGTCCACAGTAGAAGCAAAAGCCCCCTAAAGATTCCTGAATTTGAATCTTGTTTCTCAGATTCAAAACACACAAACACACACAAAAACACGTTTTGTTAGTCTATAGCAACTGCACTAACAGAACTCCTCAACTAGACTTAATCTTCCGTTTCAGTACTGCATTTATGGCTTGCTTTAGTTTCTTACGTATATATTAAGGTCAAATACTAATCCACTACAAGAAATAAGACATAAAGGAAATGTGGAAAACTATTAAAATCAATTTTATTCCAACTTAATTATTCCAAATTAAATTATATAAGCAAATATAAGATAAATAGGAATATAAGAACTGATGCTTTGGGGATTTAGTTGTATGGTTGAAAGAATTCCTTTAAGCTTCGGTTGATTAAGATGACAGCTGCAAAAAATCATCTGTGGTTTGGAATCACCTTTTAAAACCATTTTTAACTATTTGTGCATTTGTTTCCCCTGCCCCTCTCTTGGGACCAACTTGGTATCATCAGGTAAAAACCTGACTGACTGACCCTTACTCATACAAATAACTGACAAATAGTATAATGAGATCAAAAAGAACTGAATGTTTTTTTATTTTCATTTAGCAAGTACAAAAATTAGGAGTCTGCCTCAGAAAAGGACAAGTCTCTTTTATATGCCAGGACTGGTTGTGATAAAGATTTTATAAAGTACACGTTTCCTGATGAATGAGATTTTATTTTTTTTTTTAATTGAAAATATGCTCTCACACAGCTATTAAGCTAGTCAGCAGAGCACAATGTCTTGTACTTGCTCATGGAACAGACCCATCACAGCTTTTCCACTAATACTTGTAACACTTCCTTCTTTTTTAAAATAAAATTAAACCATCATTCATTCAAGATGCCCTGCTGCTTCACGTGAACACCACTTGAAAACACTTTACCATTATTATATCCAGCTCAAAGGCCATTCCAGAGCAAGTGGAAAATTTCAGTAGCATAGGATCGCCTAACTGCTGCACAAATATATATGCATCTACCAAGAATAATACAACATAGAAAAAACAACAGCAAAGCCCACACCCTACAACACAACCATATTACATGATATCAGAACATGAAAATGATCAGCAATATAAATTAAACCAAACCCCGCAATACTCTAGCTTACACTGTAGAAAATCTCCCATCACAGAGACCGCCTACATCAAGAAATTAACAGAATGGAATATCTTCTGCTATCTTATCTTTACTTTATAACCATGAGGCAGTATTTAGAAACCAAGTGATATTACTTCAAGGACTGATTAAAACAAAGAAGGTAAGATTAAGGTACCTGCTCTCACCTTTTAAAATACTCTCATATTTAGCTATACTGACTGGTCAGAATTAAATACCTAAAAAGTTCAGAAAGGATCACCAGAATTTTCACCTCACCTTGGCTTGAATACTTCCAATTGCCTCAATTTCACTAGTATGAAGTGACACCTGTTATCAAACTTATAAGCTTGTATTTTATACCCCATTAGTACTTTATCATGAAGTGTATACAGATTAAAATTAACATTCCTGGGGAAAAAAAAAAAAAAAAAAAAAATAACTAACAAAAGACATACCTTAGAAAGTGACAGGAAGCCTTCACTGGACAGCACCTCCTGGGCATTTCTATCCATGAACATACAGCACATAAAAGTTAATTTTGGGAGGGAATAAAGACTGGCAACATCAAATGTCATACAGACATTCTGAATATTAAGTATGGTGCAAAGATACTCAGATGTGGAATCCTCCAGCTCTGGAAACCCATATTTATGTGCCAGGCTTAGGAAGTCTAGAAGGACTTCCTCTTTTTCATCTCGTAGTGTAGCACGACCAGTGTAAATGTACTTCAGCAGCATGGTAAATGCTTCTGCAGTGGTGTCCTGAAGAGGAATTTCTGCTTCAGGCTGAGATTCTCTCATTCCACCATACAATAATGCTCTATAAGGAAGATAAAATTTGAGAAACTTATATCCTGATAATATCTGCGTTACTAACAAACAAAAAAAGCAGACAAAAATAGAAAGAAAGAAAATGGCAAGTTACAACAGAGGGGATGGAATGGGGACACACATTAAGAAACCGCAAAAGAAAAAGCCTTATGCTTGGCATGTAAAGTGGAGCTCTGCTCTGAAAGCAGCTGCACAGGAACAGAATAATAGCCTAATGCATCATGCTTTTATCCTAGAGAACACTTGCTCCATCTCTGCTTTGAGCAATAGTTTGCAAAGCGGAATTTCAGATACCATTCGGCTAGGATTTTTTTGTTGCTGTTGATATATTTTTTTTAAGATAGTGCTATCAGTGATAAAAAAAAAATGCAGAAAAACAAATGAAACAACTAGTTCATCACCATAATAGCATTCACAGATTACAGCAAGGAATAAAGGATCAAAAATCCTGAGATTTGCTAAAATGAATACACAGCAACCTTGATGATGTCCTGAATCTTGAGAAAGTAAGAAAACAATTAAACGCACCCACATTTTATTTTTATTTATTTTTCTATGTGTGATATGTTTGAACACAATTTGCATTCAGTCTTGGTTTAGTTATTAACTTATCCCTCTAAAAAAACTAACTGGAAAAAGATCATCAGGAAGCCCAAGTAATTCTGTTTAGATTGAAAAATGCCCAGCTCCTTAAAAAGTTGGTTTAGTATTATTCCTAGTTTTCAAATAAATATTCTAACCCGAATCAAACAAGCCTTTTTGAATACTCAGTTTCTATGTGTCAAAAATAAACTTTCTAATTAATGTATTCCACAGAAGCACGCCATCCATGCTCTGAGAAATCAAAACAATTTCACAGCAGAATTTTCTGTTCCTAAAGTTACCTTTCTCTTGAATTTGTGAAAATAACTTCAAAGTCCAATTTAATGAAGGTCAAAAGAATAACATCATGACATGGTATTTATCTTTTTATATCTGGACACAATGATTTGAAGTGCTTGGAAACATTCATAGAGAAAAGGTCACACTCAATGGACAGATGATTACACACTGAAAAGTTCATAGAGAAACAATGTTTATCTTATCTGCATGAAAATTTCCTGTGAGCCTGCCAAAAAGCTGTACTTCACCTGAAATAATGGCACCGAGCAGCCAGGATCACTCTGTGTGCCGGAAAACGTTTCTTTTCCACTATAAAGGTAACGTCGCTATATTCTTCCCCATTCATCAGAGCACCGATATGCTCTGACAGAATGTGAACATGGTCAATCTCACCCACAGCTGTGTAAGGACGAAGTGGATGGCTGTTACTCATCTTTGAGGGATGGGGATATTGGTAGCCTAAAGAGAAAAAGAAAACAACTAGGAGTATAAAGAGCACAAATATTTAGAAATGGCAAAGATCAAGCTGCAATTATGAAAAAGTGTAACTTCCCATATATTACAAGGAAAATGAAACACATAGGTTTTCTATTGAAGTTCATTTACAACAGGACTTAGTGCAGCTTAAATCAACAATTCTGGTCATAAAAAAAAAAATATTTTAGAGAATTCCATCACCTTGCTCTTTTGTCAAACCATTTACTTAAAAAAACTTCCAAAAAATGAATTAAAAATTAATTTAATTAAAAATTAAACAATTTGAATTACAAGTACCATTAGAAACCAATTTTTGTCTGAATTAAAATGCACATAATTAAAGAGAAATAAATGATTTGACTAATTAAGCTTAGTCTTAGCTCCAAAGTCTCTACTAAAATCAGTGAGTTTATAATAAGTAAAATTTATAAACCAGCAGTGTTTATAATCCATTCCTGCAGAATTCCAATCAGCTTTCCAGAACTGGGAGAAAATGAAGAATTGGGGATAACTTGTAACTATTAACAGATGAAGTCTGTCAAAAAGCATAGCTTTACAATGTACATTTTTCTTACTCTTTCTACTCAGTTTTCTTGATCCCTTAAATATTTAAGAAAATTAAACCAATTAAACCACAAATACCTCTCAGTCATAAATGTAGGAGACTTTACTAATTTATGAAACAATACAATTCTATGGAATTATTTTGCTGCTACTTAATTCATAAGAGGTTTTAGTCTTTATGTTCTTTTGGGCTTATTTTTGCAACCTTTCTGCAGGCATTCCAAAGACTCAGTGGCAAGAGTATCCACGGGAGAATTTAGGTCTTAAATCAGCTCCTATTGTTATATTTCAGATTCCTTCTAAATAAAAAGGTAAGCTGTTTCAGATAATAACCACCTGTACTTTCAGTGTCGCTTCCATGCTTCAGCGACTGACCACTTTTCAAAATGGACATATACTTATTGCTGAAGAAAGATGGTGTGCAGGAAAACGAAAGCATACCCTGCACACAGCTAACGCATTAAGTGAAAAACTCCCAACAGGAATGCATTTTAGCTGTATTTTAGAAGTATAATTAGAAAATACAAACCTGTTCCCAGTCACTCCTGTGGAACAAGGGAAGGAAAATACACGTATGTAGGCTAAAATATTATTTGTAACACCTGAAAACGCCTAATCCAAAAATCAAGACACCATGGAAACACCATCCCAAAGAACTTTAAATTAAACCGGAAAAAGTAGTAGAAAGTCAGACTGGAGAAAAATACAGCATACTGAATAGATGATAAAGATGACAGCCTGAGTGGGAGCAGACCCCAGCTTTCCTCAGGCCTTCTACACAACTGGAATTAGAAGCTGTATGTCCATGGAGACATCGCAGCGCAGAACCAGCACTGCACCTAAGAAACGGTCTAACCATGGTAACACACAACACTGCAGGAAGTTATTCTGCTATCTGACATACAAGTAAATTAGGTGGGTTTTTTTAATTGTTTTTGTGCTTTTTTTTTTCCTGTCATAACAGATTGTCCGTACTGGTTTGCACTGATTTGCACTGGTTAAATTAGCTAAGACAACAATGCAATGAACACATTTATGCAACAGATTCACTTCCAGCAACATTTGCTTTGTATCAAGCAAGATTAATTGAATTCACATCAATTGAGCTGCAACTAGCAACAGCATTTATCACAACATAAGTATGTGAGAGTTTAGAGACTACAGTGAAATTGAAATGCCCTCAAAATGTAAAACCTTTTACTACAATAAAGGAGCAAACAGAAGAATACATTTGCTACTCAGTTGCAAATCTAAAGCCTCCATAGTCCTTCAAGACTTCTGTACCTTACAAATCTGTAATTGCTGTTCTTGATCTTCATTGTTATGCACAATAGCCAGGCAATCCAATTACATGCGAGTTACATGCACATTATCAAGCAAAATGTACTCTCTCTCTTCTGCTAGTTCCACTTATGATTAATTAGGGAAATTCAGTTAAGGCACTTAAGGTACATTTGGGTTTTAAAATCTATTTTACTTCCATTTACTCTACAGTCTAATTTCTTGCTTTCTTCATTCACCTTTTTTTTCTATAAAATTAAAAACAGATACTGTCTGAGAGACTACAAAAGTGGTGAAAAAAAAGGGAAAGCCATTAGCTGCACACTGACTTTGCTTACTGTAGCTGTGGATGTTGCCATGTGCCAAAATGTGAAAAGTTCAAGGGAAAATTGTTCAGGAAAATAAATAAATAAAATCAAAAGAACACTTCTCTCCCGAGAGCATATAGGCCTACCTCTAAACAAAAATACACAAGGATAAGTGTGTAAAGTCTGTACCAGGGATATTTGTTAATAAGCCCACGATGACAGTCTTTATGAACACCAAGACCCAGGACTAACACAAGTGATGAAAGCAGAAATTGAGAAGTTCTTTTGTGTCAGCCGCAAGACAAGTTTGTTTCACAGATTTTCGACACTCTCCAAATTGCTGGTACAATATTATCCTGAATTACCAGTTTCAAACTGATCACTGGGAATATGGGACTCAAATGGTGGCTATGAGCCTCTGGCTGAGGAACCTTTCAAATGCTTGAGTGACCCAAAGGGTTGAAAACTGGCAAGTCTATGAAAGCTACATGCATGACTTAGATGCTTTTGGTGGGTAACACTAGTATGAGGAAGAATTCAAATTCATTCACTTGGCCTACTACAAATTTCTAATGCAAGTTTCACCTGCAAAACAAGCAGCACTGTGAGAGCAGTCTTGTCTTCAAAATGTAGAACTAAATAGTACATGACTTCAGAGCTTCCCTGCCTGGATTATTTAGCGGTAATAATTCAGTCAACCCTTGAAGCCATCTGCACAATTCTCATTTGAGGAAGTAAATAGTAATATACTGGTTTAGCTGTGGCAAATTGCTATGAGCTCATCGCTTACCTGTAGAGCTAAATATTACAGCCAGCAACTCAAAGTTTTGAATAGGATAAAAAAAAAGGCAGAAGCTGCCTGGAGCTTAGCAAAACCCTTTATGATGATCTCTCTGGCATCTTCTGTAATCATTGACACCTCCATCAGAGAATAAAGGTATTTGCTTTTCCTGGTGGTCAAAGAACATTTAACTAACCACAGATAAAAGGCTAAGCCATTTACAAACGTCCTGCCAGCACCATAACCTATTTCCAGTAGCTATTAAAAGCTAATCAGATGCTTCAGGAATCAGCTGCTGCTGCTTTGTTCATGCCACAGAATAAGTATAACATTCTCCTCAGTAAATGTGGGGAGCTATTAAAACTGCACCAATCTTAAATGGTGCCTCTGAAGTCAGTAAGGTCTAATTAACCTCTGCTATCCAAACCCAAATGGAAGAGCCTCTTCTTGGTTGCCATCTTCAATAGTAAGCCTATGTAGTAAATACTAGGCCACAGTTTTCACAATGTAGTATAGAAAGTGTATTAATTAAATAATATTACACAGCGTGTCAAGGTTAGAAAAAGAAACAGTTTTCAGCTAGCTCTATTTCCCTTTCAGTAAGTGATCTGTAACATGTTATAGCATACAATAACGTGAGCTACAAAATGCAGCAAAAAAACAAACAAACAAACAAAAACACCACAGTGACTTCTTTACTAAAGTACTCTTGAACCAGAACTGCAATAAAGATCAGCACTAAGTCACTTTCCCGCCCCATTTGGGCTGTTACAAAAGACAGCCCTCTGCAACGCAGTGCTGCTTCCATCGAAAAAAGGGAAAAAATGCTTTTATACCACACAGAAAAGGGAATTTAAGAAATTGTCTGTGAATATGTTGGAATTTCTTATTTTATATATAAAACAGTAAAAGAAAATACATGTAAGTAATACACCTACTGGAAGTTAGTAAGGAGATATACAGAAAACAAAATAGCAAGTAGACAGAAAAAATGACAGACCAAAAATGTTATGAAATAAATCTAGATTATAAACACAGAGCAAATAATTTTATACCCCTGCAAAACAATTCCTTTATCATCTAGTTTATACCTATACCAAGATAACACAGTTCTTGTTGGAATTACACAAAGGGAATTTGTGTAACCCCCATACTGCTATTGTTTCTAGAAATAGGAATCACGACAGTTCTGAGCTGATTCATTCCTTCATAAAGTATTCTGCTATGTTTTAACAAAATCCCAGGAAAAGAATACTATTTTAATCACAATTTCTACAAAATATTTTTGTTCTCAGTAGTTCAGGTGTAACAAACTAACATCTCAGGAAAGTTTGTTGTTGTTTGTAAATATTATAACACAGAGTGAGGAAAACACAAATAAATACAGATACTGTCTGAACCCTTGCTATAGAAGCTTTTTACTTCTGAATTACAGTAACAATGTTAACTGCGTGAAAAGTGTAACAGAAAGGGGAAAAAAAAAACGTTCTAAAAATAAAACTGTTCTGGCTGAAGAACATGGAGGTTGGGAAGAATTCTAAGTTTGCTCGCGTGAAGTGTTCACAAGCACCAAGAGTAAAACAAAGTTTTATGGTTTGATGCAAACCCATAAAACCACAAAAGCCTGGTCACCATTTCCTTCAGTTTCACAACAGGTGAAAGGATTGAAATGTAACAACATTTAGCTACAACTGTTTGGGGGATTTTTTATTGTTTTTAATTTTAATCAAGAGTTAAAAAAAAAAAAAAAAAAAACAGAAGCATTGGCATTTAGAATTTAGTTACATATATCACTAACTTACTCTGTTCCATTAGAAAAAAAGTAATTCAGTACTGTAGGACACGCCAAATAATACATCTGAGGAAAATAGTGTTTGTTCTCTAACATTAACTTTCTATACTTTTAATCCTTTTACTTCTATATGATATTTCTAATAATATGAAAGTCGTAGTTCTACAGAGCTCTGGGATCGTCCTTAAGAGAGTCAAGCTACCATCTACAATATGAGGCACCAGAGAGAAAGCGCTGAAAGGACCTTGAAATGCTTTAAGGGAAAAAAAGGTACTGCTTTTATATGAATGTCTCCCTAACTTAAACCAAAACAAAAAAAAAAGCACTGGGAAAAAAAAAAATGTTTTTACTCAAGACAATCTTTAAGCAGGCGGTCTTCCTCTCTTCCTCTATTTTTGAGCACCATCAATTAACCAATTCTCAAATGTCCCCAATTTTCCTTATTAGGCGTTTCATAAACAGCTCCATGGTATTTCACAGAATGTCTCACTCGTACGTAACTGTCATAATATTATGGAAAGGAAGAAAAAAAAGTTGAAATTTTAACTACAGCAACACTTTAAGTCACATTGACTTATGCATGAACAACTCCCAGTGATACCTGCTTCAAAACACTGAGAAAAAAAAACGCTAACTAAATAAATATATTCCACTAATGCTTTTACTGGAATTGCACAGTCTGCAGGAGACCTCCATAATGCATGCAGTCATTAAAAAAGCAAATTCTAACTTCAATCTAAAATCAACAACAACAACAACAAACTTCGTGATATCATATTAATAACTACCTCTGCATGTCTGGAGAACTGACTGGTCCTATTTATCCAATATGAACAAATAATAATAATATAATCCATGTGGCACTAATACACAGATACAAAATAAGAAAAAGCAAGTAAATGGAATTCTCATAACAGTTATTGACAACTTCTGTTGTGAAAGAATTAAAACCAAAAACAAAAAACTGATGCTAACTCTATTTACCACATCTTTCAATGACAGCATTGTAGTAATAAATAATACTAAATAAAAATTTAGTACCAAAAGTCTTTTGACTTCAGACATACGGAAAGTTACGCAGTAGTCATCTGCAAGCACATTCCAGTTCTTAAGCGTTGTAGTGCTAATGTTTTACATTCTGCTCAGAAAGGTATTCCTCTGACGGAACAGCAGGAATAATTTTAGCTATGTACAAAGAACAATATACCAGGAACAGATGATTTATGAAATCAATATTAATACACGTAATGTGACATAGTTAAAATAACATGTAACTAAACCTGTAAGCTAAAAATCTCAAGAAAATACGTCAGTACACTCACCAGTAAAGGTCTCTGGAGATCTACAGTGGACGTAGCCTGTTGGCAGATGACCACCTTCCTGAAAATTAGGGTTCTTTGCCATTCTGAACAAGTGACAGGCCGAACACCAGGCTCATAGAAATGCTGTTCAGGTACATCCAGCTGAACACCATGTTCCTGAAGCAATGCATGAAATATATACCATTAAAAACATGTGGCACGTGGCTATAGCAGAAATCGATTGAAATGCACATTTCTCGTGTGAAAATTTTGTGGAAATAAATTTTATGAATCCCTTCATTCTATGGGAAGTCTTTTAATATCATTATACTGTAACATTAGAATTATTTTTTTAGCAGTCATCATTTGATTTTGTCCATTTTTTTTAACTGTCAAAAAAAGGTAAGAATTGTCATTAATTTGTTCATTGCAGGGCAAAAACATTTCACCGAGGCTCTTGCTAAAACATCAGCATCCCTGAACACACTGTCCTACCACGTGGCTGTCCTAATTAAACCACATCGATACAAACTGTATCACGCACATTTTACTCCCTACACATCCAAATCTCTGTAAGCAGTCTTGCCTAGCCTAAGGTGGTTGGGCGAGTGTTGCTTTTTTTTGTTGTTTGGTTGGTGTTTTACACTATTTTTGGCAGGTGCAGATCCTTCTCTTGGGCGTGCCTTTATTCTTATAAACAGGAAAACAAAACTGTACAATGAGGAAATAAGCAAATGAAGCCTGTATATTTCTATAAACAAAACTGACACAATGTTTTTATCTCAGCAGTATGAACTATTGCTGTTATTCTCATACCTGCCAGCAGGAAAGATGAACTGTATTTAAATTGCTGACAAGATGACCCCTTGACCTATGAATTCTCACATAAAAGACACCAATCTTCTTTAAAACGTATGTTTAAGGGAACAAGGGAGGAGAAGGAAAAAAAATACTTTTAGATAGTCTCTCGAACAGGAGAGTAACCACACCACCATCCTGCAAGTTCAGAATAGGCATGATAAAGAAAGTCTTCTATTTTTGGAGAATAACAAGGCTATGTAAATATTTATTTCCATAAGTACTGCATGTTATTAAATTTGCTTGTATTGTCAAAACGTATTCAGAAGCAGATTTTGAAAATTGGGGCATTAAAAATGTAAACATCGAGGAACAATCTCTGACAGAACAGTACACTTTGTGCAGCTGAGTTATGGACTTGTAAGAAGTGACATATCAAACCCATCTCTGCTGAGGGAAGGCTCAGGTTAAACCTTGAAACACGCAGCAAAAAACGAAGCGATGCCAGCACAGGGCTTTGTGGAGGCAGGTTCTCTGTGTGTGCAGACTGCGCACAGTTTAACACCCAGACGGCTTTATTTCCTTTTAACGTGATAACGTGACAACAACTTTTCAGCGAGAGGCAATACCGCAGCAGCGCCTAACTCGCACCAGGATCACGACCCCAGCAGGACCTGGTGACCGTGCCTAAATAAACTGACCTAATTACCAAAGGGGGCAAATCAAAAGCCAGAGCGGAGCCCTGAGAGCCGTGCGGCCGCCCCACGAGCCACAGGCAGGCTCGGGAGCGCGGCAGGCCCCGCTGGGGGCACGGCCCCGGCGCTCCGAGCGCAGGAGCCGCCCCCAAGCCCCGACCGCCCCGGGCCCGGCCCGGCCCGGCCCCGCCGCCCCCCTCCCTCACGGGACTCACCGGCCCCGGCGCCGAGCGGGCCTCCACCCCGCCGCCGTCGTGACGCCACCGGGCGCCTTGACGTCACTTAGCAACAGCCGCCGACCTCCTGCGCGCTGAGGCGGGGCAGCGCGCTCAGGCCGCTCGCGGGCGCGCCTGCGTGGGGCCCGCCCGCCCGCCGCCGGGGCAGCGGGAGGAGTTCTCGGGAGCCCGTCGGGCTCGTCAGGGCGCTGCCAGTGGGGTGGGGCTGCGACCCCTCGTGTGAAGCCCGCAGCTGTTTAATTCCACGCTTTGCTTCGTAAAAGAGTTACCTTGGAAGATGTAAAAATGCCGCAGTCTGTCATCAGTGAGAACCCCAAGCGGTTTCAGAAGATTTCACGTTGATTCTTCTAAGCCTGCCCCTGGCATTAAAGCGTACCTCTTGGCTTTCATAACTGACGCTACTGGTTTTAAATAGTTCACAGCATGTCAAGAAGCAGCATGTTTTTCTAATAAAAAATACACCTTGATCACTTCATGATATTTCTGCAACTACATTGGTTTTCGTGCTTTCCTCTTTATTATTTCATTATTGCATTGTTTACACTGACACACGCCTAAAAAACTCAAGGGTTATCCCAACATCGGCAGCGACATTTAAATCAAGCTTTGAGCGCTAAGCAGAGAACCTTCGACAAAGCCGACTGTTTCTCGTGTAGTTACCACTGAATGACATGTGCACACCCTTGGACTTATTCATACAAGTCACAGACTCTCCCGCTTTTAATTACCGGATTCCACACAGTTTCGTCAATAGCATTTCCAGTCACACCTGCACTTTGAACTGTAATGACACAAGTCTGAGTGAAATACTTTATGTAGATAAACTATAAGCGTGTAACTCACAAGTTATATGCTTGTAAAATGTGGGGATTTTCCTTGCCCAGACCTTTGTCACAAAGCTTTAGATGTTATATCTATATCAATTAAAATAAAACTAGTTTTAGACAACTTAGACTACTATTAGCCTATTTTTTTCTACTCACTATCTAAAGCAAGATTCTGGATGGTAAGGAAATGCAGTTAGCCCTTGTGCTTCAGGTGAGTTTTACTTCATTTTAAGGTCCTGTTTCAGCACACCAGCATGAGAAGGTAAGTACATGAAAAAGTTTAACCATAAAAAAATATGTAGGCTGCAGACAAGTGAGTGCTTTGTCTCATCTCATTGCTGTAGCTCTCCACCTTCTCGGCACTGTTCTCATCCAACTGGCTACTAACTTCAAAAGACACCCTATCATGCTAAAGCTATACTACCATAGTCTTCAAATTAAGAATTCTCTTAATTACTGCTGTAAGGTATTCTGCAATATCATGTACTTTTTTTTTTCTTTTTCTTTTTTTTTTTTTTCTTTTTTTTTTTTTTAAGTAGGGCAAGGTTTCCTGAGACTCCAGAGCCAACCTAAATTTCTGCTAAAATGAACAGCCCGATTTAATTGTTCAGGAAACCAGAGCCTTGAACTGGCTTCTGCTTAATAAACTTGGTATAAAACTGACCCAGCATTTAAGAACATCAGTACTAATTTATTAGGCTGAAGTAGCCTGCCTGGGGCTGAGCACAACAACAGACATGCCACATTTGTGAGGAAGACGACTGAAATCATGTGGTGACAGCTTTTAAGACAGATCTCGGTTTCCAAGATCTCATAGTAAACAGTGGTAACTACACTGTCCCTATCAGAAGGGCCTAACATACAAGAAAGTGATCAACCACACAGAAACAAGACAGGAAACAGGCTAGGTATTAGCTCTAGAAATAAAGGAGGGCAGACAGTGTAAGCATGAACTGTATACTGTTGCAGAAAACTACTTAGCAAACATCCAAGGAGGGAAAAGATTCATGAATGACACTTGTAGAGCACTACCTACCGTGCTCTATCTGCTTAACTAGAGACCACCCAGAAAATATCATACACAGGACAATTTGAAGTATTGGGGTTGCTTTATAAAATTATAGGAAACATCTTTAGAGATGCTGCTTCTACTTTCCAATAAGCTTGTGGGTTTTTTTGTACATCTGCAGGGGACATTACGCAGGGCAATACATTTCACATTCTATTTTCCAAAAGCTATTAAAACTCAGATGAAGCATATAATGTATTTTACTCATTTTCAAAGGTAAACAAAATATTGTAGACTAATCTCAGACAATAATGTTTAACATTTGTCATTAATATCTACATAAGCATAGTAGAAATCAAATGCAGTACCTCCTATATTTTTTTTAACTTTAAAGCCAGGGAGTTAGTGTAGAAGTTATTAACAACTCTGCACATTGCCATTACCCTGCTAATCAAGTCATACAAGTTATCTTCTTCATTGTTGTACTCCCAATTATTCTTTTATGACCAAGTTTCGTCTGCCGCCCCCCCCCCCCCCAAAAAAATCCATAAGCCAAAATAAGTAGCTTTTTGTTTATGATTCAGCAACTGCCAAAGTAATTTTTCATACTGCTTTAAAAATTTTGTTGGTTTCATCAATGCTTTATATTCGGAAGTGAATGGCGATGCCATTGCACAATTGAAGACTTCATAGGAGTTAAGTGTGACTTGAACCACAGTAAGTGCAGTGCAGAGGGATTGTTTTGGTTAATAGGATTTCAAAGCTTGGCATGTTTTGCACTACTCATACCAGGTGAACAGCGTAAAGTGAAATGATTTGTGTAACAGATGTAAATGCTACATTTTCCTGCTTTTTAGAAGTATAATTTCAGTAACCATCACTTGTTTAGAAATGGCAATCAAAATGCCTACTTGTATGAAGTCGTTTCAGGTACTCTTCTTCATTACACTCCTAATACAGGGCTGTACACAGCATCTAAGAAGAATATAGCCCCAGACTTGCATCAAAACAAAAACTATGAGCGAGATCCTCCTACTGTTAGAAGAGACAAGAAGGACCACTGTCAGTTACCAACTGTGAGACCTCTTACGTTGTCTCCCAGTCACCAGCCAGAAGTTTAAATACAGAATTATTTCTGGTAGACTAATCTATAAAGTTTCTTGTTCCAGGCAAGGCTGTTTAACGGTGCTCATTAAATACTTTTCCTTGGTATAATGTAGGATTAAGAATTTCATAAACATGCTACTACTCAAGCAAGAAGTTAGTTTGCCACTTTATTTTCTAGCATACAAGATAGGTCATGAAGCCTTCAAGATCCTTTGACTTCATTAAACACATTTATTAAAGTTTTTTTCTCCTCCTTGAAGTTCACCAGAAGTAATGCAGGATTTTTTTATTTTTTATTTTTGCTTTTAGTTTAAATCTAAAGACTGTAACGTGAAGTGAATTTTCTGGTAATCTATCTTACAAGTGTTTAGTTAAATATTAACATAATCAATGTTCAAGAGCAGTGTATGTATTAGTGCTCTTCCAAAAGACAGTTGAGGATTCCTAGTTGAAAGCAAATTGCAGAGGCATCACAGGAAAACAGAAGGGAATTCAAGTACATTGAGGTCCCAAGGGACAGTTTTAGAGGAGACTCTGAACATAGTTGATTCCTCTCCCTTAAGTGAGAAATTCCACAAATGCTGTTTCAGATTTTCTCCAGGGAACTGAAAGCGTGCAATCTAAGTGAGAGTCACCATGTGTTTAGGATTCAGAATTTCAATCCAGTAGCCATCAGGATCTTGAACAAATGCAAGTCCTTTCATTTTACCTATTCAGGGAAAAAAATAAAAAATAACAAAGAAACAAGATAAAGGTAAGACTATGATTTAACAAATACAACAACTTTCACTTTTTTCATTAGTTCAAATTTAAACAGCTAATTCTGAAAACATCCAGATTAGTTTTTAATCAGTAGAATCTTTGTGTGCTATGTCGTCAATCTGACACTCAATAAAGCTGTAGTTTAGTCACCTTGAAATCCTATCTTTTGTTGATACAAATCAATGTTTTTGCCCCTGTACGTGTTCCTCTTTTCCTGAGCTCCTTGCCCATGTAAGTGTTCATGTTTTCGTGAATTTATCAGGAAAACATTTTTGTGCTCTGGGATGTTTTGATACATTTTCCTGAACTGTTCTTGCTAGTAAAAAAAAAAAAAAAAATCCTCTGTTCCTCTGCCCTGCATTTTTCCCATGCCTGCCTCAACACTGAAGTTTTATACAGTTCTGTTTTTCAGTTGTTTGTTCCCTACACCTGACCTGGTTTACAGTACCCACTCGCATCACTAGATAAGACAAATGCAGTACAGTTTTAAACTGTTGGAAAAAAATGCTACTCACAAAAACAGGGTCCCCAAAATCATTCTTCAACAGTGAATCAGGATAGCACAGCTTAACATGTTAACTTAAAGTGTTCAGTACCTAATTTTAATTATACTTTCCTCTATTACCCTGTTTACTGTAACAGAACTAACCTAATTCCTATTACATTCTAGTTCTAGAAACGTCTGAGAACAGTAGTTGTTTGATCCAGTAACAGTGAAAAAACGGCATTAACTTTCCCAGCCTGCACCATAAACAATGAATGTGAAGCCCCAAACCTCTTCCTCCTCTTTGGCACTTACTGCATCAATTTAAATTTTAAATGTTAAAAACAGCTTTTGCTTCGCCCCCCATCATGCTTAGCTGATTCCAGGAGTTCACTCACAGTCTAAGTTCATCCTACATTCTTAGAGCTGTGAAGTGACAGAGAATTGAAGTAAGGAGCTCAAATACCAACCCTCTCAAGGTTTATTAGGTGCTGAACAAGTTAGGGCTCTGAAACTCTAAAATCCTAGCAATATTGAGTTCAAATTGTAAAACAAGAAATCTGTATTCAAGCTATGGTTACTACAGACAGACACAGAATAACATGCAATAACAAACAGTATAATTCTGCACTGTCAGTTTTGCCCACTGTGCAAGAAGGAACAGGGGTAATTGGTTGTAGTACATTCTAAAGGAGTGACAGCTACAGAAACATTTTGAGCTTTCCAGGAGGCAAAACTATCAGACAGTATTTTAAGAACAAGGAACAACAAAAAAATTACTCGCGTTCCTGATTACATCTTACCATCATCCGGTTTCTTCACAAATTTCACTCCTAGTTCTTCAAACCTCTTACAAGCTTTATTGACATCAGGGACAGCAATTCCGATGTGCCCTGGGAAATGCGGTATGAAGAGTCAGGTACACTCTAAGTATTGCTGGGTGTTTGAAAAAAAAGTTTGCTCAGCATTTCATCTTGTGCATAAAGTTCACTTCAGGTGTGATGTACCCAAGGAAATTATTGCTTCAAGAAGAGCATTTCAAATTTTAACAATATTCTCCTTCAGAAAATTAGCTTTTTGACAATGCTTTTAAAATATGAACTTTAAAGTACCTTGAAGTAGCTCATGTTATTTAGATGAGAATATTACCTAGAGTAGGAAAGAAATAGGATACTCAAGCTGTTTTATGTGCATTGCTTTTCAAGAAGGCAACCACATAACAGGATTTCGTTGCATTTGCTCGGTTCAACAGTACAAGGCATTTATCATTAATGCTGTATTTGTAGAGACTAACAGTAGCTCTGTGCAAGGCCTGAATTTACAAATCGGTTCAGAAGCTTTAAATGTCAAGTGGCTAGATTGAGTATGAGACTTATTTCACAAGCCAGTGACCTTTCAAGTGCTCAAAATAAAGTTAAGCCACATGAATACTGCCCTCAGTGCTACAGATGAACAGAATTCTTCTTCTAACTCCAAAAGGGTGATCAGTGCACTACAAAATAGAAATCTGAATTTAAATCAGTCTGAACTTCACAATCCAATATGCAGGAGCAATTATTGCACTTTATTGAGTAGTTACTATTAATATGTGTTTGCTTGCCAAAAGATTAGACATATAAAAAGTGTAACTGTGGCTCATTACTCTGAAACATGTTTACCTATTTTCATAATCTTTCACAGTATATCTTGCTTCTTCCAGCATGTAAACAACGGGGATATAAGCTTCCTTCTTTCCCACTGGAAAAGTCTTCTCATCCACACAAGTTTAAAATATTTTCAATTTCTCACAAAACCTAAGCCTACAGCATATACATAATCTTTGCACTTAAGTTATATAGATGTTTTCTTAAAAGAAAAAAAAAAAAAAACAACTTTGAAATGCCATTCTTCCCCAACACACAAGAGTAAAAATGTAATCACAATAAAACAAAGCACAAAAACTACATGCACTAAACAAAAGACCTACCAAATCCTCGAGGATCCGAATTACCATTGTGATAGGACTGATTTTCATCATTTTCAGTGCCCCAGTTGCTGTAAGAAGTAATTATTACACATTGAAGAAGAGCATTGAAATCAACAAGTCCTGAATGTTCAGTTTCCTCGGGAAGTTGTTTCTTCTAAAAACCAGAACATTTCAATTGCTGGCTGCATTCATTCAACTATCAAGATTTTCCCAAATCACAGGTCCTAGGGAGTCTTCAAAGCAGACAAAGGGCTAATTCAGTCAAGTTCATACCCTTCACTAATGTTCAGGTTCTACATTTGAATGAGTATGAGAGACACTCCTATCTCATCCCAATTACAAAGGAGAGCAAGTCTCTCTGCACTTCTGTGCAGTCATTAGTAACATTAACAAAACCCGGACTGTTCATGTAAAGATGTAAAGTGTTTTTTGTTGTTGTTGTTTTTTTGACTTAATACCTCTTTTGATTAGATTTCAGAAGCAATAGTTACCCAACTACTGGGATGCTTCAGGAAATCCCAGAAGTTCTAACCACATCACTTTTCCTTAATTCCACAGTATCTCTCCCCAGATTCTATGCATATTCAGAGACAGCAAGTATTGTTTCATACTTATATACCACTGTTCACCCAGCAGTTTGAAAGAGCTCTATTAAGAGGAAGATTAAGCTTGCCAAGTATCTAAGATCTCAGCCGTATTTTAAGGCTATATGACAGTGAAGATGTTTCTACATCTGTAAATCCTGTTGGATTGAATAAAATCATCTGCTTCTGTTTAATCACCATTACTTAAATGTCATCTCTCACTGTACTAATACTTACTGTGTCAGTTCAAGCGTAGCTTTTCTAGAGAAGGTCCAAGGTGTTCTCTCAGTTTTATCTTTTGGGATATCATTTTTATCTTCGTACCCCAGAAAAAAGAGCGAGAACTTCATAGTAGGAAAGTCAAATTTTTGAAGCAGTCTAAGTGGAAAAAAAAATATGTTGAAATAGTAACTAAAAAATAGAATCAGGTAGCCTGCAAATAAATCAATATTCTTCCCTCAAGGAAGAATTACTGCCATGATTTTTGCCTGACTGCAATCCACATCTTAAAATAACTATGTTTTGAACTATCAAGTAGAAACATCCCAGAACACATCATAAACTTACAAGACTAGAAGAAACAGATGCTTAAAAGCCAAGCCATCAGTAACTGGATAGCAAAGTCAATACAAAGGCTTAAGTCTGAGGCTGCCACTGTTACTGGTATCTATTTCCTCAGGAAGATCCTTATGCTTATCCACTTTACAGTATCACCAAGGAATAAAAACTATTTACTTTGAAATTTACTCATGCCATGGAACTTGCTAGGATCAGACCAAGTTGACAAACAAAGGCAAATTAAAAAAATAAACATACAGATGAAATATTTTTACTATTTCCACAGATTAGTATAACCATAAAAGCCATTTCAGATGTGATAATTTAATCAACTACAAAATACCTGAGGTCAGAAAAAGCTGCTTATAAAGTTTATCACTTTGCTAAAAGCAAGAATTCACTCGCTTTACTGTGACATATTTAATACACACACATCATTGTTCTATAGAAAACTGCACAAGGCAACAGACTGCTAAGAGTGATTTCGTATGATGCGTAGAAAGCGTTGTAAGCTTCAGAGAACTTTAGACAAGACTCCGCTATTTTTACTTCATTCCTAGAAACGTGGTATACTTCATACTTTTTACATAGGAAGTCTGATCAGAACAAGCAAGCATGCGAAACACATCTGATTTATTTTTCAGCTTACCACTTAATTACTTTTTAATTTTTGTCACACGTCTTCACTAAAGTAGAAGCATTTTACTTTACCTTAGACTGGACTGATTTCAGGATGTTTAAAAATACACTAGAATATTGTTTTAAAACAAACTCTTTTCATATGTCAAGAATGTGCAGTCTTAGCACAAACACCTTAGGCTACTGCAGGACATCTGCCTCCTCACAGCCTTCTCCAAAAGGAGTTTGAACCTCGTCACCAGTTTTTGTTGCCCTGCTCTCTTATGCCCAGAGGTGGTCATCAGCCATCTCTAAGAACTAGCAGAAAGTTTTAAGATTTATAGCAATGACTCCTGATTATAAGCTCTGTCATACAAGCTACCAGTTAACGGCAGGATCAGTGAGGAGAAAGTAAGCAAGTTGTATGCTGATAATTAATGACCTAATAAGGAGAAAAAAAAAAAAAAAAATTATAGCCAACACCACCAGTTTTAGCTCATTTAAAACTTAGGCATTAATTGTGCTGTGGAAATCCTTGGAGATTGCCAGACTGCCTAACTTGGCATTAGCTGACAGGCCACCACTATTGATGCAGTTAGACCAATTAGTGTAATTACATCAAAATAACAAAAACTTGTTTTTTTTCAAACGAATAGCATGGATGACCAAAGTTACTGTAGCATAAAACTTCCACTCACGTCATTCCAAGAATTCTTGTATAAAAATCCAGCGACTTCTTAGGATCCTTTACCCTTAACATTGTCTGCTGAAACAAGAAGTCCTGTGGGGGGGGGAAAAAAAAAAAATAAAAGAATTTATTTATATATCAAACAAATACATATTAACAAAGTCAGTTAATAATGAAACTAAAAATAGCAGGTATAGAAGTAACGAATACAGTATTATATCCAGCGTAAATAAAATCTTTGCTCTTGATGCTACCAATGCATCTTTGTGTTAAATACATATACCTTTGTAATATGAGGAAAAAAAACCTGCAGGCATCATTCAATACACAAATCATAAATGTCAAAAATTTGTAGCATTCTTATTATATTTTTATGTAGCCGTGCTACACGCTTTGCCCTGCATGCAGGTATGTGAGCGGTTGATACTGTATCTCCCTGCATACGTACACAGAATTTAATTAAAGCTAAACTGCTGAGCTCGTTATACCGTTGCACAGTTGCTGAAACTCTGTGAGGCATGACGGTATTTTGGCCTACCAGTCTGTAAAGGCATTTTCCCAAGCCACAGCATAACTGTATATACCCAGGGCTACTGAACAGCTAGGTGGATGAAAAGCAAGTTAGATACTTTCGACACGCATTCCAAGCAAGGGACAGACTTGGAAAAGTTCAAATACCACTACCCATTTCCCCTAATAAGACAGTCGCCAATTCTCTCCCTTCCCGGCCCCGTGTCGTCCCCCGCCCTGCAAAGAGGGGGGCACCGCCGCTACCCCAGCCGCCCACCCCACCTTGGTGCTGGGATCCGGCTCGGAGCATGCACCATAGGCAGCCTCATCGGTGAGGCCGCACGGCTCTGCCGGGGCCGCCATCTTACGGAGCTGGGAGAAGGGGAGGAGAAGGGAGGATGAAGGCGGCCCGGGGGAGGCAGCGCTCCGCCCCAGAGGGGCGGTGAGGCAGCTGCCGCCCTCGGCTTCGTACTACGGGGGTGTCCGTGAAAGGAGGGCGAGCAAGGCTTTCCCCCGCCTTATTTATTTAATTATTTATTTAATTATCTATCTATCTATCTAATTTTTATGTCGTTGGAGGGCTTTTGGGGTAGCCAGATTGGTGGCTCTCCCGTACTAATAAACGTGTGCTTTTAAATGTTAGTCAAATTTAATTTAATATATAATTATTGTAATAATTACTCAAAATATGGAGGCACAGGTGTTCTGCATGACTGAAGGAGCGCCCCTCTCTGGATCGCAGGCAGAGGGTAACATAAAAGCCCCTGAGCAGGCTTGCGTATCTAACTCCAATAAACAGTGCTTTATTTTGTAAATTCCTCCAATTGATGGCATGTTAAGGCGGCTTGAAAATCTTACTTTATGCCTTTACACTCTGAGCTTACGAATGTGTGGTTTACTCTAGTACCTAGACATGTCAGTTTCTGCTTTTGCTGACAGAAGCTAAGGGAACATTTTGGATAACAGTTGCTACCCCTTAGAGTTACACAGTGTCACTTTGGGCTAACCTGTTATTTCAGGTGTTAAGAGGTAAGAATACTCCATCTTTCAAAGCTAAGAATGAAACACTGTTTTTTTTCTTTTCCTGAACTGAATATTCAACATAAGCTTACACTTGTGGTAATTAAGAAGAAAAATAAACAAACACACGTGGCAGCACAGAAATTTTGTGTAAATCTTGTTACGTTTCTTGAGTTCAGAAAGTACACATAGTGCACATGAAACAAATCCCTGATTTTATGATATCAAGGTATGCAGAGGCCTTCGGTGCTCCCCATGACCATTAGGGCAGAAGCAAGGTTTAGCTCCTGGGAGCTGAGGCACAGCTGGGTGCTGCCGATGGGCCCTGGAGGTTGGAACCAAACTGAGCTGAGCCCTCAGCGGTTACGGATGCCCAGTAACGGCCAGCCCCATAACGGCCAGCCCCACAGAACCCGCCACATTGCACAGTACCGGCACAGAGGCTGGCAAAGGCAGACCAGGACGGAGGGAGCCCACCATGACAAGGCGGTTGTGCTGCCTTGGGGTCGCGCTCTCGGTCCCCACACTGTGAGGTATAGTTGGAGATAGGTTGGTGAGCTTCTGCATACATCTCTCTGCTGAAGCAGAAGTGCTGGTTTAGGCACCTCAGCTTGTCAGGAGAGAGAGATATGTCAGGATCCCTGCTCCTCTATGCTTGGGAGGCATCTTCTCCTTCCCTCCCTCACCTCCTCCTCCCCGCACCTTCTCAGATGTGCTCCTCTGGAGCAATGTGGAGATTTCCTGGCATCCCACTAATGGGTATCCCTGCTCCCAGCCCCTTGGGCTGGCTGTGTCAGCATACCTGATTTCTGAAACTGGAAGGTTTAGAATTGCCCTTCTCAGGCCGATCCCCAAGGTGAGGCTGCCCCAAGGACTATGGAAACCTCGGCAGCTATGGAGCACCATTGAGACTTTGTTTCTCTCTTCCTCTCCCTAAGTCCTACTGTCAAACTGCTGCTGCTCTAAAGGGGTTGGGAGAGAAGCTGAGAGAATCACTTTTTGATGGACTGCTACTACTGGTAAACAAGGTAACAACTTTTCATCTAATTATTTTATAAAGAACTAGTGTATGGTCAACGTTTTTCTACAGATTTGCTGGGAAATACAGGAAAATGTATGTCATGTTCATTTATTTTAATGGCAAAACCTGTTATGAACCAAGCATTTGGGTTGGATTATAGCTCTAGGATTAAGAACATAAGAAAATCAGAACTACCATACTAGGTCAGACTAATGATCTTTCTCCCTTGTGTTCCCTCTCTAATACTGGTCAGTAGTTGCTGGCTAATTTGGGAAAAAATGCAAGGACCAAGACACTGTCTCCTGATAGTCCCTTCAGATTCTGTCAAACAGAAGCTTGGGTACTATAAGTTTTCCTAGATTTCAGAGGCAGAGCAGTGCCTCATCTCTGAATCTCAGAGTTCAGAGGAGAGGCATAAACATTTTCTGCATAACAAGAAGAAAATTCAAATAACATTCTTCAAGCTGCTATCAAAAACAGAGAATGACTGCTATCCCTTTGTCAAAACTTTTGAGAAAGAGGGAGATAAATACTGCCAATGTTTCGAATGATGTAGAATAAAAGATACTAAATCTTGGATTTGAGTTCCAAGGGAAAGTGGAAAGAATGAATTTGTTGGTTTATGCTATACTTCAACTGTATGTAAAAGATGGTGCTGGAAACTAGGCTCACTGTTCATTTGTTTTGCATGAACAGGCCCTGTAGACAAGGTTTAGGGCACCTGGAGAGAAGGAAAAGAAAGTTTGAATGTAAAAGAACATCTCCTGTTATAACTAGAACAGGTATTCAGATGGAGTTGGTGCTCTTTTCATTTGAATGTCATACTTTTCTCATGGTGAGATCTGAAAATCTCAGCCTAGCCACCAGACAACTTATGCATATATGTTTGGAGACTAGTTGTTGAATCCATGTGTAGAACTGAGGGCACTGAATAAAACAATTATCTGTGTTTTTAAGAATGTTAAGATTGACCGAATGGGACTGATGGCAGCTGGCAAATGCAAGCAGATGAGCATGCTTCCTAATAGGAAAACAGGGAAAGATGATATAGATGCTTCGTTGTAGCCCTGAGGCTTGGGACTCACAAGCCAAACCTTTAGTGAGCTTAAGAGGTAGTGGAATAGAAAAGGGAAGAAAATGGCAGGGCCTCTTTTGTATAGCAGCCAACTGCTTAGCTGTCATCCATGAATATATTTTGTTTTGGGCCATTTTAGAAATCCTCATCTAAGAATGATTAACGCGCTAATATCTTAGGCATCTGGGGTTGGTCACAGAATTAAGAGAAAGTCTGACTCTTGCACTGTGAAGAAGATTTCTTGATGCGCTCAGTGCTCTACAAACTTCTAATGTACTGTGTAAAACTTTAAAAGTCTTTATGCAAAGAGGTTGTCAATCATTATGTTTTTTTAGGACATTGCTGACAGCATTAGAAAACTGTGCAGTCTTAGGTGTTATTACTCTCTTGATAAGTTTTTAAACATTTTGACAAAAAAATATATATATATTTTTGTATTAATTTAAATCAAGGTAAAGCTTATAGTTTTACTATGTCTCTATTTAATAAAAATGCTTCTGCTGAAAAAATACTACCCATACCCTCCATCTTACGTTACATCTGCAAACACTTAGATGTGTTAAGGATATTATGCATGGTGGGGCATTCTGTTTAAAAATAACAAGTAAATGCTTATGGGAGCAATGCTTTAAGACTTGATTTGGAAGTCTATACAAGCCTCTGGGTAAGCTCAGAGTGTGTATATTTTACAACTTAAAATGTAAATAAATCACTTGTATTCTCACTTCTAGTTCTCAGTAATCAGGTGTTCATTAAAAGTATAATAGTTTATTATTATATCGCTATTTGCTCCTCAAGATGTAATTGTATGGTAAATTAATTTTAAAAATCTGTCTGTAATCGTCTTCAGCATGACATTTGTAAACTATCAAAAAGCATATATAAATGCCTCTTAACAATTCAGAGCGGACTTGATGAGACTATTAAGTTTCTATATCCAGCAAGTCAGTTTTCAGATGAGACTATTAAGTTTCTATATCCAGCAAGTCAGTTTTCAGATGCTCTCATTTTCCTTTCTTTTATTCCCTGCATTCCCATTCCTCACAGTCGTCTTGAAAAGTTAGTCTTGAAAAATGTGAATTGTTACAAACACTCATTTTTTGGCATATTTCAGAATGGAAGGTGTACAAAAAGGTAATAATGAAAATTCAAACATTGGGGAAGATGCTGGGCCCGATCCTGAGGCAGCAAAGAGTACTGGGCATAATCTTACTGTGGAAGACACTCTGCCTGTGCCTGCTGCACCAGAAGATGCTGGAGCCAGATCTGCTCAACAAATGGCAGCCTTTTCCCCTTCCCAAGATACTTTTACTAGTGCCAGCCGAAAGTTGTCTAGGTTTCGCCGGAGCACTTGTGGAGCTCTGTCCTTGCAAGAAGCTTTAAAAGAAAAACAGGTTTAGTATTCAACATAAGGTCTTGAAATATGTTTCTGGTTCTTTTCACAGATAATTAAACTCAGTATAAGTAAATTGTTTCCTTTTTTGTTGTTGCTTTGTTTATATTCAGTTTTTTATTCCAGGTAGAAAGTTAGTCTGTTCTTAGTGTTTTGTTTTAAAGTTATAGTGGAAGGAAGCAGGAGATTAATTGAATAATTTACACTGAAGCAAAGCTGTACCCTGCTAGTTCCTGCAAATATTTATCATCTCTAGATACTTTAGTTTGATGTTGCTAAATTTCTGTATTGATAGAATAAATTGAAATATTGATTGTAGAAAAAAAAAACACCAGGTAATATGGCACACAAATATCTTAAAATCCACTGTAGTATACTTCATGTTTGCTTCTCCTTGTCATATTCTCAGAGTTGACTTTGTTTTATAATAATTCTTAATAATTTGCTCTTGTTAGCCTCTGAAAATTCACATATTTTTTAAAAATTGAGTAGTTATGTATTCTTATAATACAAGACAGTAGCGTTCAGCATTTGTTGCAAGTAGCAAGTTAGTGTTGCGATCAATTTCTGTATTTTTTTGTTTGAAAGATATATTTGATGTTTTAGGGTCGATACAAAGAAGCAAGAGAATATCGAAGAACAAAAATGGATGCTTCATATAAATACATACTTGAAGTTATCAGTGTCAGGCTAGGTTTAGAGTTAACAACTGTGGAAGAAATGATTTTGGATTGTCCTTCGGTGAGTCTGTTCTGTATGTCTGTTGAATTTTGGATATTAGTTAAAATACGTAGCAGATTGCCCCCTTTGATATGAAATGTTATTCATAATTTACATTGTTTCTGCCAGACGATGTGGTTAATAAGGCACACGACTCATCTAAAACGATACCTGACTAAATCATTCAGCTTAGTTTCCTGGAAGATTTTCAGATATTCCCTGGGTTTTTGATAGTGGCTTTTTCATCGTTCTTACCTCAAGGAAAACATAATTACTGCTGTTATTTTGAACCAAGAGATTCTTGTCATGTCCACCAGTTCCAACAACTTTCATCCATCTCAGCCTGACATTATTATATTCTAAAAATAATAGCTTTTGTTTGTAAAGCAAGTCTTGACTGAAATGTCAAGACTGCAAAAATACATGTAACTACATTTTGAAAATATAGAATTTTATTTAGTAATGAGAGGAAAGATGAATCCATTTCATTAATGCTATTACATTTGGAAAAGACTCATTAAATAGCTTCTGGTTATGATTGCTTTGTTTACTTTTAAATGTTTAAAAGAAGGAATAAAGTGAATTTGTAGTGTGAGAAGGTTCCAAACTTGTGGGGCTTGTGAAAGCTCAGTGTTTCAAAGTGCTTGAAAAAACAGGAGCAAACAGCTAAATTTCTCTTTTAGTAGAGTATCAAAATTCAATATAAATATATGTAAACTTACAGTCCTTGCCATTTCTGATTGCATGTTTTTTTGTCTGAGATTTGACTTAGCATTCAAAATTCAACCAGGTATTGTCTCATTTGATCAAATATATAACTTGTTAGAATGGTAGCTGTTCAGTTGCAAGCTGAATGTATTCCTGATCAAAATCATTGTTCATCACTTCTTTATTGATATTTATGCATCATAAAATGTTTCTAAACAGTCCTTTTTGTTTTTGTTTTTTTTTCTTATGCTTATACAATATAGAGGTGCTTTAAGTTTTGTCAATCAACTAACATTTCTTTTCTTCGCATTTGCTAAATGGTATGTATTTTTCAATCATCCTGACTTCATATAAAATTGCTGTTTTACACTGATTAACTCAGACACATAAGAGCCTTTGGGTACTTACAGATGGTGTTTTTTGCTTTGCGTTTTTTTTTTTTTTTTTTTTTTTTTTTCCTTATTGTCACATTTCAAAGCTTTATATGGTTAGAATTTTTCTATATTTAGTTTGTTCATACACAGTTTAGGCTGATGGGACTGTGTCAACATTGTCCTTTAACAATACTTAGCGAATTCCCATATGTATACACCATGTTTTTGACATCTGTAAATTTTTATCCTTAAAACAGCAGTCTATATGATCTATTCATACACCAAGTGTTTGTACTACATTCATGTGAACCAGAAGCCTTATTTGCAGAAAGCAGTAGCCATAGGGATGGCTCACATCTTACCTCATTTATAAAAACATGGAAGCCCAAAAGTTACTGTTCACCTTTCTTTTGCTCTCAAGTTGGAATACTTTTTGCAGTAGTGAATCTTTTTCTGATTTTCTCATTGACCTTTCAGGACTTTATCAATTTATTTTATGTATAATATATATATGTAACTATTTCAGGGGGAATTTTTGTGTATTTTTTTTTTTCAATTCTAACCCTGTTATCAACTATTGCCTATTAACCAAAGCGAAAGAACAATGTAGATTTCTTGATCTGCCTTGCCTTTAGTTATTTTATTTTTGCACAGTGTTGTCTTCTCAAAAGAGTGGGTTTAAATTATGTCCATTTGAGTGTTATATGTTTTCCTACCTCAGTTCTCATTCAAATTTTATATTTGCTTATTTTGGGGTGGGATCATGCTTCTTAAGAAATACACCATATCTAGAGGCTTATGCTTTTAGTTTGAACAAGTGATGCAACTCCAGACGCATTTGCTAGCTAAATTTCTCAGTTTTTTGTTTGTTTGCTTGTTTGTTGGTTTTTTGATGGGAAGGAGGTAACTGCCAAGGTAGAGCCCTTTACTTGGACAGTTTGAATGCCAAACACCATCTTAGTGATTTCATCATCCTTGCAGATAACTAAAGAGGCTGTGAAAGAAGCTAGATTTTGACCAGATAAGTACCCAGACTTACTCCATGCTCTGAGACCTTCTGATCTCCCCCAAGCCTTCTTTCAGTGCATTTTAGAGCTTTGTTTGTTTCCTGTTTTGTGCTGAATCACATATTCACCAGGAGATTGCCTAGGACAGTTTGGAAATTCAGATTTTGAAAGCCTCAGTTATAATTTCAGGCATGTTTTTTTGAAATGATAATCTATATGCAAACAGTTTTCACTTCAAAGCTTTGCAGTCTGATTTGTACTATCCAAAGCACCTTGTATAACATGACAAAATCAAAACTGCTATCCAGAGACCTGTAGGTTTCAGAATGGTCACTTTATAGATAGGTACAGCAAGCTGATCATGGGTCACTATGGTTTCCCTCAGCTAATTGTCCTTCAATAAGTCAGCAAAATCTTTGTCATCATGAAAAGGTTTTTGAGGAAATGTGACCAGTTAGTATCTCCAGGATAAAATCCTAGTGTCTGATGTTATTTCTGTTTTACACACAGTTTTTTTACTTTTAAGGGAGTAGAGTTGCAACAGCAGGATATGTCAGGTCATGCAAGCTTCCTATGTATGTTGCTAAGTGTCTTCATGACTACTTACTTCCAGCTGATACTTGAGACTTGCAAATCTCCTAGAGTAACAGAATACCCTCTAGTTTCTTTGCATTGTCACGATCATAAATATTTGTTTTATGATTATCAGTAACGTGTATGCAGGTTCAGTAATTGAAGGCAATATTTAAATGGTCTATTGTGTTGTTTTGTAACTTCTAATAACATTTGAGTATAAACACTAAACGCCATCAAAACTTTAAGCAGTGGCATATTCAAATGATGCTGCACATCTTAAAGCCACATAAAAAATAATATTTTGAGTAAAAAGTATTCACTTTTTGATTTAACAGCTGGAAGCATTTGACTCTTTTTTTCGCAAGGGAGGAAGGAAAGCATTGAAAATTTTCTATCAAGAAGGAGATGTACCAGGAATGGGTAACTTTTTAACAACATTACTACATTAAGGCAGATGTATACCATTTATATCATATACCATCTGTTGTTTGTTAAATGTGTTTAATATTAACCAGAATAAAATCTGTTTTTTGATTGTTCATAATTTTGTAGTCTTCTGCTGTAAGGACTGAAAATGCATATTGTAAATGCTTTCTTTGTGAAATTGTCCAAAAAAAAAAAAAAAAAAAAAAAAAAAAAAAAAAAAAGTAAATTTCTGCCATTCCTGAATGGAAGGCTATAGAAAGAGAGGTTATTTTGAAATGTTACATTGTTTTCAACTATTTCTTCCAGGAGTTTTGCCTTCAATTCATTAGGAACATCTTTCATAAAACCTGTTAGAATTTGCATTTATTATAAATGTTTGATAATGTTTGATTTTCAAAAGCCCAGTAGAGAATTCAAATTTGATGTCTAGAATGCGTAATGATTTCCTAAGCTCTGAACATGCTGTTCCCTTACCTATTTAGAAGAAACAATCAAATTGTGTAGGATTATATTCACAGAGGAACTGAGAGTATCTCATCCCCTTATCGCCCTTTGGTATAGATGTATTATGCACACTCATCTACTGCTAACCTTTATCAAAAATATAGAAGACTGTTGCAGCCAATTATTCCTCACCTACTGGCATAAATGTGTGGTAAACCTGAAGGTTGAAAATCTAATGATGAATCTTATGTTAATAGGCTATCACATGATATAATTCATCCTTTTTTTATATAGCATTCCATATTAGCTTATATTCAGATACTGAAATAATGCACAAGATGAAATATGAGAACTCAAAATGAGGAAAAAATAGAATTCAGGTTGCCAGAATAAACTTAATTATTTTTCTTTGAGGATATTGGTATAATATGTTTTTGAACAGGACATTAAAGACCTATAATACTGCCTCACTTTCTTCTACCATTTGCCTGTTTTACATAGGCTGCTTTTTCTACCATTTCTGCTTCCTGTCCCACTCCTCTCTAATTCCTTACTGCCTCCCTACTCATTTTTCCCTATTTTTTCACTTGGGTATGACATCTTTGATAGAGTGAATGAGAATCAGCTATATAAGGCATCTCAGCCACCAGCAAATTACCCCAGAAAGATGGACCTGAGTAAATTCCCTTTTCAGTGTAGTACAATAAACTGAAAGTGCTTTGTGAGGCATATATTGTAGGCTTAGTAGGGATTTTTAGTTGTGTGGATAATGACAACCATGGATTCTTTTTCTTCTCTTACAAAAGAAGAAAATAATTTATTTGTTGAATTTTATTTCACTATATTTTAAGCAGTTTACAATAGCTTACTTAAAAAATAATAATATATAGTGATACCTGTGAAATTCTTTTCAGAATGTGGTCGGACATTTCCAGGAGTTGTAAAAGGAAGTAAAATGATGCAGTTGTACGTGGACAACACACCAAACAAATTTGTCGGGCTATGCTTATTTTTTATTCGCTTTAAGAATGACAACCCTATAAATGTAAAAACTATACATGAGGTATTCTTTCATATATTTTAAAAACTAAGAACTTAAGAAGTAGCTGTTCTTGTTTCTTTGTGTTATTGTTCTTACATATATAAAGTTACTGATTACTGCAGTTTTTGAATATTAGCCTGTATCACACTCTGTGCTCCCCTCTGTGGAGACAATGATGCATTCAGCAAGTACTCAGGATATCCTGTGAATTCAGTGTCTTGCAGAGCTCTCGTTAAATGAGAAATCAACATTTGGATTAGTTTTTCATTCTCCTCCTTAACATTTTTGAAGAAGTTAATGCCACTAAGTACATTGTAGGTGTGATCAAAATCTCTAAACCATAAGGACTCACATTTACCTAGAAGACTTTATATACAGCTAATTCCAGGAGAGAAAAAATTTATTTGTACCTTTCTCTTTTATGTATCTTTGAATGTGTGAAATGCATGTTTATCTTAAGTAAATCATGTGGCATGAGGTCTTCTGCTTTACAACTATATTAGACAAATTATTAGATTTGTGTGGGATTCTCATAAATTATCAAGACTTGTCTCCTTAAATTAAAGTTTTCATACATAAAATCAGAGTGCCTTTATAAAAAAAATGTTGGTTTTCTAATACTGTTTACAGTCTAAGTTATTGCAACGCTAATGATCGTTCTGTTACAATACAGGATATATTCTTTTGTGTTTTGGATGCTACTGAAGGACTTTTACGTGGCATTAGGAATATGATAGAAAAGATTTTTCTCCCAGCTATCCTTGCAACAAATTCTTGGGGTGTTTTAAGTCAGACCAAAGAGGATACAAAAGACAAACAAAATTTTGTGGAAACAATTAACAGATACCTTTCATTTCTAGAAGGTAAGCTTTGCATTTAGGAAATGATCAAATTAGAGAAATTCTATTTAAGAATTTCCCTTTAAATGCAGTAGGACATAGGTAAGCAACTTAGCCCATTCTTTAAGGAAAAAAATAAAATTATCAATTACTTGCATAATAAATACATGGATAGATTATTTGCTTGAGAAAATTATCTAGTGATATGTTACTTCTAAGGAGGAACATACTGGATTTAAAAGAATAATTTTATGTTTTATACAACTGCAGTGAAATAGCTGCTACATTAAAACTTTAGAAGTACGTTTATGTAATCAGTAAGCTTAAATTGTTTACACTGGTAGAAAAAAAAATTTCAAGTTTTAATTGGTTCTGTAATGTAATCACTTTTTAATTATTATTATTGTATTTTTTTTTTCAGGGGCTATAACAAGCATTGAAGGAACTGTTCAGTTGACACAAGTAGATCATATTAATTTTTCTAAACTACAGTCCTTTGAAGAAGTAACAGCAGCAGCAGATAATCCTGATATGGTTCACCAGCTAGAGGAAGTACTTATGGTCTGGTATAGACAAATTGAAAGAGTAAGTTGTTTTAACACATCAATCCAACATGAATATGGATAGATACTTAGAAATGATATATGAGACTTGCCTGAGAATATTTTAAGGCTAAAACCATATCTGTGCCTAAGTATGCTGATTGCTTCACTTCTATAGATAAATGAAGTTGAGAAGGCAGCAGTCCTTTTCCATGGGAACTGGTAGTCTAATAAGAATACGGGTTTCTGAAATGTTGATACACAAACAAGGAGGATATAATACGGATAATAATAATTATAGAATATTAATAAAGAGGAAAGGACAGAAGGCTGCAGAAGGAATAATGCTGATGTAGACTGCATATATCACATATATATACACATATGTATCTATACACACACATATACAGTGTGTGTAACATCACATGTTAAGCTTCTGCTGCATTCATGTCATGAGATATTACTCTTGGAAAGATCTTTGACCAGGCCCAGCATGGCATTTTTCATCTGGTCTGCCTGTGCAAATCTTACATGGTGATGTCTCAGTTATCCAAGAAATTATTGTCTGAGATTTCCAGGATAAAGCACAGAACCCTTTGTGCAGTACAGAACCCATATAAACTGGGCATGTAAATAAAAATATCTGTGAAATGTAAACAGAGCTGTCTGCATGTTTATCTGTATGTAGCTGAGTACATTTATGACTTTTACATCTGATATGCAATGTATTTATTAAATAGTTTTTCACTTTTTTTACAGAAGTGTTTTTTTTTGTTTTTCTCTTTTTCCACCAAAACTGGATGCATTTCAAATTCTGATTACAGAAAAAAAACAAACAAACAACAACAAAAAAAAAAAAACATAAAAATAAATAAAGGTGTGTGCTGAGATCCACCCAATTTTTGACAGCAGCTGAACATAATGCAGTTGTTGCCTTGACTTCAGTATAAGAATAGCATTAAGTACAATTCTGAACTAGGATTCTTTTCCAAATCAGAACCATTTTCATGTGACAGTAACATGCTTGTTCCTGTTTAGTTAGTATCCTCAGAACATTCTGTCTCTTCTTTTTTCATGATTTGCCTATTCTTGACAATAGATATTTTATTTTATTTTATCTTCAAATTGATTGAAGGTTCTGATTGAGAGTCAACAGATGAGGAAAGAAGCTGATGATTCAGGTCCACTGACTGAACTAGAGCACTGGAAAAGTATGTCTGCTAAATTTAATTTCCTTATTGAGCAGATCAAAGGACCCAACTGCAAAGCTGTCATTAATATTCTGAATGTTGCACATTCTAAACTATTGAAGGTAATTCTTTTTTTTCTTTCTTTTTATATTAGTTTTGACTATAGTGGGCAAAGCTTGAAATATTTTTATTTATTTTTTTTTTTTCATTGCATTTAAGAGAGATTAAGAGGGGGAAAAGTTAAGTATGGTGCTAGTGCGCTTAATGTATTGAGAGAAAGAATAAGATATTATTAGAGATATAGGGGAAAAAAAAAAAAAACGTTAATGAAAAAAGCACTTACATTGCTGGTTTTGGCAGTGCCCTTAAAATTCAATTTATCAAGGTTTGCTTCTGGAACATCAGTGCAAGCTAAAATAAATAGTTCACTATATATAAAGTTTTTTCACAGTAATGGCTTTCCTCTAGATGTGGCAAGAGCTAGATGCCAGAATAACAGATGCAGCAAATGAATCAAAAGATAATGTGAAATATTTATACACACTTGAGAAAGTTTGTCAACCACTTTATAACTATGACCTTGTAAGTATGCCTTTCATTATTCTTTAAGCATAGTTTAGACATTTACATAGAATGTCCATAAGACAAACTTAAAAGAAGACTTCTGTGTATTTGCTTAAAAGTACTGATTTGTCTAAACATCTGTCAAACTAAGTGTTAATTTAAAACATTTTATTATGTATCACATAGTAAAATATTTTAAAATATGTATTTTATCAATAAAAAATGCATGTGATTGCCTAGTTAGTCCTGCTGCCAATATTATTTTTAAATGAGCTGAAATATTGCACCATAAAATATGTATAATCTCTAAATATATATTTAATTGAAATGTATATATTTAAAAATATATATTTAATTGAAAATTCCACATGTCAATTAATAATCACACGGCTGTAACCAAAGTAACAAAATTTCAATTATATAAAAAGTGATGAAACCTAATGAGGTCCCAAATGCTTCTCTCAGGGTAATACAACATTTTGGTGTTGAAAATGATATTAACTGCTTTTATTTGTAGAAGTAACAGCTAGTGAGGACTTAAATGAAAGATTGTCCGTGTAGACTATTCAGCCCTAATTCAAAGTAAAATTTTAGGTTTAGTATTTAATACTTATTGTTATAACAGGTATATGTTTCTAAAGGTTTTTGCAGAATAGGGTGGAAGGAGGAAATAGCCTAGGAAAAATTGCTTGTTCTACCTTTTTTTCCAGTCCTCTCTGTTTTGATCCTACCTGCCTCCTGTCTGCTGTCAGGGAGTGTTGCATTTCTTTTTTTTTTAGTTTATGGCAGTTTACTATCCTACTTCAAAGTTTTATCTGAGGGGAAGTAAAAAGACCGTGATAATATATGATATAGAGATGATACTGGATGGAATAGAAGGAATGAGGACTCTAATACTAAGCAGTTGATCTTCAGTCCTCCAGTCTATCACTAGAGGGCGCCAGGTACCAGGGAATAAATATAGTCAAGTGTGTTCCAGATGAGCTATTTCATAGCAATTGATACAGTACTTTATATATATATATATATATAATAAATAAATTTGCGGGTAGAAACCCATTAAAGAGTTTGTTTGTTAGTTTACTATTAGGGGATAATGAACTTAGTTCTTTGTTTAATCTGGAGCACTTTGGATAAATCTGAATATGTTTCATCTCTTGGAGCTTTGTCCCAGAGACCAAGATAATTTAGGCAGGGTTTTCTGTTGTATCCAACTTAAAAAATAATAACATCCAAATTGAATATGCTGTCTTTTAAAAAGAACTGCATTATGGATTGAATTGAATTTAATATCTGGTACTTAAAATACATTAAATATTAGAAGATTAGGCGTAGAATAGATACAGATTTGATATTCAGCATGTGCATAAAATATGGTATTAGGTGTATGCAATGTCACATATCTGTAGCTGAAGGAGACTACAACTATATGAAAATTTAGAATGAGTGATTAATTCAGGGCTTTGAATTAGAGAAATCTCTATACAGTCCAGTATCGAGGGTATTCTTTTTCATAAAGGAAGATGAAAAAGACCATTTTCTCCCATGTGCGGATGCCTGCTACATCTGTCCCCAGTATTAGTGTGTTCATTTCAAGTTTGCAGGCCAAAGTTAATTCCTGGATCTTGGCTTCTCTGTTAAGTAGTGACAGTCAAACTTACTTGCTCTTGATGTTCTGAATTGCAGCTCTGATAAGTTCCTAAAGAGGTTTTCATCTATTTTAGAGTTAAATGGCTGAGCCAGACAAAACTGAATTTTTAATTTAATCCTCTACTACAGTGTTTGTGGTATCATTGTTATGTGCCACTGGTGCTACTTCAAGCCTTGGAGAAGTTGTACCCCCCTTTAGGTACTGGAAGGCCACTATGAGGTCTCCCCAGAGCCTTCTCTTCTCCAGGCTGAACCACCCTAACACCCTCAGCTGTTCCTCATAGGAGAGGTGCTTCAGCCCCCTGATTAATATTGTGGCCTTCCTCTGGACTTGCTTTAATACATGAATATAACACTTTTAGATTAATATACCAGGGACCTTTTAATGAATCACTGTGTTTTTTTTTTTTAAGGAATCTATGACACGCGGAATACCAAACTTGATAAATGCTATACGGATGATTCACAGTGTTTCAAGATATTACAATACTTCCGAAAGAATGACGTCATTATTTATAAAGGTAAATATATCAAGTTTTATATTCATTATTAAAAAAAAAAAAAAAAAAAAAAAAAGTATGATTTTTCTGTGAAAAAAAGCATAGTTTTAAAATTAGTAAGACACTTCCTAAAAACTGGTAACATAGTGCCTGTCTGTAAAAGAAAGGAAGACAAGTATGTTTATCGAGAGAGGACTGAACTTGGAGTAGAGACTTGTCTGTTGGAAGGAACTTTGTTATTCAGCAAAATTAAATTTTCTTATCTTCTTGACAAATGATCTGTTGTTCTCTAAATCACTGCATTCTCCAAAATTCTCTTGTTATCAGCCTTGGAGACTTAATTAAGCAGATGGCCCTCGGTCTGACTGTGTTATTCCTCAAAAGGATATGAAAGACAAAAGTTTCCTGTTTTTAGAAGCAAGTCATACTTGAAAAGTTAACTGAATCTCAGGTCATGAACTCTTACACATTAAACCTTGGCTCTCATTTTCGCAAAAGGAAATGGATGTGCTATTTTACTTTCTCCCTTTTTGGAAATAAGTTTGTTCTCATAATAACTCTTTTTTTCTTTTTCCTCTATACATTAGGCTACCAGCATCTGGCACTCTATCATTCATGTTAGGTTTCTGTTAGTAGACCATTTCTAATTCTGAAGAACAAACAAATTATAATACTAAATTTTCACTCTTAACTGAAGTTCAGAATCCTCTTAAATGTGCAGTTGACTTAAACACGGAGTTTCCTAGTTTCTTTCATTCTCAATTTCAGTTTGAATGAAAGGCAGAATTCCCATAAATATGGTGTTTTCATACCTCTTTTACACTTTGGGCTATGATATTGTACAGTGTTAATGGCTATTGCCCAGGTGACAAACTTGACTTGTCTCCTTATCTTTCCCTGTGGTTTTCAAAAAGGACCTGATGAGTGATTTTTTTTGTTTTCTCTCAAAAGGACAGGATTTGGAAGCAAAGAAACAAACACACACTAGATCTAAAATTTTGAATCTGATCATTTTCCTTTGGGCAAATGAAGATGAGAAATTAGTGCTTCATATACAATGCTGTATCACTGATTAAACTGCTTAAAAGTGTTAAAGCTACAGATCCCACTTTTTCACCTTGGGTCAGCTGTTCACGCAATATAAAACTGTTAAGCTTTTTGAATCCATTTGAATCCATTTGGTGGTTTTTTCTTTTAGCCTCCAGTAAGCATATAGGAGAAATTCAGAGTATACCATCATAGCTTCACTTTTTTATTTTTTATTTTTTATTTTTATTTATTTATTTATTTATTTTATTACATGAAAGAGTGCTATGATGTAGCAAGAAATAATTGCATTTCAAGCTAAGCATTTTTCTCCAAAGGTCAGGTGGATTAACTGTCCGCCGTAGTGAGTGTTTACATTTAAAGATCATCAGAGGGGATGCTGGAGGTCCTACCTACAGCCTCACCAGTAATTGTGTTACAGTGTGAGGCTGCTTGCAGTGGTCCAGTTTTCAGTCTTTATTGTTAAGGATTCTTAAGACATGTTTACAATACTCTCATGTGAGTAGGAGAACTAATTTGAATTGTTCACAATATTTAACATACAGAAAAGATTGTCTACCTGCAGCTGTTCTCTGAGATGTGTTTTATTTGTCTGCACTCATTCTGGTTCTCCTCTCTCTTTGTGTCATTACAAAACTTTGGACTTCAGTGGCTGAGAAGTAGAGGTGTATTCTCCCTTTTTCTTATTCATAGGAGACTAAGGCAAAGACATGCTGCTAAGATCAAAAATTATTTAAATGGCAGCATTTAAATAAGTGTGCGTTACAAAGTGTGAAGATGACAATGTAAGTGAAGAATAGTTGGGGTTAAATAACTTCTCCCTGTTGTTGTGCAATGGGTTATATTCTGTTTTTATGAATTGCTGTGCTTATAAATTACTTGTACTCATAAATAGTTCTTGGGACTTGAGTACACTTCTAGGAAAGTTTTAAGACTTCTGTGGGATTTTTGTCCCATGTATTACATTATTTAGCCACTATTATTCCCATATGTAAAATTTATTCAAACTCCGATAGTACTAATATATGCACATGGAAATTTTGTCAGATTTTGTGAAACAGGTGAATTTCCATGTAAGCTGAGACCTATTTGTTTTCATTTGTTTGCTCTAGGTTACAAATCAAATGGTCACGACATGTAAAGCATATATTACAGATGGTGGCTTTTCTCGTGTATGGGAGCAGGAGATACCAATAGTCATTGGAAAAATTAAGGTTTGTTCAGTATTTTTGTTATTTACCTGTTAAACCTTTTGATTACCTCTTGATACGCACAAGGAAGCGCATACTTTCTTGAACTTACTAGTGCATTTCAATATGTATAAATTATTTCACACCTCTTTGCTAATTTATTTCATTCTTCTTTAAGAATTTTCCCTTTTCTTATCCCACTGACATTTGTTGAAATTCAAATGGCTTCGGTTTCATCAATGAGGTCTGTCACTGATCTTAGAACTAGCATCTTCACCATATTTGCAAACAAGGAATTTTGTTATGCTGCATAACCCACCTTCTTCTATCTTGAGGATCTCTGATATGGTACCATTTTCCTTTACCGTAGGAATCTGGTATTTGAATAGACATCTCCATGTTTTTTACAGTAACTCCTTCCAATAACAGACTTCTTTGTCCATGGAGGTTCAGCGCTAAGAGTCCTTCTCTTTACCAGGTGATGGTGATATATGAAGAACAAATTAAACACATGGAATGTGCCATGACAAAATATCTCTAGCTGTGGGGTTACTGGTTGCCAATACTGACTCTGTTTGTACCTTCTCCTTTAGAATACCTCAGCTACTGACTTTCTACTTTACACAGAAAGGCATATGTATTGGGTTTACGTGGCAAGGTTTTGGTAGTGGTGGGGAGTTGAATGGGTGGCCTCTGTGAGAAGAGACCAGATGCTGTCCTGTATTGGATAGAACGAGTTCCAGCTGGATCAAAAAGGGACCTGCTACTGGCCAAAGCTGTGTCAATGAGTGATACTGGTTGCACCTCTGTGATAACATATTTAAGAAAGGATTGAAAATGTGTGGCAGCTGTGTGAGGCAGAGGAAGAAGAAAATATGAGTGAAAAAACTCTACAGACACCAGGGTCAGTGAAGAAGGAGGAAGAGGAGGTATTCCAGGTGCCAGAGCAGAGATTTCCCTGCAGTACGTGGATAAGACTATGGTGATTCAGATTGTCCCCTGCAGTCCATGGAAGATCAAAGTGGGGCAGACACAGTGCAGATATTCACACTGCAGCCTATGGAGGAGCCCATGTGGGAGCAGGCTCCCGGCAGGAACTGCTGACCATGGGGAAGGTGTGCTGGCACAGTCTGTCCTGAAGGACTGCAGCCAGTGGAATTCACCCATGCTGGAGCAGTTCTTTAGCTGCAGCCAGTGGGAGGCTCACCTCTGTACAGTTTGTGAAGGACTGTTTTTGCATGGGAGGGACCCCACCATGGAGCGGGGGAAGAGCATGAAGACAAAGAAGTGGCAGAGACAAAGTGTTATGACTGTCTTTCACTGGACTGTGCAGTTGTATGTCAATATAACTTCTTCACGAGGGGGAGTGGAAAGGTGGGTGACCTATTCTCCATAAACACCAGTGATAAGACCCACAGGAACAGGGTTAAGCTGAGGCAGGGGAAGTTTAGACTAGACATCAGGAGGAGGTTCTTCACCAAGAGGGTGGTTGCACACTGGAACAGGCTCCCCAGTGCACCAAGCCCATCTGAATTTAAGAAGAGGCTGGACTGTGAGCTTAATCACATGGTCTAAACTTTGGGTAGACCTGTGCAGTGCGAGGAGTTGGGCTTGATGATCCTTATGGGTCCCTTCCAACTCGGGATATTCTATGATTCTATGATAATAGGCTGCAAGTGTTTGCTATGAATATTACAAGAAAAACTGTACATAAGCCATTACTGCCTGTTGACTGAAACTAGATTCCGTGATAATTACCCACCAGCAGTGGATTTGGATTCTCTCATCTCTTACACGTGAGCATACCATAATGAGTATGATATTTATTTCTTCACTTTTTAGGAGTGCACGTTCCTACTGAAAGAATATCAGAAATGCTTTCATGAAACAAAGCAAGAGATTTTGGAAACTCTAGGAGAAAAATCATTTGAAGTATCAGAAATGTACATTTTTGGAAAGTCTGAAGCTTTTTGTAGGAGATTAGAAAAAGTGAGTATACTGTATGCTGTTAATACCGGTGGAGAAATAGGGTTCCTCCAGAGAGCATTTCACAAGGTGAATTCAACTATATGTGCTCTTAATCAACCTGTGAAGGAGCTTTTTACTTTCTATTGAGAGCAACTATGCACTTCCATAGAGTAAGTCATGGCAATATTTTAGGCAATTACCTTGCATGTCCTCTTGAATTTGCCAGTTTATCTCTGTTAATTAGGTGAATTCTCTCCATGCTAATCTAGATGTACATTATGATTGTCAGGAGTTTGAAAAATATCACACCTTATTTTATTTGAATCATAACCTAAGTTATAAAAAACTCCTGTTACTGCTGAACACTATTCTGCAGATGATTCTGCTGCTTGCTGTGGTCTTAATATTTAGCTAGCTAACTTAGCTGAAAGGATTTTAAACTAGCATTCATAGAGTTTTCAGGGAAAAGATTATAGGTGCTCCTAGGTGCAGAATAAAGTCAGACAAGGAATAAGAGATAATTGGGCAGTCATCACAAGGTAGGAATTCTGTGATTCTTTGGTGTTTTCCTTATCATGTGATGTATACATGCTAATCAATATGATCGTGTGTTTTTTTTGTTTGTTTAAATTCAGTGAAATCTTATGTCATTAGTATGTGTGTCATGTTTGAACTATTTTTCCCATATTACCATATTCAACATAACAGTCAAATACAAAAAGAAACCCTTTCCCATCAAGAAAAATGAAGATGGTTTTACATTGTATTTTGTTATGTTGAGAACTGATGTTGAAAACTGAGCTAGCTATACTTTGTTGAAGATACTGTGGTGGTTTTACTCGGATGGGCAGCCAAGCTCCACCACAACCGCTCTCTCACTCCCTGCCTCCTCAAAGAGGAGGGGGAGAAAAAAAGTCAACACAAAGAGCTCGAGGTTTGAGATGAGAATGATTTAATTAAAGGGAAAGGGAATGGGGAGAGAATGTAACAAAAGAAACAACAAGGCTGCGCAGAAGCACAGAGAGAAAGGAAAAATTATTCTCTACTTCCCATCAACAAGCGATGTTCAGCCACATCCTGGGAAGCAGGGCCTCAAAACGCGTACCAGTTGTTCAGGAGAGAGCCAGAGAGAGAGAGAGATCCCTCCCCCCCAAGAGCCCCCTTTATTGCTGAGTGTGACATCAGGTGTTATGGAATATCCCTTTGGTCGGTTTAGGTCAGCTGCCCTGGTGATGTCCCCTCCCCATCAATTGCCCACCCCCAGCCTGCTGGCTCCTGGGGCTTGGAGAGAGTCCTGATTCTGTGCCAGCACTATGCAGCAATAGACACAACACTGGAGTGATACCGGTGCTGTTCTAGCTACGAGTGCAACACTGTGTGGGCTGCAGCAGGGAGAAGTGACTCCATCCCAAACAGACCCAACACAGATACTTAACTTAAAAACTTGGAAGCAACACTTTTCTGAATACAGTAGTTAAATAGGGGGGACTGGCTGTTGTTTAGATTATTTTCCCCTGGTTTTAGATAATACAGGAAGTAACAAATTATTTCTTATGAGCATGAACATAACTTCTGTATTTTAGATTACAGAGATGATAACTGTAGTACAAACTTTTGGTGCACTGAGTATGTCTACTATTGAAGGGATAGATATTATGGCAATAAAATTCAAAAATATCTACCAAAACATTCAAAAGAAACAATATGACATCCTTGATCCACGAAAAACAGAATTTGATGTGGATTTTGTGGACTTCATGGCAAAAGTTGAAGCTTTACAGGTAAGTAATATATCTGTCTGTAAGTCACTTGAGGAATGATCTCATAAATACTTACACTTTATCTCCCTGGATGTCAGTGAAATTTTGGACTGTGAAGAGAACTATTTCCGTGCTTTCAAAAGTTATAATGATTTTTTACTTACCTCTTACATTGTTTGGCCTTGAACATATTTAAAGATCCTTACCTTCTGGAACAAATATTTTTCCAATAATATTGAAATAATTCCCCACTTTCCTATCATTATACATACACAGTTCCCAAATTTACATATATGCCTTAATTTAGTGGGCATTCATGTCTAGCCATGGCCTTGTCTGGGAAAAGAAGCATTAAGGCCCACTGTGTTCCAAAGACCAAGTGGAAAAGCATTGGAACTCTTAATTTATAAATCATCTCAAGAGGACGTATGTCTTCACAGTGAGTGGAATAGAAATTGTTTGTAGTTGTCTGGAGGGAGGCTCTCTCTACTCCTTCTTCCAAAGGAAGCTGTAAGATACACCATCCTCACTGAGATTCTGTCATTTTGCAGCCAAAATGACAAAAATTCTGAGATCTAAGAGAATGATCTAGAAGGAGGTCATTTATTGGGCTGGAGGCACATGGTTAGATGAACAAAGCTGCTGTTTTTAATACATTGTTTTTGCTCATTTTTCAATACTATAATCATGTTCTAATACATTGTTTTATTCATTCTTTGCTAAAATTGTTTGGTGATTTAAGAGATTGCTTGGCTGACACTAGCTATTTACTACGTTAAGCATAGACCAGTGACAGCTGCTGTTTTGTGTTTTAAGCAGTAATGTTTTTTTAATAGCACTATGTTAAGAAAATATCAGATGTAAAAATATTACAATATGACTGGAAAAACTATACTAAACCACATATCCTTTAGGTGCAGATACAGACATTTATGCGTACATGTTTTGGGAGAATTTTGTCTTCACAGCATGCACTCCAGTTACTTCAAAGGTATTGGCAATTAAGCTTTAAAATACTTTAAAGCAACTTGAAATTATTGATTAGCACTGTTGAAATAACATGTCTAGTTTTAGAAAAAAGGGTCTAATAAGAATGTCTTCACTATTGGTGCTATGAACAGTGCAATGTCTTTTAGCTTTTTAATATAAATCAATATCCTCTTCTGTTTGTTTCTTTATTTTATTATGGTACAAAAATAAATAGATATTACGAAGATTGAGAAGCATTTCCTAGATTTGTGCTGCTACAATTTTATATAGTTTATATACCCGAAATGGAACAGAGAAGAAGAAACATGTTTTGGAAATGTAATTTTAAGTACTCATTTTTAATACAGGTTTCAAAATCTGAGAATGCCATGCCTTCAAGTAGAAATAGTACATACAGTTTCCTGTATTCTCCAACATTATGTAGCAGAACTTGAAGCTATTAAAAAGGTATTTTATTTCTTTGCAGTTAATTCAAAACATTTTAAAATAAGAATACATATTTTAATATGCATAATTTTTATTTATTGTGCCTATTTCACAAACTGATTGTAAATGCTTAAGTTATATTTCTGCGTTCCTGTTACAGGGCACACAACTGAGTGTGTAGGCAAATGTTATACATGCTCTCACAGGCAAATCTGTTATAACACATATATTTAATTTTAAAGCAAAATCTTTGCTGTTATTACTTCAGCAAGTAAATAATATGTTCTCTACACAAGTGTACATCACTTGTATATCGTTTTTGTTTTGTTATTATATGAGGCCTATGCAGTTAATTAGCCATTTACATATGGCTATTATCTAAAGCTGCAACAGTATGAAATAGGCACAAAATTTTGGTAGATTGCATTTTTGTTCATTATAATATAATTTTCTATGGTTTGTGTAGTGTACTGTGACTGTGGTGTAAATGCAAATTAACTTTTGGGCACTGTTCACATCATCTGACTTTTAAACATTTGGAGAGGAATTCATGTATTGTGATTTTATATGTCTGCGAAGTGAACACGTGTGTCTGAACTTGACATCCATATCCCCTTTCTACTCAAGAAAAAAAGTTCCTTCTACAGTCAATTCATTTGATCTATTTCTTATGCTAACTTGGAGACTAAAATAATTCACTTGAAATGGCCATTTTTCTTCAGTGAGAGTAAAGGAAATCTAGAAAACCAGACTAATGTAAATATTTTTTGAGATGTTTAACATTGGTCAGACAACTGACACATGTTTACATGAGGTGACAAGTCTCTGTAAACTCTGTGCTTACTAGAAGATAATAGATACGTCCAGCCAGTGACTTAAAAATGTAGCCTGACATAGCTGCTCTGAACCACTTTCGACAGCATACTGTTCCTATCCATTAACTGTATACAACACCTCCAGAACATCCAATTGATGTTTTAGTTTGATGAAGATATTTTCAGCAGCACTGACTGTTTAAGAACTCACTGCCTCCACCACTGGCTGCTTTTTTTCCAGTTAAAAAAAATAAAAAAAAGTGGGGGGGGGGGGGGGGGGGCTTTTTTTCTGAGGGCTTTTCATCCAGATCAGTTCTTCTGTTAAGTTTGCCATGAACCTACTTGCATATTTTTGTTGGCAGCATGCAGGAGACAGTATTAGGTATTAGGGGTAAGAAGTGGTGTCAAGAAATGAAGAGAGTAGTGGTTGCTTAAGCAGTATGTATAATCACTGCATCAGTTTGGGTGCCTAAAGTTCAGTGGGTATAAATATTCCTCTTTTATCTGTTGAAGAAGCTGTCACCAATAAGCTGGCTAGATATAACAATTTATCGGATATTACTTTTTATCTTTTCTAAACAACTTTTAATAGAAATAACTTGCTTTAAGTGTACAAATAATTTGCCAGTGCAAATTTAATATGTGATTCCAGGGCAAATTTTGCTTGACTGCAATGCAGCCATTCAGTGAGCAGAGACTCCTTTTTTCTAAGGTTGTGCACAGATAACAGCATGGATTGTGTACCAAGAAGTCTCTACATGCAGATCAATAAGTTAGTAGAAAATAGCAAATGTTAGCTGTTAGTCAGATGCATACATCTGAAAATTATCTTGACATTTTTACTCATGTAAAATCTCTGTTAACAATACAGTTTAGGCCATTCCTGTGGGCAATTCCCAAGGAGGAAAAGTGCCAGCAAGGCTTCTCAGAGTTCTTGATGCAGCTTTTCTTTCACAGAAGGCGGCTCTGCAGCTTTGCTATATCAGGCTTGGCCTTGAACACTGGTTGCTCAGCTCCTAGGTTTGCAAAGCCTTTAGGTGTACTCAGGGCTCTGTCATAAGTAAGCTGAGCTAAGAAACAGCATAGAAAGAAGACAGGAGACAATCATAACAAGGGTATCTATGGGTTCATCTCCAAAGAGTATCATGTTGTCAACTATTAATTTTTTCTCTGTGGACTGTCACGTCACTCCATACAAATTTAATCTGGTGGAAAGAAGAAATTGTGATACTGGAGAAAAAAACAGTTCAACGTTTTCAACAGTTTCTTTCTTTAATTCATGTGCTTAGTGATATTGTTCTTATTGCAGCTTTACCAAATTCAGAAAGATGACCCTCCTCTTGCTCGAAACATGCCACCTGTTGCAGGAAAGATAATGTGGGTGAGACAGCTCTTTAGGAGGATAAATGAACCAATTGACTATTTCCATGTAAGTTGATGTGAGGAAAAAATAAGTATTGTTTGTAACCATGATCTTACTTCAGTGGAGTGACCATACCGTTCCTGGTTATGATGTAGTCACTTCTCATAATGCTGGGCTCTTTGTATGTGAATTGCTATTTAAAACACATATGCTCCACAATAACCACTATTGTGCATCCATGATGTAGTGTTTCTTTGACTTATTTCTGAACTAGCACACCAAGCTGGAAATATGTACTGACTTTTCACACCACCCGAAGAAATGTCTCACCAGTTGTGGCTTTCTGCTTCTGTTTATAATGGAGCAGACTAAGGCTTGTAAATAAGACTTAGGTTCTGTATTTTAACTAAGTACCCATCCTTCTGTTCCTCTAGCCATATAGGATTCTCTATGGAGAATCATGTCTATTTACTAAGAAGAACTAAACCATTAGGAATAGCTTAAGGCATGAATGTGTATTATCTGACATCCTGGAATTGTCAGGTATATATATTCTAGTACCTAAATCTACTCCAAAGAAAATAGACATAAGTATCAGTAATGGTTACAAAAGGAGATTTATTTATTTTTCTTTCAAAAGTAGACTTTTTTTTTCTTTCAAAATGAGATTTTTAGTTACTATTCATTTTTGATTTGAACTAAACATACATTTCACTGGTAATTACATGTGTGTAACACAGTATAATAAAGTAATTGTGTTATATATTTACTATTAATTACTCTACAAGTTCCTATTGACTTCACTGTCCTATAAACTTGATTGATAGATAACATTTTAAATAATTCTGTAACTGTAATTTGCAATAACTTAAATAATGTACAGTCAGTAGCTAAATTGAGGAAAAACCCAAATAGAATGTATTTCTTTTGATTTGGTATTATTTGGAATGTTCTGTGTTTTAATAGAAAAATTCAAATATCTTGACAAGTCCAGAAGGTAAAGCAGTTGTTCGATTATACAACAGAATTGCCTATGTATTGGTGGAATTTGAGGTAGTCTATCATACCATGTGGATGAAGGAAATTTCACAATTACAATATCGTAAGTAATTGAATATGTAATTATATTCTTCTAATTGTTATTGAATGTTAAGATGATGCAAATCAGATAATTTTTAAGCCTTATTTATCCTTAAAATGTACAAATTAGATTAGGTTATGTTCTAATAAGCAGGCCTGATAATGCAAAACTGTGTCCCTGTCTGTCCTTGAAGCTTGGATTTGATGCAGAGGATTGAAGTTTTGGTACACTGACAGATAACTGGAAGAAATGTACTGAAACAAATTTAAGGCCCACAGTAGTTCATTTCTGAGTAATTCATATATAACATTTAAGGTTTCTTTCTGTTTTCTTTCCACTGTAACAATTTATATAGTTGGAGTATCACAATCCCTTTCAGGACAAGTATTACTTTATGGCTAGGAAAAAAAAAAAAAAAAAAAAAAAAAGGGTAACCAAGTTCTAGCATTTTAAGATTAAATGGGAGATGAAGATGATTTTTCTTTTGATAGATTTTCCAAGTAAAGTGTAGACACTTTTCAGCTTTAATTCTGCAAGTAGATCCATAAGAACAAAATCATAACGGTGTCAACAGAGTCACAGAGTCAACAAACGTTTTAGCTTAGTGTTTATGCTTTTAATTTAGTTTGGTAGTTTTGAAATATCACTATCTACACATTCATCCTCTGAACAAATTCCTGTAAGATACTGAGCAGCTTTTATATGTTTCATGTTTCTGTGTCCTTAGAAAATGATGTTGATAATTTTGTAACTCAATCTAATAATATATATACCAAAAATTATACTGGAACCAAGGCTTGTTTGGCTTATGAAGAGAGAGGTTATATGACAGAAAAGTAACATGGTGAAAATCAGTTGTATATTTTCTTTAACTGAGAACAGTATAAAACAATTTTGCAAGTAACCAAAAATTTAATCACTGTATAATAATGTTAGAAATCTGTATTCCATTATAAGTTAAAGAGCCAAAACAATCATTTGTCTTAGTCACTGACATAAAAATGTCTTTACAGCCTTACAAGCTACAATACTTGTGCGTCATCCTAAAACTGGGAAGTTCCTGGTTAATTTTGATCCTCAAATTCCAGAGATTGTCCGAGAGACCAAATGTATGATAAAGCTGGGCTTGGAAGTACCAGAGCAAGCCAAAAAGATAGTAAAAGTAGAAAATAACTTGAAGTCAAACAAGTTGCGTTTAGAGGTAAATTAAAAAATTGTCATGATTACTTCGGGAGAAAAAAAAGATTGTTTTTGTAAGGTTAATCTTATTGATCCTTTTTCTCCTTTAAATTTTACTTTTATCAATTATGTGGGTAGATTAAGATGAATCAGATGAAAAATTGTACCTTTTCCTTAGATCATCACCAGTGTTTGGGAATATGTAGATTTAGACAATAATTTGCAGCTAATGGATCCTCAAGTAAGAGATGTGAAGTATTTGTTTAAAAAACAAAACAAAAACTTGTTAGCCAAGGTGAATGTTAAAGTTGGGTATAAGATAGTTTCAGGTAACTTTGTGGAATAGACTGGTGGACATAGAGAATCTCATTTTAAAAATCTGTAGTAACTGCAGTGTGTGCTATTATATACTTAAATTAGAAGCATTTATATTTCTCATACCTTGTGGTGTGTTAAATGTATTCTGGTACTGAAACAATTAAAGCCATCCAAAATACATTCACTCTTTGAAAATCAGTAAAGAACAGTTTTACACTGCTTCTGAGAAGTAAAGATTGGAATTCCTTATTTGGAAGATATGGTGAGCCACAAAAACATCAAGAACTTCACAGACTGTGCCAGAGAAGTCAGATTTCTGCTATCTGTTGTAGCATTTGCCACAGATTTTTCAAGAAGCTTGTATTTTAGGGATTAGGTATACTGTGTAAGATTTTGAGTGGATTCTCTCTGTTGTTTTTTTTTTTTGTTTGGTTGTTTGTTTTTGCATGTGAATGTATGTAAGACAAAAGACAAGAGGATATTTTGAAACTGAGTTTATATGTAACTTGAATTATCTAAAGCATTAAATAGTTTCAAGAGGGTATCTTAAGTTATGGTCACTCTAGCCCAAGCTGCCTTGAGTTCTAGAGAAAGACCATATTTTGTTGCCTGAGGACTGGGCATGTGCTGTATGAAGGCTGCTTTTATTCTTAGTGGGTAGCATGATACAGTTCTATTACCTTCCAGAAATGGTGTACATAGGTATATCAGTGTAAAATACTACAAGTTTTTCAAAAGTAGTCCTGTACTGTTTTCTTTGTATTTTTTTTGTTTGTTTTTGTTATGATTTTTTTTTTATATAACAGTATGTTTGCATCAGTAAAGAAAGCACGTAAGATACTCTTCTTGATACTACCCCTTCCTATTAATTAACAGGGTCTTCTTCAATGCTATGAAGATTTGTGTCAAGAAACACGAACCATTTTTCTAAATCTAATGGCACCGAAAATGCAGAAGGTTGGTATTGCTAAATGCACTTCAGTACACTTCAGAAGAAGTGTGAGTAATTTAATAATAGTTTATAACTTTAAAACACTTCATGAATCTGCATGTTGTGGACTTAATTAATTTTACTAATATCTTTAAGACCAAACATTTGCTCTTTGTATCCCACATATAATGCTCAAATAATGTGTATTAGAGTAGAATAATCTTAATGTCTTTGAGATATAAACCCAGTGGAACAAAGAATATGAACTTTGTGGGTGTATTTATCCACACAATTCTTTACCTTTGACATGGAAGTAAATTATCACTTACCTCAGTTTATAGGTTTTCACAGGAAATTACATATTTCATTTAGCTCGGTTACAAAAAATACTATCCAGAAGAGCAGGAAGAGGATCTTTGCTGAGCATGTACACTTCACAGTTACGGATGGAAGCTGTAGTATGCCCTACCCCTTCTCTTCCCATGTTGCATAAATTTCCTTGACATTTTTCTTGAAAATTATTTAACTTCCTTACAAAACTTATACAACTCTTTCTCTCAGTAATTCTAATAATAATGGTATTTATTTTAAATTACATTTTTATTTTTATTTTATTTTTAATCTATGAAATAAATGTTTTTATGCTTAGATGGAAGCTGTGTTGAGGCAAGGACTTAGCATGTTGACTTGGTCATCTGTGACACTGGACAGTTTCTTTCAAGAATCTGATGAAGTTCTGAATATCTTTAAACAGTTTTTGAAAAAGGTATACTTTTGATGACTACCTAAATTAAATGCTAGTTTAGAAAAATTGCTCCAAGTACACTGCTCTTCATATTGCAGATCAGTCCAGGTTTACCTCTTGAAATATGTAAAATTTTGCTTGTTTTTTAAAGTATCAGTGGGCTGTTTTTGTTGCTTTTATTTATTTATTTATTTATTTAGAACGATGTACTCAGTGATTCTCTCCAATGATTACCCTCCTCATATGTTTGACCTTTGCTTCTGTTCTTGCAGTGCAATATATTTCCACCTGTTGTCCTCTTGTTCTGTGACTATTACTCTGGTTTTCAACTTCTGCTTCTTTCTTGAGCAGTTAGCCATGAGTGCAGTTGCATGGAAGATACCTCCATGCAAAGGTTATCCACTGGAGAAATTTTTCATGTTAACTGTATTCATAGCAGAAATGCCGTGAAATTATCTTCTCCTTGTACAGTCCACAAAATGATGAAGGGAAGCATGCTTTTTCTCTCACATTTCTCTGTATGCTGAGTCTGTGCTTTTTTCCTGTGTTAGTGATTGACTCAATTTGAGTTCTGCTGATTACATTAATGTGCTTGCGGAACTGTATTGATGGTTCTCAAGCTGCTACTTCTCTGTGATATTCAGATCATACTTCTTGTCTGATTATTGAACTGTATGGCTATGATCTTTCTTACTTATATTATAAACTGTTTTTTCTGTGGTAGAAAATTTCTGGTGGCTATATCCGATTCTCTTTGTGTATGGCAGAAAAACAATTGAAATCTAGTGCTTGGTTTGCTAAAGCTGGAAAAAAGATTGTTTGTATAAGAAATTATTGATTGTGAGCCTGAATATATCTGAAATAACTAGGTATTTTGTAGATACTATTTTCCTTAAATATGTAGGTTGTATATATTTCACATTTTTTAGCCATCCCATATCAAAACAAAAAGATGTAAACTTGGTTAGACCCTTGTTTGCTGTGGATGGAGTATTGCAAACAAATAGAGGAACTGTTATAAAACAAAGGCTTGGGGGATATGCTGAAAAACAAGAGGATATTACAGATGTGGAATCTTTCAGGTGAAAAGTTAAAAATTGGACAGAAATCAATTTTATTTGAAATCTGCCATGACAACTGAATGCTAAAACTGCTGTAAGTTGGAATCAAAAGCCTAGTGAAAAGCTATGTTGACTACAAGCAGGAGAAGCTTGTGGCCCCCTTGTCTTAAAACTAGAATCATGGCCAGCTACATCATGAACAAGAAGCTAATTGTCCTATATTAGCATAGTTTGTTTTACTACTCTTGATCTAGATCAGTGTAGCCTGTATAATTCCCATAGTCTGGGATCTAACTTACTGCTACTGCCAGTCTGCCTAGAACTGTTGTTAAAATAGCAAGGATGCTTCAGGAATCTTTCCTTTATCATGGTCACGAATTCCTCTGTAAGTCAAGCACAGGTAACATCATGGAACAAAAGTTCTCTCCTATTCCAGCAATTTCTGAACTTTAAGGACAGAAGAAAAAAAATTAAAAAGCTACTTTTAAGTCTCAGGGCCACTTTCTGATGGCGTTCTCAGGGCACAGGAGGTAGTTCTTTGCATATTTGCTTATTAATCTACTCTCCAAAATTGACCAGCTCAAAGAGCTGTCAATGGAAACTCATGCAGAAATTAAATCATTGCTGTTATACTGCAGAAGTAGTCTTGGCTTATCCTGTCTGAAGATGAATTTCAAAATATGATGCCAATAACTAGAATTCTGTGAAGAAATAGGTGGAAACACAGTTTCTCTAAAGATATCGCTTTCTCCAGGATTCATTTGTCTGATTCCCAATATGGAACCAGCAGATTTTATGAATTACAAGATTTAGTTTTTAATGAACTGTCTAAATAAAACTGTGCACAGTAAGAATCTTTTTAGAACTGTTATCAAATTGTGTAGGATTTAAATACATACACTCTTAGCAACCTAGTTTTGTTTTCTATGGCAATAGTAAACATATTTCCAGACATGTCTATCCTTTCCTTGTTCATATTTCAGATTGTCTGCAGTGAACATGTTAACAAAGGCTGAACTTTTTGGGTACTCGTAGGGTACTCCCTAAATTCTATCTGTTCATAATAGAGGATAATTCACAGTAAAGACTGTATTTAGCCACTGTGAATGTCCCCTAAGTTACCATAATTCAAGCCATTGTTTTGCTTCCTCTTTTCTCTGCTTCTGTCATCTTAAGGTCTTGTGCACTGATCCTTTTACCTCCATTTTTTATTGTTTCTTGTTTGTTTTTCTGTTATGATTCACTTTCTCAGAGGATTTTCTACATTATAAGGCTTTTACATTTTCACTCGGTAGAGACCAATTTTTTTTTCTCTCTGCAAAACATTGTATATCTGTTAGAAGTCTCTAAAAGAATGGATTATGCTTTACAGAAATATAAGGAGTTAATATGATTTTCTCCTTCTAGGTAAATGATTTAAGTGAAGTCCGAATTGATTTAATATTAAATGAAATATCAAATACTCTTTTAATTTCCTTACCAGTAGACGGTCCTATCAAAGTAGAGGATATGTTGACATGCAATGAGGTATGTGCTGCTTTACATCCTTGAACTAGAATTCTTGAGTGTGTTACAAGCAATCTCTTAGCAAATTAATATAAATCTAGAAAAGAATTCTTATGACTGCAGGAATACAAAAAATATTGTTTTTGATTAACATATTTTGGTTAAAATATTTTGTGTCTTTAAACTGGTACTTAGGCAGTTGAGGTACTCAAATGGTAGTATTTCAAACATATGTATTTATTTAGCTGCTTTATAATTATATTAGATGTTTTGTATGAATATACTTGGACGTATACAGCCTTTTTTCTTTTTTTTTCTTAAACCTTTTTAAAGAAGGTAAAAAAAATACCTTCCAAAAAGTATATTTGAGAATTTGAAAGTTTCCTTAAATTCAAATGAGACTAAATGTATTTTTTGCTACATTATTTTATTATTTTTTATAACTGAGTTCAAGTAAATACATTCATTAAGAGTATAATGTAACAGGAAAACTTAAAAATAGAAAAAAAGATTTTAGTTTCGGTTTCTCAGTTTTCTTTTCAAAGAAAACTCTTTCCTTCAAATAGTCTCCATCTGAAGGATGGTATTCAGGTAAATTATTTGGTTTTCCATGAAAGGGCAAAGTGATAAGATAATGGTACTAAGATGATTCCTTGTTATTTTTGCTTAACAGACTTACACTAAAGAATGTGCTGAGTTATTGAATCACAAAAGTATGCAAATTGAAGATGCTGTTCAAGACTTAATATCTGTATTTGAAAATAATTATGGAATTAAACATTCTGAGAAAGCATCAAAAAAGCGTGCATCACCAGGTAGATAATTACAATTTAAATCGAAATTTCTGTCCCTATTTCTCTAGACTTAACTAGTATATATCAAAATTGAATTGTTTTAGCTAATTGCTTGAGCTAGCAATATTGTTTTGAGTGTAAAGATGTCTGTGGCATGCTTCAAAGTAGAACATATTTCAGTTAATAAATATGCATTTATTATTATTTTTTAATTTACAGCAAAAGAAAAACGTGTAGTGTTTGGAAATGAAGATGGGAGAGAAAATAATACTGGAGCTCTTCATGGTGATGATAGCAAGGGCAATGATAAAGAGGATGAGTTCAAAAAGGTATTTTGTGATAAGAAGGGAAACTTTTTGAGTTATCAAATTAATAAAATTAAGTATCTTCAGGATAAATTGGATATCCATGTTACAGAAAGATATTACATAGAGAATACAAAATGTCATGTAAAAATTATCAGCATCTAAGTTCTACCACACTGCTGCCTCACTCCCCCTCAAAAGAATTGAGAGAAAATATGAAAACAATATTGAAAAAAGGCTAATGGATTGAGATAAGGACAGGGAGATCACTCACCAGTTAGTGTCAGGAGCTGGCTGTTACCTAACATGGGGCAGCTGCTGGGCTGTTCTCACAGATGCCATCCCTGCAGTCCTCCTGCTATCAAAGCCTTGCCATGTAAGCCCAATAAAACATGTTCTGTATTTTTATATTCTTCTTAATCCAGTAGAGTGAGATCTTTTGTCTCTTATTTAAGAGGGGTACATATGCACCAATAGTCTTGGATAATTTGGTGTGTGTGTGTGTGTGTGTGTGTCAGTTTTTATCTTCTGTGGACAGATGTACACCTGCTTTTCAGAGTAAGTATGAGACTTCAGCAAGATCTCACTCTTCTGTTTCTGAGAAAGACAATGTTGTTATATTTTATACATATCTTCTCCATGCAGTGTTTACTTATTTACTCACAAGCTGTTTTCCTCCCTGTCTCCCCTTGTGTTTCTCATGTAGGTTTACAGCATAAATTTCTTCAGACTGTTAAACTTGACCAATACACTTTGAAATAATTTTCATGTTCCTGTCTGAATACAACACTAAATAATGTTGTTTTTTATTACAGAAATGTAAAGAGGTGGTTGCCTATTTCAGTCACCAGCTGCTAGATAGTCTCCAGAAAGCCACCCGACTGTCTTTGGATAGTCTTAAAAAAAGAATATTTGTTTCAAAGTGAGTTGCAAATGAAAGATTTCTTCTATAGTATTACCAAAACAGTTATGTCTGTGTTAACATAATAATGCACTTATATTCACGTGAGGTGCATGTATCATTAGTCAAAAGTTTCAGACCTTTTTTAGCTCAAGCAGAACCAGGAGAGTGCTCATTCTGTTGCAGCGATGCCTTGGGCCCACACTTTTCTTCCATTCTTTACATCTTTAGGTTGTTAGCTGTATTCTCTGCACTTTTGTGCAGACAATGAAAGATTTTTTTTCTAATTCTTTCCCCTCAGCCTGCACCCTTTTATTTTTATTCCTATGTATTTCCCTTGGGATTGCTTTCAAGATGTTAGTACAATTTATTGTCTGATGTTAATGATTAGAACTTAAGTGACCATTCTAGGTCGTATGTGGCAGCATGCCCATATGTTCGTTTTACTTCAGATTATTTGTGTAAACATGGTTGTTCACTTAGAATTGTTTGTCATGGGTTAAAGATCATCAATGTATTACTATTAATTTTATCTGATAGTGTCAAGATCCATACAGTTGTACCATTTTCTTCATTCAGTTGTATTATTCTATTCAGTATAATTTCTCTGCTGAATGAGGCATATACTTCAGAGAATGAATTTCTTCCATATAATATATTGTATATTAAAAAGCTAGCCTACTTAGAATCCTATTAAGAACTTACTTTAAGTAAAGTTGACAGTGTTTTATTTTTAATATATGTGGAAGCTTGCGTTACTGTTTTGTTTTGTTTATTTATTTATTTTCTGAGGGCATCTCTCATACAAAATGTTTTAAAACATTATCTTTGTTGGTTGCGTCCTTAACAGTTGTAATGATTAAATATTTTTTTCCTCTATTTTTGACTACAGTATTTGCTATTGACTACAGTATTTACATTTATTGAATGCTGCCTTTTTTGGTTGCTGTGTCATGTCGTAGCATTCAGAAATTGTATGTCACACTTTGTGTTTAGTTTTTAGTGGACTCATTTTTATTTTGTCTATCATTTTGTACCAGCTTATCATCTTTGAAACTGTTCTGTTCAGTTGAACATTTATCTAAAATGTAATGAGGCAACTCTTAATATGTTGTTACATGAAATGGTCAGTAAAACCTTTTTATGCCCTACTCATAACACTGGCAGAGCTCCGTCATTCTTAAATTCGGAGATTAAAATCCCAAATCAGAAGATATTCTAAATACAAAATCTTGAAATCAGTGCCTAGATCCAAAATAACCTTTGTCTGAGTGATAAAGCTTTGGTTATTATTTTCACCCTTAAACCATAAAACTTCTGGAAGCTTTGTCAAATAGTTGGTACACTGATGTGAGAATTTTTCATGAAGGTTTTTCCATAAAGGTACCTCAAACTGATGTTTCTAAGGTAATTTGAGTGTGTTTCATGGTGAAGTACTTAAGACATGTTTCAAAATTATTTTCAGCAAAACTACATTTGGGAGAACAATGTTTTCTGCTCACCCAAGCAAATCTGAAGAGATTGTCTCTTTTCTAAAAGCAGAAGTACACCTTGCAATTCCTAATGTGGTAAGTTATGTGTCATACAGATATGGTAAAATACACTATATGACTATGTCTGCATTTGCCCAAGCACAGGTTGTGGGCACTCTTCTGCTGAATCAGCACCCATTCAGAAGGAGAACAGTTGCTCAGGCCCTTTCGTGCACTGACAGTACAGATGAAATTTGCTCACAGTACTAGTGTTCATTGTTTTTGTCTTAGTAGTACTTGCAGAATCTGGCCTTTTATTGTTCTTGTGTATTTCAGAAATTATGTTGCAATCTATTCATCAATGTTTTTTGCAGAATGATTATCAATCTCCTTCACTTGTAGTGTTTGAATTGTTGGAATAAATTTTTCATGGTTTCTATATATTTATTTATTTTAACAGTTTTGTTCTTTGCATATTTAAATCCTTTGTTGAATAAAAATAATGAACATTATTTTTGCTCAGTTTGGTTTTAGTCACCTCAATAGGAAGTAAGATGACCTGAAAGAGGAAAGTTCAACAAAAATATAAATTAAAAAGCAAGAAGTCAGCTGTGGATTTCTGTGTGCAGAGAACAAAAAGGCAACCAGATTGCAAAGAATTAATAGATGAATTTGTTTTCCTGTTGTAGAGTAAGATAACTTTGTCAGCAATACATATGTTGTTTTATTTTATATGTGAGAAGATAATACTATCCAATTGTCTTACGAAAATTTAGTTTTACATTTGTGAAATGATAATGGAATAGAGGTTCTGTTCTAAGGTGATATTCCTTAGTGTGAACGCAGCATCAGTGTCAGACATTCTACTACACTTAAGACTGTGTACACATTTACAAGGTCTGCATAAGTGTGGGATTTTTACCTTATGAATATTTGCATAATGCTTCAGACTCTGTCCACTGCAAAGGTAAATGTACCTATCTTTCTCTCAACTCCTCTGAAATTCTTGGCTGATCCAGGGTAGTAATCAAGTAATGTTGGGTAAAATGTACTGCTTTATGTTAACAAATAGGATTTTACAAGTTCCTTGCTTTTATGCGTACAACTGGTCAGTCTGTAAAACTGATTAATAAAACGTGAGTCACTTTTTTTTTCTTTTTAAATCCAAGTTCTTTGTTCTTTGCTCTGATGTTTAAAAACAAACACTGTTTTTCTGTTCTTTCCTGGATCACTCTCAGGTAGGTTCTTGCTCCTGTTAAGCATCATGGAGGAACAGATGTGTGCATTTCCTCCACCTTATCCTACATGGACTTCTTATCAGGCAAGGACAGGATAAAGCTACAATTAACATTATTCTGACAATGCAGTTGTTCTGTGTTTGGGACTTTCTGTCTGTTTGTGTGCTACTAAAGAAAAGTGGCTAAAGGCTGGGTTCTGACCTCAAAGTCAACTGACCTGAAATGGCTTGTATTTACAGTAATAAAGGCTTTTTCTCCTGAATCCAAGAGTTTGCATTCGAACTATGTGTTAGGTTCAGCACTCTTCATGTTTTATCCTCGAAACTGTGCCTGAATTTTGTCTGCGAGAGTGCTATTTTTCATCACCTCAAACTATGCTAGGGAGCATAATAGCATTTATACAGTGTGGACAGCGTGGTTTGACCCTGTTCAATTAGCTTTTTGTTTTTGTTCCAGATCAAGAATCCTCTTTTTACTCCTGTAATTGATAATGAATTCTATACCCCTTCTGGCTTGTTACAAAATCCTTACCAAATATACAAGTTGAGGTCTTCAGGGCTACTGCATGGAGTTTCATTTATTTACTAAACATTGTGCTCTTGCTGAAGTTTGAAGTGATGCTACTTTGGGGAGAAAAAATAAATATTTGTTCAACTTGAACCTTTGGCACTTTGATCTAGATGACTGTTGCTTGTCTTATGTCCCATGGCATGAATGCATGTATAGATAAGGACTTAGAAGGAGAAGGTATATACTTGTAAATATTCTTCTTTGAAATGAGCTGTCCATATGTGCTTTCATGACCAATACTCTCACAGTATTTACAATCCAGAGATTAAGAGCAACAGAGAAGAAGATCTTGGCGTAATGTTTTTGATGCTTTGTGATTCTAGAATACAGGAAATAAGGCTTGTAGCGTATTCCCTAGACTGTAAAAAAGTATTTTAAAAATGCTGTTAAAAATATTTTAGGAATTGTAAAAACAACTGTAAAAAAAAGAACACAAAAACAGACTACTAATACTTTCATGTCAGCTTGACAACAGTGTAAGTGTATAAATAGGTAGCAGTTCAGTACAGTCAGTATATTTCATTTCTTTAGAGGCAATTCTGAGGCAGACAAGCTCTTACTTATATTTTTCCCTTCTGGGGCATGTTCTACAATTCACTGTGAGTAGAGTAAAACTGAGGTCTTGGAAAATGACAGTCACCTGCATTTGTTTCAATAAATTTCAACTATTTTGAATAGGTAATGGTTCCCAGTTTAGATGATATACAGCAAGCCATCAATCGTATGATTCAATTGATACTGGATGTAAGTCGTGGAGTTGCTCAGTGGGGACAAAGGCATTTGCAAAAATCTAATTTAAAAGCAGAACTAGACACAAAGCGTGTATCTTCAGCAGGTTTTGGATTATCAGGAAAATTAACCAAAAAAGAGGAAAGTAAGTTGTGCTTATTTTAAACTTATTTTAAACTTTGGATTTTAATCAAAATATCATATATAGATATTTATGAATATATTTACTTTGTTTCAAAGAAGCCAACTGTGGATTATTTTGAATTAATATGTTGTTCTTTTTTATTATTATTATTATTATTAACTGTATTTTTCAGAAATACCTTTTCTGGTTTATGCAAGTATTAGAACCTTGAGAAACAATAAGCAAAAATTTTTTTGAAAAATGCTATATTATGAATCTCCTATTTAATTGAGGCAAAGTAAACTTGTTAGGTCATCTCTTTACTTACTTATGTTGTAGTTGTAGCCATAAACAATTGCGTAGACTGTCATTGAAATATTGAGATAGAAAGAAAGCTAGTATAACCATTAGATTTCAGTGACAACCTTTATTTGCTGGCTGTATTCCCAGAATGGATTATAAAACAATTTAAGTGTTTGTTCATGTGAATATTCACAATGTAGATAGATCTGTAGGCATTCTAGTCAGATATTTTTTTCCCTAATATTATTTCTATACAGAAATTTCTGTTTCTATGTTTAGATGTCCATACAAAATGAGAACCCACAAAAACAACCAACCAAAGAAAAACAACAAGCATTTACTGTCAGGTTCTCTTACGTGATCTGCACTGCAGTTGCATCTTTGTTGTGATTCCTTTGGGAAATCTTTGGCATCCGGGAAATTTTTTCTCTCTCATAGTCCAGAGTTGGGATTTAAAATCATTTGAAGCACAGACATAGAAAAATAATCTCTTTAAGTAGGGTGGCAGAACACTACTAAGTCTAATACTCATAAGACAGCCATAGCTATTTCCTCTGCTGTGTCAAAATACAAAGTTAGCGAGTAATCTTTCTCATCACTTTAAAAGTACTCATCAGCAACACTCAGGAAAGGGTGTCGTGTGGAGGGGATATGTTATTATTCGGTCAGCTAGTTTTATGGAACAGATGGCACAGAAGGATCAGTCTGAGACTCTGTTTTCAGTGACAAGATCCCTGAAAAAAATCGCAGACCAAAAGAAAATTTGGCATTGCTTTAAATTCCCCCATTAAACAGCACGGATGGCAGGAAGAGATGGCAGAAGGATTTTCCTTCTCCATTCTCTTACGTATTCTTCAAAATGCTCAGGCCCTTGTCATGGTAGAAGGGGCTCATTAGAACTTAGGAACAGCAGGAACTCAGGAACATTTATTCTGATTGTATCAACAGTTCACCAGAGATGAAGTAGGGACGTGATAAGATTGTATTTTACCTACCTTCTGTTTGAGTATACTTGTAGTTCTTAAAGGAGACCGGGCTCCTGTTTCAAAATCAACAACGTAACTGGAGCAGTAGCTACCTTTGTGCTAACTTCTGTGTTTTGATTGGGAGTGCCTTTGAAAGCATATTTGGAAGTGAAAGGTTTAGTAGAATCTCTAGTCTTCTCTCTCTCTCTCTCTTTTTTTTTTTTTTTTTTTTTTTTTCTCTTTCCCTTCATTCAGCTCTACCCTCTTTCAGACAAGACTCAAAAGACTTATATCAACAATTTGTGTTTTGAAGCTACATTTGTCTTACAAACTTTATTTTTGCTATAATAAAAGATGCAACTTGGCAAAGTTTTATGTCTCTTTTGATATCACAAAAGAGACTTAATGAAGAGCTACTTAATTCAAGTATCTTAGAGTTCAAGAAACACTGTTTTAAGGGTTTTATATGATTTTAAAACCTTATTATATGAATTTAAAAAGAAAAGGCCTAAACTATTTATGAGGCCTTGTCATCTTCTAGTTGCAAGTAAACCAGAAAAAGGAAAATCAGTGAACAAAGAAGGCTATTTTCTGTGCATCTGGAAATATTAATTCTAGGCTGAATTTGCCCTAACTATATAGAGCTTAGACTGAACTAGTGCTTGGTGCCTTCATATTAAGCAGACAGACACATAAAGAAGGTTATTCTGGCCTACTGAACAGCAACTGTGCTTAAGTTGGCCTGCACAGGTTTAAAGAACTATAATTAACCAGACTTGTAATAGTTTATTAATTTATATATTATTTTATCTTACAGAAAGAATGAAAGATGTTGTGATAAAAAAAAAGCTACGAAATTTTTACTCAGGTGTTGCAGAACATGAAGATATTTCTAAATTAGTTGTGCTTCTCTCTTCTTCTGTAAATTATATTAGAGAAGCAGCTAGTGAAGCTCTGCAGGATTTTCAGAAATATAATGTGCTGTGGACAGAAGATAGAGATGCCAAAGTTCAGGTGAGTTTAATGCTGATCTAAAAAATTGTTTTTAATTAATCTAACATTTTGAAATTATAAAACATTGATGGGAAAAAAAAAAAGATTAAGAAAAAGAATGTAGAAAGTATATTAGAAACTCAAATTTTGATTCTGTACATAAGTAGTTTTGGTGATAGTAATAATATATTTCCTAGGCAGAAGGAATAGCATGCTACATATTTCTTATGTTGAGGGTTTGGTTTTTCTGTTTCTATGCCTTTCTATATCATGATAAAGTGGTTCTAGGTTTTTTGTTTATTTTGTTTTGTTTTGCTTGTTTTTAATTTCTTTGTTTTTTATTTGTGGAACTCTGAATTTCAGGCCATAAGAAAGTACGCCATTTTTTCACAGAAATTCTTACAGTGTCAGTGTTGATACTTGTGCATTTTTTTCTATGTAAAGCATTTAAGTTGTTATTTTGAGTTTAATACATATTTTTATTCACTGCCTTTTCTTTAGTTAATTCTAGGAGGTGAGTTCTGCAACCTCTACCCAACAAAAAAAATCCTCTATTCCCTTCCGGGTTGTTTGAATTATTGAATCCTGGTTATTGTTAACAGGTTGTTTCCTGTAAGTTGAATCCTCAGAAGCAGTAGAAAAATGTATTTCCTTATAGAGAAGGAAAAAGCTTGTTTCCAAGAAGGAAAAAGCTTGTTTCCAATAACTAGAAGTCTTTGGGAATTAATCTTCAGAATATTCACACTGTTCTTCTACAACAGATTTTCAATTTAAAGCTTGAATTTAGAGGTTCAGTGGAAGAAAGTTGGCTACTATATATACTTCATTTAACCTTGGCTTAATTCAGTTTTCTATTGTTTCCTATTTAAAGGACTGCATTGTGTATAGATAGATCTGTGAATATCACATCACCTTGTTTGCTACAGGAGTACCAGTCTCTTTTGCAACTTGCGCAATTTATATGGGCTAAGAAATATACCTTATTTTACTTGTAGTCTAATTAAGTTTTAAGTTTAATCAAATACTGTTAGCTTGATCTAGTTAATGCTGAAGTAAAGGGTTACAGAAGAAGCCTCAGTAATCGTGCATTTCATTTTTATGTATGTGTGCCCTTGTTTCCATCCCCCTCTTCAGCACTGTGCTAATACTCCCACTGTCAGTCTGGGTACTCTCACACAAAAGAAGAGGGAAAGAACTTTCAGCATTTATTATTGTACCCATGCAATGTAGGTATATTGAATACATATCTTGTGTAATGTTTCCAAAATGTAGCTTTTCAGGATCACAAAACTTTTCTACACTTGAGTTCTTATGCTCCTGGAACTCCTTACAAAATTTGTTTTACTGCAATTTTTTCACGTTATTCTGCTAATGGTCTACCCTTACTCTAAGTACAGACATATTTTTTGATCTGTTATGTCACCTGTTTTCACAAAACTGGTAGACAAACAATATGTTGTGTATGTCTGTTTCTCTGTTAAATTTGATCAGATTTTTCCAACAAGATTGAGAATTACTGACAGAGAAATTCATAAATGTGAATGTCTACTCAAGTGCATCTTACTAATTTAGCAAGGCCATGGAGGGCTAAATACAGGCTTAATATTGATATGCATTTTCAGTAATTCCTGAATAAGTGTTGCCACCTTTTTAACCAAAAATATGAAAAAAGGATAATTGTTGATTGACATTTTAACCTTCATACAGCAATTTTTGGCTAGCTGCCCATCTCTTACTGAAATTAAGGAAGAAATACTTCACTATGCTATGTTTGAGCAAGAGATGGAAGATTTAAAACCCATTATTCTTCTTGGTCCAATTGAATTGCACACAGGTATGACATTTTCTTCTCTTTGTACGTAGTAAGATAATGAATAAAATAGTCATAGGTTATTTGGCTTATTCTCTAAAATAAAATGCTTACAAATATGAATAGAAGTTATCAAGGACACTTCATTTTGTTTATATTGCTTCTCTATGTAGTACTGTTTGGATCCTAAACTTTTTATTTTTCTGCAGAATAGAAAGTTAGGCATGAAACTAATGAAAATACTACCATGACATTATGCAAGACCCTGTTTAACAAAATAGAGATGTTCAAAAATCAACAAACAAACAAAAACCCTTGGTCCTTAGTGAAGATTATAAAAGACTTCTTCAAGATATATATATATTTATATATATATATATTTTAGGAGAACATGAATAAGATAGTCAATGAGGCAGTATGAGAAATGGTATATAAAAGTTGAGTTAGTTGTTTATATATATATAAAATGTATAGTCAATTACATGGAAAATAACAATTTGGAAAATAACAATTTTAACCCCAGTTGAAGGAAATAAGTTTCATAGAGTGCACATTTTTGCTTAAGAAATCCATTGCTGCACAATCCTGTTTAGTGAAGACATTGAAAGAATAAGTGTTGTAAGCATGCAAGTGCTTGTGCGTATGTTGTGTATATGCCTATAGGCATGTATATAAATGTATATATACACACAATAGAGAGAGAATCACAGAATATTCAGAGTTGGAATGGATCCACAAGGACCATTTTTAGATGATTAGCTGTGGATATTTAATGGCCTTTTGTAATCAAAATTTTAATACTGATAGCTTCATTGCTAAAGAGGAAAACATATCTTCTGTAAAATTTGTAACTAGAAGCTATATGGTGTTAGGATCTTTCAGCTTCTGTCACTTGAGTATAAGATGTTGCCTATTAAAATCCTAACTTGTTCTCATAAGCTAAAGTGCTAACGATTGGCTTTTCTGTCTCTTCAGTGTCAGTTTGGGTTCATACATTAATTGTTCATGATCTGATTTGACACCTTGTAGCTTTAGTTATGAAGCATTCCAAATCCCAGTATTGAAAACTCAAGATGTAATTTCTTCAACTAGTATTTAAGTATCACTGATCTTCATGCACTTAGTTAATATGTATAAATTAAAGATAATCTCTGGGAATGTAAATCAATAAGTAGGTATTTTTCTTCTTTATCATCTCTCTCTGTCATATCAGATAAACTTGCCAATGCATCTTACAGATATAAAATAGAAAAACAGAAAAGTATTGAAGTATACTTGAAATTGTTAAAAAAATTTTAAACTAGAGCAATTGGTTTGTATTTCTGCTGATGTTTTTCTGAATTGCTATAAAGAACCATATGTGATGTGTGCATTTATATATTTATTTATTTTTAAATCAGGACCCCTGAAAAAAGCTTTATCAGTTGAAGCCAAAGCCTGGAAGATGCTCTTGTGTCATTATTTAAATGAGGAATATAAAAAGAAAATGACAGACATGATGTCATTCATAACTACATATTTAAAAAAATTGTCTCGACCTCTGCGTGACCTGGATGATGTTAGACTGGCAATGGAAGCTTTATCTATCATACGTGATAATAAAATACAAATGGATATGACTCTGGGACCTATTGAAGTAAGATGACTTTAATTTTTATTTTGATTAAAACAGTTAGCTTTATATATGAGGAGTCATAAAATAAACTGAGAACCGAAATAAGGAGTTTACTGTTATAAAGGGTCTAAGATGAAGACAGGAAACAATGTAATATTTTTATTGCTATTTTTATTATAAATTATGAATCACTATTAGATACTTTGGTAGGTACTGTATAAATGCAGAATAAAAAAATAGATTCTCAAATAATTTATAACTTAAATACAATACAGGAGACGGCATGCAGAAATAAGCAGATGAGAGCACAAGAGAAGGGAACAGTAATCTCCTTTTTGCTGTTTGTTTTTCCATTAGCCTTAATCTTTTTCCTAACTCTTCTGTACCCAAGAGAAAACATCTTTATAATCTAACCTCTTTGAATATAACCAGAATGCATTCATGGAGCCACACATCATTGTACGCTGTCAGAAGTTTGCAGCACTCTTCCAATTTCCCTGATTTAACTGGATAAAGAAACTCTTTAAGCTTTATATATACTTTGTATTTTTTATCATACTCAGAAACAGTCAGCTTAATATAACATTTGTTTTACATTTTTATCCACCTTTTGCAGAAGAAATTATACTGCTCAATACTAACATTTTCCTTCTGGAAGACTGATCTGTTAATGTGATACCAGAATGGGCTTTCAGTGGATTGCTGATATTATTCCTAATATTAAGTTAAGAAAGTCTTACTAAATGTTCTTTCTTAGGCTGAGTGTCTTCAGGCTATTTGTCAGGCAAAAGATAGGGATGCGATAATCATACACATAGATGTTAAATAAAATAAGCAAGAGAAACTGAATTTGGCACAGTTTATTTCTCAGATTTTACATGTGTAGGAAATGTGATGCAAAAATTGTAAATAAGGTAATATATTTTAAATTCTGAAGGAGTAATATTTTTTACCAGTTTCTGGCGCTTTGAGATGAATATTAGTCTAAAGATTCTTTCCCAGGCCCTTATATTTTCTACATCTGACATTCTATACATTTACTCCCTTTCTTTACTAAAAGAATGAGTTCCACTAATAGCAATAGGACTACTTGTGTTAGCAAGTCACTCTCTGTTCTTTCTTCATGAGCTTTCCTTAAATAAATAAGAGTTTAGAGCTGATAAAATCAAGATCTGAATATAAAATAGTTTCACCTGATCAGTAATTTTATTGTTCAATGTTTAGTCTTGTTGCCTTAGTGAACTTAATTAGAACTTTTGGGGATGATTAGGCGTTTTATTTCTTATTAGAACATGACTGAAGGAAGGAGGGCTTAATGTAATGAAAAGTAAGACTGAAAGGCAACCAGGCGTAGACTGATTATAGTCTAAAGAATCATGCCTGACCGATTTGATAGGTTTCTACAATGCCTGTCTCAGTGGACATGGGGGAGACATTGGACATTATTTATTGTGATTGTAGTGAGGAATTTGACACTGTCTCCCATAACATTCTCATTGACAAACTGATGAAATGCGGGCTAGTAAGTGGACAGTGAGTTTGACTGAAAGTTGGCTGAATTGTCAGGCTCAAAGTGTTATGATCAGTGGCACAAAGTCTAGTTGGAGGCCTGTAAGTAGCAGCATACCACACAGACCCAACCTAGGTCTAGTACTGTGTTAATGACCTGGAGGGTGGGACAGAGCGAACCCTCAGCAAGATTGCAGGTGATACAAAACTGGAAGGGGTGACTGATATACCAGATGGTTTTGCTGCCTTTCAAAGCGACCTGGGCAGGAACCTCACTAAGCTCAAAAAGGGCAGATGCTGAGTCCTGCTCCAGGAGATGAATAGGCACCAGCAAAGGCTGGGGTGACTGTCTGGAAATCGGCACTGCAGGAAAAGAACTATGTTTCTTGGTGTACACCAAGTTGAACATGAGCCAACAAAGTGGCCATGATGCAAAGAAGGTTAAAGGTAACCTGGCCAGCATTAGTTAGAAGAGTTCCAGCAGGTCAAGGGAGGTGATCCTACTTTTTTACTCTGGTGGGTGAGACACACTTGAAGTGTATCTCCATCCTTGAAGAAAAAGATGAAGAAAAACCTGACTGGATACTGGACTTGGTCTTGGGCAACATGTTCTGGGTTACCCTGCCTTGAGGTTGTAAGGGAATGGACTAGACAATCTCTAGAGGCCCCTTCTAACCTCAGTGATTCAGTCTACACGTCTCAGAAGTTGAACAAGAGAATTCCAAGTGTAGGTATCTGCATGGAATAAACAATTGTTTATTGAAACAACATTTATGAAACAACATAAACTGCACATAATAGAAGTCATAGGTCAGAGGATCAGCTAACATGATATATAGTGTTGTTTGTCTTCATTAACAAATCTTATGTGTACCTTTTTGGAATCTGTAAAATAAGAACGCAATCTTATTTTTAAATAATTTGTTCCCTTGGTCTACTAAGAGGGTAATAAAAACAGATGCGCAAACTCCATGGATGCAAACAAGTTACATTATGAACCTTTTTTATTATTTATTCACACTTGTAATAGATACTTATGCAGACACTTGATAGCTTGAAAACATATAGTAAAGATTGTATAGGTCAGATGGCAAAATATTTCCAAAATGTATAATTTAGTGAGAGTAATTCAGAGTTGGAGAAAAAATATATCAAAATATACATTCAGGTGTGTAATGAAGATATCATTGAGATGATAAAACTTCATATATATTTAATATTCAATTTCTTGTGTTTGTATATCTTTCTGTTATCTCTTCCAAGAGAATTTATTTAAAGAAACATTTTTTTGCTGTTTTGCTCAAGTTCTGATTCATTCAACATCCCTTTTTTAAAAGAACTAATAAATATTTTATGCCTAAATTAAATGCATAGATTTTCTTTGAAATGTTGTTAACACAATGGATCTGTGTTTCTGCAAATGAACTTAAAATGAACTTAAACTGGGGTTTTCTTTTTTTAATCTAGGAAGCCTATGCCATTTTAAACACATTTGAAATTGAGGTTACAAAAGAGGAATCAGAAGGTGTTGATTCACTCAGATATTCTTTTAATAAATTACGGAAAAAAGCTGTAAGTATATAAAAATACATTTAAAAAATACATTTTAGTGTATAAATGAGTGTGGGACAGACTCCATATTGTATTCTGACTCTTGGTCTTAGTTGCTCACTAGTGTCTATACCTTTGATTAGGATGTTCATTGTCTAATTTTATTTTTATAGAGAAGTTTAATGTTAAAATATTATTATAGCTTTTATATTTTATAAAAGATTTTATATTTTATTGCCTGAAATCAGCAAGAAAATTAGAAATTTATTCCTTCTCTTTGCTTCTTCTGCTGTCCTTCATTTACAGTTTTTGCTCCATTCTTTTCTGATCAAGATTACTGCTCTTAGGTTACATAATTTTAATAATTGCATACTTTCTCGCCATCCTTCCCCTTCAATGATGACTGCACACTTAACTTCATTGTTTAGGACAGACATATTTGACAGACAAGCTTAATGTCTGTTGGATGTTTTCCTGAAATGGGGAAGTTTTGGTGGAAATATGGAAATATTTTATTGGAATATTTAGATCATATTGTGCAGATTAATCACTGGCCTCAAGAGGGCATGAGTATTTTATATTTTCACAGAATCACAGAATCACAGAATTTCTAGGTTGGAAGAAACCTCAAGATCATCAAGTCCAACCTCTGACCTAACACTAACAGTCCCCACTAAACCCTAGCCCTAAGCTCTACATCTAAACGATTTTTAAAGACCTCCAGGGATGGTGACTCCACCACTTCCCTGGGCAGCCTATTCCAGTGCCTAACAACCCTTTCGGTAAAGAAGTTCTTCCTAAGATCCAACCTAAAATTCCCCTGGCGCAACTTAAGCCCATTCCCCCTCGTCCTGTCACCAGGCACGTGGGAGAACAGACCAACCCCCACCTCGCTACAGCCTCCTTTGAGGTACCTGTAGAGAGCGATAAGGTCGCCCCTGAGCCTCCTTTTCTCCAGGCTGAACAATCCCAGCTCCCTCAGCCGCTCCTCGTAGGACTTGTTCTCCAGGCCCCTCACCAGCTTCGTCGCTCTTCTCTGAACTCGCTCAAGCACCTCGATGTCCTTCTTGTAGCGAGGGGCCCAAAACTGAACACAGTATTTGAGGTGCGGTCTCACCAGAGCCGAGTACAGGGGGACGATCACCTCCCTAGCCCTGCTGGTCACACTGTTTCTTACACAGGCCAGGATGCTGTTGGCCTTCTTGGCCACCTGAGCACACTGCTGGCTCATATTCAGCCGACTATCAACCATTTTGATTTCAGGCAGTTCTTGGTTCTCTCTCTCAAGCTTTTGAACAAAGTATAATGAAGTTTTTAAAGAAAACACTGAGCCCTCCATGAGGAAGAGGACTGTAACATTTTGGGTTTTGATCTTTTTAGAGGGAGGAGAGGAATGGAGAGAAAAAGGATCTTTACTGTTCTCTTTTTTATATCCTTTTATCCCCCTCTTCCCTTTTGTTGTAAATGCATTGTAAATATTAATTTGTAAGTAGAGGGGAGAGACTATTGTTGCTGTTTCCACTTTTTATCTCAAAAATTGAACATTTAGCACCATGAAATAAAATAATACCTGTTTAGTTTCAAATCATTCATTTTTGTTCAAAACTTTAATACTTATGTATGTATGATTTTGGGTTATATATAGCTCAAATATCTGTTCCTGATTTAAAGAAATTAAAAAATAAATAAAATAATACTGTATTTCATTGTTATTCTTTTTGTCAGACCAGAATTCAAGATGAGTTGGTTCAAGTTCAGCCCAAATTTAAAAGTAATTTACTGGAATCAGTTGCAGTTTTTCGGGAGGATGTATCAAACTTTGAAACATCATATGAAACGGTAACTGCAATATTAATTTTTTAGTTACCTATAAGACTTGTACTTAGCTTTTCAATATTTTTATTTGCATCAGTTGGGTGCCAGAGTTTTATGCTATTGAGCTAATGAATATTTGATGTCATGGTTGTTAAGCAGTCATTGTTATAGGTCATACTTTCAGTCTGGAGAAACAGCAGTGCAAACAACTCTGAGAAGAGTCCCTGGTGGCATGAGTTTTCATGAGATCTTAGTTTAGAAATTGCAGCACGTTATGACATCTTTGATTGTATTTCAATGTTAAAAAAGTGTCGCAGGCCACTCATTGGAGATATATATATATATTTATTTTTTATTTTTATTATTTCTTTCAAAAAGTAACAAAATATGAGAAATGAGTGCTATTCAATATAATTAAGCTAAAGTATTCTTAATTTTATAAGTGTCACCTTTTATTTGATTTACCATTGTAAATCAATATTTACATTGCATTACCAACACACGTAATTGATTGGATCTTGACTATCAAAAGATTATGTATTTTATGATGAGCTACTGTAACAGTGGACTTCAGTCAATTTGAGAATTAATATTGAGTTTTTGTTAATTGTTTCTTTAAAAGGAAGGACCTATGGTTCCAAATATTCCACCTCAGGAAGCTAGTAATAGGCTACAGATCTTTCAGGTAAGAAAATAAACAGTTACATTTTGAAGTAATTAAACTTAGATCCACTGTTGCTTATCAAAGTGAGTTTAGTAAAAGACATTTACCAAAGACTGCAGTCTCGGTGGGTATTTTGTTTAGCACTCAATCAGGCAATATTTTCCTTAATGTGGAAGGGCTGATACATAACCTTGCTCCACTCTTCATGTTTCGTGAGCAGAAATTATCTACATCAAGAAATAAGAGCAGTAAAAAAAGGGAAGAGGCAAGTACAACTTGATAATAGGTAAAAAGAAGCCAAGTTATATATTGCTCACATAAGCCAATCTTTTCCTCTTGTAAAGATCACATTTTCCATTAGAAACTTGCCTTTCAACTCAGTGTTTTGTTTTTGTTATGAAGCTTAGCTCATAGTTCTACAATAAGCTTTATTCCATTTTTTTATCCTTCTTTTCTTTAAAAGTTATAACGTGAAGATTCCACCCCCAACCCAACCCACACGACTGTTGTTAATCTCTTATGTATTGTATATTTATTCTGTAAAAAGTGAATTCACAGTTCTTGAAAAGTACTGACAAAGTAACAAAAGCTTAAACTTCCACATGCATCTAATATATACTGAAAATGAGGTGACTTTGAATTTGCTCTTCAAATACATTTGTCAGATACATTTAGGCTACCAAGATAATGCTTTTGTACCCAAACCGTTCTTTCACTTTCCCATGTTGATCAAATACTTTGGAGAGCACTTACACTTTGTCTGAAAGTAGCTATATTTTTGGCACTCTCCGCTGTTTTTAATGCAGGATATATACATTATCACCTAATACAAGTATTTACTTTTCTGTTTGTGCAATATGGAATTAATTTTACATCCCATTTTTGCAAAATGTTTTTTCAAATTATTGTTTTATAAATATATTCACTAATTGAAATCAACATACGGAATTGAATACTGCTTTACATGAGAACTGTTTAAAAAAATTAGATTAAATATATTTTTCAGACATTTATGCTTCTAATACAAGTGTTTTAAGACAAGTGTAGAACTGTAGATTTATTATTAGACTATTTTTAATTAAATATATATATATCATTTTGTCTGTATGAATCTTAATGTCATCAGGCTAATTTTGATGAGCTTTGGAGAAAGTTTATCACATACTCATCTGGTGAGCAGTTGTTTGGATTGCCTGTCACAGACTATGAAGTTTTGCATAAAGTCAGGTAATTGTGGGAATACAGCTGTCCTAGGTGTTTACTAAGTATGTTAGAAAGGCTAAAAGTACACAAAGAGGGAATCATAGAATTATAGAATATCCTGAGTTGGAATGGACCCACAAGGATCATGAATTCCAACTCCTGGCTCCACACAGGACCAGCCAAAAAAACTGATCATGTTATCCGAGAGCACTGTCCAAGTGCTTCTTGAACTCCAGCAGGCTTGGTACTGTGACCACTCCCCTGGGAAGCCTGTTCCAGATCCCAACCACCTTCTGGGTGAAGAACCTTTTCCTAACACCCAGCCTGACCCTCCCCTGTCCTAGTTCCATGCCATTCCCTCTGTTCCTGTTGCTGTCCCCAGAGACCAGAGATCAGCACCTGCCCCTCCGCTCCTCTTGTGAGGAAGCTGCCTGCCGCCATGAGGCCTCCCTTCACACTCCTCTGCTCTGGGCTGAGCAAATAATGTGGCCTCAGCTGCTCCTCACGTGTCTTCTCCTCCAGACCTTCCATCATCCTTGTAGCCCTCCTTTGGATGCTGTCTAATAGTTTTATGTCCTCTGCATTGTGGCACCCAGATCTGCACATGGTACTTGAGGTCAGGCCAGAAGGTTTCCATTGTCTTAAACTAAATAAAAAAAAAAAAAAAAAAAAAAATCAGCACAAATTTTAGAGCTCTGAATAATTTGCTTGTAAGTGTGTGTGTGTGTGTGTGTGTGTGTATTTATTGTGGCAACAGAACAACACCAGATTATTTTACTCTGTGTACTGTATTATATAAAGGCGCAGGATGCCCTCTCTTCGAAATATACTCATATAAGCATATGAGTAAATACAGTTTTATGTAACAAGACACAGTACTAACGACTAGAAAAAGGCAAGGAACAATCAATGTATAACCATATTTGACATATATTATTAGCGGTTTATAAAAGTCTAAATTTTTTGAGCAGCTGTACTAATGAGCCTTTCTGGCTGTTTTTGCATCAGCATTTTAGTTCAGATTCCTAGTGTGCTTCTGAAGTAAATGGACTAATTGTCCTTGCTTGCCATTCCCTGCAGAACCACATCAAGGTGCATAAACTTCCACAGAATTATAAAATACCCTTATTTGGAAGAGACAAACAAAGATCATACAGTCCGGCTCTGGATTCCACACAGGGCAACCTAAGGGCGAAACCATGTATCTATGGGGAATTGTTCACGTGCTTGTTAAACACCAACAGGCTTTGGGCCATGACTGCTTCCCTGAGGAGCCTGTTCCAGTGCTTGACTACCCACCCTCTGAGTGAAGAACCTAATCCTAATATCCAATATACTTGTCCTAATATCCAGACCTTCCCCTGACTCAGCTTTAATCCATGTCCTATCATTAGTCACCAGAGAGAAGAGAACAACACCTCCCTCTCCACATCTTGCAATGAGGAAGTTGTAGACAGCAGTGTAATCACTCCTCAGTTTTCTCTAAGCTAAGCAAACCAAGTATCCTCACCCACTCCTCATAATTCTTGCCCTCTAGTTGTTTCAACATCTTTGTTGCCCTCCTTTGGACATATTCTAATAGTTTTATATTCTTATATTGTGGACCATGAGATTTCACACAGTATTTGAGGGGAGGATGCAGATGCTGAGTATTAGGGAACAATCATGTCTTTTGGATGAAGTTTTATAGAAGTATGCCAAAGCAAAACTTTCCCCATATAAGTTTAGAGTAGATAATAGGTCCTCAGTACCATCTGCTTTTTTTGTTGTTGTTTGTTTGTTTGATTGTATTAATGACCTGTTCTTTTCTAGATTAAGAAGTAAAATCTATTTGATCTCAATTTTTGGTAGTAGTATTACAGATATCATGTATTTAAGTACTGAGAGATATCTAAATAGCTGATTGAAATTATTGGTATAACTTTTTTGGTTCCAGGAAGGAGTTAAACTTGCTTCAGAAATTGTATGGATTGTATGATACTGTAATAAGCAGCATCAATGGTTATTATGAGATACTTTGGACAGATGTTGATATTGAAAAAATTAATGCTGAGCTTCTGGATTTTCAAAACAGGTGTGTTCTTAATATGAACTGTAACTTGAATTAAGATTTAGGTGACTTTAGTGAAGCTATTTTATATATTTAAATACAAAACTTCCATGAATAAGGTTTATCATAATGTGATCAGGTTCTTCAAGAAAGAGTGGGATAACACTATACTTTCAGTTAACCAGTCTTTTACCTGTAGTTTTGATAACAGAACAGCGTATGATGAGTTGAAGTGTTGATCTCCTTAACTAAACCAACCAAGGTGTTAAGCTGAAAGTTTGTTTGTAAAAGAGAAGTTAATCAATTAGGAGGATTAGCCTATTGACTTAAAGTGCTGGATACAATGATAACATTTCTGAGCCTTTTACAATATTTCATAGAGTCATAGAATATCCTGAGTTGGAATGGACCCACAGGGATCATGAATTCCAGCTCCTGGCTCCACACAGGACCAGCCAAAAAAAAACTGATCATGTGTCTGAGAGCATTGTCCAAGTGCTTCTTGAACTCCAGCAGGCCTGGTACTGTGACCACTTCCCTGGGAAGCCCGTTCCATATCCCAACCACCCTCTGCGTGAAGAACCTTTTCCTAATATACAACCTGAGCCTCCACTGCTAGAGCTCCATGCCATTCCCTCTGTTCCTGTTGCTGTCCCCAGAGAGCAGAGCTCAGCACCTGCCCTTCTGCTCTCCTTGTTAGGAAGCTACAGGCTGCCATGAGGCCTCCCCTCAGTCTCCTTTTCTCTAGGCTGAACAAACCAAGTGCCTTCAGCCGGTCCTCATATGTCTTGCTCTCTATACCCTTTGCTCTCTATACATCTTTGTAGCTTTCCACTGAATGCTGTCTAATAGTTTTATGTCATTTTTATATTGTGGCACCCAAACATGCATGCAGTACTCGAGGTGAGGCTGCACCAGCACAGACTAGAGTGAGAAAATCATTTCCTTTATTTCATCCTTTTTAAAAACATATCTTCCATTTCAAATGTGTTAACAATAGTGTCTAAATAGCATAGTTTTGGGGAAAAAAAGGAAAGGAAAGGAAAGGAAAGGAAAGGAAAGAAAGGAAAGGAAAGGAAAGGAAAGGAAAGGAAAGGAAAGGAAAGGAAAGGAAAGGAAAGGAAAGGAAAGGAAAGGAAAGGAAAGGAAAGAAAAGAAAAGAAAAGAAAAGAAAAGAAAAGAAAAGAAAAGAAAAGAAAAGAAAAGAAAAAGCTACAAACATTGCAGTAAGTTTGAAAGCTTAAAATGGCTTTGTCATTGAGACTATTAAGATGTAATTAGATTGCTTCAGAAGTATTTTCTAACCTTTTCCCAAAAGTACATTTGTTATTTTTGGAAGAAATATAGTATGGAAGACTAGAAGAATAGTTTACAACAGAGTAACTGCATCATTGAGTCCTCTCCACCACTATCTTGCTGCGTAAGGCAATCCTGTATCATGACAAGCTCTATTCTGAAACAACTCCAGCTTTCTTTGCACTTCTTTCCCCCAGTCCTCTTATTATATATAACATTCCAAAATCTGACTTATTTCCAAAATAAAGGCATAATGAATTGATGTGCATTTGTTCTTGTGCAAATATTTGGTATATTGTTATATCTATACTATGATTATAGAGTAGGGCAGACCTACTAAGATAGCTTTACATAAATCTTAAATCTAGTTCCTGAAATGCAGAGTTCCTCAAAAGCTAAGTTATAATACTCCTTGAAAATCATTGTTTAAAGTAAAGGTGTATAAAAGGCCAATTACTTTTGTAACTTCAGTGAAAAGTCTTCTGTATAAAAAGTTTTTCATTAGGCTGTTAAGTACACGCCCCAATTATTTACTCATCAAATTCTTCCATCCTTTGCTTTGTCAATGTATCTTACCACTTAGCATTGTTTTGAAAGTTATGTCATGCCTTTTGATGACTTCAAGTAATCCAAAAATAGTACCATAACCTTCATAAACTAGACGGAGAGGATCTGTGCTACAAAATGAGGATTTTTTTTTTTTTTTTTTTTAATGGGCATCAGGATGCCATGGTAGTCTAGAAAGAGTATGTTTCTGTGAAGGTTAACTGATGTATTATATCAAATATAGCATTATAATCGGTAAGTGAAGAATTTCCACAGTTTTTTAACTACACTTTTGACAGAGTTGAAGATTGGGTTTGAGATTTATGTTAGTTCTGAATCTCTAAGTGGGAAACATTAAATGTGAACTGATAATTTTTCAAGGAAATATGTGCCAAAGGTGTTGTGTTTTTGTTTTTTGTTTGTTTGGTTGGTTTGGTTTTCCCAATTTTGAGGTTACATATACTGTTAGAATTTCAGAGATTAAGAGCCACTCAAAGAAGCATACTGTTGACAGACACCTAATCTGAAGTATCTTGTCTTTGTGTAAAATGGCATCTTCTGATTTACAGGACTCAGTAAGGATAACAAGGCTCACAGCTTTGGAACCTGCAGCGTATTATTCAAAATGTGCATCTTTGCCATATCTGATTGCTGTGCCCCAAATACCTGAACCTGATATTAACCCTTTATTAATGAATGGAATGAAAGGCTGCAAACAGAGCAAATGATAAAATATTAATATGCTTTGTCTGGTTTCATTAGGAGAAATGTGATCTGTGATTTCACTGTCTGCTCAAGCCTATGCTCGAGTTTTTCTGCATTCTTGAGTATTATTATTTTTGATTATATTAAAGTCAAAATCTCACAAAAGTGCAAAAATGGACACAAAATACTTTCCTCCACTTGGGGAAAATCAGGCAGCTGTTCAACATTTTTTGACAGCATCCAGGCAGCTAAACAATGTGCGTGAACGTACTGACTGGCCAGAGAGCTCCAGCATAGCTCTAAACAAGACACAGAATGCTGTATCATAACTGATTATAGAAGATTATTTACATTAGCAGATTTCTGTGGTAGGTTGACTTCTGCTTAATTCCAAGTGGGTAAGCTCTGTGAAAGTGGGATCAAAGAGATGTTTATTAATTTAACTGGTGGTAGTTGTCGTTGTTTTCTTTCCCCCATTAGAAGTATTTAGTTTTCATTTTCCTTGCTAATACTTTCAGGACCACTAACCAAAATGAGAAGTGGTCATCTCTTTCTAATTTCCATGAATTGTCTCTGAATGGATATGATGATGCGTGTCATGTATTACTGGTATTGAAGTAAATATTGTATTTGTGCAAGATTTACATATGTGAAGTTAACTAATTTGGCTTTGTTTTTTTGGTCAATAAATGTTTGTGATGATAAGCGACTAATGAACATAGGTTTTAATGCAAACTGCAATATTTCTGTTTATTTGCAGAGAATGTATCAGAGGTTAAAAATGTTAAATACTATGTTTTGTTAAGAGGGTTTTGAGTTTTTCCTAAAAAGATTCCTAAAAAGACTAATTTGACACAATTTTGCACAGAAAATGTTGACCTCAATAGCAGCTATTTCATATTTCCATATCTGTTTTTAGAATGTTTTTAAAATTTCCTATTTTGACAAAAGGACATTTACTACTGCAGGTGTCGTAGGCTACCTAAAGGACTCCAAACCTGGCAAGCATTTTTAGATCTCAAGAAAAAAATTGATGATTTCAGTGAGTCTTGTCCTTTGTTGGAAATGATGACTGACAAAGCAATGAAGCAAAGACACTGGAATCGTATAGCTGAAACAACAGGACATCAATTTGATATAGAATCTGATACTTTTTGCCTTCGAAACATCATGGAAGCACCAATTCTTGAAAACAAAGATGATATTGAGGTAGGTACATACATTTTTTCTTCCTCCTTCATTTTATATTATCAGCAAAAATATTATAGATTATTATTTATACAATGCTTTAATTATATTTCCTACAGGAAAGCTGGGGAAGGACTCTTTTTCAGGGAGTGTAGTGATAGCACAAGGGGTGGGGGGTGGCTTTAAAATAAAAATGGGTAGGTTTAGATTAGATACGGGGAAGAAGTTCTTTATTCCTAGGGTAGTGAGGCACTGGCACAGGTTGCCCAGAGAAGCTGTGGATGCCCCATCCCTGGAGGTGTTCAAGGCCAGGCTGGATGGGGCTTTGGGCAACCTGGTCTGGTGGGAGGTGTCCTGGCCCACTGTAGCGGCGTGGAATTAGATGGTCTTTAAGGTCCCTTCCAACCCAAACCATTCTATGATTCTATGAAATACACATGCAAATTATATCATATATCATTATATCATTATATTCATACTTCGATTTATTTTTGATGTTGGACTTGATGAACTTCAGAGATCCTTTCCAAGGTAACCTAATCTGAGATTCTATGATTCAATAAATTGAAATGTGATAGGATTAAGAGTTCCTATGAAAATGGGTCTGTCATTACCGAAAAACATATTGAAATAATGATTCAGAAATCTTATTGTGCAGAAATAATAAAACATGAAGCCACAGAAGTGGAATACTAATGCATTTCCAATGGAGTATTTTTCAGTTATCTGTACATTTAATTTTAGTGAGATTTCAGTAAAAATAGTACTGTGATTTCTGCATTTGTGACACAGCTGTACTATCTTATAAAATTTCATATATTGGTTTTAAATAGACCATTATTAGATGTATAATATCAGGAAGGGTTTAATTTATGAAGAACATAGATTCTAAAAACTTATTCTTTCTTTGCAGGATATATGTATATCTGCTACAAAGGAAAAGGATATAGAAGCCAAATTATCTCAAATAGCTGACAGTTGGGGAAAACAATTTTTGAGCTTCTCATCATTCAAAGGGAGAGGAGAGCTACTGCTAAAGGGAACGGAATCATTAGAAATTATAACTTTGATGGAGGACAGTTTAATGATTCTTGGCTCTTTACTGAGCAATAGGTACTTTTAAAATAAGTTTGTATGGTATTTTCAGTAACACACTGAGATAGTAACTCTACTATTATTAGACTAAATTAACAGTAAGTTTGAATAGAATGGAATGAAAAAAAGAATAAAAGCTAAAATCTCTGATTTAAAAACTTCTTCAAGTGGCAGACTTTCATGTATTAGTAGCAATCTATTGTCTCAATAGATTTAAATATAATCCAGTTGGTAGAAACTTTTCAGGGGATTCTTCTTGCTCTCCAAGTTAAGCAAGTGTGTTTTTTTCACTGTTTTATTTTACCTTCTTATTTTATAATAGCTTTTTATTAAAAAAAAAAAAATAATAATTTAATAATTTCTGTTTCTCTTCCTTTATTTTAGATACAATGCACCATTTAAAAAAGATATTCAGAGTTGGATTTCTAAACTAAGCAGCTCCACAGATATAATTGAAGAATGGCTGGTTGTGCAGAACCTCTGGATTTATCTTGAAGCTGTTTTTGTAGGGGGAGATATTGCAAAACAGTTACCCCAGGTAAGCTTATAGGCATTTGCCTATCATGTATTAATTGCTATCTGTGTAATGCTTTTCAAAAGATTATGATGTGAAAGCACTTATGTTTTTATTCTATATAGGAAGCAAAGTGTTTTCAGAATATTGACAAATCATGGGTAAGAATAATGCAACGAGCTCATGAAAACCCAAATGTAATTACTTGCTGTGTTGGAGATGAGACTATGGAGCAACTTCTACCTCACTTACATGAGCAGTTGGAAGTATGTCAGAAATCACTTGCAGGGTATGAATTTTATACGTTTATATGTGTGTGTGTATATATATACGTAATATGTTATTATTTTGTAAATAGTTTATATTAAATAGTCTCACTTCAGTTCCAGATTAAATATTTAAAATGTTTCTTAAGAGCAAATCTGAAGAGCGAATCTAATTTTTCTAGATTATATCTACATAGTTTCTGCTTACTTCTAATTTGCATCCTTCAGTGTCTAGCAATAGAAGTCATCCGAACTTTCTGTAATCAGGTTTTTTCAAAACTGTATGGGTAGCTGGTGAAGATAAGCTCTCCTGAATGGGAATTTGTATTGATAATACTTGAAAGGGAAGGCAGAAAGGCTTTATGGCAGTTTTAGTTTTGTTGTTGTTGTTGTTTTAAGATAAAATCAGATAGTAAATTTTCAGTTTCAGACATAGATTCAGCAGACTGAAAGGACTTTAGGGTAAACAAACAATTTCCGCTCATTGTTTACAGTCTGCTAATTGTCTGCATATTCATTAAGAAAGAAGAAAGCGTGTATTTAAACAAACATAAAATAGCACAGAAATTTTATGTGACTGTGTTTCGAGAATTCTTTGTGGTGGGGAAGTTAATTCCAATGTCCACCATTCCAACATTTGACATATTTCTTAATTCAATTGTGCAAGATCATTTGCACCAAAGGATGATAATCTGTAGGGAGATACTAAGGAAGCAGCATTGCTGGTGAGTAAGTATTCTTTGTGTGTACAGGCAAGTAATGTTCTGTCACTGTGAAAAATGTTAAAATTTGATACTCTTTTTTTAAAAAAATAATATCCTATTCAAAACTTCCCTTGCGTATCTTCTTAAAATGTTCACAGTTGAGATTTACTTTAGGATCTGTCCAAGTCTTATTTTTCAAATTAAAGGTATAGAAAATGAAATATAAATATTTCAATCTTACTTCTGCTTTTATGGAGAAAAAGATGAGAGACTATTCTAATGGAAATGTTGTTCAATTTTAAAGATATTTAGAAAAGAAGAGACTACTGTTTCCTAGATTTTTTTTTGTTTCCGATCCTGTACTTCTTGAAATTCTTGGACAAGCAAGTGATTCTCATACAATACAGGTACAGCCTTAGTGATTTTTTTCCCACTTACAACAAAAAGAAAATTAAAATATGTAAAAACACTCAATGAATGAAAACATTAACATTTTCTTCATGCACTCTTTAGAGATTTGTTGCTGTTTTTGTTTCTTGCTCTTTAGTATTTAACAAAATGTGAAATGAAAACAAAAATATGTAACTTAAAGGCAATCTTCAGAATCCAGGACACTAAAATATGATCCCATCACATGATTTAATGAAGGTTCCTTTCATGGGTAAACTAACAAAAAGGAACTTCTGGAACTGCTGATTTATGTAGTGCTAAATCAGTCCAACTAGTCTAGATTGTAACTGAGGGTTGAGATAAAATAGTTGACCTAACAACTGACCTCTGTTCTGCTAGATTACCTCTGGAAAATGTAAAACAAAAGAGAATTAACAAACAATAAAATCCACCAGCAGATGGAGATATAATCCTACACAAACATTTCTGTAATATTTAACTTTAGATGGCCTGAAGCTCATCCGTAGGTTTAGACAAACCTTCACAAGATAACCTTACTTGAGATATTTTTGTTGTTGTTTGCTACCATTATATATTTACTTTGACATTTTAATTGTCCTTACAGCCACATCTTCCTTCCATTTCTGACAATATAAATGAAGTAGAATTTCATGCAAAGGATTATGATCGCATACTGGCAGTCATATCGAGAGAAGGAGAAAAAATACCAGTAATACTTTTTTTTTTTTTTTTTTTTTTTTTTCCCCCTGGAAATTTTGTTAATAGATAAATCATTCTGTTATTGGACAGATAAGTATACATTAAGTTGAATTATTGTTAATTACTCTGATGATTGAAATGATAATTTGTAATAAAATTGTCTTCATTAAATGTTTTTTCTACAGTGTTTGTAGAAATTAAATCTGTAATTGTGCATAAAAAATTAGCAACTATTTAGTAACTAATGGTGTTGAACAGAAGTTTAACTATGTCCTATTTTCTGCCTTTTGCTTTCGTTAATTTTTCAGTTGGACACTCCAGTGATTGCAAAAGGACCAGTAGAACTTTGGTTGCAGGATTTATTGCGTGTGCAGCAGATTTCATTGCATGGTGTAATTAGGGCAGCATATTACCAAATTATTGACCCAGGATATAATTTGCTGAATTTTCTTAATCACTTCCCAGCACAGGTGAGAATACGATGTGGATTTGTGTGTGCAGTCTGGGCTGCATGTCCTGGGAGATGGGATATAAACAGCATATAGGCTAAGGAGTTGTCAATATGAGGAAGTTTCCATAGAGGAAACAAAGATATAAAATTACTCAGTAGCAGGCAATCTGTAATTACCTCAGTTTTGGTGCCCTATATGTAGCATGATATTTTTCTCGTAACACACTTTAAAATAATTTTGTCTTCTCTTGGAGAATGTGAAATAGAGCTTATATTTTCTGTGATGGATATTGAACGTCTTTGATATGCAATGAAAATTCAATGTGCAGATAGATTTCTCTAAATTTATGCTTGCAAGAGCTATGATTATAATTATCTCATGTCATAATGATTTATAATCTCATGGTGATTTATGAGTTTTACTTCATAATTCAAGTATTTGTCATTAGGATAATGCACTCCTAGCAGAAGCCTATTTTGAAAGATTCTAGTTTGCCTAGACACTTCTCCATCTTACTGATTGTTCATAAATTTCATTAACAAATAATTAATTGTTTCCCAGCCTTCCCAAATTCTGACCCAGTCATTTGCTAATCATTATAGCAGTGAGCATAACTGTTTAATAGAATTCATGCAAATATTAAAACTGGTCAGTACATTGCTAATTAAAAAAAATGATGAGGACATTTAGATATTGAAAATAATTATCTTAAAGCTGTATTTATGATACAATTATGCTGTATTTATTATTATTTATTAGCTGTATTTATGATATAATTAAGCTGTATTTATGATACAATTATATCTTACCTTAGCGGTATTTATTTTAAAAGTCTATTACTTTTCTTTAAAAAATAAGGACTGTCTGTCTTGTTTGCATGTCAGACATTTTGAAGTGGCTTTATTACTATTTGCAAAGTAATAATGGTGATAATTGGGATCTTGTTTCCCAATCCATATGTGTTCATATTGAAAGAATTATTTGTGTTAAAACAGTGGACAGAAGGAAAAAAAAATAAGAAAATGGTCTTCTGTCAAGAAATTTAAAGTACAGAGAAAGAAATGCTTTGTTATAGGATAGAGAAGAAATTGGGAAAAATATTTGCAAATATTTGAAATATTTTCTTCCCTTCAAATTCCCTTCTTACTGTCCCAGATGCTTCTGTTATAGGCAGCATGAAAAAGTCACATCCAAATATATTTTTTTCTTTAACTGAGTTGTCATTCTAAAATAAAGTAATTTAGACTCTACTGGTGATAGCCAAATGATTTTAAAATGATGAGATACAGTAATTTTGTAGCAGGAAGTAGCTATGAACTCATTAAAGGTATAGGGAGACAAAAAAGTAGAAAGAATGGATGAGTCAAATATTTAGGTCTTGTGCATTGTAAATGTAACAATTTGGGAAAGAAAGGTATTGATACAGTTCTCATCTATCATGCTTTGTCATGGATGTGTCTGATGTGGTAAATCTAAATCTGAGGCTGTAGTTTATACTCAGTGTTTTGTAACTCTCTAAATTAATTTGGAACCAAAATACCTTCTAGTTCAATGTGCTCTAATCATGAGAGCGTGTTAGCAATGCATCCCATGTTCAGTAGAAAACACACAGATTTCTTCATGCTCTTAAATTGGCTGTGAACTGGCAGTGGAAAATTTCCAGCAGGACTTCTCCCCACAGTTTGTTTCTGATGCTGGAGTACAGTAAGGATTTTTAAGTGAAACTGAGGATTGTGCTTCATTTGTATTTGTCTCGGTGTGTGGCAATCTTTCATAAAAGTTTTTAATATGTTTTCTAAGGAGTTTCCAATCCCACAACAAAGGCAACTAATTCAGGCACAGTATTATGGTGAGATATTATCATGATGGAACCAACTGATAATTTGGGACTTTTTGTGGTAATTTTTTGTTCCCATTATATCAAAGGCATTTAGAATAAAGCTAGTGTTTAACAAGTGATTCTTTTGTATTCATTCACATAATACATTTGTAGGTTGGATTACTGGGAATTCAAATGTTGTGGACACATGATTCAGAAGAAGCTCTACACAATGCTAAAGAGGACAGAAAAATCATGCAAGTGACCAATGGAAGATTTCTGGAGATTTTGAATATGTTGATTAGCCAGACCACGCATGATCTTTCCAAGTTTGACAGAGTGAAATTTGAAACACTTATTACCATTCATGTACATCAGCGTGATATTTTTGATGATTTGGTAAAGTACAGATTTTGATTTAAGACAATAAGCAGTATCTTCCATAACACCTAATTTTTTCTTTGTCTGTCCTGCTCCTTCTCTTTGGGGTGGTCTTTGTGTTTCTTGAGGGGCATACACAGAAGACAAATAAAGCTACTAAAATCAACAGATTATACCAATCCTTTCCTTGAACTTTTTAGACTCTAATAAATTGTTTACATATTTTTCTTCAGTGAGGAATGCTATCCCTAACACTACATCCTTCGTGTATTTTTACTGCTGATGGCACAAGCCTACTAGTTTCTGTGCAGCTTCCATGTCTCCATCAGATCTTTCCTGCATCATGCCCTTTGTTTCAATGTGTTTGATGAATTCATAGAATGTTTGCTAATTTCACTTGGCAGGTTAGCTATACTACCAAAGTAATTTAAGCTGTATTTGATAACATAGATGTTATTATGATCACTTTATTTGATTGGGACATCTGTTAATCAGCTTAATATACATCGATAAATATTATGCAAGACTTATATCTACTTCAGTTTACTTCTTAGGAACTTTAACTTGAGTAATCATTCATTATTCTCATGCAAATTAGAATTTTATCCTAGCTATCAAAGATAATAAACATGAATATTAAGTTATAACATATATATTTATTTCCTTTCTTTTAAGGTAAAAATGCACATCAAATCACCAACTGATTTTGAATGGTTAAAGCAGTCTCGATTTTATTTCAAGGAGGATTTCGATCAAGTCTTTGTATCTATTACGGATGTAGATTTTATTTACCAAAATGAATTCCTGGGTTGTACTGATCGTCTGGTTATAACACCTCTTACAGACAGGTTAGAAACACAGTTATACGTCATAAGTACTTTTTATATATATAGTGTTTATTTTACATAATTTCTTCAAGGAGAATCATTCTGAATTAAGTCCTGTGTGGTCATTGATGGTCATTGATGAAAGTCTTTCTTACATAATCTCACTAATCATTACATCTCACCTAGTCATTCCTAGAAGAGTTTTATCACTTCACAGGCTTAAAAGATTTAGTAACAGGACTGAATAATTTTAAGATTTTATGGTAGATTATATTTTTGCAGTATTTCTATTCTGAAGATAAGATTAGGTCAAATATTTCAACCTCTGTAACAAAGGATTCTGTAAAAGTTTTGATAATACCTATGTCTGAAAGTCTAAGAGAACCAGTCACTGCCTGTCTTCTTATTAGTACAAGGAAACATCATTTTAAATTTGTCTGTAAGAATCTAGATGTTGACAAAGTCCCTGCTGAGTGTGCTTGCTCTTCTCCCTCTGTAACCAGGCAAACAAACGACAACCATTAATTTTGTTTCAAATAAATGTGGATTAACTTTTTTCCTTTTTTTTTTTTTTTGGTTAAAATTCTTCCTCCACGTTTTCCATTCTTGAGATGTTACTTTTGGCCAAATGAGAAACTAAACAGCCAAAAGATACTTCACTTGCAAAAAGATCCCCTCAAGAAGCAATGATAACTTCCACAATACCATTATTCACCTTGCTATTATGTGGAATATGGGTCTGTATAGCTTTTTGGAACATCTTTATTTCTCCCGAATAGGTAGGACTGCCATTGTGAAAGCTCAGTCCATTTCTGCAGTAGACCATACTGCACCCAACAATCAAATATTTTTTTTTTTAATGCAAAAAGATATATTCTACCCTCACATTTGTCTTGACCCCAATAGACCCATAGAAGTAAAACTTTTGTTCACTTATGTTTCTTATTAGTTAACAGAATCACACAGAAAACATCAAGATCCTTACAGTGCAAATTTGGTGTAATATATTGTGGTGATTGAAGCTAAATTGTATCAACTAGTTATTAAACTCTATTTTCTACTCTATTGCTGATTAAAGACAAAAATACATTTGTTAGAAATGTTACCCTCCCATTTGTACAGAAACTTCTGTCATTTTAATTCCTTGAGCATTAGAGCATTACTCTGCTGTGACTTGCTGTGACTTAAAATCATAGCTAAGGATCACACACAAAACTAAAACAGCAATCTACACTCTTTAAGACTACTCCCCCCCAAAAAATATATTAAAAAATTGTCTTTAAAAAGTTTTACTCATAATTATGGCAGGGGTCATATAGACTTACTCTTTTACACTTCATGATTTAGACAAATGTAACCTAACCTAATGAACTGAATAAAGATTAAGATACTGCCAAATATGATGAAGTAGCACCATTCAACAGCAGAATCTATTTATTATAATTTCAAAAAGTTAAATTCCTTTGTGGTGTACATTAATGTGTTAACTTATCGAATACTTGCAGTTTGTAATGAACTAGCTAAAGACCAGATAAATACTTTTTGGTTGTATATGTAAGGTTTAAATGCTGTATTTCATGACTTTTACTCTGATCTTCCTGAACTCTGTGAAATCAATAGAACTGCTTTATTAAGAAGTGATGTGAGAATATAGCACATAGCTTGTTTTTTATGTTTGCATATACATATATATGTGTAAACATATATATGATTTAATAAATCAATATGATTTAACATTTTATAGGTGCTATATAACTTTAGCTCAGGCTTTGGGAATGAACATGGGAGGAGCTCCAGCAGGACCAGCTGGAACTGGTAAAACAGAAACGACAAAAGACATGGGAAAGGCTCTGGGAAAATATGTAGTAGTCTTTAACTGCTCTGATCAAATGGACTTCAGAGGTTTGGGTAGGATTTTCAAAGGTAAGATTTCATAGGATTGTCATAACAAGGAAATAATAGTGTCATAAAAGTGTCTAAGATAGTGTGTTTTTAAGCGTGTTTCCCCCTTGAAAATAAAAACCTGAATTACAAAAAATAAACAAGCAAACAAACAAAACAAACAACAGGATTTTGTAATGTAACATTATGTAACATTTTAGGTCCAGTCTTTTGAAATTGTATGTCACTTATTTTTGATTTTTTTTTAGATGAATAGTATTGCTTTTTGTAAAAGAAGTGAATTGCTACTTTAGAATAAAAGGCTCCATTTGTGGAAAGATCAGTATCAAAGATCCACTGAATACCCCAAGTTCTCAAAAGTTTTTTTCTGATTTTGATTCACTACCAACCATTTTGTAGAAATCAACTAATATTAATTCAGTTTGAATATAGATATGAAAATAGGTGGATTGGAGTAAGACAGGCCTTGGCCACAGGCCAATAAAATTAATTTTAATTATTTGAGAAAAAAAAAAAAAAAAAGACGTAGTTCAGATATCTGAAATATGCACGAAGAAAAAAGAAGTAACAATTTTTCTATCCCTATTTTAGGCCTTGCACAGTCTGGATCTTGGGGATGTTTTGATGAATTCAACCGAATTGAGTTGCCTGTCTTGTCAGTAGCAGCACAACAAATTTATATTATCTTAACAGCAAGAAAAGAAAGAAAAAAACAATTCATTTTTTCTGATGGAGACTGTGTAGATTTAAATCCAGAGTTTGGAATCTTCCTAACAATGGTAAATGTAGCGATAATTCCCTAGAAGTAACAAATTATGCAATATACAAGTTAATTATGTGACAAGGTGAAAATAACCTTTTTTATGGATTAGGTGAAACTGTTGCTGTAGAATTAGACTGAACTACCAGAACACAGTATAAGTAGTTGTTCATGAATTTCTTGCCTTAATTTTTACTTTGATTATTCCTAAGGTTCAGTGCATTACATCCCCTCTTCTGTATTGGAGATACAGGCATTTGTGCATAAATTTACTTTTCTTGAACAATAAGAAGAATTCTATTTTGACTATTGTAAATAATAATGCAGTGTGTCTTCTTATATAGAATCCTGGATATGCTGGACGTCAAGAACTGCCAGAAAATCTAAAAATTCAGTTTAGAACTGTTGCAATGATGGTTCCAGATAGACAGGTACAATTAATGAGTGAAATGAAAGAAAAAATGTTTTTTATTTGACTCTTTTACTTTCTTTAACTATCTTCATAAAAAATAATTTATAATTATTATTTTTTAGATAATTATAAGAGTTAAGCTTGCAAGTTATGGATTTATTGAAAATGTGACATTGTCTCAGAAATTCTTTGTTCTTTATAAACTTTGTGAGGAGCAGCTCACTAAGCAGGTAATGTTATGCATTCTGTTCCTCTTTGTTTTTGTATATGTATATGTAAATGGTATTTACATAAAATACCTGCTTCAGTTTTGGTTTGTGCAGGTTGTTTCCAAAGAATCACTTTTATGCTTCTAAAAAAATACCGAAGTAATTAAAATATAACTCAACCATGTTTCTATTAAAATTTGTGAACAAATAACCATGTTAATTCATGTATGTGTAGTCAGATACACACATCTAATTGTTAAAAATGTTAGCTTTTAGTTGCGTATGTATGAAATTCTGTGTCTAAATGTGGCAGTGAGGGAAAATTAACTTGGTGATGTCACTTTCCTGTAAGAACTAGTGAAGTCTACGGAAGGCATTTGGAGTTTGGAAACTGCAGGAGGAGTGTCTCTAGTTCGACTTAAGTCGCAGCGCTGCTCTGCAGTGCACAGATCTCCTTTCATCTGAGGTCTTGGGTTTAAGTTTCCTCAGTCGGAAAGACCCAGTCTGGAATGGAACTATTTGGTTTTTTAGAACACTGCTACAGAGAGCTAAAAAATACTTGCTATATGGGTTTGTAAATGAGGAAGTCAACGAAATTTGAAGTAGAAAACTTACACACACTCCCTGCCTTCCTGAAAATAATGTTGTTGTCCTTTATTTATTTTAACAGAATAATTCCTCAACAACAATTCCTGTCTTGGCTACCTTTTCCAGGCAGGGTAACTACACTATTAAAGATTGTTACTAAAGCAAGGTTTGATATACTGATGAAATAAAGCTATAGAACTCATTACTGATGCATAAGCCAATTTCTTCACCCTCTTCTAGGTTCATTATGACTTTGGTCTGAGGAATATCCTTTCAGTACTTAGGACTCTTGGATCTCAAAAGAGGGCCAGACCAAATGAAAGTGAATTAAGTATTGTTATGAGAGGGTTAAGAGATATGAATCTTTCTAAGCTGGTAAGAATCTAACTTAAGATTTTAGCACCATATTATAGGCAAGACGACTAGTAATTTTTTTTATTTTTTTTTTTTTGTAGAAGTTGAGGAAAAAAAGCTAAAACACCCCTTTCTTTTAAAAACTGAAAAGTGATAAACATATTACCATTAAATGCTAGTGAATGTTTATTAAACTTTAATACAGTGGTTAGGGTGCAAATGTTCAGACAGGTTAATAATGTTTTAGTTGTGGGTATGACATTTTACATACTGACTTGTGTATAGACTGATTACTGTACTATAAATAAACTGAATAATTTGAATGTGAACTAAATTAATCTTTTAAAGTATGCCTCCTCAACAATGCATGTTTACACAGTTGCCAGTAATGCAAGTCCTCAAGTAATGAAGTATGTAGTATTCAGTCTAGCTAGCACATGCATAAGAATCATGTGCCAAAGTTTTCTAGTTACTTGTCAGTCTGTTTCAATCAGGTTTTGCTTTATCAATTACTGTAAAAGCAGTAGAAAGTAAGAACAGAGTTAATATATAGACAAAAGAATAGCATGTATGCATATATCTCAGTGAGTACACCTTGGGGATATATTTATGTCAATAAATGTTGCCACATGTCTAAAGTCATGGGTGGTATTTTTGTAGAATAACTTTTTAAAAAAAAAGCCATAATAACTTTTAAAAAAGTAGGCAAGACAACAATTTTTGCATGTAGAGACAGTATCTTCTGCTAGAACAGCTGAAAAATGTAGAAAAAAAAAAAAAAAAGAAAACAACACACAAACCAACCAAACAAAAAAGTTGTTGCTTGCATGCCTGTATGCAATATTGAAGACAATGTTATATGGAAGGGGGAAAAGTGTATGGAACTGAACATGGAGATGACTAGGGAGCAGAGATTCTAGTGTGTCATAAATCCAGTGTGTGCATCAAATTTGTGGGTTTGATATCCAGCAGGTGGAAGAATTCTACCTTTAACACATTTTTTAAAGGTTTTTGGAGGTGTCCTGTATGTATTAAGATTCAAAAATCATAGATGTAGTGAATGTTTTAAATGTAGAATTTTGCTTTTTTTTTTTTTTTTTTTTTTTTTTTTCCAGTGATAGTGTGAGTTTTTTGGGTAGGCGAGGGCTTGTTTAGTTCCACCAATATAGTTATCATAAGGGCATTTGCATTGAATGAAGTGTTGTTTGTTGTAGGAACTGAAAGCACATAATCCTGATAATCCTGTTATTTTTATGGCTCTATTACAGAGGTATTGAATTTAGTGGTAGTGGAAATGCCTTGACAAATTTAGCATTTTTTTGCTCAGGTACAGACTAAATCTATTTTATGCTTTTTGGACTTCAGGGAGTTTGCTTCTGGTGAAGTTCTTGGTAATGCTGGGAGAAAAACGATTTAAGGCCTGGAAAAGGAAGTTATGGGAAGGTTTCTTTCCAGATAGGATGTTCCGTCCAATATATGCTGTGACTGTTGAGGGATTTTACAGATAGATTCAGTGTGTACTCAGTGGGAAATTTCTTTCAGTTTTGAATTTATTTTTCTCATGGCATGGATGACAATATCAAAATGCTATCACCTTATTGACCTATCTTGTTGGGAGTATGCATTTATGAACATACGCATCTGTATTTAGAAAATATATTCTTACTGTTTATTATTTTACAGTAGAGATTAATTTGGGATTTTGGTCTGAGAAGTTTACTTTGTTTTGTTTTGTTTGTTTGTTTTTGCTTTTTTGTTGTTTGTTTTGTTTTGTTTTGTTTTTCTTTCCAGATAGATGAAGATGAGCCTTTGTTTCTCAGTCTCATCAATGATCTGTTTCCGGGGTTGCAGTTGGACAGTAGTACATATGCGGAGCTACAGGCTGCAGTAGCTAATCAGACTGAAGAGGCAGGACTGATTAACCATCCACCATGGAATCTTAAGCTTGTTCAGGTAAAACTTTTTTTTTTTTTTTTTTCCTAAAATCTTTTTAACAAACAGAAGTCAGGACACCATTTTAATGGTTAAATCTCTGTCTCATTCAAGGACCTGTGCTGCTAATACTGGAATAAAATAAAGGTTGTGTGTAGACCACACTAATGAATACTAATCTAAGGGTCATTTTTTTGTTATTATTACTTCTTTACATTATTCAGAAGAAAAAGCATGTTAAAGCAAGCTGTTAACCTAGCCTTTCCCAGATATGGTAGTGCATCTAAGTTATATGAATGCAGAAATGAAGCACATAAATGACTCTCTAAACATGAGTTTCTTAGGCTAGAGTAGTGATGGTGGGGCATAAGAATAGTTGGGAGGCATTTTGAAGGCCGAGGCAGAAAAAAAATAGTGACAATAAACAAAGCCTGGGCACAACTTCTGCTACATAGGGAACAAGAGCTAAAAGACCTATCATAGGGCAAAGAAAAAAAAGAGGTGTGTGTTCATGACTTAAATAAGTTTCTGTAATGAAGGATGGTCTTCATGATGGGTTTGAGCAGACATTTTAGGAAAAAATAGACTCAAACCTTATGTGAGAAAGAACCTATATTCTTGTTGGGTAATCATTCAGCTTAGCCGTATTGGGTTAAAAGAGATAAAGTATGTGTAGAGGACTCAGGCAGTCTTAGTATATGCTATGACAAACTTACTTAATGCTATGACAAGGCTAAGTATGCAAGTGAGCATGCAGGAGGTACTGTAAAATGTAAGAACCAAAAGACAAGATTGTTAAGCTAATCCGAAAAATTAATTATTTTTATTTAGAAATATTTATAAGACTTTATGTTCAATAAACTAATGATTTAATGGTTAGACCATGATTTTGGATAACGGTAATTTTTTGTGTAGTGTGGGTTAATCTTATGGCATATTGCTGCTTAATGGGTATGTAGTTACTTAATGGGAAGGCCTTGAAGTGCTGGGTTTGTTCATAGGCTGTACAGTCTTCACATACAAAAACCTGCAGGAAGTGCTGTGCCCATGTTTATTTTATACACTCAAGATGTTTTAGTACTTTACTGCTTTGTTATTTGTGTGTTAAATGTTTTGATACTATTCATTTTTTTCCTTTTGCATAATACAGAAAATCCTTTCTAAAATCTGGTAAAATAAATAAATAAATAAATGTTGAGTTGCTTTGAATAGGTTAGGCAAGATTTAGTTCGATATACTGCTTCATAGTAAACTTGGTGCTTTAAATATTAGGACAATTCCACAAAACACTACAAATCAACAGAGACAAGCTGGTTTCAGTTCTGAGCACATAATGTTCTATGTCTAATATATTTATAATCACTATCAAACATATTAAATGCAAGTCAAAATCTTCCAAAAGCTTATTTCTCAAAATATTTTGATTTTTAATAGTTGTATGAAACTTCTCTAGTACGTCATGGATTGATGACACTTGGACCTAGTGGATCTGGAAAAACAATGGTCATAACCATATTAATGAGAGCAATGACAGAATGTGGACAACCTCACAGAGAAATGCGAATGAATCCCAAAGCTATAACAGCTCCTCAGATGTTTGGAAAACTAGATGCTGCAACTAATGATTGGACAGATGGAATATTTTCTACACTCTGGAGGAAAACCCTGAAAGCTAAAAAGGGTATGTAAATACTTTGTGTGGGGTGTCATAAAAATACTTCTTAGATGGACTAGAAAGGGGGTGGAGAGTTGGAGGGAAAGTTTTTTTGTTGGTGGTGGTTTTTTTTTTTTTTTTTTGTCTTTCTTTCTCATCATCCAATTCTATATTAATTGGCAATAAATTAGAATAGTTCATCTGAAAGGGACCTAGAAAGACTGAGTCCCACCGCCTGACCAATTCAGGGCTAAACAGAAGTTAAAACATTTTATTAAAGGCATTATTCAAATGCCTCTGAACACTGACCGGTGTGGGCATCAACCACCTCACTAGGAAGCCTGTGCTGGTGCTTGAGCACCCTCATGGTAAAGAAATTTTTCCTAATGTCCAGTCTGAGCCTTCCCTAGCACAGTTCTGTGCCATTCCTAAACATCTTGTCATTAGTTCCCAGGGAGAAGAGACCAATACCTCTCTCTCCATTTCCCTTCCTCAGGAAGTTGTAAAGAGCAGTGAGGTTGCCTCTGAGCCTTCTTTTTTCCAAACCAAAGTGTCCTCAGCCCTTCCTCATATGACCTATCTTCTGTCCCTTCTAACAGCTTTGTTGTCTTCCTCTAGATGCATTCAAGTATCTTAATATACTTTCTATAAATAGTAATTTTATAAATTAATTTTCCCCAAGTCAAGTCTATTTTTTATGATGGTAGCTGGCAAGTGATCTCTATCTTTACCTCAACCCATGAGCATTTTCATCTTATTTTCTCCCCCTGTCCTGTTGAGGAGGGAGAGTGAAAAAGTGGTTGGCTGGGTGTCCAGCAGCCAGAAAAGGTAATCTCACCACAGATGTACATTAAAAAGATATAAAAAAAGCCCTCATTTGCGTCTTTCAAAAATGGCATCTTATATGGTTGTTCAACTCCTATAGTAATGAGTATGTGTGGAGACAGCAGAATTTACAGTAAGCAAAATTTATTTTTATACATTAAGTTCTGAGGCATCTTTTCATGTTCTTTGAGCATGAGGATATGAACCTATGAACCATGTTTTTTTTTTGTTTTTTTTTTTTTTGTTTTGTTTTTTTTTTTTCCCAGGTGAAAATGTGTTTCTGATTTTAGATGGTCCTGTGGATGCAATCTGGATTGAGAATCTAAATTCAGTTTTGGATGATAACAAGACCCTCACTCTAGCAAATGGAGATCGAATTCCTATGTCCCCTACATGTAAGCTGTTATTCGAAGTCCACAACATTGAGAATGCCTCTCCAGCCACAGTTTCTCGAATGGGTATGGTCTATATCAGTTCCTCTGCCCTCAGCTGGAGACCGATATTGCAAGTAAGATTATCATTGCTGGCTACTCCTAACTTTACCTTGCTTTATATTTATACAGAAGAATAATGTGAATGTTTTTCAGGCATGGCTGAAAAAACGTTCTCCTCAAGAAGCTGAAGTTTTACAAAGTTTGTATGATAGAATATTTGAACCAGCATATACATATATGAAACTAAACCTTAATCCCAAAATGGAGCTTCTGGAATGTAACTACATTATGCAGGTAAAACAGATACTGTGTAAGTCTGTATGAATCGAGCGTGGAAAAATAGCAAAATGAACATTTGATAACAATACAATTTCATTTGAAAAGATTGTTTCTGACATAGGAAACCACAACCTCAGTATTTGTTTCTTAGGGAATACAAGAGGAACTGTTAGGGATGTGCAAAATAAACTTACTTCTCCTTATTGCTTTCTGTATAGGCTCATCTTCTGTTGACTGGAATTTGAAAGCTTTAGAAGGTTTTCAGAAGTATGTGTTTTTTAAGCTTGTTGTCTCATTCCAATTCTTTAAATACCAAACATATTGCTGTAAGGGTCAGACCAACACTACTGGTACTGTCAGCAGAGACAGCAAAGAATAATTCTAATTATCTTTTTATCCAGACATAGAGTAGCTATGATTCTGCCAGTCAATGTTTCCAAGTTCAGCATAATAATTTTTGCTTCTCCCTTCCTGTAAATTGCAATTCTTCCTTGAGTGGGATCAAATCAGTGTTTTATTATTAATAAAAATTACTTGCTTGGCAGATCTTGCAAGATTGCAAGTCCTGTACTGCATGTCTCTAGCTGATTTGTTTATGAATTAGCTGCATGTTTATGAATCAGCTGCGCATCTCTACTTTCTTTCCCAGGTGTGACAGTAAATAACTCACACCGGATCTCCATGCTGCTGCTTACCTAAGATGTAGTGAGATCAGACCTTTTACACTACTTGATAACTTTACACATTCACTCACTTGCTTCCCCCCTCCAGTATTATGTTCAATTCCTCTTCCCAGCAGGGATTTTGCTCTTGGTGTGGGAGGCTCTGGCAAAAAGTCTGTGCTCAGCAGCCACTTGCAGCTACCAGGATCAGGCATTACTTGACAAAAGTACCTTGGCATTATTCAGCTTTTTCTCTCTGATCTCTACCGGATCTTTTCCCACTTCCAAGTTCTTTCCTCCAACCATGATCTTAAGTTCCTTCTTTCTGCGCTCTCTTTTTTCCAAGACTACTTCTTTTGGGGAACCCCCTGCCCCCCCCCCCCCCCCCCACCTCTTCTTCCCCAAATTTCAAGGTCCCACTTTTCCCATAAATGGTCTAAGAAGCACTGTACCTGATCAGCCTCCTGACTGGTGTATCTACCTCATGTCTTTTTATTAATTGCAGGATTCAGGATATTCCACTTCTGTTTAGCCAAGGTGTTACCAAAAATTACATCCTAGATCAGTTGCAGATAGCAGACTTCTACCTGAGAGTTCAGAAGTTAAGTTTTGAATATTCACCCACTCATACACATGTACCCGATTATCTGTTGTTTGTTAGTGTTCACTATTAAAGGTGTTTTTCATTTGTTTGTTTCAGTCTTAGTATAATTGCCAGTATAGTATTATGTAAAAGTGATTCCACTGTTGCCTTCCTTCTTGTAATTTCCACCGTCTTTGGTTTTCTAACTATACATATTCTACTGTTGATCCCTGATTATTTTTTTTTTTTCTGCTGTTTTTACTTTTATATTTGCATATTGACTGTTCACCTTCCTATGGCCCACCTCATTACATTGATAGAAGGTTCAAGTAGTTTTTCTTTAGGGATATCCTATCTTACAAGCCTGTCGGAAAAGTCAGTTAACTTGTAGCTAAGGATAGTCTGATTGATACGGTTTGCATGAAGGAGCAAAAGTGTTCAGTGGAGTTCTTTACAAGAGATTTTCATATAACTAAGCAGTCATAGCAGAAGACAGGCAGTTATTTTCAGCTAAATAATTGATCCCATGAAAGGAAAACAATGATTAAAGTAAAGGATCAGTTTTTACAAAGGAGAGACATTACCACTGCTCCTGAGATACCCGTGTGGGGATTAAGTCTGCTCACAATGTTCATTAAAAACTTGGAAAAGTTGTAGGTGAAGTTTACTGATGACACTAAATTATTGAGGGTGGTAAGGACAGAACAGCTAACCATGAAGAACTATAGACAGACTTTATGAGACTGAATAAATAGGTAATAAAATGGCAAATGAAATTCATGAAGGGGCTTGCACAGGATAAAACAAACTGTTCAATGCCATATATAGCACACCTATGGAACATCTTGCCAAAGGGTGTTATGGATGGTAAAAGTTTATGTATGTTCAAGACCAATCCTGATATTTTCATTGTAGAAAAATCTACAGAGGTATAATAAACCTAGAAAAAGTATATTTGGTACAGAAAGACCTACATTGCACAGGATACCAGCAGGAAGTACTACCGTCATTACCACTGCAACCCAAGAAAATACCACTAGCATGTATCATATGTTTTTTTTTATTTTCAGTCTTCAAAAAGTCCACTTGCTATTTTCATCTGACCTGTTACAAGTATTTCTGGTATTTTTATGAGTCAGTTTACCTTCATCTGTTTTCTTACAAAAAAAAAATTCTTATTAAAAAAATATATATATATATTGTTAAAGAATACTGCTAAGAGCCAAAGCATCATGTAAAAATTCACAGTTGTGCTTATGTTTGAGGGGACAAACAGATTATGTTCAGATAAACTGGGACAAAGCCTATATCTTCAATAATTAGATAACATATCAATCAACTCCCAAAGAAAAGTAGTGGCATTCTTTAAGGTTATTAACTATAATTGATATTGATTAATCATATTTTTTAACTGAGTTTTAGATTAATCAGAAGTATTCTATCTACTTATGTCATTAGGCTGCATTTATATATATATAATAAATGTATGTATATGTATGGATATGTAAATATATGGATATTACTACATCCTACTTCTGTATGAGATTGAGATCCAAGGTAGCATAAAGAATACTAATTCCAGAAGCTGAAAATCTGATTCTCTGTTAGAAAGAAACATTTCGAAGCAATGTGTGTGACACTGATTTGTACAGAAAGGGAATATGAGTGATGTTCTGTAAGACAGTCAAAATAAACATCTGGTTTTGTGAGTGATGACATAGATAGCAAGTTACTAGCTTTCTGGAATCCAGTTCCTTAAAAACAGAGAGAAGCAATCATAAAATTGGATATTTAGAAGGTTTTTTGTTTGCTTGTGTTTGTTTTGTTGTTGTTGTTGTTTTACACAAAATGGAAGTTAATGTGCTATATGCAGCATTTGACTATAATTTAAATAAATACATTGGAAAGTAACTGAAAATTCTTCCATGCTTAAAAGAATTTTAATGCAAGAGATGCTTTGAGGAATTTTCAGAATTGAGGAGGCACATAAATTATAATATTTACTTAAGGCCATCTAGTTTTGGAGTTCTGAATATCCCGCTAGGTATTATAAATACCCTTAAAATGTTATGTTACTCTAGATCTTAAGTTCCATTATCAGGTAGGCATAATTTAAAAGGATATTTGACAAGCAAAGTACTTAAGTAACTTAAGATCTTTTAATCTATTTTCTTGAGTTTATAGTTCTGAATCTCATATTATTCTTTGGTAATCTATATTTTCAAATTATAATTTAAAGTTTGAATAAGTATAAATAATGCATATAAATGTAAGTAATAAAAAATGATTGTGTATTTTCTTAATGCATAATATTTTAAAATATTTTCAGTCTATTCGTCTTCTGGAGGGCTTGATTCCATCAAAGGAAGAAGGTGGTTTATCAACTATATCTCATCTGCATAAATTGTTCTCCTTTGGAATAATGTGGAGTTTAGGTGCCCTTTTGGAGTTGGACAGCAGAGATAAACTTGAAGCCTTCATTAGAGCTCATGATAACAAATTAGATTTGCCAGAAATCCCCCCTGGCACCAGTCAAACGATGTATGAATTTTATGTTACTGATTATGGTAAGAAAAAGCATTTGCAGTCTTTTTTATACTGGCATTTTAAAACTGAGTATAGCTCATTTGAAATTTAAAATTACTCATTTAGACCTAGTTCTTTGGTAATAGAAGCACAGATTTTGACAGTACAGTAGTAACACAGATTCTCTGTGCATCAGCTTTGTCAAGGTGAGATGTTAGAAACCAAGAACTGAGTGTTCATTGGTAGTATTTTCTTCCTTTGTTTCTAGTTTCATTCGTACAGTGTTGTTTTTCTTTTCTCTATTAACTATCATTAAACAGTCTACAATTTTTAGATAATTTATGCTTAGGCTGTTCTAGCCTAAATTATTTTTATATTTCCTCACAGCTAGAATTTTTTGTTAAATATATAATCTGATTTAAATTCTACTTCATAATCATTGTTTATCCATGTCTGGTGATCAGCAATAAATCTTAAATTTTATGACTTCAAATAGTGTCGTATTTTCCAGAAAGAATTTATAGTTTAAATTACACACACAACAAAATTTACGAAGAACTTACTCTCCTTTCATAGTATTTTTTCACTTTAATGCATCTATTTCTCATTTATCCAAATCTGGATTATTTTGCAAGCAATGTGGATTTAGTGTATACACACACAATCCATATTTTCATATTCTATACCTTTTCACCAACAGAGTAAGAACAAGTTTCAAGGTAAGCATTATTTTGGCCTTTTTATTTAGGTAGCTATCTATAAATTTAAGTAGTACACACATATATATATATATATATATATTTTTTTTACTGACAAAATATTGACTCTAAGAAATTTTTATCTGTATTAATTTATTTATTTTTATCATTTCAGGTGACTGGGAACACTGGAGTAAAAATGTTCAGGAATATGTTTATCCAACAGATAGTGTCCCAGACTACGCATCTATTCTGGTTCCAAATGTTGACAATGTCAGAACACAGTTTTTGATAAACACAATTGCAAAGCAACACAAAGTAAGTGCAGGATTACTTATTTAAGTGTACATAAATAGAAACTTACTTATAAAGTAATTGGAGTTGCAATAATTGTTCATATTATTTGTCTCTAGTCATGGCTTGCCAGTTGCATCATTATTGCTCTATTTTTGTTTCCTTGACATGAATTCTCTATACTTATTTCTGTTCTGAGGAGAAAAAAAAAAAAAAAAAAGGCATGTTAAATATCCATTTAATAAGGTTTTGTTTTTCTTATAAAAGTTTAACTCCAACAGTGCATCATTTTTCTTGGAGGAAGACCTTTTCTGTAGTCATTACACCATATTCCTCTTTCCAGTTTATGCTTTCTTGAATAGAGAAATAAGGAAAATAGACTTCACAAGTCAGTTTATGATAAACATGAAATTACTAACCTTTACTGTATTTCTTCCTCTCAGTAGGAAAACTGTAGTTAATACTAGTAGCCATGACTACAGAAAAGGAGACAGTACTTATACAAATTACTCGGTGATCTTGGAGGTCTCTTCCAACCTAGACTTTGTGATTCTGTGATTCTGTGAAATTTAACCAATAAAGTTCAATTATAGGCCACAGACCACATCAAACAATAGTTACTTAAAACATATATAGGCCTATTTGCCCAGTGGAAAATCTGGAAAACCACACCAACCACCACCACCACCAAAAACATTTGCATTAGTACAATGCTATTAACAGCCCTAGCAACCTGCCATGGAAACGTGCCAATCTGTGAGGTACAAATCAGTATACTCCCTTCTCAATATCTGGAACCAATATTAGAAATACCACAAATGTATGAGCCAGTGCTGGAACTTGTCTTTTCTGTGAAATTTGGGGATTTGGACACAAAACCTTTTACTTGTATTTGATTAAACTGTTCCAGAGGCCATAATTTGGCTGTCCCTTTGATTTATTGGACTATAAAAACACACAAAATCTTGATATTTAGAAACATGGCAAGTCTCTGAAGGTCAATGCCTCAGGTGATATTTGTGGTGGTTTTACCCTACTTGGCAGCTGAGCTCCACCATAACTGCTCTCTCACTCACTCCCCCCCCCCCCCTTGGAGGAAAAGGGGGAGAAAATACAATGAAAAGGGCTCAAGGGTTGAGATAAGGACAAGGAGATCACTTGCTGATTATTGTCATGGGCAAAACAGACTCAACACAGGAAGATTATTATAATTTATTGTCTTTCACTAGAAGACAAGGCAGTGAGAACTAAAAGCAAACTGAAAACACCTTTCCCCATCCACCCTCTTCCACCTCCTCCCCCTGAGCAGTACAGGGGAACGGGAAATGGTTGCTGCAGTCAGTCCCTGGCTCTTTGTCTCCGCTGCTCCTTCACGGTCACTCTGCACCTGCTCCACGTGGGGTCCCTCCCATGGGATGCCATTCTTCTCGAACTGATCCTGCAGGGGCTTCCCACAGGCAGCAGCTCTTCAAGAACTGCCCCAACATGGCTCTGTATCATGGGGTCCATCTGTCAGGAGCAAAATTGCTCTAGCACAGGTCCCCCGTGGGCGGCAGCTCCCCCCAGACCCCTGGCTCCTGCATGGGCTCCTTTCCACGGGCTGCAGCTCTGGTCCAGGGCCTGATCCTGCAGGGGCTCTCCATGGGCCAGAGCCTCCTCCAGGCCACATCCACCTGCTCCATCAGGGGCTCCTCCACAGGCTACAGCATGGAGATCTGCTCCATGTGGGACCCATGGGCTGCAGGGGGACAGCCTGCTCCACCAGGGGACTCTCCACAGGCCACAGGGGAACTTGAACTCTGGTCCCTAGAGCACCTCCTGCCCTCCTTCTGCACTCACCTTGGGGTCTGCAGTGTCTCACTCCTCTCTCCCAGGTGCTGTGGTGCAGCAGTTTTTTCCCTTTCATGAATTTGCTCTCCCAGAGGTACAACCAACATCACTTACTGGCTCAGTTCTTGCCAGCAGCAGATCCCTTTTGGAGCTGACTGGAGCTGACTCTGGTCTGACCTCTAGAATATCTGATTTAAAATATCTCTTTTAGCAATTGTTTAATTGGTTTTAGGACAATACCAGGAAGGATTATCCTTCTATCAGAAGCATGTGTCACCAAAGATTGCGTTCAAATTAGACATTCGAGACTACTTTCCATCATAAAAAAGCCTTTCTAGGGTCATACACTGCAAGAGATTTCTGCAGACTGCTGTAGTGAGTGTGTTAGAATGTAGAAGGTGTTTAGCAATAGAAAAAAAAGGGGGGGGGGGGGGAGAGGGACAAAACAAAACAAAACAACCACAGAAGTAAATCCTCTAGTACATTCTCACTTTAATCCTTTTTATTTTGACTCAATTTTTGTGTTGGAGAATTGAGATGGGATGAAAATATGTCCTGTCACTGCATATAGAGACACAGAAAAACTAGGCACAAAATTAGGCACGTTCAAAATTAGGCACAGAAAGTATCCCTTTCTCTATAATAATTCTGTTGTGCATAGTTACTTAATAGTTTTGTTACTACTTACACTATTCAAATGTCTATTGCAGGCAGTTTTGCTCATAGGAGAACAGGGGACTGCAAAGACAGTCATGATTAAGGCATATTTGAAGAAGTATGACCCAGAAGAACATTTGTCAAAATGTCTAAACTTTTCATCTGCCACAGAACCATTTATGTTTCAGGTAAAAATATAACTTTTAAACAAGTCTTGTTTATTATGTCCTTTCTAAATATTTAAATGTACTGAATTCTGATGATACAATAAGTGATGTAGAAATAAAGTTTAAAGGAACTTTAAAAGTCCTTTAAAAACTTCAGAACATTCCGTAAAAATATTATTTTTTTTAGAGCAGAATAAAATATATTCACTCATATAGATGCATGATTACTGAGTGCTTTTTCTTTTTGTAATTTTAAGAATCAATTTTTAAATATTTTTCTTTTTTTTTTTCTGAAAATTCTTCATTTCTCTTTAGACTAATAATTCTTGTTTTGTTGTTTATAATTTATAATTTATAATCATTTTTGTCCTGATTCTGTAGTTTATAATCTTATATATATATAGTTTAATAAAAAAAGAAAAGCAGATTTCAAATACTAGATCATCTTATTTTTCCTCAGTTCAGGAGTGACTAGTACAACAATGGTCTAATCTTTAAGGTCCTCCAGCACTGCAACTTTATAAAATTTCCCTTTCCCAAAAGAACTGCAAAAATCCTTATAAATAGACACAAATACACAAATACTACAGATAGTTTTTCAAGTGGTAGAAAGGATGATTTATACCACAGCACTGTGATTCAATGCCATTTTGCTAGGATGTGATCCTGTAAGTTTAGTTGGCTCCATTACCTCTTCAAAGCAAAGAATTCATGGTGAGAGTGCTCTAGTAGGAGAGTAATCATCGGGGAAGATTTCTTAATTGAAAAGCCTGTTCATGAAGCAGGTTTTACAAATTCCTTCCCCAAATCCAATATTTGTTTTCAAGAAGCTAATTCAAAATGATATGTAGAAAACGGTGAGAAATCATAGTAACTTCAATCTCTCTTTTTTTTTTTTTTTTTTTTTTTTTTAAGTTCCAAACTAATAGAACACTTGCTGGGCTTTTCTGTTATGTGTAAGATCACTGTCCATGGTGTATGTATTAAACTATGAAGCAGAACAAGGAAGGCATCCTTTCACGCATGCAAGATTAATTGTACAGTCAGTATCTTTGTCTCAGTGTCCTTCACTTAGTATATTATGGGTCCTTAGAATATTACTGTCCTGAAAAACAAAATCCAGACTTCCTCCTATCTGGTACAGAGACACTATGAAAGGAACTTATTGTGCCTCGTCTCTGCTACAGTCCTGTGATATCTCAGAAGATACGCTTTTCTTTTCAGCAACTAGCTCAGTACATAGTTCACTCTACTGATTTTTAAGAGAGAAATGTAGCTGGGAGGAAAAAAAAAAAAAAAAAAAGTTGAAATGCTTCAAAACAGTTGAAATAGCTGCATTCAAAATAGTTTTTGAAGTTTGAGTTGTCATTCTGAGGGTATTTGAAAGGTTGATTTTAGATGTGATAGCTGTGAAACAAAATTTTTATTTTCTAATATAATCATTTTCTGTTTCTTAGCAGTTTCACTTTAATTGCATGTCTCCAAATAGATGTATTAATGCTAAGAATGTTCTATATGCAATTATCCTAGAACATTGAGTTAAATATTTTCTGTGCTGAAAGCCATTGGATAAAACTTGTATCTGTTTTCTGTTTGTGATCTTTCCAAAAATGTTATTAATACTTCTATCTTTATCACAGTATATGACATATTCCTCATATAGAACAGAGATTGTGCTTATAAAACCGGAACAATTATTTATCTAAGGAAAACGTTTTCTACTATCTTTTAAGGTATTTTTCTGCCATTGTTTCTAAAAGCCCAAGTACCTTTAGAAAGACCATTGAGCTGAGAGCTTTGAAAATATATTCCAATTAAATATCTGTGTCTTGTCTACCACATCCTGCTTTTTATTCAGTTCAAAACTCAGTGTAAATGATTTTTGCCACCAAAATGTTAAAATACTGCATTACTTAGTCTACAAGACATCTGGGAAATTACTGTAAAAGGAATCTAAGTTGCCTTTATATGGTCTGCTGTCATACTGTAAACAGATGAATAGATTTCCTTCAGGATCAAAGCTGAAAGAGGAAAGAAAAGGACATGATTGGTTAAGTAAAGTGGCACTTTTTATTTTTTAACAATACATTTTAAATATTATTGCTTTAGATGAGAAACAAGGACTTTCTTTAATTTTTAGAGGACAATAGAGAGTTATGTGGACAAGCGTGTTGGAAGCACTTATGGACCTCCTGGAGGCAGAAAAATGACTGTCTTTATTGATGATATCAATATGCCAATTATCAATGAATGGGGAGATCAGGTACATTGTTAACTAGTACAATTTATTATCATATTGTTGCTATTTTTTCATATTTATAGGACTCTGTGGACTTACTCAAAAGTTTAATATACTATTAATTATTGGTAATGCTCTCTAATTATGGTGTATTTATGGAAGGAAAAAAAGAAGCAGGTTAAAGGTGTCATACCTTACATTACTTCCACTTTCTCATATTTTTCTAAGACTAAATAAAAGCATCACTGTACTAAAATACCATATTATTAAGTTAAAATTTGACACTAATTTGGGAGCACCAGTAAGCAAACTTCGTGTCAAACATAAGTGTGATACCTTGCAAAAAGTAATAAAGGCTGTGTCCAACTTCAAAGGTAACAAATTGGCTTGCAAACTGGATTAAATATTTTTGGCTTTTGATGAGTCATTGTCTACAGTTTGGGTTTGTAGCATTCATATGCTTACACAGATCCCGAATCAGGCAGAAGTATTCAATAGTTCCTTCCCATAGTAGGTCTGAAGTCTGTCTAGACCAAGATGCCAGGTCTTCTGGAATACTTATTTTAATGTAAAGGGCCAGTATGCTTACCATTACTTTCTTCAATTTGCTCAGAGTAAATTAACAATTAGGAGACCCAGTGTCTATGCACAGGTTTAAATCCTCTGGCTGTCTGACTTCTGTGAGGCTCCGAGCTTGGGTTAAGTGTAATTACAGCATTAAGTTGGTTTGTTTATAGTATGGGGAGTAGGTCTCTTTTGGAGAGTGGGCTTGAACAAATATTTAAGTGGCAGTATGGATCTAAGTGAATTTGTGTAGTCTGAATTGCTACTTTTCTTCCCTTTAGAAAGCTGTTTTTGTAAAAATTGAAGCCAAGCGTGTTTTTAGTCTCTCTGAACTGCAATTTGGCCTTCTACCTAAACGCTAGCCTATATCAATTCTTTGGTTTGCATAATTTGCTCTCACTTAAGACCTTTATTTATTTATTTATTAAAGTTAAACTAGCATTAAATAATCCACAACACTGAGCTGCTTGACCATAGTCTATAATGTGGGCAAGTGGCTGTTTGAGGCAAAATCCTCACAGGCTCAGGAATTAGTAATAGGAAGATACTCCATTATGGAAGGATCTCCATCTTTCATCATGGCCCCAAGACTTTTCTCCAATATTTTTTATGGGATGATAGTTTGTGATCAGTGCCCTGTTGCACTTCATGGCTTTGTTAGAGCACACTAGGTGTGCTAATTATTGTTGGAGCAATTGCTGTAGTGGCAACTCTCTGGTGCCTCCAGATCCATACAGGTGCTGTAGAGTAAAATATGGAGTGAATAGTCTTTTCAGAATAAGCAGATTCCTGTCTCATTAGAAAAGAATGAGATGTTTTGCTTCAAAGGATTCCTAAGGGAGAACTAAAGTATATAATTTGAAACTCTGAAGCTGAATACCTAATAGCAAAATACGAAACAAATACATGCACATTTTGTTTCATATTATGTGGTAGCCCGTCTCTGAAAAAATATTTCTGGTTTTAGAATCACATAAACCAAGATCTTCCATATGACTAAGGAACATAATTTAGTCTTAGTTTAGATTAAAATTCTCTAGGGATTAATGGTAAGGTTACAAGAATAAACTAAATTATCACAGAGTACGTTTTTGTTTGCCTTCCTAATGTGTATGTTACATAAACTTACAGATAACAAATGAAATTGTTCGTCAGATGATGGAAATGAAAGGAATGTACAGCTTGGATAAGCCTGGAGACTTCACTACAATTGTAGATGTACAATTAATAGCAGCAATGATACATCCAGGAGGAGGCCATAATGATATTCCCCAGCGTTTAAAAAGACAGTTTTGTATATTCAATTGTACATTGCCATCTGATGCATCCATAGACAAAATTTTTGGTAATTCTTTTTCTTGTTTTAGCATGATTAAAAAAAAAAAAAAAAAAAAAAAAAAAAAAGATATAAAGCTTATAAAACTATGTTCTCTCTCTCTCATCATGCAAATGTGAAGTGCTTCCAATGAAACAATTGAAGATGTATTATAGCAAAATACTGCCGTGGAACAAAAATGAACCCCTCTAAATACTTATTTCTTATTAATGATTTTGCTTGTCTACAATCAGAAAGTAATAGTGATTTCTTGGAATATTGTAAGCACTGCTGTTAATATGTAATACATCTGCATTGCCTGAAGAACCTTCTGTTGCTTACATTCTTTTAAATTTGTCACTACAGTATATTTTTTAATGTTAGCAGTCACCAACAGGTGTCCATGCTACCTGTTAAGAAAAGCTATGGATGAGAGAGACAATTATTTGATCTGTAATTTAAAAGCAAATTCGTTTAAATTATATTTTTGGAATATTGCTCGCAACTTACCTTATTATATCCTGCCCCTTGAGATTAATTGTTTATTCCATTTTATCTTTTAAGGTGTTATTGGTTGTGGATACTTTCATTCATGTAGAAATTTCAGTCCTGAAGTATGTGATATGGTGAAAAAATTGATCCCGACAGGTAGAATATTGTGGCAGTGGACAAAGGTATAAATTTTAAGGGAATTTTTATCATCATCAGTCTGAATAGAGTGCCTGTTAGTCTAATTTAGGCATGTATTCCTTAAGAACATATCTGTAGCAAGACAAAAACAGGAGAAAGATGAGCTAAAAAAAATGTTGGAGAAAGAATATGGAAAATACTAGATTTTGTATATAAGATAGACGAATGGCTGTATCAGTTCATTTATTCCTGTAGTTTTATTCATGTTACCCGAAGCTTTAATCGCTACAGATTAGGAACAGGGTGTTAAATTCTTTATAATTTATCACTTTTAATTTATAAAGCCCAGAGTAACATATGAAATAATTACATGTTATAAGAGTTGGGTTTTTACACTTAGTGCTAAATCATGCCTCCAAACAGATCAGATAGTTTTGATGACTTCTTAGAAAGAGTTTGCCCAAACTATAATGTGTGAAAAAAAGCGTTATTTTTTTCTCATTTTAATAAGTAAATATTTATTTATAAATGTACAAGTTTTATTATTCTCATTTCTTACTAAATGCTACTGATCTTGAATATTTTTCTTTAGGCAAAGATGCTGCCTACACCATCTAAATTCCACTATATATTCAACCTTCGAGACCTTTCTAGAATCTGGCAAGGAATGTTAACTATAAAGTCAGAAGAATGCATGAACAGCACTGTTCTTCTAGCACTTTTTAAACATGAATGTACTAGAGTAATTGCTGACAGGTATCATTTTATATTGACTAAGTTTAACCATTCATTTTATGCTCATACACATTAGATTTGTTAACATGACAAATATTAGGAGGCCAGTATGAAACATGTCTTATTCTGCATGTCTGCATTGTGGTATCATCCCAACAAATGTTATGTGCTGATAGATTAGACTAGTAAGTGGTGGGAGAACTCTGAAACTGTTCAGACTGCTGTTTAACTGAAACTCTGATCAAACCTACTATTTTTATTTTATTTTATTTTATTGCAAACTTATCTTTGGCTACATGCAGTCATTTCCTCTGTAAAAAAGATAATTTTACGGTGTCCTATATATATACAGTGGCCCATAGACTGCAGTATAAATTTGCTTTGATCTCCTTACAGAAAAAATCATCACATTCATGTGATTAAAAAATCTGCCTTAAATGATTGATAAAATAGGCACATGTGTTAGCTGTATGTTTTAAAGATTCAGTAATGTTTTTGTGTACAGTGTTTCAATGTCTTGTGAAATTCCAAATGATGTGATGTATCTGTCAGTAAAAGTCAACATATATCCCCAACTACTGTGAATTTTAACTAATATAATTATTTCTTATCTGAGGAAGGGCCTTCAAATTTATTATTAAATTAATATTTTTAAATTAAAACAATAAAGTTAAATGTTGACTTAAAAATACATATGTGTATTTTATTACACTGCATTTTCTTTTTTAAGTGAAAACAATGAAAAATGCTTTGCCATAGACACAAAAAACATATTGTGCTGGTTTTGCTTTTAATTAAACCTAACAGTCTTGAAATATTTTGCTTTTAATTAAACCTAATGACCTTGAAGTATCAAGTGCTTAGGAATTATCATGAGTGGATATTTTTCAGTGTTGTAGAAGTCTAGAATGGGATTTATTTTAAGATGCCAAGTATATAAAGTAAAAAAGTTCTGGTGCAAATGATTTGTCATGGTAGCTGTTAAGATTCGTAATTGCACTACTAGTCACTATTATTCCAGTAATCTGCCAACATAAAGGAAAGAGCAAAGATATAAAAGAATTATCTTTTGAAAACAAAGCTCCTTATAAAAGGAAAGGTGAAATCCTCATAAATGTACTTTAGCATATGGATTTGAGCATGCACTCAATTGAAATAGAAACAAAACAAATAAGATACATAAAGCTTTGAGATACATTACACATAGCTGAAACTGGTGGTTGAAACAACAGCCCTTCACTACGGGTCAATGTTAGAAAGAGTTCCAAGCAAAACATAGGTCACCGTCAAACAGTTTTAATTACAATCTCTGCCAGTATCTTCTAGAATCCCTCATCTTCTTCCATGAAAGCTCTGAATCAGCTGCCAGGTGCCTTCTGCTTTTTCGTGGGAAGTTACATTAACAAACAAGAGTGAAGACCAAGGAAGTAAAATTCCTTTTTATGATGAGCTCTAATATCCCAGAGGAATTCTAATTTGAAAGCCCTACTCACTTTTTCCTCTCTCCATAGATACGTATAATGGGTTTACAAAATGCAGCAAAACTAAAAGGAAATCTTATCCATCATTTTATTAAAAATAAAGGCCAGAGTTTTCTGGTGATTTTCACCATTGTTTATCTCATTGCAATTTCAGAGGCAGCACTGTAATAACATAAATTATGCTATTCCAGTGCTGGTCAAAAAAATTGGCCCTGGTTACTTGGGAAATCATTAAGCTTTTTTCATCCTTTTTCATCTGAGAAATTAAGTGGTTTGTCGTTAACTACTTCTAGAAAAAAGCTGGAGAATTAGTGTTTTGTTTTGTTTTTCTCTGTTCTAGTGACAGGCTATGATGCTTGCAGAATATTGAAAATATTTAATTTCTGTGAATATTGATTAATCATTTATTTGTAACTGTTGTCTATTATGTATTATGTCTATTATGTATTATGCCTAATATGTATTTTTTTCAATGAAATGTTACAAATTTTGTTGTTTTTTAAAGTATTTAGTTATGTTTTCCTTTTTGTTTAACTAATATTTTAAAACTATTTTTAAATTATGCTGATCTATTGTTTTTAGATTTATTACTCCTGAGGATACAGCATGGTTTGATAAAACTGTTACTAAAGCAATTGAAGAATATGTGGATACAAGTGTAGCTGTTCTCCAAGCAGAGCGATATTTTGTAGATTTTCTGCGGGACATACCTGAACCAACTGGTGATGAACCACAAGATTTTGTATTTGAAGCTCCAAAAATTTATGAGGAGGTATTTTCATTTTGCACCTAAAATACTCAGCACTGAAGTTTTCCTTTAATTATTAAGTACATTATATTGCTGAACTTATATCATATGGAAGCTTTTTTGAATACCTGCCACATTTTTTGTGAATCTTTATGTACATATTTTTGGGTTAGTATGCAATAAATCATTTCAGTGACATTAAAATATATATTAAAATATTTTAAAGTTAATGGTGCTATATAAGCATAGTTTATTCATTCCTCCTTTCCCCTTCCCCTTTCCCCCTCCCTTTTTTTTACAGTGTTAGCAGAAAATTTCTGTTTACACACATGTACAATCACTAAAGTGAATTAACAAGATAATTTCATTATGTGTGCCCCAAACAAGAACTCAAGTTTATGCATAAAGATTTCAGCAGCATTTTAAGTTCTGAAAGGCTCTGCTAGCATTGTTGCTGATTTTTGTTTTTATTTTTAATTTGTAATCTTTCAGGTTCCAAGCTTTGAATTTCTTTGTGAAAAATTGCAAATGTATCAGAGACAATACAATGAATGTATTAGAGGATCATTTCTTGATTTGGTGTTTTTCAAAGATGCAATGACACATCTTATTAAGGTTTGGGTTTTGTTGCTTTTGTATTAGTTTAACTATTGCAATAGTGCTCCTGAGTTGGACAAGCTATGCTTGGGATGCATATTCTGAAAAGCAGCTCTTATCCCCCAAATTTGTTTGTCATTTTTCCCTAGCCATTTTAAGGAACTAGAAAAGGGCCACAGTCATTTTAACTCTTTGCATATTTTGTAATAAATGCCTTATTTTATATATTTTTAAAAAACTTCTGGGTGTTCAGAAGTGTATAGACTATCCTCAGTAGGAAAGGTGAGGTCACAAGGAGGTACATTTGTGTTTTGTATATACGATACTTTTTTAATCTTTAATAATTTAGAGGACACTTCAGAGGTATCTGTACCTGACAAGTGACTAAAACCGTGTGAGGTAGAATCTGACAGGATAAGAGACGAGATGAGAGATAATTAAGGGGTATAGTGGTATGTTGTAGGGTATTCTCAGTTCACAGTCAAATGAATCACTTTTCAGAAAGGAACATATAAGGGAAGAATTCATACCAAGTCAAAACTGAATTTGAAGGGGAAAAAAAGGCTAAGTGTAGATTTTGTTTGAAGCAGCGTGCCTCTGGTTTAAGAAGTTGTGTTAGTTACCTCAGAAATTTCTTAAACTTGGTAGTCTGTTTACTGAAAGACACATAGAACCTGTATGAACACCGAAAAAGAGAGTTTTATTATTCACTTAATAATAAAACACTAGTTTTATTATTCACTAGGTTACTAAAGTGAATTAAATTACTACCTTTTCTTTGCAACTGAATAGGAAGCAAAAAATTAATTAAGTTCACGTGGTAGTAGGTGAAGCCTTGTTGTGACTGTAGTGATGATGAATTTTGCCACCCTCATAACAATAATAAAATAGAAGTCTAAATATGAAATTGTTTAGGTAGGCTCAGAAGAAACTGCATATAAAAACAAAATTATTTTATTTGAGAGAAAAAAATGAATATAATTCAAAGGCTTGATATAGGTGCCCATCTTCTCTTTTTGTACATAATTTATATGAGGAATGAAGCAAACTGTAGCATCCAAGAGTAGTAGTGTGCTAATAGATAATAAAACCAAGGAAGATGTGATGTATATAGAGGAGTTCTGAGGAGAAAAAAAAAAAAAAAAAGTGCAATTATATAATAAGTTTGTAATCCAGCTTTTGTATCTGAGAGACTTATTAATGAAACTACCTCAATGGAAATATTAAAAGTAGATAAAACAGAAGATCACAGTTAAACTATAATTTAGTGTCTTGTCAACAGAAAAATCCAAGTAGTTCGAACTCTTAAAATTAATGTAGTATATTTAATTATTCTAAATTATTTTTTTAACTTATAGTTTTGAACATAGTCAGGATGTAGATGTAGATTAGAGCACAATTTTTTTTTTATTTAAATTCTATTGATATCTCTAATTATAATCATTCTATAGTCTTAAAAGAGAACTCTTTCATTTCAGTTACACAAAATTCCTAAAGAATATAAGAATGTTCTTCTGAGAAGAAAAGTTCTCTTCAAAACTCAGTCTCCTTTTAACACTCTTTATGTTTAATTAGATTAAATGCAGTTGTATAACATAATTTTAATTTTGCTAATTAATGTTTTTATTTTTTTCAGTGTACTATTATTCTATTTTTCCAATACAGATATCCCGGATAATTCGGACAGCATATGGAAATGCTTTACTTGTTGGAGTTGGTGGTTCTGGAAAACAAAGTCTTTCAAGGTTGGCCTCCTATATTGCTGGCTATAAAATATTTCAGATCGTTTTAACCAGGTAAGAAATGTGAGAAGTATATAGATGCAATTTATACTATTGTTTTCTCTTTACACAGTAATAACAGCAGGTTTTTAACAGCTTGTCTTTTTCATTTTGTGACCAATTAAAAATGGAAATTAAAAAAATTGATTTATATCTGATTTGTGTACAATATTGGAGGAAGTTTGAGCTCTAAAAGCTGAAACATGTTAGCTATTCCCAAGCCAAAATATGTGTATTTACAAAGGGATATTGCACTATCATTTGTAAAACACTCTAATCTGGAAATAGCAGTATTCTGTGTTATTTTGAACTATCACATCATGTTTCTTCTTATTTGTAGATCCTATAATGTAAGCAATCTGTCAGATGATTTAAAATTTCTGTATAGAGCAGCTGGAGCAGAAGGAAAAGGCATCACTTTTATTTTCACTGATAATGAAATAAAAGAGGAGTCATTTTTGGAATACGTTAATAATCTACTGTCTTCAGGAGAGGTAAGTCTCATTGTGACAGGCAATGTACTTCAGAAGCAGGAAACTGGAGAAACTGTTCTCCTTAATTTCTATTTATTTTCATAATAAGTTGTAGAATTCATAATGATTAACCCTAAAATGTGTCAATGTGTAAGAGAAAAAGTGCTCTTGGTGTGGACTGCCTGTATCTGTTTTTCAATACAAGGCAGGAAAATACCAGAAATACCATGGTATTTCAGTAGCTTTTGTTAACTGAAGATTCACTGGCCAGTCAAGATCTGTATTCTTTCTGAGAATTTCTAGATCTTAATGGAGTTAAATGAAGTATAAATCAGGAACAAATTTGTTTTTAATATGTCTAAACTGCATATATGCAGAGATATACAGGTGTGAAAAGACGACTATTTATAACCTCTATAACTATATACATGCAATTTATTTTCTTATCAATTTTAATTTTATATAAAGATTTCTAATTTATTTGCTCGGGATGAATTGGATGAAATCACCCAAGGACTAATACCAGTGATGAAAAAAGAGATGCCTCGGTGTCCTCCTACGTTTGATAATCTTTATGAGTATTTTTTAACTCGGGCAAAGAAGAACTTGCACGTTGTCCTCTGCTTTTCTCCGGTAAGTTTTTTCTTTATATCTATCTTCCTTGCTTCCATTAGCAAACTATCCTGTAAATTGTGAAATAATTATTTCAAGTTTATGTTTCTGAGGAGATGTAAAGGCACATTAAAAGACTATCAAAGTCTGGGGTACCATTGCTGGTATAATAAAAGTAACAGTATAATTGTCAGAACTTAAAAGCAAAATACTTGAAAGTTAAATCACTCTTTACATGTTAGATTGATTTTCATTTTTTTTCTCCTGGTGTATTCTTGTTTAATTAATATCAATATATGCAGATTTGTGAAATTCTTGCTTGCAACCTGAAATAAGAATTTCATTTTGAAATATTAAGAAAGATTCATATTTGTCATTGCCTTCTTCAAATTTGGTAAAATATTGAATGTAGCAAATGTAACAAAATATTTAACAGAAAAGTCTGCACAGGGTGTTCTAAATAGAAACTCAGCAAGAAAAAAACAGGCTACTTGTTTACATGCATTAAATATTTTGATCAACCTAATTTAGATATTGTATCCTAAATTAACAGTGTTACTCTCTTTAGGTTGGTGAGAAGTTCCGTGCATGTTCTTTGAAATTTCCTGGGCTCATATCAGGATGCACCATGGATTGGTTCAGTCGATGGCCTAAGGAAGCTCTTGTAGCTGTAGCCAGTTATTTTCTTTCAGAATTTAATATGGTCTGCTCTGTATCAGTTAAGACACAAATAGTAGAAACCATGGGTCTCTTTCATGATATAGTTTCAGAAAGCTGTGAGAATTATTTCCAAAGGTAATATATTTATACAAATATAATAATCCCACTAATATTGCTAGTGATAGTGTTTTTGAATTCAACGTATTGTATGAGCCAATAAGTCTCTTTTAAGGCTAATATGAAAATGAATGAGCTACATCAATATATGCAAAGGCCATAAAAATTACTATTAAATTGCAAATTTGTTATCTTCATTCCTACTATTCATCATCTTTAAATTTGCTTATGTGGATAAAAGCAATATAATTGGACATGAGGTTTTGCATTGTGGAGAAAATTGATTCTAACTGATTTAAGTGCTTGTTTTATATTACCATCTATTGCCAGATTGGCAATATATTTTAAGTAACCAAATTGCTGTATAATTGAAAATATGTACAAAGTTGATGTTGCCAATATACCATGTTTTAGGTATCGAAGAAGAACCCATGTAACACCTAAATCTTATCTCTCTTTCATCAATGGCTACAAAGAAGTTTATAGTGAAAAGTTAGCAAGTATTAATGAACAAGCTGAACGTATGCAAATTGGTAAGCAAAATATGGATAAAGATATGTTTCCCTGGATGGTCTCAAATGATCTATGTTTTTAATATTATGCATTTTACTCAATGATCTCTTAGAATCAGTTCTGTTGGATCACTGTCCAAAACTTGTAGCATATGAGAACCTCTTCTGAGCACTCTAGCTATCATGGACTCACAAAAAGTCTTAAAAGAATGTATTTTAGAAGTTGCCAGTTTAGTCATTCATTGCAGCATTACATTAAAATTTACTACTACAAATAGACCATTTGTAATGGGAAGTAGGACATGAAAATGGCCAGAGAGAGGACCTAATTTCATAACGTAGAGAGAGGCAGCTTTAAATACAGTTGTTGTTTTTTTTTTTTTTTTTCTGGATTTGCCTATGGAAATCCTTGCAATACAGTCTGAGTGCCTCACAGTTGATTTATTTCAGATTTCTGCTGTGCAACGAGCAGCTTTTACATGTGGTCATTTTATAAATGGGGATCAGAAATACAGAAAAGTATGGCACATATGTTCTTCTAATTTTGAGTATCTGGTTGAAATGACGTAATACTTAGATTTAGAATAGTACTTAATTCAGAGTACAGTTGCAGTTTTCTGCAGTTGGTGTCTAGACATGTTTTTATAAATCTGCAATAACAATAGAACAGCTCAGGAAACGTGATTTTTATGGAGAAAAAAAGTGTATTTAAATTTAACAGAGTAGACAAACATCCACATAATAAGATTTTGCTTAGAAAGGTAAAAATATATAGTTTTTAGACAACGATTAACAATGCAACTGATACACTTCACATGAAGAAAATAATAGAATAAGAATACCTAGATATTTTATTTACAGTCTGTTTGCTGAGTCAGAGTGGTCCATAGAGGAGAAAGTGATCTACAGCATTTTCACGTAATGTAGACATAATGCAGATTTCCCTGTATGGATCTGTTGCTAGTTCTACAAATCAGACATTACCATCAGTCCTGCTGATGAGGATAAAGTCTCAGAAATCTTCAGGGATCTTAGTTTTTTTGTTTGTTTGTTTGTTTGTTTGTTTTTTGTTATTCTTTCTTCAGTTTTGCTTTCAAAAATAATTTAAAAGAACTAACCTAAGCACCTTCCATGATGTCAAGAAAATTGCACATGTAGATTTTACTAGCCTCTCATATGATATTATCTCTAATTCCTTATCTAATCTTCAAAACAAAATGATCTTGTACAGATGACCATGTTTGTCTTCTCCTGCAGCATCTCATATCATTGATGCTCAGAAAAATTACATCTGTCAGTTTATGGGCAACCCTAATGCCAGTTAGGAAATAAAATCTAGAAAGTTTCATCTGCATAGAAAAGATTTATTACAAAATCACAAAAACACTTGGTAATCCCTGACTCCAAATGTGCTCCAGTTTACTACATTTTACAGAATGATCTCAAAAAGTTTGTTATTAACTATTTAGCTATTTCACATGACCGTACTTTAATCCTTAGTCTTCCATAACTTAATGTCAAAAAGATTTTGAAGGTTAGAAAGATTAACCTTGAACGTTGTTTCAATCTGTTAGGAGATTATCCTGATACGTTATTTAAATGTTATGTTGTCAAAGTCAGTTGAGATAACATTGCTTTTTGCATCTGCTTATTGAAATGTCTTTGCTGTATGCAATAATGTCAGGGCCAATTCAAGATGCTTGTAAAACAGAAAAAAAAAAAAAAAAAAAAAAAAAAAAAAAAAAAGTGAGAAATTCCATGACCAGTACTGCTTTTAAAAAGACCCTGGTTTGAGTACACTGAATGAGTTCTCATCAGCACTGTTGTATCTATACAAACAACACATTTTGAAAGACACTCTTTTCTTCTGGTTTGTCACTTCGGATGAACAATCTTGTAACACACATGAGGAAAAAAATATGTCTGTGGAAAGGAAATGTTTTAAACAACTTTTTTTGTTTGTTTCACAGTGAGTGTCTTAAGTGAATATACCTTTGGACTTTATTGTTGAAAGTGGCAAAATAATGGGTCTTTTGTTGAGGAATAATAAAGAGCCTGTAGTATGGCAGTAGCTTGATTGTGAGGCAGCTGTGACAAAGAACAGGAAACGTCCTAGGAGTGCTTTTCTGTGTAAAGTGTAGTAACAGAGAAGTGAAGAGAGAGAACAGAAAAACACTGCACATAAGAGATATATCAAAGGTGTAATTGCAAGAGTGCTCTGACTATAGCTTTTAAGGAGAAAGGATGCTGAGGAGAATGCTTCCAGGCAAGCTGTAAGATTTTTAAGATTCAGTGGTGAAGAGGAGAGAAGAAACTAGAGGGGATTCAGCATGCAATATGGAACTCAGCCAAAAATCAGCGCTCATGTCTATGAGCAACAGAGGAGAGAAAATAAAGACGCGTGGGACAGACTGAATACATAATAAGAATAGAGGAAGCAAACTCCTCTATTTTGAGCAACTATGTAAGTCTAAAAGGCCTCTATGGACGGTTGTTTCAGCATATATGGGGGTATGATTTGACTGGCCCTGAACTATGTGGGCACAGATTTATTTATTTATTTTTTTTCCTGCGCTTTCTGTCACCAGAGACAGCTCCAATATGAAGAAGCTGGAGGCTGCAATCTTGCTGTGACTTTTGGGCCTACTTTTGGTGACTCTACTTTGGGGATTTGGTCATCTTTACCTTCACAAAAGCTGCATGAGATTCAGCAGGTTGAATCTCACATTTCATACTGAATTCCATATTGATGAAACTAGCCTCCAGTCTAACTATAAAATTATCCCTGAAGATGGGCCATGTAACTTCTCACTTTCTGGAAAGAACTCCCAGTCAGAAGGCAGTCATGGATCCAAAAATATATGTCATTTTCTAATTCAATGTTACAAGTGCAGTATAAGTCTGATTTTCTGATCATTGTGTCTTTTTGAAACAACATATCCTCAGCACACCACTTTTAGGTACCATTTGCAGCTATAACAAACCAAAACTAAAGATTTGTATTTATTTCTGAAGACTCAAGCTGGTTTATTATTGTTTGGTACCGTATGAAAATATTTTTATTTATGAAAAGTGAATTTAAAGCACAATCAAGTTAGTATGGCTTTTATACACTTTCTCTCTCATGCGAATTTGAAGAATAGTAAAAGATACAAGTTATTTGGTATCCAGAGCTAGATTGTATTATGTAATTACAAAAAAATAGTTTTCATTTTTCTGATTTTTATCTTTTAATTAATAGGTCTGTCTAAACTGGTGGAGGCCAGTGAATCTGTTGCTAAGCTCTCTCAGGAACTGGCTGTTAAGGAAAAGGAACTGGCTGTGGCATCTGTAAAGGCAGATGAAGTAAGGATTAAAGTGCTAAATAGCAAAAGGCAGTGGATAGCATTAGGATATATAGGGAGGTAAAGTGGTATGGCAGAAGTCTCTCATAATTTGTACAAGTCAATAAATATGCATTGTGGTCTTAACAGAGGTTTTACCCCTGTGCCAGCAGGTCAATACAGCACATACTTCTGAAGCAACAGAGGCTGGGTTTATACTGGCTGGGTGGTAGTTCATAAACATATTCGAAGACTGTGTGTCTTCCTTGTTTTCCTCCTATTTCTTTCCACTCCTATGAGCATCAGACTTCACTTTTTGCTTCATGTGTTATTTCTGTGCGTGTTTGACTAAAGTTTATTAAATTTGGTGTTATAAGTGCACTTGTTTGCCAATAACAAGTTAATGGATGGTAATGGCACTTCATTATTTCAAAATTGCTTTTCAGAATTCATCCAGCATTAGTTCAGTTTCATATTTTGTTTTTACATTAACAAGGTGTCCATATATTCATGAAACTGGTGGTCTGGTATAAATCAAATATTACTTTAGGCATGCTGTTTTCTGAAAGATACCATAATATTCTGATGGTGCATACATAATGTACACTAGAGAGCAAACCTTTCGCCAGTGATTGCTAAGGGACTACTTGCATTCTTCAAGGCCTTTACTCTCATAAGAGAGAAAATAACGACAGAAAAAGAATGAATTGGCAATGCTCACAATTCAAGAGTATGATAGATATTTATATTTGATATGCATTTGGAAATAGCTGTCTGACAATAATTGTTTACATAGCCTCTGGGTTGTCAACTTTTTCAAAAGGGTACTGCCTATGAGTCATCATAAATAGAAGATATATGGACAAAATAAAAGAATAGATATTTATTTAAACTAACTATATATCTATCATTTCTTCTCACAGCTATTTGAGAACATTATTTATGTCTGGCAAATGCATTCAGAATGCTGGTCTAATGCTGACCCTACAGCTAATCCTGAAAAAAAAAGATTCTGACACCGACTGTATGTCACACGTACAATAGAACTAAAAATACATGTACTGAGGAAAAAAGACACAAATGGATGACAATTCTGTGGATTCACGTGGTTTTCTTTCAATAGACTAATTAAAAATGAGTTGTCTTAGACTAGAGAAGTAAAAGGAAGGCTGAACATTCATGAAGATAGTTTGCTATCCTCCATTAGTTCAATTAGCTATTTTATTTTTATCTTTATTTGCAGAATTATTGTGAAAAAAAAATATATATTTAAAAAGTATACAAATATATAACAAATACTTATGATATTAAAAAAGTATAGATTCAAATCAGATGAAAATTCATCATAGAATAAAAACAAACAAAAAACAAGCTTTAAAAGCCACTGAAAAGTCTTTTATCCATTTTAAAAATAATTTACTGTCCAACTCCTGCTGAGAGACTACTCCAAATTTTCTTTGTGAGGATTCTGTAAATGATAATAATTTTGATTCCATGCTTTATAGGATTAGGATTTATCAGATTTCTAGGGTTAGCTTTATATATATATATTTAAAACAGCCTTATAACTGTGTACTCTTGTATCTGATATCTTAATCACACATTTTACCATACTTTTCATGTGTTTATTAACTCCAGGTACTAGCAGAAGTCACAGCAAGTGCTGAAGCTGCATCTAAAGTAAAAAATGAAGTCCAAAGTGTGAAAGATAAAGCACAAAAAATTGTCGATGAAATCGATTTAGAAAAAGTGAAAGCAGAAAGTAAACTGGAGGCAGCTAAACCAGCATTAGAAGAAGCAGAAGCTGCATTAAATGTGAATAAATTTCTTACATTTTAATTGGTTTTGTGCTATTTGAGTCACCAGTGAAAGAAAGGCTAGTTTCACCAATATGCAGTTGTCAGTTGTTTTTGACTGCTGACACTAGCTTATCACTGTAGGTGGTGATGTCTCTGTTTATGGAGAGTGCAGTTTCTTTCTAGAATGTAGATATTATTTTATAGTGATTGTCCTGTTTTTACCTTACTACTTGATCTTTATGAAGAGGCAAGTGTAAATCTTTCCCAAAATTACAGATGCATTTAGAATTTAGAATCTGATATTCCGAATTAAAAAGAATACTTCTTGTGCTTAATATATATATATATATTATTGTTTTTTCATACTTAACTAGTTGTATATTCCTTTTAAGAAAGAGGAGTGTAAGGGTGTGTCATCCTTCACTAAAAAATCATTAAAACTGGAGAAAAAGAAGAAACAAAGGGGATTTGGGAAATCAGAATCAGGGTTAAGGAATTTTGAGGCACTGCTGCACTCTATAATTTAATTTCATTATTCTCCTTTGAACAGTTAAAAACTTAAGAACTCTGAAATCAAAAATCAATGATGTATTTCATGGTTAAGGACTTCTGTTCCACTTACCAGAAGCTATGTGACAAAACCATACTGAGTGGAAAAAGTAAGGAAAAGTGAGCGTTGTTTACTCTCATACTGATAGATAACAACATAAATAAAACTTTCAAAACCGCTCACAAAATACACTTTTATAAAATATGTGTACTCCTGCACTATCCTGTGGATTCTATATTTTGTCTGTAACTCCTGACAGACAAATACATGCATGTATTTTGCAGACACAAATTACTTTCTTAGTTTAGAAGTTTGCAATCATTTATTATTATTGTTTGAAATATTATAAAACTAAGCAAAGCACCAGTGATGCTACTAGGAAATGAATTTAAAATAACAGTATCTCATACTTATAATGGCTTAGAAAGCAACAAAATAGATAAATATTATCTCAGAATAAATGAGGACAACCCTTAAAAATCCAAAATATTGTTACACCAAGGGAAGTGCTTGTAATTAAGTACTCTGCAATGTATTATACACTTCTTCAGTCACCTAGATTGCCAAGTTAATGCTGCTGTTCTATGTATTTAAAATTTTTAGTGCTATCTTTAACAGTGAGAACATATTCACATCTAATATACATTTGTTAAAAGTGTTAAAGTTTCATATAACTATAACATTCAGTAAAGTAAGCCCAGTGACTCATATTTTGTATGTTCTTAATATAACTTACCTCAGAGAAAAGTATGACAAACAATATTGAAATCAAGGCATTGGATAGGAAAATATAGTAATGGTATTGAGGCATACAATGTATTGTTACATTTTTCTTCAAATAGACAATCAAACCAGTGGATATTGCTACTGTTAGAAAACTTGCAAAACCTCCTCACCTAATTATGAGGATCATGGACTGTTGTCTGTTACTGTTCCAAAAGCAAGTAGATCCAGTTACCATGGATGCAGAAAAGCCTTGCTGCAAGCCATCATGGGGAGAATCATTGAAAGTAAGTAGAGTTTTCAAATTGTGTTTCTTAAAAATCAGAAGTAGCATGTTACATATCAGAGAATTTATGATGCTATTTACTCAAAGCAGGAAAAAAGTTTGTAAAAATGCAAACGTGGTTTTAAGATGCATGTAGTATACAAATAGAATTTGTTAGCAGTTAGTGAGTGAATTGCTTAGAGAATTGTGTTGGTCCTGTTCCAACCTTATGTGACTTTATACCTGAAAAAGAATTATTATTGTCAGTAGTGTTTCCTTCTAATGTTCTCATAAAATGTGATTGTCTCTCATTCTATGTATATTTACCATGCATAAGGTACAGGTATTCTGGAACATCCCTATTTCTATTTGGGAATTTGCATATTCACAATTAAACTTTTTTTTTTTTTTTTTTTCCTCCAGACTTCTTGATTGTTTGACTAAGATAAGTGTTTTTTGTTTGTTTGTTTGTTTTCCCATTCTGCGTTTCAATATTCTTGGCCCAAATTCCTTGGGCAGATGGCCACATCATCTAGTCTTTCTCTCTCTCTTCTCTTGCTCTCTTCTTTCCATGCCTTCTTCCGCCATTCTTTAATTTCTTCTACCTCTATTAGTATATTAATTTGCAATTATTGCTGCCTCAAAGTTGTTGTCATGCAAATGCATATCTTGGATGTGAATAGAGCACTTGCTTTTTGTTTAAGCTTGCCCAGATACCAAGAAATCACCAACCCTTTTCATTTTCCATGGACATAATGAAATGGGATAAGCAGCTATTCCATGACTTACCTTTAACGTGTTAAACATTTGTTGTTAGAAAATTTTAAAACCAATGGTTTCCCTTTCCAGAATTTAGATCACATTTCAAAAATGCATAAGCTAGTTTTATTGGCATTCTTTAGGTAAGTTACAAGTGTATTTCTGAGGCCGTATCTTGGTTGAAATTTTTATGAAATGCTGCTTTTTAAACGGCACAGCAGCAATATGAAATAGAAACTACATTCATTGAAGAATAATTACTTAAAACTTTAGAATTGTTGAAGCATGTGGAAGGAGTTAAAACTGAAGAGAACACCCCTATAATAATAACTGTATGAATTACCTCCTTTTTCAGAATAATTCTGGGAACTCCCTTCCATCCTACCTTCTGTCTGTCTGTCCATCCATCCATCCATCCGCCATACTCACCTATAATCAACCTTTTGGTAGTAAAATGAGTAAAGTGACTACAGATATCCTGTGGTCTTTTTTTTTTTTTTTTTTTTGCAGCTTATGAGTGGCCCATTCCTGCAGAGTCTACAGCAGTTTCCTAAGGACTCAATCAATGAAGAAACAGTAGAATTACTTCAACCTTACTTTAACATGGAAGACTATACAATGGAGAGTGGTAAAAAGGTGTGTGGTAACGTTGCAGGACTTCTGTCTTGGACACAAGCCATGGCGATATTTTATGGTGTTAACAGAGAAGTCTTACCTCTTAAGGTAACACATCACCTCTGTCATTGTGTTTTATTTCCATGTAATTTAATTTCATTTACTTCAATCGTCTTAAGATTTATTTAAAAAAAAAAAGTGTAAATAAATTGATTCAGACATAACTGCCTGTAGAATGTATTGGCTAAGAATTATATGAGTAGAAAAAGAAACAGTATCCTCCTCTTGATTCCAGACACAAATCTGTTGTAATTGTTGATAACTACAGAACACACAAATTAAAAAGAAAAACTAAAGTGTATAGTCAAGCAAGAAGATTGTAATTGTTTTTTTTTTTTTAGGCTAATCAATATTTACAGATGAGAAACCTTAATACCTTAACTAGGTTCCTTAAATGTGATTTTTTTTATTAAAACAAATATATATATATATATACACATAGTTGATAGTAGTACTCGAGGTTACTACTATATATTTAACACAAAAGTAGTATGTGAGGTATATATACATTGCACAGTTTTCAGTGGAAATAATTAATATTTATTCAAATTCTAATATAAATATATTTCAGTATATTATTGGCTGTTGATTTCCAACTAAGCAGGCAGAAAATAAATCCTTGAAGTATATTCAAGTCTTGTACCATTATTGTTTTAATATTCCTTCTCTTTATAGGCTAACTTGGCAAAACAGGAAGGCCGCCTGAAAGTTGCTAATGCAGAATTAGCAAAGGCTCAGGAGGCATTAGATGAAAAGCAAGCTGAACTGGATAAAGTGCAGGCGAAGTTTGATGCAGCAATGAAAGAGAAAATGGTAAGATACAAGTATTTCTATTATGAAAATGCTTATATACAAAACTTACACAATCAGGAATTGATACAGACATTCACTTAGTACCTACTACCTTGAATGACACAGATGAGGCTCATGCACAAAAATTAAACTCTGTTCTTTCATTTTTTCTTTTTCTTATGAATAGGCACATTTTAGACAATAGATGCACTTGCAGATCTCCAGAATGACCTCTAAATAAATCGATTAACCATCATGAGAGGTTGAACTAATATATAAAATAACTCTTAAGATTTTTGCATTCTATTATTAAATGAAATTCTTTCATTTTTAGGACTTACTGAATGATGCAGAAACATGCAGAAGAAAGATGCAAGCAGCCTCTGCACTTATAGATGGACTAAGTGGAGAGAAAGTTAGGTGGACTGAGCAAAGGAAAGAATTTAAAGCTCAGATTAACAGGTATCAAATTCATCAAAGAAAATAAAATGTAAAAAATGAAGAGCCAGCAAGCAATTTAATAGCTTTAATAGTTGGACTTCATTTTCCTCCTAGAAATCTTAATATAATAGCACAATTAAGTGAACTATCCTGAAATTTGAATTTCCCTCCCATAATTAATTGTAACTGAATGCTTCTATTTTGCTTCAGAATGATACCACACATTTCATAATTCATTTCAAAAGAGATTATTCTACTTATTCACTTATTCACTTATGTGCTTATGTTACAGCTGTCTCTCCTTTCCCCTTAACACTTCTCCTTGTTCTAATATTACTGGGAAAGTGAAACCCTCAGATAGGTAGGAGATAGGAGTGATCTAAGGCTGACTATGAGAAGGAATGAGGAAGAGTTCCTAGCCTGATACTGGTTAGGAAAAGAAGCATCCCTTTTGGTATTTTTTATGGCATATTTGAATGAAAGAGGGAGTTGCGGAAACTGGACATTAGCCCTTGTCCTATAGTTGGTGTGTTGAAACACATGTAGCATGTAGTAGGCCTTGTTCTGAGAAATTTAGAAATTTTGGAGTCCCCACTGCATAACCACTCCAAATGCAAAAATGTTGAGCAGCCTGGGAACCAAAGGTCGTAGCAGTCTAGAAAACAGGAAACCTGTCAAATTGGCTGCTAGATGTAAAGAGCCTGAAAACCTGAACTTGGTTTCTCTGAAATGTTTGTTTCTGTTAATTTTCTATGACAAAATTGGGAATTTCTGTTAAGATCTGTTTATCCCAAGAGAATTAAGTTTTCATCATTTGATAAATACTGCCTTGCAGGCACACCGTTAAGAAATAAACCAATTTCTTGTTTCACTTATGAAAAAAGGAATAGTTGTCATCAGGACTGTTTCACATCTTACGGTTAATGGTAAGATTTTTGTACAATACTGCCTTAAGTTCTGTGATAAAAATAACATAGAAACCCAAATAAACTATTTGTTGTTCTCAGTGGGCACCAGTTCTTTCCTTAAATAGCCCTAAGAACAGAAATCTAAGTATGTTTTAAAAGCTGCTTATCTAAATCAATAGAAAATGAAATTGCACATCACCTTTTAATTAATGTTTGTTGTTGTTATTGTTGTTTGTTTGTTTTTCCAGACTTGTGGGAGATGTACTGCTTTGCACAGGTTTTCTTTCCTACTGTGGACCTTTTAATCAAAACTTCAGGAAGCTTTTGCTTAAAGACTTATGGGAAGCAGAGATGAGAACCCATGAAATCCCCTTTTCTGAAAACTTGAACCTGATTTCTATGTTGGTAGATCCCCCAACAGTAAGTTCTTGGTGATCAGTGGGTTTCATTTTAATTTCAGTGAACATATTTTTTTTTGCTGTTAGACAGCATTATGCTTAGAACAGGACCATTATCCACAATATTGCTGTCCAGTGTAGTTCTGTGGTTTCCCAAAGTTCTTGGCAATTTCCGCTAAACATCTGAGTAATTAGAATGTTTAGATAGATAAACAAGTTATATATGGTAAACAATATATATATTATATAATTACATAGTTGCCAGTGAGATAGTGTACTTTCATGCATCTTATTTTGGGAATCCATAACCACATCTATAGGATACATATCTGTGGGAAAAGAATTTGCAGGTGGCTTCGTGCTGTTTCACACGTCCCTGAATTAGAGATAATGAGGAAGCAAGCGGCAAAAAACAAAAACTTGAGCAAGGTTGAGATAAAGAAAATTGGCTACAGCTAAGGATGAGCTTTGGGTGGTGGCCAACTGCAGGCTGGCTCGAGGTCCGTGTCTGAGGATCTCTAACGAATTGTATGTCAGATTCGGGCGGGTGGACAGTATGTGGGGCTACGGGGAAAGTATATGTAGGAGTGAAAAATAGCAATAAAGGCCTTCTGTTCAAGAGCCATCAGGAGTCCATGTCTTGTATCCCTTCACATATCTACTAAGACTGTTGTTTGTTGTTAGCTTTTGGTTCTGACAATGTTATCTGGGTGTAGTCTGAAAAAAAGAAAACCAGTTTTTATATCAAATAGAACATTTAACAAAGAATGTATGAAATATTTTCATGGGAGTCAGAAAGGGGATAATGTTTTTCCAGAGACTTCAAGTACTCTTCTTCAAATATTAAGCCCAAAACTCTCAGTCTGGTTTTCTCTTAATTGATCCCAGTGCTTAATTTGGCTGTCAGGTTTTCTTAGACTAGAAATGTTTTCTGTCCATATTAGTCATTTTTCAGGAGCTTCAGATATGCATCCCCTTTTGCTTGATGTCTCCACTGTTTCTTAGAACAATCTTGACTGAAGGATAATAGTTCCAGTGAGATTCTATTCCTTTTTTTTTTTTTTTTTTTTTTTTTAAATTATTTAGATTAGTGAGTGGAATCTTCAAGGACTGCCTGGAGATGATCTCTCAATTCAGAATGGTATCATTGTCACTAAGGCAACTAGATACCCCCTTTTGGTAGACCCACAAACTCAAGGAAAGACATGGATTAAAAAGAAAGAACAGGATAATGAATTACAGGTGAACAATGTTTTAAAAACATAATGTGCTACGTTATATCCCTTCAAATGTTATAGCCTAGCACTGGACTGCTCAGATGTTTCTTTCCAGTAATGAGCAGAGGCAAAGGATTACCTTCCTCAGCCTGCTGGTGATGCTCTTACTAAAGCAGCCCAGAACACTGTTAGCGTTTGCTGCAAAAGCAGCTTGCAGGTTCATGTTCATATAGTCCACTAAGACTACAGAGTGCTTTTGTGCAAAGCTCTTTTCCAATAGGACGGCCCTATTTCATTTTCATTTTAGCTGAAGCTAAAATCTTGAAAATAATATGAGAGGTTTCTGAATGTTAAAATTAAAAAAAAAAAAAAAAGTACAAAAGTGGTGTTTTATTTACTTATTTTTATGGTTTCATATACTACAAGTCCATTTTTTGTGCTATTTCAGATATCTGAGTTCATAATATTGTTAACAACGATTCATCTATTAGATTGAATTCAGAAAGAATTTCTCAACATTAAAAAGCAAAATCTTTTCTGTGGACATAGAATAGAAAATCAGAAGTTAGACGTGATTTCAAAAATGCACATAACATTTTGAACTTTCAATAAGTTGTGCCAGTTTTACTTGTGTTCCGATAATGAAGTTTTGCAGATTCCATTACAGGTGATCTTTTACTTCACCATTTACATTTCATTGTATACACAAGGAGTATTTCTTTCTGGATAAATTGCTGCATGGCCAACATTTGTTACTGCCTTTAAAATGCATCTAACAAAACCAATGAAAAACATTTTTGTAGTGAGATCTGTGGTTTTCATGTAAGACCTTGAAGAAATGCTTTGTCCTTATATCAATATATAATTTATTTTTTGAGGTTACAACTTTGAATCACAAGTATTTCCGTACACACCTAGAAGATAGTCTTTCATTGGGACGATCACTAGTAATTGAAGATATAGGTGAAGAGTTGGATCCAGTCCTTGATAATGTATTAGAAAAGAATTTCATGAAATCTGGAACTTCATTTAAGGTTAGTAATTGAATGAAGGACCTGGAATAAGTAGTTAGTTTTGTGATAAATTATATTTCGCCCATTTATTCCAAACCTCTACTGCATCAGGTAAACTTTGTATTCAGTAGGGCAGTGTGAAGAATCAAACAGAACTAATAAAAAAACAGGAGGCAGAACCTCAGCTGAGTAGTAAGTTGATAAGTCTAAAATTTAACTACTGAAGTTATTTCTGAAGTTTACAAACCAGAAGGAATTATGTTTATTCTTTTGAATGCTTACAATACTTTCTATTAATTTTCAAGCATTTTCATTTTACACCCTTTAATAGAACTGTCTAGGTATGAAAAGATATTTCTGTTTCTCGTGTGGAATGCTGATGGTAGTAACCACAGAATCTTTAGTCTGGAAATGTTTTCTGAAGCAACAAGCAAAAAGTTTTATTAATAATATTAAGTATACTCCCAACCTTAAAAAATCATGCAGGTTTCTGACCTTCATTAGATGAAGAAATCACTTGCAAATTCTTAAAGCATCCCCTCTTCAAATACTCTGAACTTAAATGATTGTAACTGCTGCGTATTATTGCATGCATTTTTTTTTCAAATTATCTTAATTAACTGTCTGGAATCTGACAGAGATTACAAAAAAGATTGTTGATGATAATGGAAATCAAATGATTGCTATTTTTGTGGCAATCCCACAGTGGAAGTAATCCCTATATTTATCTGAAACGTAATACTACCGTTACAGTTAGTCATTATTTTTGTGACTAATTTGAATTGTGAAATAAGGTTCCTCTCTTCGGTATTTCAAATATTCATTTCCTTATTTATTGCTTGTCCATATCATTGATGTGAATAAAGTTCATTTTGCTCTGCTTAACATTATCATAACTTACTCCACAGGTGAAAGTTGGTGATAAAGAAGTAGATGTAATGAGTTCCTTTAGACTATACATTACCACAAAGCTACCAAATCCTGCTTTCACACCTGAAATTAACGCAAAAACATCAATTATTGATTTTACTGTTACAATGAAAGGACTTGAGAATCAGTTACTGAGAAGAGTAATTCTTACTGAAAAACAGGTAACCTAATAGTGCATATAAACCATAGTGATGCTTAATTTTGTTTTAACTGTTTTAATATATAAATAAGAAAACAAAATGTTCACGTGGAAAAAAAAAAGTCATCCATGTTCTAAGTTTTTATGGAGATTCAGTATGGAAATTTTAAAATGGCAATAATATACACCGGTGATTTTCTACAGATGGCTATCAATATGATAAAAAAAAAAAAAAATAAGCAGAAGCATTTGGCATTCATAAGATACTTCCAACTGAATAAAAATGCTTTTAAAAAAAAAAAAAAAAAAAAAAAAGATGCTACAGTAACATATTTTTGATAGCAGAAAAAATAAAATACACATTCCATGAACTTGAAAAATCAGCACCTGAATTTCAAGTATGACTCATAGCTACAGTACATAGTGTCATACCATTTCCTTGTCTTTTAATAACAGGAACTAGAGGCAGAACGAATTAAACTCATGGAAGATGTAACTCTTAATAAGAGGAAGATGAAAGAACTGGAGGACAATCTTCTGTACAAACTAAGTGCAACTAGAGGTTCTGTATCAGAGTACAATAACTAGGATTTTATAAGGCAAATTAGGCTGCTGCACATTACAGCCTTTCCATACAGAAATTGGTTTATCTATTTAAAACACAATACATGAACATACAATGGTAGAGATTTGAAGAATGTGATTTACCAGAACATGAAGAATTTGGTATGATAGCAAGCCATTATACAGCTATTCCAGACACTAAATATTTTAAGCACCTACACAATCTTTCTGCCCCTCAGATGAGGTAAATTATCTGATCACGGGCAAATCCTTAATCCACTGAAAATGCAGAGTTGGATGGGCTAGGTAAAACAGTGTTGAAAGTCTTTTGCATTACATTAGGAGCCTGCACATGATCAATTTCTATCTCTTTTTTCTTTTCTTTTTTGGGGGGGGCGGGGGGGGGGGGGGGAGATAAAAAATAAGGTGACTTCCAGCAGATTGATTAAAGTACTTGAGATGGATGAATACTATTGTATATGTGATCATTGTCTTTAGGACCCTAAGTCTCTTTTACTTTGAATGTGACAATCAACAGACTAACAAAAATTGTATAACTCTGTATGAATATCGTATGTTATGTGCCTGGAAGAGGTGACATCTCTAGTAAATCACAGAATCACAGAATTTCTAGGTTGGAAGAGACCTCAAGATCATCGAGTCCAACCTCTGACCTAACACTAACAGTCCCTACTATGATGATGCAAAACTCTTGGTACACATACATTCAACTTGACAAAAGTTGAATGCATTTATTTTACTTATTGGGTATAAAAATAAGTTGTAGTCTTATGTACACTGACTGGTCTCCATTTTAAAATGTTTTCTGCAGTTCAGTAAATCATTTATACTAGGTATAAATAATTGTAACTTAGCCTTTTGATTTTTACATATATGAAGTTTTAAAAATGTTATAAAAATGCTCTAAACATCCAATATTTGGCTTTTTAGGTTCACTAGTAGATGATGAATCATTGATTGGTGTTCTGCAAACAACTAAACAAACAGCTGCTGAAGTAGCTGAAAAGTTGTCTGTGGCAGCAGAAACAGAAGTGAAGATCAACTCTGCTCAGGAAGAATATCGACCTGCTGCAACACGTGGAAGCATTCTTTATTTTCTTATAACAGAAATGACCATGGTCAATAATATGTATCAAACTTCACTGGCTCAGTTCTTAAAGTTATTTGATCAATCCATGGCCAAGTAGGAAGACAGATTTTTCTACTATTCAAATGTTTGTCTTTCCAATGTGTTTCTTTCCAATATGTTATTAACATGCTTTTCTTGTGTTTTGTTTTCATGATTCAGATCTGAGAAATCTCCTTTACCCCATAAAAGAATCTCAAATATTATTGAGTATCTTACCTACGAAATTTATGCGTACTCTGTTAGAGGCTTGTATGAAAACCACAAATTTCTCTTTACCCTGCTCCTTACGTTAAAAATTGATCTTGAGAGAGGACATGTGAAAACTAGAGAGTTCCATGCACTCATTAGAGGTACGTTTAAAAAATTTTGTTATATATAGAGGTAATTTCAACCTTTTAAACTTTTATACCATTTCATTGTATGGTGGTTTTTTGTTTTGTTTTGTTTTGGCTGCATGGTTTCTGCCAGTAGTTCTGTGGGAGCTGGCTCTGTCTTATACATGTTGTGGTCCAGTGAAGTTAAAAGCAGTTTCACATCTCATTTCTGTCTCTGCCTTTTATCCAGGCTGTGTTCTTTCCTGAGAACAAGGTGATAGTTCTGGTTCTCTGGTTTAATTATTGGTTATTTTTGTATTACAAATGCATGTTTATTTTTATAAATCAGATGACTTCTTTTTCTTTTGCTGCTCTTATTTCAAGGAGCTGAATAAAGCTATCGTCTAAGGTGCCATAACATCTCTACACATGGTCTGGGAGGTACTACAGTCTTCTGTGGGTTTCAGCTTAAGCTTTTTCTGACTCTTGCCAACTAACAATCACTTTTACAGAACCTAATATGTTTCTGTGGCCCAACTGGCCAGGTTTCCTTCTGTACTCTGAATTGATGACTCTCCTGAAAAATGTGACCACAATTACTTATGCAGAGGTCCATATAAAACCTGCTTGAATCTTCTAACATTCAAATGAATTTTGCAAACATCTAATGTCAAAGTAGTGACCAATGCTTTTGGAACATCATTAGCTGCCTTTAATTAATAAAATGGATAGAGAGAAAAAAAAAAAAAAAGATTACATTCCTATACTATTTTGCTTTCCAGTTTATCATAGTGGCTTTATCTTTTGAGAAAGGAATCCAGCTACCGTTTTACTACTGATGTCAGGCAGGGTATGCTTTGAAGTGCTTTCAAACTGAACTGCCTACTTTAGTAAATCATTAGACAAGGAACCTTATTTCTTGTCTTCCTAGCTCATGGGTTTCTGTTTTGTTGAAAGAAGATATAACTTGAACATCTAAAGCAGAAAGTGGTTGCTTATCACTTTGTTATTGATGAGAATCTATAATAAAATACAGGAATACTTTTAACAATTTTTTGTCTAAAATGTAAGAACACAGTTTCACACCTATGTTTATGACAGCTGATTTGATAATGAGAAATTCTTCTAGTGTACAAAATGCCACCATAAAAAAGTAATGACAGATTTTATTTCTATTATTTCCAATGATTATTTCTATAACTATTTGTATGCTCTTGAATCAGGTGGAAAGTGAGCAGATGCCTTGCCAAATTGTCCTGGATGCTTAGGTATCTTCTACAATGAATTGTTCAAGTTTTTCCTCCTTGGATGAGCAGTTTGTTGGTGCAAAATGAATGCCATGTTACCAAATGTCATCAGGCAGCTGAAGAAAGCTTTTTCCCTTTTTTATTTTTCAAATAAATCACTCTAGCTTTTTTTTTTTTTTTTTTTTTTTTTTCCCGCAAGAGGAGAGCTTTCATGGCTTATCATCAGCCATATTATCAGGGGATGTCTCAGTGAAAAATCATTTCTATTTGAAATGGAAAGGTCCCTAGAACAGATTATTCCACTGGTCTCAGGAGATTAGCAACTCTAAATCTTCCCTCCTGCTGAAGTACATAAATTGAATTCCATTGTGCTTTACTGTATTCCATTAAAACCAAACACCAGGAACTTCCTCAATACTTACCTTCAGCTGTAGCTTGAAGGTAACCTTAAGTCAGCAAAACATAGAGAACAGGTCCCAAAATTGAGGGAAAATAGCCTCCATTAAAAATGTTTATAAATACATTTATACATATATGTTTATATATACTTGCTCTGTTTTTCTGCAATGAGAATGGAATAGATTATCTATGGAAATTGTAGAAAGAAACAAAATCTAAAATATTAAAGAAAATCTAAGAAGTTCATTGAAAACTTTGTAGGTGTCCTGACACTGCAGTCTGCTATGTTCTTTTCCATTAAAATTGAAGGACTAATGCAAATGAAGATTGATCTTTTCTAGCATAGTCTATTTTACTAAGAAGCTCCATAGATATAAAAGAGTGCATTACAGAACTGCAAAACATCTTTGGTTTTGAATTAAATAAAAAACAGAATATTGCCAAGTATCTACTTTGTGGAAAACTAATGATTACATCTAATAAGTAAGAAAAGGCCTTTTGTCTAAAGTGATTGTGATAGTCACATGATTCAATAATTTTCAAAAAAAGAAAAAAAAAATCCAGTTGGACTATTGTATTAAATTTGTGAAATATATGATTCTGGAAAAATATATCATATTGTAATAATGCTATTGCTAATAATTAGCAGGTTTATGTAAAAACTTATAGTTATCTTCTATTTGATTTCCATTATTTCAGTTTGCAGAGATTATTAAATTCTGGATTCCACATGTGGATCCCAGCTTCATTTCAAGCCATATATCCTAATGCTAAGGATATGAGTAAGAGGATGCTTGAAGGAAACTTTAACAAGTATTTACTGGAAAAGCAAAAAAGACATTATTTTCACCCCACATTTTGTAAAACAGACATTTTTTTCTCTGAGGTTACTGAAGCTTATCCTTCCTAGGGAAAAGGGAAGGAAAAAAAGTTCAATACTAGGAAAAGTTCATAATAAGAGCTCATGAAGGAGCTTAACACTTTTGTATGACAGAAATAATTTGGATTTTTATGTAGAAACTTCACATTCTTGAAGAAGAGTTTGCCCTTTAATCAACCCTGTTTCCTTATGTAAACATTCTAATCATATCTGATCTAATTGTATTTCTTGATTATAGCTAAATGTCTCCATATGAGGATGAAAGGCTTGCATAATTTTTTTTCTAGATGCTGGAACTTTTCACTTATCCCCATGTATGGCGAAATGAAAACTAATAAAAGGAAATATGTTTCTAGGCATTGCACAATTAATAACATAACAAACCACTAACCATAAGACCTTAGCAGGATTTAGGAAAAGATTAAGTATGTATATTAACTGCAAGAATATCAAGCATTACAATGAGAAACACATCGTTGACATTTTTGGAATTCATATTCTTTGTTGAATATGCCTGTCTCTAAAAATAAGGTTTAAAAGAAAACTTTCCCCAAAACAAAGGCTTCCTTAAAATCTGTTTAATGGCCACTCATTGGAATTTGCACTTTCATTTGATGGTAATTGTTACTGTTGACACACTATTGCCCAGATTCAACAAAGTAATTCTTCCATTTCTACTTAGGGATGTACAAATAACTAGGAAAATACTTAGTCTTTCTGAATCTTCTGTTTATTTATCTTAATCTTTTCAAAGCAGAGTTACTGTTTCCTGAAAATCATCACTAATAATAGAAATGCAATTATTGCATCTTGGAAGCCTGAAGGAAAACCTCTCAAAGATTCAAATCTTTCTCTGTAAAGTCTATAATGTAAGCAAAAAGAGACTTCATGCAAATCAGAAAGTGTTTGTTGCATTATAAAATTTGAAGCACCATAAAGTTTCTTGTAAATTTGTCAGAACTTCAAGCTTTGTTCTTTTTTAGCTGTATGAAAAATGCTATAAATAATATAATTCCAATAATTTCTTAAATTGAAAATAAAATTGTTTTTTTGTAAAGAATTATTGTTCTGATCTCCTTTCGCTCCAGTGGTAGAATTGTCTTCTGTTCTTTTTCTTCTTGCCTTTATGATACATTTTCTCTATATTCCATTCATGGAGAATTTGGGGATGAAATGGATGCAGAGTCAAATATATATATATATATATATATTAAAGTATTAAAATAATCAAAGCTAAACTGTATAGGCTATGTTATACACACACGTGCTCACATACACATAGCTGCTTTAAAATAACAGTTATTATTCCAAGCTGCTTTTTTAGTCTGTTTGTAGAAAACTGGTGAAATTCCACTGACTTAAATGAATAAATAATCTTAGATCTGAATCCCCTGGAATAACAACATCCAGTTTACCTGAAAGGTAGCATTAATTAATTTGCAGATGACTGGAGAAGATGCAGCTAAAAGATGAAGAAAATGGTAACTAAATTACAAAACTAATTTGGAGTCTTTCTATTCCTTTTAGTCTGTTTAAAGTCAGGTTTCAATCTTATCCCAAGGGTATTGCTTAGTCTTCTCTTCAGGTGCATATCAGAGGATGTAAAACATGTATGGTCTACTGGCTATCTGGTTTTACATCTACTATTTGAGGTGATATATGCTCAATATTTAAAATTATTTGTACACAAGAATGCAAGTAGTACCCCAGTGAAAGTGACATGGTCCAGAAAACATAATTTAAAAAGCAATACCAAAAGTATCTTGATCTTTGAACTGTCATGTATATTTCATCCAAATGTTTTTATCTGCAGGAGGTGCAGCACTGGATTTAAAGGCTTGCCCACCCAAACCATTCCGCTGGATTCTTGACATGATGTGGCTAAACCTAGTGGAATTAAGCAAACTTCCACAATTTGCAGAAATTTTGAATCAGGTGATATTTATTAATTATGTTAATAGGCAGTTTCCTAATCATAATCATGCTCTCATATACATTGGGAGTGCATATGAGAGATGTAGTTAAAAACAAAGAAAAAAAAAGTATAAAGTAAAGGCATAGAAGTGAACAGTTAGGCAAAGTCCTCCACTCCCAGATATCTAGTTTAATTTAATGTAGGCATATTCCTCTTCAAACATTTAGATGACCCTGTTTTTTCACGCTTTTACTACCTTCAGATGTGGTTGAGGGAGAGATAAGTAATAAAACCTTAATGATTTTACTGAGTCAACTGAAGTCCCTTTTGTCCAGTAATCTATCTCTGCCTGTGGCCTTTAGCAGATGCTTTGAGAAGGTATCTCCTCTGAGTACTGTCCTAGCATGTGCTGAGGTTGGTGTCAATGTATATAGAACTGTTTTTTCTTTTTGTATTCTCAGACGGATTGCAGTTCTAAAAGTTGTTTCTGAATCTGAGATTTTAAGAGATACGTGGTTGGAAGAGGTTCCTGTATGTTCATTTCTCACTTGTTTCCCAGTCTATTCTTGATTTAGGTTGTTCTGAAATTTCTTCCATGTCAGTCAACCAGCCAGAGCTCCATAGTTTATAACAGGCATATGGTGCTGTATTTCAGAACAGTGTGTTCCTCATTTTCATTCCAGTATATTGTAGAATATTGTAGAATATTGTAGTTGACTCTCCTCACTCAATTGCATAGCAATTTTCACAATATAGCATCCACCATTATCTTTTGTCCTGTTAGGTCATATGTTCTAAGAAGTGTCTAAATAGCAGTCACATTTGCGGTCTGATTTATTCTTTCTTAAGTCAAAAGCTTTCTAGAGCATGTTATTATTAATTTGTGATTCTTTGACTGTCTATACTATACTGGGACAGAATGCTTTTTCTCTTAGTACTTTGCGACTAGAAGAAATAAATCAGTCATGGTATGTTTCTTTTGTAGTATAGAATCCTCCTGTTAATTATTAATTTTAAGTAGCTGCACCTTAATACTAAAACTTCTAATTGTAACATCTTAATAGCAATTTACATGGTGTATGTCTTAAATGTTACAGTCTGTTAATGTTAATTGTAATATATTCTATTATAATAACAGAATCTCATTAAAATACACATTTCCAAGGGGATTTTACTACAGCTGAAATATATTTGTGTGCATTAACATAATAAATTTAGATAACCAGTAATGAAAAGGGATGGAAAAGTTGGTTTGATAAAGATGCTCCAGAGGAAGAAATTATACCTGATGGATATAATGATTCACTTGATACCTGCCGCAAGCTTTTACTCATCAGGTGAGCATCTTCAGAAATTTGTGAAATGACATACATTATTGCACCATGTATCTCAGTCTATCTGTGTGCAATTATTATATTACATAACTTCAATTGACTTCTGGGTGACATTAAATATAATTTAACTCACTCACGTTATAGTATTAAATTTACTTACCTCAGAGCTATTCTCTGAAGAATTAAAAAAAACTTTTTCTAGAAAACAGTCTTCTGACTTTCATAGAATCATATAATAGTTTGGGTTTAAAGGAACCTTAAAGACTGCCAAATTCCAACACCCCTTCCATGGCAGGGACACCTTCCACTAGACTAAATTGCTCAAAGGCCCATCCAACCTGGCCTTGAACACTTCCAGGGATGGGAAGCTCCTCTGGGCAGCCTGTGACTCACGACACTCAGAGTAAAGAACTTCTTCCATAAGGCCTAATCTAAACCTACCCTTTTTTAGTTTAAAGTCATTACTCCTTGTCTTACCACTGCACTCCCTGGCAAACAATCCCTCCCCAGCTTTCTTGAAGACCCCCTTTAGGTACTTGGAAGGCTAGTAAAAGGAATCCCCAGAGCCTTCTCTTCTCCAGGCTGAACAACCCTAACTCTCTCAAGCCTGTCTTCATAGGATAGGTGTTCTAGACCCTTTATCATCTTTGTGGCCCTCCCTTGGACTCATTCTAATACTTTCCATGTCATTCTTGACTTTGCTTTTATGTCATGACAAAAGGAAACTGGAAATCACATTGCAGCCTTCTCCATCCAAAAAGCCAAAAAAAGTAGAATAATCCAGATAGTTTTCAAAATGATTTTTCTCACCTCTTTTTAAATAAGATATTTTAAATAACATAAGTTAATAAAAATATTTTAAAAACTAAAAAGAGAGTTGCGAAAATGCAAAACAGGTATTCAGAGTCCCATGTATAAAACGTGGCATAGATGACTTTATTGCATCACCTAGGATATTTGTGGCAGGGCTTGGGACAGAGTGAATTTCCCCAAAGCAGCATTTAGCTGCCTTATACGTGAGATCATGCTTTCCTTTGTCCTATCTTTCTGCATTCATTGTATACGTTCCAAATTCTGCAACAAATAAATCAGAGACTACTGAAAACAACATTAATTATTAGACATGACTTGTCTTTGGAGTGGATTCAACTTGTTCAGTAAAAGACCCAATTCTGATGGAAGAAGTGCTACATGCTATACACCCTGAAGAAGGAGGGGGAGTCTATAAATAATAAGCCTATAAATTCAAATTTTGCATATCTTTTCGTCCAAAATAAGGTTTTTGTTTGTTTTCTATGGGAGCAATAGACTCATCCCAAACATAAAGGCAATCCAGTGCAAGAGCTGCGTGCCATAAAGGACTAACAGACCCAATGAAACATCTCTAGGATTATACCGAAGGGCCAATCTATCTAACATTTCCCTGCTTGTGTTATCTGATACAAAAGTTCTGTTTAAAATGAAGAATGCCCCACTGTGATTACCCAGAACAGAAAATTCCAGTGCAAATAGTTTACTTATGGCAAAATTCTAAAAAACTGGAAAGTATTTGACAGTAATAGAGGGAAGACTACCAGCTCTGTTATTATATTTGTAAAGACAAACACACAGATATAAATATGAATGTTTATATATATACATGTATAATACAAAGCAAAAAGGTCTTTGATTAAAATGTAATTTATAATTTAAGTCTGGTCTTTGCAATGGGAAGTGTCACTGAACTTGTATCTTGGTATAAATTTGTATTTGTAGGTCTTGGTGTCCAGACCGAACTCTTTCTCAAGCCAGGAAGTATATTGCAGATTCCTTGCATGAGAAATATACAGAACCAGTCATTTTGAATTTAAAAAAAACTTGGGAGGAAAGTGACCAACGAACACCTCTCATCTGTTTCTTGTCTATGGGATCTGATCCAACTATTCAGATTGATTCCTTGGCTAGGAAGCTTAAACTGGGTAGGGAAATAATTATTCATTGTCCTGAGTTGTTTAACATGCAGAAGAGTAGTATAAGTAACTTCAGATTTATTTATTTTTTTTTTTTTCTGAAAAGTATTTTTAAATATCTTTTGTAACGTTGTTCCTGAACAGTTGTCTTAGAGATAAAACAATATTTTACATGAAAGATATTATGCTGAGAACTATTCTGTATGCAATTTAACAGTAATGTTTTCAGTTCTTTTTTGAGTTATTATCTAAGTGATGACATTTTCTAGTCTGTAGCTACAAGACATATTTTTATTAACTCTGGCATGGCGACGATATTGTCGTCTTGTTTAAAATATTAATATTATTAATATTATTAACAATAAATTTTAATGTGTTTAAATTATACTTTAATATAGGTTTAATATAATAAATATCAATAAACATTAAGTTCAGGTAAAGATATTATCAGCAATCTGCTTATAAGCTTACTTTGCAACAAAAAACACCCACAAGATCTGCATTGGTATATCTGGACTTTATATCTACATTATATGAAAATATGGAAACTTGAAAATTGTGCGTACAAGCTGAATTGGATGTAAATGCATTAATTCCTGACAAAAGTCACATTAAGATGTTCACAATTTTTTTTTTTTTTACAATTATGAATTTTGTTCATTTACATGGCTTCATTACCTACACTTAAAGAAAAATCTGGGTCCTTATTTCAAATTAAGATGTGGATTACTTTATTAAAATTTGGCTTAAATTCTCTTTGACAATAACAGTCACAGACTTTCATTTCTGCAAAAACTGTAAACATTATGGATGTATATTTAAATATTATTTTACAAAATTTCAATGATAAAAAATATAATGCATAGCATAATGTTTTAACAAAGGGATTTGACTTTAATAAGTATATTTTTTATAAATATGTACTTAATTGTGCTGAATTTATATTGCTTTTTTGACTGAGTTGCAATTCTTATTTTTCAAGAATGTACATTCATTACTCATTATCAAACATGTTGCAGAATGTAGGACCATCTCTATGGGTCAGGGACAAGAAGTTCATGCGCGAAAGATCATACAGATGTCAATGCAACAGGTGGGAAAAACTAATGCAATATAAATTGATTTTCTGTTTTGGCATTCTTTTAAAGCTTTTCTTGCATGTAATCTTTAATATTTTGCATTTTTACCTTACTATGAGGCATATATCAGGGTAAACAAGTCTCTTTGAGAGCCTGAGCTTGAAAACATTCCACTGTGGGATACACATGTGACAGTGGAGTCCAAGTGAATACCTTTGCCAGCAGTATTGTTGAGCAGCATTTCAGAAGTAGCACATTCCCTTCTTATCACTACACAGTTATCCAAGGTAAAAAGGACATAGTGGCCTAATTCTGTCCTGCAAGTTTTCAGAACCCACTTCTTTACGGGAGTTCCTTTTTTTTTTTTTTTTCCCCCGCTACCGAGAAGTTGCATAGTTACTAGATAAAATGGTGAGTGTAAACACAGCTTAAAGATGTAGATACAGAAGTCTGTGCTGGCTCCTCACATTTTCCTCACATATGTGCTATACAGATCCTCTTGCTCCCTGGCAATTGTTCCCCAGCAATTTATTTTGGTTCTTTGTTTCTTTAATTGTCAATTCTTGTGGTTCTGAGTCTCAAGGATAGCAGAATGTATTTCAAGGATATTATTCTCCGACATGTTTTAGTTTTGTTGTTGTTGTTGTTTTGGGTTGTTTGTTTGTTTCTTTCTTTTCTGGCATATGATATTCCCAACGGTAAAAACATGAGAAGTCTAAGCTGGAAAGATGGTAATTGAAAACTCAGATACAAAATGAAAGTTACAGTGCAAAAGCAGCACTGTCCAGTCAGCTGAATGCTTCAAAGAGCTGTGGACAGTGTTCCAGATGACATACATACAGCCATAGCTGCTTGTAAACTCAAAATATCAGGAATTTTGAAGGACTAAAATATCTTTACTAGTTGAAATAGAAGACTGAAAGAACTAGTTTGATACATGAAACAGTTTTTGCATGACCATAAACAACCATTAGTCCTTACTAAACCAGGAGTGCAGCACTGTTTCTAATATTCACCTAAAGAACTCTGAAGTGACTTGTGTTCAGTAAAAACTTTAATTGGTTCCGTATTACTTATCCATTATCCAGTATATGCTTTCATACCTACAGTGAGAATATTCATGAAAAGTTAGATAAAAAGTTCAAGATGGATCCTTTACGAGTTTTAAAACTTACCTCCTCACGATATATGACGTCCATAAGATTCCTTGGCTCTCTGTCCCAACCCATTAGAGTTCTGAATCAGTTCATTTGTAAATGTATTCTTTAATCACAATTAGACGAGGATATGCAGAAGCATTCTTTAGACTTCTGCAAATTTCTGTCCTCTTAATCTTTTAGAATAAAGTGCTTCAGAGCCTTTCTGGGACTGTCTTTCATGCAGAGGGGAAAAAAAAAATAAAAAAAATAAAAAAAAATAAAAAAAAAAAAAAAGAAAAAAAGTATTAATTCAGGGAATTCCAGTTGCTGTTGTCTGTGAGATACCTTCCTCTGAGGGGCAAAAAAAGAAAATCTGTTACCAGGTTATATTTATTCATTTGACTATTGTACTTCATTGGAGTTTTCCTAATATAGACATACATAACACTTGTATATGTCCCTTACTGTATACTTTTTGGACATTACTGTGTAATCCAAGGTTCTCTAGCTAATGTGGTCTTTGTTAGGAAAATTGTCTAAATTGCATCCCAGTAAAATCTCAAGTCCTACCAAACAGTAACAGCTGATGTGGAAAGCAACAATACTGTAGACGTACACCACTTTGGAATAAGAGAAAAAAGGAATATATTTATAGGCGATAGCATTTTTTATGATGTGAAAACGCACATATGCATCTTGCATATTTCTCTGTGTCTGTATGTCTATAATGGACATTGTCAACATCTAGCTCATTGGAATTGTGAAAACTGGGGCACCTCTGCCTTGTTTTTGCCTGTGGTTGAAAACACAAAGATACTTGCAAAAGTACTCCAGTAGGAATACTAGTAACAATTTCTGACCCAAATGCCATAGTGGTGCACACATTTCACACAAGTAGGAATATATGAACATAAAAATCAAATTTGAAAGGAAAAAAATAAACAGAATTTCTGAACATGGAGACAAATATCTGTGTTGGTTTTGTTTTGGTTTTGTCTTTGCTTTTCTCTTCTTCTGACCAAATGTATATCATATGATTAAAGCAAGCTGCTGTGCTGTGAACTGAGTGCAATTCATTTGGAAATGAGACAAATAGATGAAAGGTCTTCCTTAAAAAAAAGAAAAAAAAAAAAAAAAAAGTGGATACACAAAAAAGAAGAAGAAGAAGAAGAAGAAAGCCTCTATTTCTCTATTTACTCTTAAAAATATAATATTCATTGGTTCTCCATAAATATTTCAATTAGATTCAGTTAGAAAATGTTATTTATTTGTTTCTAAATGGGTTAAACCAAAATTGCCAATACGAAATTACAAGCTATAATGAAATCCACACATCACTGTTTAGAACTGATTAAATAATGCCAGTTTTAATATCAGGCTTCTGATTCACTAGGCTTCTAAAGTGATGCTAGAAAAGCTGATTGAATTTAAATTCATGAGCAGACATGCAGAAATAATAATCAAAATAGAGCTTTGATGCAACTGAGAGCTGAATAAGATCAAAACTAATGTGCAAGAGGTTGAATTTCATAAAAATGTATTCATTACAGATAAACTTATTATAGTTGAAAAGTTTGGGAGTCTTGTTACAACCTCTCTACCTTTACTTCAGATTATGTTATTAATAGTTTTTGTTTGTTTGTTTTCCCTTTTTTTAAAAAAAGGATGTATTTCTGAGATTTCATCTGTTAATTTTTCACTCATATTCTTTTGAATCTGATTCGTTTGGATTGTTAATCACAGTTTGTTGTTGTTGTTGTTGTTGTTGTTTTCTGGAAGATTATAGGAATTACTACTTTTTGCCACTAGGTAGCACTGATACTTTACTTAGAACATTGGCTCTGGTTATATGCTATTTTCATTGTAAATTTATAGGATGTGAAAATAACTTTTACACTAACTTTTCAATTAATTAATTTATTGGCTTTAACTGTGCCAATATCAAATCAAATGATGATACGTATTTAGGAACCAACCAAAAGTCATAAAACTAAAAAATTACATGCAAGACCAAATTTGATTCTAATATAGTTACTTGTTCTGAATGTTATAAATAACTTGTTATAAATTTTATATGGTAATTGTTGATATTGTTATTTAGGGAGGCTGGGTGTTACTTCAGAATTGTCATCTTGGATTGGATTTCATGGATGAACTACTGGAGACACTTCTCACTGCTGAGATACAGAATGAGACATTTCGAGTTTGGATAACTACTGAACCACATCCTAAATTCCCAATTACACTGCTACAGGTTTGTTCAAATGTTTAGTTTAAGTACCTCATGCCATTGAATTTATTCAAAGTAAGCATGTAAATGAAAAAGAAAGAAACTGTGAGTGGGGTGGGGGCATGAATAAATGAACTGATTTTCAATACAAATGACACCTAACAGGAATGTTATTTACCAGTAAGTGGAAGTTTTTCTCAATGAAAGATGTACTGTATATGTGTGAATTTACACTAATTCTGTACACACACATTTTTAAGGCTTTAACTGTATCTTTTTTTGCCCAGCTAGGTGCCTTGGGGGCACCTAGGTTAATGCCTACAGCTACTTTTAGGCTCTTTTATATTTCCCTGAATGAAATAAATGATAAAGAGAACAGAACACATATAGACAGCACATCTCAAAGACAATCAGCTGGCAAGAAGTGACCTGTTTTTCTTAAGGAGATATCAATCAGTACCAGGAAAATTGCCTAAACTCTTACAAAGTGCATTTAAGTCACTTACGGTGGTTCCTAGCACTCTCACAGCAGATCATAATGCTAGTTAATATCTAGTGTAATAACCGTGTACTGACACTTCTGTGTTCACAGGCACCTTTCCTCTTAAAAACAGTGGGAGTCTTCTTAGTGGTTCCCATTCTCTCTAATTAAAAAAAGATACCGTGGTTGATATCTAGGATATGAAGGGAAACATTAGCCTAGATGTGTATGATTTAAGGCAGTGTGGAAGGGGAAGGGAGAAACTCTTTTCTGGAATGAATCTTAGAGATGACCTTCATCACGAAATGTATGTCATGATGGGAAAACACTGTGTATGGAAGGTAGCTCCCAATAAAAAAGGAAATCCTTCTAAGTCTTCAAGTTCGAGAAGTGGTATATAAACATATAGTTTGCTAAATGTCAAAATAGAGATCTGAGAGGGATGCTAGATGAATCTTCACTGCATTTATCTCAAATGTTTCATTTGTGATATCTCAGTCTACAGTGACACATTACCTGTTAATATTTTAACATATTCTGGGATACCAGAAAATGAGTAGCTGACAAAACAAAGGTCATCTCTTTTTTAGAAGAAAGGGGAAAATCATTTGCTTTTTTATTTTTATTATTATTATTTAATTTAAGCAATGTTCATAGGTAATTGAACAAGATAGCCTTTGCAATGTGTAAACACTGGTTAGTAAGTGTTCTCATTCAGTTCAAAACTCCAGTGTTCATATGCAGATAGGTCATTGCAAAAGCTCATGTCTCTGAGACAGCTTGCCTGGGCTTTGCAGCCCAGAAATATGACTCTGTGAGATGGAAGTTGAAAAGTGATTCCTTAAAAGTAATTTAATTTATTTACTACAAGTACAGAGATAGTAAAACTGCCAGGAGAAGTATGCATTCATGAATGTATTCCTTTAAGATTCTCAACATGCTTGCATTCAAAGCTAGGGCAGCCTGGCATTGACTATCCTTTCAAGTGAATGCTGCAATGTTATGGAGGCTAGTCAGACAAGTATTTACTGTTGGAGCAGAAAAATGCTTAGTTTTTGAGTTCCTCGAGCATTTGAAAGTGTCTCATAGAATAGAAATCTGATTATGGTAAGGCCTGTCTGTGTCTGAACCAATAGATTTAAGTATGTCCATGACCATTACCCAATACTAGAATGCAGTAGTCCATAGGAGTACATAGTTAGAACATTCTCTGAAATGAAAACCTGTGGCAGCTAGCACTCTTTTAAAGAATTTTCAGGCATGGTTTGACAATTAAAATTTTCTAGAAACTATCCCTATTGGGAAGTTTGCATGAAGTTTCATGCAAAAAGGGGCTGTAGTCAAAGGAACTTTGTCAGTGTACTACCACAAACGTGGATTTCATGCCTGCTGACCACAGTGCCCACGAACATTCTTGGGCAATCCTAATTTACTGCTGCAGACATAGCCACAGAGTACAGAGTGAACACAAAGATCTGAACTGAGGAGAGGTAAGATTTCTTTGTATTTATAGTGAAGTTTTGGGAACAGAAATATAACAAAGTTATCATCCCTTCTGCATAGTTCTCTTCAATCATTCAGTTGTTGAATTGGAGATAGAGATAAGAAAACCCTGATGTTTTTTGAAAAGTATGGAAAGTGCTTCCATGTTGTTGATCAAAAATCTTAGAACCATGGCTGTCTGTTAGTGATGACTGAACGACATAAACAGAAAGTCCATGTTCAAAATCTTAAAGTATATCACAGGGTTTTGAGGACTAATATAATGTGTACTCATTTTATGCAATAAAACTGACAAATTCGTATCTACAATGATTCAACTATTTCTATTGTACCTTTTATTCATAACTAATAGCTGTTTTTATATGTTGCTGTTTTTGTTTCAGTAAATAAATCCAATTCCTTTATTTTTAATTTTTTATTTATTTATTTATTTATTTTACATAACAGATTGCTCTAAAGTTCACAAATGAACCTCCTCAAGGTGTACGTGCTGGTTTAAAAAGAACGTTTTCTGGAATTAATCAGGATCTCTTAGATGTTAGCAATTTGCCTATGTGGAAACCTTTACTTTATGCTGTAGCGTTTCTGCACTCTACTGTTCAGGTATTTCTTATAAAGTTTGCAAATAAAGGTGTGATTTAAGGATTCACTTTAACAAATTTTCTCTATGGAAAATGTGTGTTTTATTGTGTTTATTGTATATTTATTGTAGCAGCATATAGCAGGGCTAGACCTTTAATTTCTATCGTCTGTATTTTGAGATACTTTATTCTCTTAATTGTCTTTTAAATTTTATATAATTTTCATACTATTGGCATTTAGAATAAGGATTTTTCTCATCTAATTTTAGCTATCCAAAAGTTAGTCATCTAAGTGAATAAGTACTCTCTGTAGGTAATAGAAATAGATAAGCAACCCAAAGCAGCAAATCAGCTTGTCTGCCTTTGGTGGCTGTATATAAAGATGTGAATAATTTTCTGGAGATATATCTCTTTTTTGGTCCATTGATTTTAAAGGCAGTTAATGGGCCTAGCTTAGGGTAGCTCTCTACCTTCTAGATGCCTAACATTAAATAAAATTCTATCACTTTCTGTCTTGTTTTTATCTTATTTTTTGTGACATTTTCTACACTAATATGGATGTGAGCACAATGGTGTACATATTTTTTGTTAAAGATATATAACTTTTGAGATCACAATAAATACCAAATGTTTGAGCACTCTGAATATACCTTATTTTAAGTAAAAATCTCAAAAGAGATTTAAACACTGTTTAATGCTAAGACTATATTTAGCTGCTTGTATTTTCAGTGCAGCAAAGACTGAAAGAGAATGGCCTTTTGTAAGAAGATCCCTATTAAGATAGAGTATTCTGCATTATTTTCTTCTTTCTACCTTTTATAAACACCGATAAAGTTGTTCTGTATACCATTTCCTAATTATAGTGTTCTTGTGGAAGGAGAAGACTTAAGTTTATTCAACCATCAATACTTTTAAAAAATATTATAGCTGTTCTTCTGCTCAGAAAATTTATTTCGGATTGTTAATCAGTAATATATACATTGCCCTGACTTTAAACTGACCAGTTCCTAATATCCTTTGGTGACAAGATTGCTATGATAAATAGAGCTTAAGAAGTAATTCAGAGAATTTGGCAGAAAATCATTATACCATTCTGCAGGGTATTATTGGTTAATGCTGTCTCATTTGCTTATAAACAATACTTGATTTAAGAAAAATAAAAGGTCTATTTTATTTCTTTCCCATTCTAGTTCTTTTTCAAATACTGTAACTAAATGCTACTTAACAATAACAATGACTGTAAGTCATTGTTGACCTGGTTATTTAAAAATCTAATAAATATGCTGTCACTCTAGTTAATTTTAGAATATCAGTATTACACTGTTTATTCATTCAATAAATGTCATCACTATTCATCAATTTAATTCTTAACTTCATGGAGCAATTTTTTCTACATTCTGAAAAAATTCATTGAGTGAGGTAATTTGCGAGATTAAAATAAAGTGACAAATCTAGTAGCATTGGTTGTTTAAAATGTCTTTGAGCTGCAGATTACATTCACATTCTCTTATAGTCAACTTCTTCTGTTGCTACTAGCATTTTAATTTTAAATTAAAATATGTACATAATGAAAAATGCAGTGGTGGCAGCTTTAGTAAAGTAAATAAAGTTTTGAATTTTGAAAGACATATTAAAACTATACAGTGAACCAATGAAAACAAAAAGGGCAACCTAGAAACCTCTGAATAGCTGAGCATTAATACATGAATTTGAACACTATCATTAGTAGAAAGTATATGTAGAAAAAAAAAAGAAAGACTGTAGAGAAGACAGAATTGTTTGTGCTGAAAATGCAGAGATTCAGTATAAGTAATTTTAGTTAATTACTTATTATAAAAATCTTAGTACAAAAATTACTTAGTATAAAAAACCCACATATACATGAGACACTTCAAACCTATGACTTATGCATTGATTATTAAAGGTAATTTACATTGAAAGTAAATAAATTATTCTGTTGCTTTTTCTATAAATTTTTAGTGCCAAGGTGTAACTCAATATCATGTAGTTTATTACAGATAGCTGTTTCCTAGGCTCTTTCTTTGGTTCAATTTTTTATTCTAATAGAACTTTAATAATGAAACTAAATGATACATTGTTTCATAAACATATTTGCTTTTAAATATATTCCTAAGGAACGACGAAAGTTTGGGCCTTTGGGTTGGAACATTCCCTATGAATTTAACTCAGCAGACTTTACAGCCAGCGTTCAGTTTATACAAAATCACCTAGATGAATGTGACATCAAGAAGGTGAATACTACACTTTGCAAAAATCTTATTTGTTTTATACAGCCTCTGTAATTGTTTTTCTTCCTTTTTTCTGTTCATCTCTATTCTTTCAGCACAGCTAGGAGTGATCTAAATTTCATATTTTTGTATCATGCATGTTAAAAAAAAAAATAGTTAAGAACTTCATAATCTGATCTTGTGTTTTCAATATCATATCCAAAATAACAGTAATTCCATACAAGATCTGTTTTGGAAAGGGAGCTGAAATATTCACAGATTTTAACAAAGCCACTCAAACTTCTCTGTGGCTGCCAATTGAGCTTCTAGTGCTTCACAGGTATAATGTAGAAGATTAGCCATTTCTTGCAAAGTAGCACTTTGATGATAAAGAAAGATGAGAAACTGCTGGGAGGGTATGAGTGTATGGAAAGCAGGAACAGAGAAGAAGAAAAGCAGCAGCAGCTGAGAATGATTGCACATCGCACAAGGAATAGTGAAATATATTTCTTGTGGCAGGATCAAGCCCAACTCTTGTTTAAAATTTCAGAGCGGAACTCAGGAAATACATTAGAAATCTAGTATTATTTCTTCTTCCACATATAATCTTTTCAGTTTATATTTTAGAGCTTGATGATATCCAAATTACAGATGATATCCAAATCACTACTACTTACATATTGTAACTACATTATTTTATTTACTTTACTTGCATCCAGGGAATATCATGGAACACAGTACGCTACATGATTGGAGAAGTGCAATATGGAGGCCGAGTCACAGATGACTTTGATAAGCGTCTTCTTAATTGCTTTGCAAGGGTGAGAGACCTTGAAAATACAGCAATTTGTCATTTTTATTGGTAGTTGCAATACAGATATCAGAAGTGTCTTTCAGCTGAATGTGCACTTCTTCACCAGCCTATGAGACACTTCAGAGTTAAATGAATTTTTCAAAACATCATTCATTGCCAATGAAGTTCTTCCCCTTGATTTCTCTTTAGTGTGTAGCAGAAATTATTAAAAAAAAAACATAATTATAACTCAGAAGACGTAATGTGATTTACTCACGTATTCAAGTAAAAATGGATGTAGTAGCTAAAGCAAGAACACTTATTCTCCAAAACTGAGATTGAAAACTCTAAATGATAAAGTAGTTTTGTGCTTTTTTTCTCTGGATTTTGTGCAGGTGTGGTTTAACGAAAAGATGTTTGATAGCACTTTCTGTTTTTACACTGGATATAAAATTCCAGTGTGCAAAACCCTGGACCAGTATTTTGAATACATCCAGTCACTCCCTGCCATGGATAGCCCAAAGGTCTTTGGTTTGCATCCTAATGCAGATATTACGTAAGTAGTTCTCAATACATTTAAACCAATGACTCTTTATTTTAGTGTTTGGAAAAAAAAAATGCTCTTAAATATGTAAGTATATTTTTCATAGCAAATGTAGGATTCATGTGAATTTCATTGTTGAGGTGGAACATTTTATGCACATGCACATAATTAAGAATGCAGTATCTTCAGCTACATTTTATGTGTTCTTTTAAAGTGGTCGTTCTTATTACTTACTCATGGTTTTAGTGGTGTGTTTTTGTTTTTAAATATGAAAGCATTATAAAACATTTATAATGCCTCATCATTCTTACATTCAGGAGCAGAAATTATATCCTCTGAGAAGAAAACTGACAGTAGGATTTCTTCTATTTTTCCGATTCATAGTATTATAATTGCATTCACAGTTTATGTTGAAATGTGCAGTATCTGGCTTGTGTAGTCTTATGATACTATCTCCAAAGCTAAGATACTTTAGGAGTTCACGTGTTCTGCCCTGTGGAATAATCCTTGGTTTCATTTCTTATATAATCATGTATGACACAGTAATTGGAGGAGATGGGTGTCAGATGAAGGTTGAAAAGTAAAACTGGCATGTAAAATTATGCTTTGAGTCAGAATAAATTATGTTCTGAGTCAGACTAGGGCTGTACGTTCCTCACATAGTTGATTCCATAGGGCAAAAGTAGGCAACGCCGTCACTGCAATACCAACACATATGCTTTTTTCTTTCTTACTGCATCTCAGATCTGTGCCACTAGATAGCAGTACCTTTGCTATAATGCTGTAATTCTGCTTGTGTTGCAGAACTGGCATGGTCTACTACCTTTTACCATCAAATGCAATGCTTTTTTTGTATTGACTCAGAACATAAATTTACATTAGCACTGCCCATACTGTACTATGAAATAGGTTTTAATCTCCAGTGTTGTAAATCTAGCAGTTTTTACCATTAATCTTGAAATACCTCAAGGCAGAATTAATTTTATAATTAATGAAGGGGAAACTAGTAGAGTTATGCCTCCACCTTTTCCTTCTTTTGCATTCCACTCTTAAGAAGTAACTAAATGAAGGAAATAATCTTCCTTTTTACAGAACCAGAATCCCTAGAAATCATATGAGAAGTTGTTCTGCTGTCTCATTTTCTCAGAGGTTGAGAAGCAGCCTGTAGAACTCACTGTTTTTCTAATTCAGAGCTAAGCAGAAGGAAAAGATTATAATAGGATTGGTAGACAGCAGATCACATTCTTTATGATCACACAAAGCCAAATGTTGTTCACAGTGTGTTTGGCTTGGTGCAGGAAACAAAGGAAAACAATTTCTGATGGGAGTTTCAAATTAACCTGGTGACACTATTATTTCTCTGCACTTCCTGTTTTTGTGTTTTACCAAATATACATTTTAACTATAAAAAAACTCTCTGTTATTTATAACATATATCTTGTCCTCTTAGATATCAAAGTAACACAGCAGCTGATGTTCTAGATACTATTACCAACATTCAGCCTAAAGAAAGTGGTGCAGGACCTGGAGAAACTCGTGAAGCTATTGTCTACCGTTTAGCTGAAGACATGCTAGAGAAACTTCCTCCAGATTACATACCTCATGAGGCAAGCTAATCTTAACTATTTTCTTACCATTCTCTCTCCATTGAGTTTCCACGTAAGACATTCCCTGCTCCCCCTTACCCCCCCCAAAAAAAAAAAAAAAGTATTTTTAATTCATTAAAGATCATATACCTATTAACAGATTCAAGCTAGAAACTAACACCTTTATCACTGTGAACAGATACGAAGCTTTTTAAAAAATAAAAAAAAAATAAAATAAAATAAAACGACATCTAGCATTGATCTTGGAGATATGTCTGGAGACTTTTCTTGCCACAGCTGTATGTGAAAATACAAAAAAAAAAAAAAAAAAAAAAAATCAGTCTTGTTGAGATGTCAGTCTCATGAGCCTTCTGGGTGAAATCTTATTCTATCACAGTCATGAATAATCAGGTAATACTAGACAAAAAATACAAATAAAAACTGCAAGAGATTGAAGGTGGAAAATTTTATATGAATAATTGAAATCACAAGTCTACAATTTGCTTTTCTCAAACAAAGGTAGTTAAACCGTTATATATGAGAATGGTATTTCAGCATATCATAGTTAACTAATTTCATTCTTCTGGACTCCTGTATTTTAGGTAAAAGCTCGTTTAATTAAAATGGGACACCTCAACTCGATGAATATTTTTCTTCGGCAAGAAATTGACCGAATGCAAAAGGTGATCACAATACTCCGCAAGAGTTTGAATGATCTTAAATTAGCCATAGAAGGGACCATTATTATGAGTGAGGCAAGTATAAAGTTATTTACTATGCATAGCATATTTTATTTTAAACTATTACTTTGAAGTCTTTAGGTCATTTATTATAATTTCACTCCTTCAGAATTTGAGAGATGCATTGGATAATATGTACGATGCTCGAATTCCTCAAGTATGGAAAAGAGTATCTTGGGATTCTTCAACACTTGGCTTTTGGTTTACTGAACTTTTGGAAAGAAATACTCAGTTCTCTACTTGGGTATTTGAAGGAAAACCAAATGTGTTTTGGATGACGGGATTCTTTAATCCACAAGGTAGGGTACTAAAAGGACTTGAGTAATAATTTATCGTATTTTATCATAACTTAATGTTTTTTACTGCATATTTAATTTAATGTTAGACCTAGGAAAATAAATGTTTTCATCACTGTCAGAATACGCTATAGAAGCCAAGATGTTAAATGGGTTCAAAAAAGAGATTAGACAAAGTCATGAGAAAAAGGTCCTATGGTAGATATACACATGATTAAGTTTTGACACAAAACTTAACCTTCAGACTTGGAGGTCCCAAAGCTCCAGATTGCCAGAATCTAGAAGAACACAGAAGGGAAAGGATTTGTGTGTCATTTTGCCTGCTGCAATACTATTTCATTAAGCATCTTTCTTTGTCTAGTGTCAGAGACAGGATGCTTGTATAGATGGTCTTCTGGGCTGACCCATAAACACAGTTTTTATATTACAAGAAGAAAAATATACAGTTAACAAATGAAGTGCCTTATCTTGTTGACATATAGTAGCAAATGATGGTATGACTTTTAATGAAAATACATTTTCCCTGCTTTTTCTGTGGCTTCAAACTGTTTTTTCAATTCCAAACTGCAAGTTGCAAGCATGGAAGATCTTTAGTCTAGAGCACTGTGTTGTTTATATACTGTACAGTAGCAACATGCAACTATACCAGAATTATCTCTTTCACAGAGAATCATCAACCTGTCATTTTCACAGTGTTTCTGTTTAATGAAAGCTTTGTTCAAATTCATTGAAGGTATACTGCAAAGTACAAGTAAACATGATCTATCATTATCTGTTATAACTTGATATATTTACTGTTTTATTGGGAGGAAGAAAAATTATAACCATCTCCATTGTTAATAAAAAACGTTACCTTATTGGATGTGTAGAAGAATCTCATTTAGCCTACACAGCTACCCATACAAAATGCTTATGGGAAACTTCTCCCATGTAACAGCTATGATTTTATATATATATATATATATATATACTCTTATTTTTCTCTCAGAAACAGTTGAGGTGCCTGGAGGGCATCCAAATTATTGTTGAAAGATGGTTTCAAGATGCCAGTCAAAGCATCATTCCATTTGTATCATAAATAACATAGCTGGTAACTGTACTGATCTCCAGGGGTTCAAGAGTACCACTCACAGTGGTATAAAAGATGATAATTAAAGATATTATTTTAATCATAGAAAATATTTAACCTAAGAACAAACAAACCTGAAACACAAATAGTCTTGAACTTGATGACTGCTTAGACTTCAGTGATCTGAAAAACTAGTTCTGTAAATGGAGAAAGTAGTCCACTAAGCATAAAAGGTGCATGATGGGATAAGAAGGGGGGGGGGGAAAAAAACTAACTGTGATAATAATAATGCTCACCAGGAAATTCTGAGTAAATCAAATCATAAAGTAAAGTTTACAAATTGACTAGTGTGAGGCAATTCAGTAATTGGACTACCTTGTGCTGCCATTGCAGGTAAATCTAGACTGACTGCACTGGTGAATCAAGATCTAAATCTACCATGATATTGGCAAATACATTAAAATGTTAAAACATGAGGAATATATTTTATCAGTTTATTGGAAAAATCTATATATATAGTATTATAAAGTATCACTAATAATTGTATTTAAAATCTGTTGTGATGTTTTAGCAAGTACCAGTGTTTGTCTTCTATAAATTATAATTAGGGGACAGTGGATGTTTCTAGTGATGCAAAATTCCATTTAATAAACATGGTGCTTGAACAGGCATATAAATGATCGTTTTTCATATATTAGTACAGGTATTATTAATTTATTATTATTAATAATAATATTTTAGTAATATTATATTTTAATATTATTTTAATATTAAATATTTTAATATTAAAGTATTATTAATAATTTTAAAAAATTTAGATGCCTAGATCAAACTGTTTTATTTGTATAAGATATAGCAGTTGAAGAAATGAATACATGTTCATTTCACATACTACATTAATGATGTTTACAACATGATTATCAGTTGTGACACAGCTGCTATTTGACTTTCTCCTAATTAGCATGTTAAACCACCTCTTACATCTGGAAATGGTGTCTTCCACTGCATGACCCTGTCCTTTCATGATTTCCCTCCTGACTTGTCAGTATTTCATTCACTGGTTTCTCCCCTATGTATATACTCTTCAGCCCACAAAACACTAGTCTTCCTTTCCTTTATGCACAGTCAAGGAGGAACTGATGATATTTCATTGTTAAGTCTTTACAGTAATCACTCTAAAGTATGCAGTTCTCTGTTAACTTTTTTCCCTTTCCGTCAGTCTCTTACAACTCCTAGTGTTACTTCATCCAGCAGCTGGTTTTGTGTTTTTGTTGTTGTTGTTTGTTTGTTTGTTTGTTGGTTGGGTTTTTTTTTGTTTGTTTGTTGTTGGTTTTGTTTTTTTTGTGGCTGCATTATCATCTTCTGAGACACTTGTAACAAATACCTCGACACCCAAAGTTCCTTGCTGCCCAGTTACGTCATCTTGTGCTTATACTATTCAGTCCTTCACCTCTCAAACCTTTTTCATCACAAAACTCTGTAAAGTCTATTCGAAACAATATATTGAAAATCACTTTACTGTTTATGTCATCGTCTACTTTCATTTCTGCCTAAGACTCCCTTTTCTTCACTAAAAAAATAAGAATAAAAATCCTTTATAAGCCCTGCCTTGTTTAGATTCCCTAAGCATAGTCATTTTTATTATCACTTCAGATACACCTCCTGTTTTCCATCGTTGAAATTTTGTATCAGTTAAATTTATCTTCCTACTTCTTCCATTAAAAAAAAGCCTTTTTCCTAAGTTGCTTTTGCATGAATATCGGCTCACATAATTAATACCTTACCTGCCTTCAGCTTATTTCTTGAAGCATAGATCTACTACGTATCCTGCAGTTGATTGTGTGATAATATATAAGCCGGTATCCTGAGAAAACTTTTAAGCTACTTAATTGTTCAGTTAACAAAAAATGTATTTGATGTGTCATTTAAAAAAAATATTTCTCAGTGAAATGCCTTCTATGGGGCCAAAATAGGAACAAGAAAGTGGCAAAGCAAAGTTTGCTATCATTAGTCAAGGTGCGTGGTTTCATGAGAACTCTGAATATCTGCCTGGTAACATTGAGTGCAGGACTGTGCAGATAATGAGCAAGATTTTTTTTTAATTTATTTTTTATTTTTTTATTTTTTCCCATGGGAGTGTATACTAAATCTGAGGCTTAATTTTTCAAGGATTCCTGACAGCAGTGAGACAAGAAGCAACTCGTGCACATAAAGGCTGGGCTTTAGATACAGTTACTATACATAATGAAGTGCTAAAGCAAAACAAAGAAGAAATCACAGCTCCTCCTTCTGTATGTATGACATGCAAAGATATTTTAGTATTCATTTCAGTATTTAATTAGTCATTCAGTCATTTGGGATTGCTAGAGGAAAAAGTCACCATTGTCTTCAGGTCCTTTTTTTGCTACCTTTTTTTTTTTACTCAGCTTAGAAGATAAATAATTATAGAAATTTAGTATTTTGCAATTATAAAATTATTTTAAGAACCATTTCTAATCCTCATTCATGGAAGAAGATACATGGATTTACTGAACATATAATAAACTTTACATCAAATTACATACTGTATAGGCTTTATTAAATAAGTTTTACAGTCATGAAGAGTAGCATTACCTTCTGAAAAAGACAGATATAATTTTACAGGTTGGAAAGATCCAACATCAGATACTTTATTGTAAAAGTTATATTAATTTTAATGGCTTAAGCCAATTAATCATTTTACAAAGAAGATGTTTTCTTTTGTGTGACATATCTGCTTACTCTCCCTACAGGAAGGAGTATACATTTATGGGCTATACTTGGAAGGAGCAGGCTGGGACAGAAGAAATAGTAAACTCATTGAGTCTACACCAAAAATTCTTTTTACCCAGCTGCCCGTGGTACATATATTTGCCATTAATACAACTGGTCCTAAGGATCCCAAGCTTTACATTTGTCCTGTTTACAAGAAGCCCAGCAGGACAGATCTGAACTACGTTACAGTGATCTATTTGAGAACAGTAGTACCTCCGGACCACTGGATATTGAGGGGAGTGGCTCTCCTATGTGACATCAAGTAAAATGTTTTTCATACCATAACAGAAACAAAACATACACATATAACTGGCTACACATGCTGTAATTCTGCTTTTTTATTTCATGGCCATTAGTCATTATATTAAAACTTTCAGCATTGGTTTATGGATTTTTTTTCGTCTTTGATATTTTTAAAATAAGTAAGTTAACCGATTGTAATCTTTGGTGTTTCCATTATATTACTTAAAAAAAGATACTGGCTTAAATATATTACACAACGTAAAATATTACATTGTTAAGCTTCAATAAAAAAAAGCTACTTTGCATCTTCTTATATACAGTTTTTAGCTTGCATTTCATGAAACAATGACAACAGAAGACAGTATAAGGCATAATAAAATGTAGCTTCTCCCAGATACAAGTCCTTAAGTATTTCAGGATTCAACATAGCACATAGATGATTTTCTTTGACTCATGTTTTTTTGTTTGGGATTTTTCAGAGTTCACTTGTTTTTGTTAAACTATATAGATTATGCAAAACTACACCAAGAATGTTCATCTCTGCAATATCTCACATAAGCCAGGAAGATCTGTCCAATTTAGCAGTGTGGGAATATAGCTACAGAAGTAGAACAGTACCAACTATTTAATTTGAATACTTTTGTAATTAGAATAGTGAAACACTTTATATACAACTATTTTCCTGCATTTCATCTTAGCTCTTAAACATAGGCTTGAAATCCTTAGAGTGGCTATCACAACATTATTTCCTGATTAACCTGATGAATATACATGAATTTTCCATACATTATTAGTATTAAATTAATTCTGTGCACATAATTGTAAATAACAGAAGCAGTCTACACTCTCTCTTTAATAATCTGTATCAAATTTGTTCCTCCTTCAGATACGTCTATTTGGCAACACAGTTTTTCCACTAACACCCCATCATAGAGGCATGTTCTTCCTTTTGCAGTTTAGGAGGTATCTGCTGTAAAAAAGTGCAACTACTGTTACTTGTTGAAGGCCTTGGACATCTGGTGGAATGGTAAAAGGCTCTTTCTTGAGCTGGAATTCAATTGCTTTCTGTTAAAAGGACATCCTCTTGCAGAAAGGTAGTGGGATGTAGGCTATTACAATACACAGATAGAAAATGATTATCAGAATAGTAAAAATGAAGATCTCCAAATGCGTTTAAGAAGCTTCTTCTCCCTCTCCCATCTGTAGACTCTAGATCCAAATATAACAATGAGATAAAGTGTTAGGTCACAAATACCAGAGATAGAAAGAGTTAAAAGTTGTATCATTAAACTACATCTATACAGAGAAAAACTATAATGATAAAAAGATTATGCAACTACAAGAGATTCAAGTCATAACAACAACAACAAAAAAGTAAAAGCTAGTACTTGTGGTGAGTTGAACCTTAACCACAGCTAATACCCACCCAGTTGTTCACTCACTCCTCCTGCCCCAGCAGGATGGTTGAAAGAACTGGAAGAGAAAAAAACAAAAAACAAACAAACAAAAAACAAAAAACAAACAAACAAAAAAAACTCATGGGTTGACATAATGACAGTTTAATAAGTGAAGTTCATATTCTACACAATCAAAGCAAAATAAGGAATTTGTTTACTGCTTCCCATTATCAGACAGATGTTCATCTGCTTCCTGGAAGACAGGGCCTCAGCACTCATTCTGTTACTTGGAAAGACAGATACCGTAACCACAAAAATCCCTGTTCCTTCTCCTTTCCTTGAGCTTTCAGTGTTGTCCTTTACATGGCTATGGAATATCCCTTTGTTTGATTTGTCCCAGGTTTTTCCTGTCCAACTGTTTTGCACAACCCCACCCTACTCACTACAGGGACAGAGCAGAATAAAGAAAATCACAATGCCACTCAAGGAAGATTCAGCAACAACCAAAACATTGGTATGTTATCAACACCATTCTAGTCACAGTCAAAACCACAAGACCATACAGGCTGCTGTGACAAAAATTATTACCATCTGAGTACAACATTCTACCCCCAAATGTTGTTAACAACATCTTTACCCCAGCTCATATATTAATATTTGCAGATATGTCTAAAATCGCAATGGACTAGGTGTTGGGGGGAAATAAAAATTCTTGTTTGGAGTACAAAATATCTTCACATCAAAAAGAAAAAGAAAAAGCACAACTTTACTTATTCATTTCTAAAGTTTCTTTCCTGGTCTGCCCTTTCAGCTTCATTACAGCGGGGACACTATGTGCAACCATGTGAACATTGCCAAAGGTGGGAGGTGTGCATTGCCTCATTTATAAGAGTCTACATGGGAAAATATCAGGGAACATGTAAGCTAATAATGTGCTATGTTTTGTAACTTACACTGAAGAGGGTTTCATTCTCCAACCTATATAATATCAAGAATAGAGATGAATTGTTGACCTCTATTTCATATATTGCATCAGATTCTTGACAGCATCTGCTTCTTCTGTTTGTCAGAGTCCATTCACCCTTGCCCATTCTCTGTGAGACTGTCTGGGGCTTTGTTTAATCATGTTGTTCTATTCCCTCAATAACATCCATTAGTTCAATACTTTCAGTTTACTCCCAGCAAAACATTCTTTACAATCAATGTTTATTTCCATATAGCTTTTCAGCTAGTTTGTGGAAATAATGTTTTGCAATAGTAACAGTCTACTATCATTTAGAAGATTCCCTTTTTATCTCTGAATACTTTAAGGATATGCAAAAGATATTTCTGTCCCCACATGTGGGAGAGTAAATACTTACACTTTATTTGGTGACAGACAGCTCTTCAAACAGCTAACAAGGTACAATTATTTGATTCTTTCTCTCCTAAGCCTCACTCGTTCATCACAAGTCATTTCTCCCAGCTGACATAATCTATAAGAGCTCAAGGCCTCAGTAGGAGACCCTTCACTCCCAGAAATGCTCTATACATCCAGAACAGGTAACAAGCATTCAATTCCATAAATTAACCTAGACATGTTTTTTCTCTAGTTACTGAACAAGTTGCTTCCTGATCCTTTTTTTTTTTTTTTTTTTTTTTTTAAATGGACAATTGGTATTCAGGATACTCCTATTCAAGTTGTGAGACAGTGTATCAGTGATTGTATTGACAAGACAAGAATGCCATATCAGCAAAACACAAATACTTACCAATAATCTAAAAACCACCACCAACAACTATAACTCTCTGAAAGCAAGGGCTTAACTTATGAATATGTTTGAGAATGTCTAGCAGAATTAGTCCAGAATTACTTTATAGCACGCATCCACAGTCTATCAGATTCCTTCCTCGATCACTGGAACTGTCTCCCAGGAAGATTTTCCTATCCATTTCCTCCAGTTTTCAGAGGCAAGTTTAAACAAGTTGGACAATGTAAGGCACACACTCCTACTACCTTAGAGTGGAAACATTAATGGGGGTTCTTTGATCCACTAGGTATGTCAAGATGATCACCTTGCATGTGAGTGAGCATTCTTCACTGATGATTCACAAGAAGTCTGGAGCATGACTGTATGGTGAGTTTTTATATAGCAATGGATAGAAACAGATAGAATTAATGAAAACTATGGAATATAATTTGCAAGGGGAGGGGAGATGTTTTCATCTCAGGTTGTTAAATCTCACAAAACCACTGACTGATACAAGCTTGTTCCAAAAATATAACAGATTTATTATTTACTGAAAAACATTTTTCTTCCATTTCTGCCTTGAGATTCTGGTTAGCTATAACTAAAAATTGTTTCACAAAGATTGGGAATGTTCACTTCTAAAGTGAAATATTTTGTGGGAAACAAACAAACAAACAAAAAACAAGCAAACAAACTAACAAAAAAACCTGTCATTTTCCAGTACTGTTCAATAATCTCATTTGCTGACTATATCTATTCTTAATATTGAGTTCATTATTTTGGGGTGGTCTGGAAGAACATTTAGCAGCAGTATTTAACTGTAATTCTTTGAGGCAAATAATAAAAAAATGTATAGAATGTGCAAGTTTCAGTTTTAAGTACGTTAATGTTTCTGCTGCTTTTTAAATATTGGAATGTAATTGCAGTTATAACAGATCTCCAGATCCAATTTCTTCAGAAACCTCTGATGTTTTATTCCTAGCATAGACATCACATGGAATAAATCAAGCACTGTAAGAAGTGGTACATGTGTCTGCACCACACAAGCAGGGTACTTCTGAGACAAAGCTAGTTATAGAAAAGTTGTGGGTTTTTTTGTTTGTTTGTTTGTTTTAAATGTGATTAATACTGCTTTCAGAGCACAAAAGAAACATGCAGAGATTAACTCTTAAAAAGTCAGTAAAATAAAAACTTTTAAATTTATCAGGAGTCCACTATCAAGATCAAATCCAGAAGGAAATTTTGGAAATTGAAACACCACAATTCTTTATATAGCAAAGATTAGGATGGAGAAAATGCTTGTCTCAGCATTTGGAAAGCTGTTTCCTGTGGAAGTCTGAGTCTTGTCTGCTCAGCATCTAGCAGCAGAGTAGACAGAAGTCCTCTCTACCTCTTTGGCAAAGACCAGTATTACAATCAAGACAAGACATATCAAGATATATGGGACAGTTCTCCTTTTCCATATCAGTTTCTCTTGGTGAGAAGATATTGAAAGGATTAACTTGTAAATAATTCCCTCACAGAAAAAGCTACTACTCTGTAGTAAAGGGAGAGAGAAGACTAGTATTTCCATCAGTGTTACTCTGATAAAAAATAATTTGACTTTCTTCTTTCCTCTCTTGTTCTGTGATTCATAGCTTCCTGTGAAGAAACAAGGAGAGAAACTGAAAGCAGTACAGAATATTTCTTACCATCCTTTCCCTTGTGCTAGCATATTTTCATTTTGTTCACCCTAGCAGCTTTCTATAGGCCAAAATACAGTTCTTAACAAAGCATTCTTAAAAACTAGGAAATCTGAATTAGGAGTCAGGGATTGTGGTAAGAAATTCATACGGTAATAATAATAATTTAAAAAAAAAAGTTATTTTCTATTGTACAACTGCAAACAGCTTTTACATCTTTGTAGTTCTAAGATGTCTAGATGTAGGAATGCCTAGGACTGATTCACAGATTCCACAGCACACGGCCACATGAGTCCTTTGACAACATTTTATGGAAAGGACTTGAAGCAATTTCTTCTTTAATAAGACAGAGAAAATATGCTTTGTATTGAAATTAAGCCTCAACCTGCATCATTCCCTCCCTGTAGTTGTTACATAGAATAAATTCTGCACAGCAGCTAGACCACAGAAGTAGATACAGCTATTTCTATTCATTATGTAGTTTATACAACTTATAGTAATAAATAAAGATAATTTTTTGTATTTGTTTCTCATCAAAATTTGTTTCTCATCTCATTTGTTGTCATCAAAAACATATATATTGCCAAAAAAGAACAACCCATACTGTATGACAGCTGAAAAATGGATCTGTTTTGGTCAAGCAGTACTTGTTCCTTCTATCTATTTACATCCAGCCAGACCTGTAAGACTGGAACTACGAACTACCAGCAACTTCTGTTCATTCATTTGGAGTCTACATCTCCAGTACTGTACTTCACATTAGAGCAAACCATGAGATTTCAACCCCTGCTGTGTAGCTAATATGAGACATTTCATGTCCTGATCCCATTCTCCTACATGTGAGCAGGAATCTGAAGTAAGAGAACAATTAGTACTTACAAGAATAAAACTAAAAATAATTACATTTAATGCATAAATGTGTACTATAGCCAGTAACCAAAAGAAATTATCCTGCTTTTTAATGCACTACGCTCTCAAAAATTTTGTACATTAATCTGCTATATAGCTATTTGCTGTAGGCATGTTCTGATATAGCGTACTTTAAGATCATTTTGAATGTTACTGAAATGCTTAAGTTTACCACTTTCTAATGTCCAGGTTTCCAGACACAATTCAGATAATTTAGTTTCTCCAAAGATATCAAAGTGCATATAGCTTCAAGACAAGACAACCTCTTATAAATGCCTAGATGCTTGTAATCACAAGTATAGGTTATTTGTTTGTAATACACATTTGCATAATACTGTTCAGTTACTTTTTTTTTTTTTTTTTTTTTTTTCCCCTGGGAGGCATAAAGAAGGATTTGGCTTAGCTGAGTTTTATTTCAGTTAAGCAGGTATGAATGTGTATAAATTCAGATTCTCCAAACACATCCATATTCAATGATTCAATACTAGAATTCTTCTGCTTCATTTCTTGAACACTTATTTCAAGTTTGAGACATTTCTTTGAATAGCTTCATAGGTACTGATCCTCACCTCAGAAGTTTTAGCTTTTACAGAGCTTGCAAAGACCTGTACTGACAGTTCCTCTTGGCAGAAAGAAAAAGAAAAACTAACTGCTGCTACACACTACAGTTACAACCCACAAGATTAAACAGCCAACAGCCTTTCAGGCACATAGGCAACACTTACAGAGCCATCATACAGGGCAGCAAGGGCAGCAGCTCTCTCTACTCTTCTTATAAATCCTGAGTTTAGGTCAATCACTTAGTTCTCCAAGTCTCAGCAACCTCTTACCTTAAAATATCAAATATACATATGTAAGCTAGAAGGAATTGAAGGAAAGAAAGAGAAGTTACAACAGTCTACACTTTAAACATCATCTGCAGTCCTTCAGCTACACACAAGAAAAGTCTCTTTTTTTCAGAGAGCAGCTCAAAGCTTTCTCAACACATTATGCTGTATTTTTCAAACTGAAAGGATCTCAGGTTCTTTTAAAGTTAGATCGTATCATTTGAATGCTTCACTTTGCTCTTCATTTTCAAATTGCCCTTCTCTAATGTTAACACCCATAAAAGATTAAATTGGGTTTCAATATTGATAAAACCACCAATAAATATAACAAAAAATTCAACAGATGCAGGTTTTAGAAACAACTTTTTTTGTTATTTCCCCCCAGAAATATTTGAATTTGCATAACAAATACCTTCCTATCTCTAGGAAAGTGTGCTTTCTTTTATCACAATGATATAAGTCAACAGGTCATTTTCAAATGGGCTTCAAAATAGCTTCCAAATGGGCATAATAAAAACATACTTGTTTAGCGTTTATTGCTTACAGATAATCCTCTTGAGTTAAGTCAATAAAGGAGACAACAAAATAAAGATATTAATAAAAATATTTTTTTGAATATACCTACAATTAAAAATGAATCATTGAGATCCTCCAGAAACATTCACATAGGTAACACCAGTGTAAAATTCATCACATCTAAAAAATTAGATCTGATTACTTTTGGAAAGTAGGATTAGTCTAAAGTAATATGTCTATTTCTAAAGGGATGCACCTCACCCTTATAGACTGATGACGCTCTTAAAACAGATATATGAACTTATTAAGTCCCTGGCCACCTACTAAGCACAGGTGCTGGGAGTCATTTTGGGAGCAGAAGTCCTAACTGTGAAACTTAATTTAGAAGTCTGCTGCAGAATCAGGAATGGAAAGTAGTGGAGACATGCATGTGAAGCAGGTGCACCTGCAAAGCTGGTGGTGCTATCTAGATGGAGGAGGTTTCTTTCCCTGTATTAAGGCTTTCTTTTGCCTGGCCTGAATGACACTGGAGGGTATTTTGCTCAGTTGCCTGGTGGTGTTGTTGGTTTACTGAAAGCACCTGTAACATATTTGGTCCTCAGGCCACCCCATAGGCACTTCCAAATAGAGTCAGGTGTCAGACTTCAAGTCAAATATTCCTGTGAGGTGTAACTAGGCTTGGGCTAGGGTCTTCTCTTAGCCTTTCAGGGAAGTAAGACCACATAAAACAATAGCAAATGCTTGGTTTTCCTAGTCATGCTTCTCAGTAGTCTGGCATTATAGATGCTCTCTCTGTTTGCTTCCTTCAAGGACATGTGATAATTGCAGGTAACAGAAATGCAGGTTTTTGCAGAAATTTCTTGTAGTTATGTGTAACTTATCTTAGCATAAATTGATATATTTGCATTTAAAGCAAACATTAGATATGGGTTTGAAGCAAAGGGATCACTGATTTCTGTAAAATCATCTTCTTCATTGGTTTAGGCCACATGGCTGTGCTTGAACAGGCTTTTACAATTATTTATTGTTTATATTATATTTATTTATTACTCCTCACTCTTCTCTACGTCCTCAGCAATGTCTGTGACAGAACTATTATTTTTATAGTAATAGAGCATCTTGTACTGGGACAGTGAAAAACTAATCTTGAGCAACATAAAAAGCATCACCTGAGCAAAACATTCAGGGATTTCAACTGACTTGAGGTGTTTGAGGGTCATGTCTCTTAGCAACCCGAATTACATGTTCTTTCCTTTTTCTTTGGGAGTAGTTTTTCTAATCTGTATTTCCTCCCGCTTTAAAAAAAGTTGAAGGATATACCCTTTTTGGCTTCAGTCAACCAAGTCACTTCAGTAAACGCAGCCTGGAGTTAGCTGTTGAGGTGTAACTGCTGCCCTGGCTATTCTCATGCTAAGGAATTTCATGATCCCATGACACTGATGCTTTGGCTAGTCATATTTCCAGTGCATCAGCCTGTGATGCATTTGAAATTAATGCACATCATTAATATTTAAGTCCTTTACATTCCAGACCAAAGACCAATCTGAAATCCTTTTCCCTGTTCTCAGTTCAGTTTTGAGATTTCCTTCCAGACCTGTCAGATCTTGAATGCTTTCTTCTTTCAGAAGACTTTAGCTCAGAAACCTACACCTGATCTAACATCCAGCTCTGGAAATTCACATTATCAACGGCTGACTGCACTCACTGTTCCTAAAAACTAATAAAACTTAGAAAACCGCCTGGACGCGGGCTATCTCTCCCCGCCGGCCCCCAGGAAAAAGAGCAGAGGGCCGGGACCCCCAGAGGCGCATCTCCGCTCTCCCTTCTCCTCCTTTCGCTCCCCTCCGGGCTGCACCTGGGCCGGCCCCGGCCCGGCTCCGCCTCCGCCGCGGCTACAAAAGCGGCCGCCGGAGCCCCGCCGGGAGCGGGCCCCTCGCTCCGCCGCGCCCCGCGCATGGGGGCTGGCCCCGGCCATGCCCCCCGCCACCCTCCTCTTCCTCCTCCTACTGCAGGCGGCGGCCAGAGCTGCCCCCGTGAGGCGGGTGAGTGCCCCCGGGTCCCCCTCGTGCGGGTGTCCCAGCACCGGGGCGATGCTGGCAGCGGGACATCCCGGGGCAGTGGGTGGGGAGCGGGTGCTGCTGTCCCCTCGTCCCTCTGTGGGGAGCGGGGGATCCGCTAGGGAAGGGTCCCGGTTGACAGCTAGCAGCCGGCGGAGGCAGTGGCACGGCTGTGGCATGGTCCTCAAGGTAACTGCTTCCCCGCAGCCGTGGGGATGCGGTGGGGTGGGTGGGTGGGTGGGCGGGCACAGCTCGGGGTGGCGAGGTGGGTTTTAGGGTGGAGGGAGGGAGGGCAGCAGCCTGGGACACGGCTGAGGGGGAGTGGGTGAGAAAACCCATCCCTGGCGCTGAGCCTGTGGCTTGAGTTTTCCTAGATCTCACGTCAGCCGTGTCTCTGCGAAACACCTGTCACATTACTCGAATGCTTCCTCTGGCAGAAGCGACTGGGGCTGTTGGGGTTTCCCTCTTTTGTGGGTCTTGCAGGTGACATGGGGCTGCTGGACCCAGAGGAGCCTGGAGCGGTGTCTGGCTCAGGGAGAGGCCAGCCAGTCAGGAGCTGCACTGTGCACGCATGGCCTGGGGATGGGGAGACAGTGGGTGGTTTGGGAAGAGCAGTAGGAAGCAATGGGGGAGAGGGTGACGGCTGAAGAAAGGTAATCCTGTTTCAGTGGGGTTGGGGAGAGAGACCGACTTTGGGCTGCAGAGGTGAAGGGATGGATAATGAAGCCTGCTAGCTGTGCAGCTGCTTTTCTTCCAGTTGCTGAAAGTTTATGAGGTTACTGACTTACAGAACACTACTCAGAACGATACGTTTAGTTCCCAGCTAGTCAGCAGTGTTGTTGCGGCTGTTGGCTTCTGGGTTTTCTGGTTGTCTTACGTCTTCCTTCTTTTGACATCAGGGCCTTGTTAGAGTAGTAGCAGGCACAAGTTGCACCTGGAAAAATTCCAGTCAGGGAAATTGCTTCACCCTGAAGGTGGTCAAACACTGAAAGAGGGACCCAGAGAGGCTGGGGAACCTCTGTCCTTGGAAGTGTTTGCTGCTTGATATGGCAGTGAGCAGCCTGAGCTGCTGTCAGAGTTTGCTTGGCATTGGTGGAACCAGATGACCTCCAGGAGTCCCTTCCACCTTGAGTTATCTTGTGGTTATGTTAGTGATGGAGATCAGTAGCATTTGTTTACAATCTGTAGGAGTGCTAGAAATGTCTGAACTTTCAGGCTGTGCATGGCTGAGGTTTGTGGATGTGCTTGGGGTGAGCAAGGGATTAGTACTGTGGAAGTGTGCGGACAGGTGGAGCTGGGAAGCCAGCGTATGGCTAAGTACCCTTGGAATCAGGTTGCCAGAGGCTGAGGAACAAGGTGAAGTACTCTCCCTAGCAAAGGGGTCTCCTCTGGCTGGGTGTAAGACTGGGGGAAGGTGAGAGGGAAGAAGTTTCTCCGTTTTGAACACTGATTTCCCTCTGACGTGTGCTTTTTAGCCTCTTCTGACACTAGAGGGTCTTATCTGACAACTTGTCTTGAGCAGTGATCTTGTCTGTTGTGTGCTGACAAAACATACAAAGTACTCTGCTTGATGCTAAGCATGCAGAAGTGTGGGACTTTTGCTGTCAGAAGTCTTTTCAGGTTCAATTCAGAATGGTGCTAAAGATAAAATTTAGGTGATAATCTGCTACTGCCTAAACAGTGTAAATTTCAGTTTTAAATACTCTTGGCTGCAAGCTCTTCTGGTTTAAAGAGGCATGACAGATGTGAGGGTAAGGTAGGATAATGGGATAGGAAGTTGGGGCAGAAAATGTTTTACTGGTGCCATGGCTACTGTTTTAGAACTGTATTAGTTTTTAGAACTTCCCTCCTTAGCCCCTCAAATGAGTGAGAAAGGGGACTGGGAACAAGACAAGAAAGGCAGAAGAGGAAGGTGAAGATGTATGTGGAAGTAAGAAAAAAGACTGGAGCTTGAGTTAATGCTGCAAACTTGATACCACCTTAAACACAGGATGACTGGCAATTGCTTAAGTGTTTAGATCATTTTTGCTGCATTGAGGGTGGTAAAATGACCAAGAACTGGTAGCACATGGCTGCATTGCAGAATCTTATTACTCATGACAAGTCTGTGTCCTTTCCCTGCTTGGCCTTGAGCAGCGATGTCCCGCTGCTGATGGAGCTGACACACAGCTGCTTGCTGGTTCTCAGCCATCTGGTTGTAGCCTGGGTTTGGATTTCAGACCCCAGTTTTCTATGTAGTGTTTATGTTCAAAGCTTTGATAGGATAGTCTTGAAGAAAGTCATTTAAATACCAGTGAAGACCAAGCAGGAGTTGTACCCCAGCTCTTAATCAGCTTTCTGTTCTTCAAACTACCCCTGGTGCTTTTGTTCCTCAGGCTAAAATGTGATTAACACAGCTCCTGGGTGGAAGTACAAACAATTGAATCCAGTGGAAAGGTTACAGATTTTTTTGCTGTCCTCAGCTCTTAGTTCTGAAGTGCTTTTGCTTGGAAATAGACAAGTATTCACATCAATATCAGCACTTCTGTTAATTAGAGTGTATGGATGTTTGTGTATGTGCATGTTGTTGGCACTCAATTACTATTGGGTTATTTAGGCTCCTTCAGATCCAGTTGCTAATCTGTTCTCCAACAGTCAGCATGACTCCCTAGGCTGCAGGCATTGGGGTCTTATATAGTTCCTGCTACTTGCTCCCCCTTCGGAAGGCTGTCACAGCTGCTTCTGGTTCTGCAGCCCCCACTTTCTCAACAGATATCTATGGTCCTGTAAGTGGTCTCGGAGTGCTGGCTTTGAGTCTTGATGAGCCACAAGTGGAAAATGCAGTTTAGGGAGTGGTTTCAAGTGTCTTAGTCTGCTAGAATCTGGCCTGGACAGCACAGATGTCTGATTGAATGTCCTGGTACAGGCTTGCAGGGCCATGACTATTTTTGACTTATCTTCTGCTGTGTGTCCTGATGCTGAAAGAACTGAGGCTTCCAGTTACTGCTGTCCTGTAGACCTGTGTTCCTTAGAAGTCATGGTGGGGAAAATGACTATAGAACTTGGCTGAGAAATTGAAAAGTGCTCTGTAGGCTAGGGGCTCCAAGCATGGAAGCAAGTGTAGAAGCATGCACGTTGAACTGCATCTTGGCTTAGAATCATAGAATCATTAAGGTTGGAAAAGGCCTCCAAGATCATCTGGTCCAACCATCCCCCCACCACCAATGTCATCCACTAAACCATGTCCATAAGCACCACGTCCAGCCTTTCTGTGAACATCCCCAGGGACAGTGATTCTACCACCTCTCTGGACAACCTGTTCCAATGCCTGACTACTCTTTCTGAGAAGAAATGTCTGCTAGTTTCCAACCTGAACCTCCCCTGGCACAACTTGAGGCCATTCCGTCTAGTACTATCACTAGTTTTCTGTCAGAAGAGGCCTACCCCTGCCGCTCCACACCTTCCTTTCAGGTAGTTGCAAAGAGCAATAAGGTCTCCCCTGAGCCTCCTTTTCTCCAGACTAAACAACCCCAGTTCTATTAGCTGCTCCTCACAGGACTTGTGGTCCAGGCCCTTCACCAGCTTTGTAGTCCTCCTCTGGACATGCCCCAGGGCCCCAATGCCCTTCTTGTACAGAGGGGCCCAAAGCTGAACACAGTACTTGAGGTATGGCCTCAGTAGGGTCGTCTCCTGAGCAAATTCCCCTTCTCTACTTACACTGACTGGAAGTGCTGAGGCTTTTGTTCTCCTGCTCCTCAGAGCTCACATAGTACTGGTTTTCTTTGTTGCCTGCACTTTCAAAATCAAAATGTTCTAGACAAGTTTTGGCTTATTAATGCTCTGCCTGTTATTAGCAGCACATACTGGCGGTGGTATAGAATGTAATTGAGAAAAGGATGATCTTACAAGGTCTGACGTTGTGCCACCTTGCTATAGCTGTTATCAGAGGACAGTGCCAGCTTCTAGGTAATGGGCTCCTTTCCTGGGAACGTGGCCAGGTTTTTCAAAACTTAATACTTGCTGTCCACATAAATTCATGCCTGTATTAATATGGTATAAAACTTCAGAAAACTTCAGTAGATGAAATCAGTGTCCCAAATGAAGGCTGACTAAAACACCTGTTATGTATTCAGAAAATGTATTTTTCAGAAACAATTCTAACTTTTTGTAAATTCTACAAAGCTAGTAATAGCACGTGCAATAAAATCAGATGCCCTAATGCAGCACATATGAGTATATGAGCTAAAAAGAAGACACTTAATTGCTTGTTATAATATTGCAAGTGCACCTGTGTGTGTGTGCAGACATTTCAGGCTTAAGGAGCTTAGGATATCAGATAAACACAGTTCTTTTCTTTGGATAACACAGAAAGACAGTGAACTGGCCTTTTGCCTTGATTTTAAAGCTCTGATGTCTGGTTTAAGCAAGTTAAACTTAGTGAAAGAGTTGTCAAATCTTCCAACTTTCCTGCATTTCTAATGCCGTTACTGCACCCTCCACCCAACTCCCAAACGGGGCAGCAGTTTGGTCAAAAGTATTTGAAGTGAAGTATAGGCAGAGTACAGCTGGGCATGGTAGTGTGTGTGTCATGGCTCTATCAGCGGTGAAGCATGTGTAGCTCTCTTCTCTTGTGAGAAGAAAAATGTACTCTGAAAGTGATAGAAGCAGAGCTTTGAATAACAACTAATGCTTTTGCCCTCCAAAAGTTGTAGCTCTGTAGGTGCAATAAAATTCACTGAAAGTGGACATGGTATACAAAACATAAATGGTTGCCTGCTGGTTGTCAAGTGGATTTTTCCGAAGTATTACATTTCAGTTTGTTTCTGTAGGCCTGTCACGCTAAATGGAGCCTTAATTTGCTGTGCAGATCGATTGCCAGTTACTTGAGAGGACGTACCAGCAGGAGCTGTTGCTTCTGACATCAGAAGGCCCTCACTAGCTTATAACTTGGAGCACTCCTTTGGAAAACTGCTTGTTTCCTTCTGCAATGCTGTAGCGAAGTTATCTTAGTGTTCAGCTTCTTTTGTTAAAGGCTTTTGTATTTCTTATTCTGTGGTAAACCAATGCATGTGCTATTAGCCAAGGCTGCTCAAGTTTCCTTGGTGTGGTGCATCGGTTTTATTCGTTTGTATCTTAACAAAGGTAACTTTACACAATAGCAGATGTGCCTTTGCTATGAAAAAGTTGTCGGTAGATAAGAGACCTTCTATTTAAGCCCTACAGCATTGTTTTCTTGTGAGGCTGAATTAAAGAGTTGGGCTGGAGCTCCTTTAATTAAAGCAAATCATCCTAACTGAGCTACTGAAGAAAAGACAAAACTTAATGTTTTCAGCCAGTGCTTTCTATCAGAAGAGCGATAGGTAAACAATGTCTAGGGATCTCCAGCCTGCCAAATGGAAGGTAGCCCATTCAGGTGTACATGTTACATATAAATGCAGAACATTTGAAATTATGGTATGTTCATATAGGTTTGCAGCTGGTGGCTGAATATTGTTCTTAGTCATTTGGTTCAGAGCTGGAATCTGATATTTATAAATTGTAACCACACTGACCTGTGATCTGCTATATTCCAGTGATCCTTTGGTATGAATGTGAAGGAGCCTATGAAGAATGTCAGTTTTCACGGGTAGTAGGAGAATCTGTAGGCAGTGCAGCAGTGTCATCTGTGTTTTCTAAGCATAAATGTGGAAGGTCCTCCTCTTCTACTTCTGAAGGAAAGCAGATGCTTTTAACTGCAATGAACATGGACCCATGCAAAAACTCCCTACAGTCTTTACAGGATTTAGTAAGCCCTGCAGTAGAGTGTTTCTAGGGTCCAGCATGGCGGATCTCCTGGTGACAGAGAAGAAGTGTCTGTCCACCAAGTGCTGTCCCCTTAAGAATACTTAAGGTCTTACCATCTTAAAGAAACAACCAATCCCATGCTTGGATGTAAGTGAATGGATCATTATAGTTCTATGTGTGCAGACACAATATTGTAAGAATCTTTCTCAAATTCTTACATGAAAGGCTTGTGAGGAACACCCCATACTCCAAGTTCAAGTGTGACTTTAACAGTCTCATAAATATTGCAGCTATGTATAGAATGAACACACCATAATTGAACGAACAATTAAATATGGCAAGTGGGTAGAGGAAATTGTAGTTTACATATGTGAAAAAGAATAGTTCCTTCAGCTCACCATTGTACTGCCTACATCTTATTGATGTTTCACTATAATTGACTGTTAATGGATTGCCATCTGAGTGCTGTCTGGTATCGACTGCTATTTTTCTTGCAAGTGATTGCTTTTTATTGTTAGTTCACCGTCTTGCCATCTTTTTCCTTAATTGTTTTATGGTAGCATTCCCAATTCCAATATTTTTGTATTGTCTTCAGTTGTCTTTTCTGTTCTTTGAGTTCATCTGTATTCTCCTGTTCTGTTCTTGCCTTGTCTTGCTTATGTGCTTACTCCCCTCCTCTGTTAATGCCTCCAGGACTCTTAGAAACTTGCATTCTTGTAATACATGATGTATAGGTCTAGCTGCTGTTTGCTGCCCTTTTCCTTGACCTGTTGCTGCTCCTATGTTCTCTTCTGTGACAGGGGAGAGGTTCAGGAAAGTGAACCTACTTTCTGATTGCAACTTGGAAGTAGGTAAAGATTCAAGATCTGTGTAGAAGAACCTTCTGCAAATGCTAGAATATGAATTCCTTGAGCACATCTGAGAGGCTTGTGGCTCTTTTGGTCTCCTGCCTTCTTCAGCACCCTGTTTTCTTAAAGGACAAGTAGAGATGAATTAGCACGTCATCCAAATTTTGTTATACTTAAGGCATATTGTCTGTTCACTCCCTCAAATCTCTTGCCATTATTTGTATTGATTTTTCTCCTCCTTGCTCTGCAAAACTGCACTGCTTCATTGTAATTGTTATTTCCAGGAAATACTGTTTTTGACAATTTGTTAGACCTGTTGTCTTCAGGAAAAATGGATGTGTGTATGGATGTATCTGCATAGGTCAACCTATGAAGTTTGCATGTGGCCAGTCTCTGAAATCATGCTCTGTTTAAGAGCTGCAGTTCTGGCTAGAACATTTTGGTCTCCTGCTGACATATAGGTCTGGTGCTGTTCAGCATATCAGTCTAAAAACTGAGCGAAGCTGGAGGCCTTAGCTTCAGGTAAACCAAAGCACTTCTGATCAGCCTGAGGGGAAAAAAGTGTTCTCCCATATATCCTTTTCTAAATGGGAGGAATGTCAGCCACTGAGACTTTTGTATGAAGTACACCTCTGATATTTGGCAGAAGATTATGGCAACAGCCCTCATTGTCCTCAGCAGAATTGTTATGGTAGCCTGAGCAGTTTAGACTCTGGCTTGTCCACACATAGGAACAAGTCAAATGCAGACAGAAACAAGCTAAGTTACCAGAAAAGGTGCTTCATGAGTGCTCTGGCTCTGTTCATAATAAGTGTTTGTTTGGCTTGTAAGGTGGTCCAGCTGCTTTCAAGTGTGTGCTGAGGCAAACTGCAGAAATGCAGTTGACACTGCAACAAGCTTTACCACTCTGCTGAGCTGTGATAATAAATGAGATGCACTCCTTTGGCAGGAGTTCTGTATGGGAATTGCACCCCTTAAAAACAGGCTCAGGATGTGAAGCATCAGTTTTCCCTTCCTTTTGAATTATGTTAACACCAAACTTCTACATACTTCTTTCCCACAGGAAACACCTGCCTTATTCTTCCTAATGTTTCTACTCCCTTTCAGCTCTGTAGATATATTGCTTGTGGTATCAACCACAGTCTCCTGGATTCTGCATTCAACCTTATGTTCTGTTTCATTATGAAAACTGGAAAATGTTTTCCTCTTCAAAGTATATGCCAGTTGTTTCACAGCAGCTCAGCTTTTCACAAATAGGTTGCAAAGAGTTTGCTTTTAGTGTGGTCGGATTGAGTCAACTTTTGCATTTACCCATCTCTTTCCTCAGCTCAAGAGGTCTTTCCTGGTATCTGAAAACAGTGTTCAGAAAACAGGTCTGTTTGGAGCTTGACTACATAGTGTGACTAGGGGGAATAAATGGGAGGTGCTGAGTAGATGCCTTTTCTTAACTGCAGCATGTGTGATTCAGTCCTCTAAGAAGCTCTTAGAGCAAATAAACTGGGGAATTAACTTGTTACCTTAGTGGGTCTTGGACCACCCCTCCCCCCCCCCCCTTCAAAAATACCAGAACTTAACTTCTGTAGCATTGTAGAATGTCCCTTTTCTTTGAAATTTGCTGTTACTGTATAGTACATTAGGTTGAATAGCAGGTGAGAGGGTACGGTATGTTCCTGAAACTGCAGAGTTCTCATTGATGGATCTCTTCTTTTTCAAGATGCCATAGTTCTTAATGCAGGGAAGAAAGGACAAAGTATGTGCTCAATTATATGGGGAGGCTCTGTTCTTAAGCTAGTTGCTAGCTTTGAAGTGAAGATTGCACACAGCGTACTGGAAGGTACTTCATGGGGTGGGTTGTGTGTTAGCAGGAACCTTGGTGGATGTTGCTAAAGACTGTTGTAGGCTACATTTCCTCTCTAAAGCCCTATCAGTGGGGAGGGGTTGGAGAATTATACTGGTTGTCTTTGGCTTCTGGGCCAGCTTCCTGCTTTTGCAGGTGCCTGGTAGAAGTTCTGGTTAATGCAACTACTAAGCTGTGGTGTGAATAAGTAATATAAATTATTGTTTTTCACACCTTCTGGGAGAGACTGACATGGTTGGTATCCAAGGACTTCTATCATAAGATTCACTTCCTAACATAGAGGGATTCCAGACCTCTCTAGAGTGCTGTAAAGGAGCTGCTGAAGAGTTGTTGTAAGACATTTTGACATACCCAAAAGGGTTACATGTGCAGAAGCATTGACAAGCTTCTAAAATGCCAGATGCCTTACTTCATGCTGATTTGGATAGGAAAAACAAGAAACTTTGAGAAGACTTGGTTTATAAGTTAGTGCTCTATTGAAGTTACTGCTTCATGAAATGAATGAGTTTACTCATCCTGATTTGATCTTTGTGGTGTTCAGAGTCTGTCACAGTGAGCCATGAGGGACCTGAGATGGGGTGGCAGGGTAAGGTACAGGTCTGGTTTGGGAAGTCCAGAAGCCTGTTGTCTTTATGGCTGGCTGTGATGTGACTCATCTACAGACCGATCACTGTGTTGAGGAGTTTTGTACACAAAATCCAAATTCTTCCCCTTTTGGTTAGAGGGAGAATCTGGGCTTCAGCGTATCTTTCCCTCTGTATCAGTAGGTGAGGTGAGTAGGAAGTGCAACGCTTAAAAGGAACACCAGCATCTAGGAACGTAACAGCCTACCTCATATACTCCAATATAACTGGAGGGCTCCAGTGCTCTTTTGGAAAAAGCCAGATCCTGAAAATCCTACAAGTTCCACATACTTCATCTGCAGAAGTATGTCTTTTTCTACTGCTGTGTGTGGGTTCCAAATAACAGATACAGCCTTATATAACTGGATCAATGATGCTCAGTTAGGTCAGTCTTCGTCTTTCTTCTTCAGTCCTACTCCTCCAAAAAAAAATATATATATATATATATTCTGCTCTACAATGCTAGCTATACACAATGGATGAGGCTTTTTTCCTCGATATGTGAAAACAAAAGGTGGAGCATTTAATCTGAATGATTTGAAATAGCCATTGGTCTCTGCTGTTGTCAGATGTCTGGTGTTCTCTAATTTATTGCCCTTTTCATTTACAATTCCTTAATAAAGGATTCATCAGGTACTATTTGAAATATAGTGTTCTAAGAATGATGAAGATCATATTCCTTTTAAACTCAGTGACACTGCAAACAGTGCTATCTGGAAAAAGGAAAATGGACAGGAAGTTATATGCTATTTACAATGGCAATGTGTTGTTATAAGCTGTGCATCAAATAAATGAAACTGTATTTGTAGTGTACTTCTTTCAAAAGCCCCAAATTCTTCATACATACAATTTCTCTACCAGAAATGTGAAACGTACAATTTCTCTACACAGAAATGGTACAGAAGACACTTGGGCATAAAGGTGGTCAGAAAAATCTTGTTCAAACAGTACTTCGGAAAACTAGTATCCAACATATTTAGTGTTGTAATAGGTGCACTTTAAGTCCATATCTCAGTACTCCTGTGTTGTTAGTTGAATCTAGCGAAGAGTTGACACACGCTTTTTAAAAAAAAAAAAAAAATCCATCCAGTCTCATACAGCTCTGTTCCCTACAGACTTCTAGGGCCAACTAACATTAGCTAAAGGATAAACCTCCATAAGATATCTTCTGTCTGTAGAATAATTCAGTATGTTCTGAGTTTGTTCATTGCTCTCTGGGGATTAAGACACCTGGTGGTAATGAATGAGGCTATTAAAGCTCTCCAGAATAAAACTGATTCTATTACTAATGAGATGTAAGGGTAAAAGAATGTGAGCTTTATAATCTGAACTCTTAATGGCCTTGCAAAGGTAGACATGGTTGTAAATCACAAGAAAGTAAACTGTAGTTTAAAACCGTATTTCTTGATTTCTTACTTGTTTTGGTGTCTGAGCTACATTGGTGTCTCGGTGCTGGAATGTGACAAAGTTTTATGTATTTGCTTGTATAGTTAGATAGCATCCATGTGGATGGGTCATCGAGTAGCCAAAGATGTCTTCATTTCCTGATCCATTTTTCTACTTTCTTGCTGTTTACAGTAACTGAGTAATGGGAAATCATTTAACACTTCAGGGAAGCTTTCATCTTTGTCATAATTCCCATGTTCTTTCCCACTTTGTCACCCTACGTTCTTATTAATTAATTGTGAGACTGAGTTTAGATACTGTATTTCATCAGTCAGCACTTGTTTTTTGAGATGCAAACCTCTATGTATCTCCTGACAACTGATTTATAATCAGCTGATTAGACCCAGGCACTTTATGTAATCACAGTAGAGATGAAATATTATATCAGTAGCAAAATGGGCAATTACATGGATTAATTTATTTCCCTCCATATTAATTCTAGAGGAAACTGTTGCAGTTGTGGACTGTTAGTTTTCTGGAAAAAGAAAATCAACCCTAGACTTAGGGCAGCTTTAACTATTTCTACTTGTTTTTGCAAAAATGTTACAGGCTTTCAAAAAGGAAAAAATGGTCTCTTGTTTGGATCTTTACAGTGCTCTTCTAGGATCTTCCTTTTCCAAGAAGGAAGATGATATTGATGTATTTTTCTGTGTGTGTATTGTGGGCAAACTCTCCAGGCCTGTTCAATATGAAATGTTTCCCGTTTTCAGCAATGACCAAAAAAAAAAAAAAAAAAAAGGTAGTTTCTGAGTGGGAATGGCTGGGAAGAACCTGCTTTCAGCTACAAAGAGTAATTGGGGGTCCTGTCTGGGAGCAAGACTCTTAGTTGTGTACGTGGGAAAGAAAGGAGGAGAAGATGAGGAACAAACTGTACACACTGTTGTTGTAGTGCTCATGGTTAGTCTGGGTGATCAAAGGAGGTGTGCCATTCAAGACGAACGTTGTTGATGGCAAGGGGTTTAGCCAAACTGAAACTTGTGGCTCATTCAGTTCACTAACTGTTCTCTTCTGAGTTTTCTTTTTGTATGGTTTTAGCCAGTGTCTGCTCTTGCAGATAAAGGCTTATCCCTATGAATAAGGGTTGGAGTAGTTAGGTAAGAGAAGAAACAGTGGTGGCTCGATTTGTTAGATGCATCTCTGACTACTACATAAGTCTGATGGAGCATTTGGTGGATGATAGATGACAAGAAACATTCGGGTTTCTACTTGAGTGGGTTCACTTTATTCTTTTTAGATTTTTCTGTGCAAGATAGTGAATTTCAAACTTTTAATAGAGTTCTCCCATTTAGGGAAAATGAGTTAGGTAATAACATTCCATATATGTAACGGAGTTAAAATAGGAAGATGGGTTAGTGTTGTCTTGCACTTTGTATAGAAAGTAAGAATGATCGTCACTCTCACTACTTAACAAGATAGAATGACCACATATGTATACATGCACATCACCATAATCCATGCAGTAAGATGACCCTTTCCAAATACCTAGTTTGGAGAAGAGGTGATGGTAATTAGCTTCCTCCTGTGTACACTTCATTCAACAAGACTGGGTGCTTGGATACTAATGCAATAGGTGCCTTGGAAATATCTGTAATGGCTACAGAAATCAGAGTACTGAGCCCTTTCTGTAATAGAGTCAGGGCTGAAGGGCTATGTTTTTCTGAAAATGGTTTTTAGTCACTGTGTAATTGATTTGGGGGGTGAGGGGAGGAGGGTTTACAGCTGCACAGTAGACATCTTGATCAATGAGACTATTTGTACTGTTAAACAGTATACTCTTTAAAGCTGGGCACTTAACGATGAACTAAGCTGTCAGTTGTTGCTACACATGCTATTTAGTGAGCTTAAATGCTGACATATTGAGAGAACAGATCTAATATAAACATCCTTTAAAGTTCATGAGGTTAACTTTCTCCTTGTTCAAGCTTTCAATAATTAGTTCCCTTCATGTCTCTACTTTGTATTGCCCCTTGCCTGATCCCCATCAGGTTCCCCTTTTCAGGTCCAGCAACTTGGTTTTAACAGCCTGACTTTAATCTCAGTGCGTTGTCCCCTGTTTTTGAAAATACTCAATAGTTTATCTTCAGTAGAAGGACTTAGAGTTGTCTTTAATCTCGGCTTTGCCAATCTGTCTGAGCTGCTTGGCATAATGCTTAAAATAAACTTTAAAGAAAATTCATACCTTCAAGTATTTCATAAATATGATTACTTCAGAGAAGAGGAGAGAGAAAATGCCTGTGTTCTAGCTAATCAAAAGAAACTAAGCTTTCAGTTCATGTGTTGAAAAGAACTTACATAAAAATTCTGAATTCCAAATGCATTCTCTTTTCCCCAAATTACATCAAAGGCAATGATCTTTATGTTAATGCTACTTAATGGCCTCTGCTTTTTTGTTGTTGTTGTTTTTGTTTTTAATTTATAGCTGTTCTTATTCTTTACTCTATTTTTTGTCATGCTGGAAATATTTGGAGCAAAATCAAGCTCTGGAAATAAACAGATTTATTACACTGTTCAAAGTGTCTGTATCTTGCTCAAGGGACAGCTGGGATCAGCAAAGGAGAAAAGTGTTTCTTGAAAGGCAACATGTGCAGCAGATTCACTGGGAAATGAGAAGATCATTTCATAGCAAATTTGTAGCAAACTTGGAACACCATCAAGTATGGAGTGACAGGCATCTGACAGGAATATTCAGCTTCAGTACTATTATGAGCTAGCTGTTTTGCAATGCTTGTCTTTTGCTTAGTTTTATGACACAAACTGGAGGAGAATCTATTTGAACAGTTAGGAGTAGAAAGTGTCAGCCTACTTTGGTCTTGACTAAGTCTTTTTCTTTAGGCTTCTTTCCCCTCTCATCTGTCTTTTCCTCCACCCCAGTGCTGCCTTAATTTTTTTCACCATTTCTGGTCCAAGTAATCTGACAAGAGAAATGTTCTGTGGGTTAGTGTTCTTTCCACTGAAAGTTCTGCTAGAAACAAAGCAGACAAGCTGGCCAGTCTGCTGTGTTTGTCCAGCTGCCCAGGCTGCTTATCTAATGGGCTCCTCTAGAGATCATGTCCCAGCTCTGGCCAGAGTTGTCTTGCTGTCCTCCATATAGCAAGTTACTGCTTTTTTTTGTTTGTGTTGTTTTTTTTCCAGTTGAGCTCCATAAAATATACCCTTCTGAACAATTCCTGTTTAGGCTGTGGCTCTTTCATGTTTCGTTTTTGCCTTGTCTGAAACATTTATATAGTTGGTCAGTTTAGTGAGATCCTGTACTCAGCTGGGGCCTTGTTGGTTTTTAATGAGTGTCTGTCTCTTTTGTTTTTGAAAAGCTAATAAAAATGCACCTCCTCCTGCCCTTTTAAAAAGTGTATATAGCTAAAGGAGTCTCCTTTTTGGAGAAAGGAAGTACAAAGGACAAATCTTTAATGAATTCATGACGCATTCATTTTAAAAATTAGAAACTGTTGTGTAAAGAATGTTGAGAAAGATTTGCATGCACAAAGGCTTATCATGGGGTCTAAATCCTGGTTGCTGTAAGAGGAGGAGGATGTACCCAACAATGACCTGAAGATGTAGGTTGTTGGAGCACAAGGTTTTCCTGTACCTACAATTTCTATTCTGATCCTTTTTTTCTTTTCCTCTGTGCACTTATTCTTTCCACCCATGTAGAATAATTTCTATCTCACTTAGATCCCTTGGAAATTAATATTTTATCTGTATACTTCATGTCAATCTTGGATATCTATTAGCTACTGGCTAGACCTTCATAGAGTTTAAAATTTGCAATTCTACTACTTAGTGAAAAAAATTGATTGGTTTCAGCCTGTTGAGAGCTCTGTGTGACATGAAGAGAGAAGCTGTGGTAGTGGGTTTCTTTTGGAAAGGCACACCTCTAATAAAATTGCAAGAGCATCATGGACATGTTTATATATAAATCTTAAGGCTGAGATTTGCTTTGTTTCCAGAAGATACTATATAAAAAATCATTCTTTTTTATGGCTGTATAGGTATGAATGGAGGATAATAAGGATGACAAATTTGGGTAGAACCCAATAATTAAAGCCAGGAAGTGAACTACTAATGCTTTCAAACTGGATCTTTGTAAGGTCTTGTGCTTTGAATCTTGTTTTAGACTCCACATATGCTTGGTAAGAGGGAGAGGAAGAATATAGCAAGAAAGAGGAAAAAGTCATGAGACTTCTAATGCTGCATTCTCTGGGTTCTTTGGAAGGATGTAAGAGGGGGTTGCATGGGTATACATATGCACATGTGTATGACTGGTGTGACACTTGTACAGAACTTTAATGTACGGTGACTAACGTACCTATTTTGAACTTATACAAGTAAACTTTCTGTCCTCAAAATTTATGCTACTAAGGCAAGAAGGATACCAGAGCTGACAGAGGCACTGTGTCTGTACAGTATACAAAGTATCCTGCTTTGCTGGCTGTGAGGAACTGACTTATTTTGGGTGCAAGGTAGTCAGGCATGAAAGCTTTTACTGAGCTCTAGAAGCAGGTGTGATGCATAACCCCGATGCATAACCTCCATCTACAGATTTTAACTTGTTTATTCAATCTATTCCTTCTCATTGGAAAAGTAGAAAGAAATATAAACCACCATCTGAAGCGCAAAGCTGGAAAAGTAAAAATGACGTGAAAAAAAATTATAAAAGCACAAATACTACTAACTTTGAGGTGTTCAAGATGTTGATAATGTCCCCAGTACCTCTAGCTGTGTGGTTGCCCTCTGTAATCACTTAACCCATTCTTTTAAGAAATTGAAGGGATATTCAAAGTATCTCTGGGAATGACTGACAGAAAAAAAAGTAAAGAAGCTGATGGCAACAAGTACAAACCAATCAACAATTAAAAAATGCTAATGGAGATTAAAGTATCTGAAAAATCTATGGGTAGTGGGGCTAAGGACAACTAACTCTGTCAGAAACCAACTAAATCCTAACAGTGATGGGGAGTAAAAATTGGGCCTTCCCTCCACAGGGCACCAGGGCAGAGCATTAGCATGGTACTGCATGGTAGCGATATTATGAAAAACTTAACTTATATTTGCCTTCACTAGTAATTAATAGCTGTTCAATCTGATACTCATCTAACTGTATTGTGAAAAGGCTGAAAAATATTTTAACGTAACTAATACTAACCAACTTAATATTTAGAGGAAAAATTATGTGTATTTTCATGACATTAGCCCCATTCTGATGAACAATATTGTTGTGATATACTTCATGTTTTGTAAAGTAATTCCTCTTAAGGAAAACTATGTGCATGATTGAGTCTACTCAGGCCAGAAATAAGCACCAAATTTAATAATGACTGTAATTAGCCATAGTAGCAGATTGCCTAAGAGTGCAATGTATTCTCTATCACTTGAAGTCTTTGAACCAAGATTAGATGTGTGTCTGAATGATATCTTCTGGTTAAGATAGCATATTAGAGGCTCTAAAAGGTGTTACAAAGTAAGGCAATAAGATTTTCATCAGCCGTGAGATTATCATTGTTTCTTCTGGTCTCAAGGTCCCTGTAATTGCCATGTACTGCTCCTGGTGGGAAAGAAAAGGTGAAAAATCACGAGTGGTCTATCTAGTAATGGGTATCAACAAAGAGAAGTGAAGGACTACTTCTCCAATAACTGAAGTCTTCAAGTTTTTGTTTCCTTGTGAGTAATAAATACTTGACTCCTAGCATAAACATCTTTATACAGGGAGTGGGCTTTTTTTTAGGCTTCTCTTAGTTCCAAGATTGTGAGTAAGATTATTCTTGCTATTTCCCTGTGAGCTATGCTGCTGTTGCTTGCCTCTGCTTTGCAGCAACTCTTACCCTCTCGAACACTTTGCCTATTTAATTTTACCCTGGAGAGCTTGCCTGTCCAGCTCAGTGCAATGGCATGGATACTTATGCTGGCACAAGGAGAAGAGAGGAATGAAGGGGGGAGGAAATAGCAGCCTCTCTTCGGGAACAGAGAAATAACTTATTTCAACAGCAGTGCTGGTTTATGCTGCTTTAAATGCTGATAGAGTTATGCTGCAAGATGACTCTGTGCTCCAGAAGTATATCTTAAGGATGAACTGAGATCTAAAACAAAAATCCTTTGCAGTTAGAGAACGAACTCCATCTTAGGAAAGACGTCACATAAAACCACTGCTATTTAAGTTCTCAAGTGTTTTCTCTAGCCCCTTCACAGTGGTTCTGTTCTGTTCCTACAAGTGCTGCTTGATTTAAGGTTAGTGTCAAATAGGAAATATGTGGCTGTGAAACTACTAACATGGAACTAATGGAATGATTTTAATTCCTTTAAGTGACCTATCTATTTTCAGCTGTGAGTGGTTATTACTGCATGGTCACTGCTTCCCTTGATGCTTTGAAAATTGGAGATGGAGGAGGGGAAGCTTTGTGTATGAGTTAAAGTATTCACTTTGGCAAAAGTTAGGGACTTGACCGTAGGGGCAGCTCATTCTTCTGTGTTTCTGTTTGTTCAGGCTGGACAGTTTTCTTGAGAAGAAGCTCTCTGCTTGTGTGTTTTGTTTTTTTTTTTGTTTGTTTGTTTTTTTTGTGTGTGTGTGTATGTGTTTTTTGGTTGGCTTTTGAAGTTGTTTCACCCTGCCCTTGGGCTTTATCACATCTCGTGCTTCCTTGCTGTCTGAACAGCAGCCTTCATCTTGCTGACCTCTCCCTCCTTTTTAAGGTCTCCCCACAGAAGGATGGGCAAAAGTCTGTCCCTTCAGTTGTAACATCAACACAATCACGATTCATTTCTGTAACTTAAACCACAAATGTCTTTAGCTCCATATACCCCTACAAGAGTATGGGAAGGAAAGAACCAGCAAGGGGGAGGCAAGCTCATGTCTGAAGTTATGATTGTTTCTGAGACAGACCACAGCAGACCTGCAGGGCTGAAGGCTGTGATACCTGCCAGAAGTAAAGGAATAGTTTGGGCGTGGAGCTGATTCTGGGAACACACACTGGGAAAATGATGTTGCAAGGCTCCAACTGATGGAGATAAAAACCTGCTAGAAGTGGTCTGGGTGTGGGGGCAAACTTGTGCAGAACTGGAGGTTACAACTTGTATCTGACTTTCTCTGTGCTACTTACAGAAGGAAGGAGTGTAGTAGCATGTGGGATTGACTTGCAGGAATAATGCACTGAGCCCTGGCTGCTGAATCTAGATGTGCAGGTTCTCTGGGCAGAACAGGGACTGAGTATTAGTATCTGAACAGTGTGCACAAGGTTAATGTGCAACTATGTGGATGTAACTAAGGTAAGAATGTAGACAAGTTGAGAGAACATAGAGTAGATTTATGCATTATACTGAAATGGAATACAGGCTACCAATTCATTTCCTTATCAAAATACTGGGAGGGAACTGAGGAAAATTGCTGTTTGAGAGGGTTGCAGAGGAGAGAATTGCAGGGGAGAATAACTTATAAACTGGCCCAATATTGGCTACTAACAGGAATGCTGGAGGGTTGTTTTTTCATTAAAACTCAAATTTACAAAAGCCCTCTGAACTCAAAGAAGGGGATTACAAAAGCAAGATCTCAGGATTAAGCATACAGGAAGATTTTTAATTTAACTTCACAAACCTCTGTATCATCAATGCATGCAGCTGTACTGTTAGTAACTTCAGAGAACTGATATTGTTGTCTCCCTGGGGAACCAAAAGTCAAAACTCCTTGGGTCTACTTTTTGATCACCCATTTGCTTGCACCCAAGCGTTAGACACTTGGCATCTCTCTTAATGTCTTTATTGCACTGTGATTCTAAAATAAAGACACTACAGTCATCCTTTTGAAAGAGGTTTTGAGGTAGGCTAATTCAGATTTGAGGAAAAGTTTGATCTGATTCCTGTGGTTCATAACTTGCTTTGCAACCCTAATGTAAGAAAAATCTGTGATTCAACTTGGCTTGCTTGCATTTCTGTACTTTCTTGGCAGAGAAGGGCTATAGGGAAAAACTGAGACAAACTCATTCTGGATAAATCTGATAGGTACTTTTACCTGGGTGAAAGGGTGATTTTGATCCTGCTGAATCATTTAAGTCAAGGGTGATAACATAACATTGTTGCAATGGGTTAGTGAACAGCTAGCTAAGCACTATTTGGAATTTTGTGATTTCGGTGTTTTTAGCCTGCTTTGTTCTATGCAAAGCCTTGAATAAAAGCATCAACCTTTTATGAAGGATACAGGAAAAAATAGAGAGGTAAAAGCTAATATCACCTAATGGATTAATGAAAGCTTTTTAAGGATAGATTTAATTCCTGTGTCCTGTAACTAGCTGAAGAATGTCTGATTGTAACTTTAAATACTGTTGAAGATAGTGGCTGCTGTTCATGGAGAGTGGAAAAGGGGGGGGAAAAATAAGCTACAGTTTTAAATTTTTAAGAAACTGAATTGGTCTCTGCAAATAAAACAAAGGTAAAACTGCACAGAAGTAAGACCAAACATGGCTCTCCTATCTGTTTTTTATTCATGCTTTTAATGTCACTTCTGGAGGAAGACTACCATGCAGTCAGCTACCAAGACCTCACAAATACAACAGACTGTTGTCAGGTTAAGGTGGTGCTTAAAATTGGTGCTCTCATTCGAGTCTTTCAGGAGCATAGCAAAAACCAGCCCTATGTAGGGATGCCAACATTTTCTGTGCCTTGTCTAAAAAGAAGGTAGAAGGAAAAGGATGTAAGAGGTGGTGTGAAAGCAGGAATGTAAATTTCATGTTGGATGGTCTCAAAGTGATAACTTCACCTGGTTCTCTCCATACCAGGAACATAGCTCTGAGGATGCTGCTGCAGTCCTGCTGCAGTGTGTTGTGCTACATTTCTTCATCTAGCTTGTACTCCCTATTGATTCTGGTGTCAAGGACTGCAAGATATTCCTATCAAACTTTGGATAAAATAATGTGAAGATCATCCAGTATTAAGTTAACTTTAGGCATGCTGATTTGGTCCTTGGTTGTGGACCTGTTACTTCTGTTTCATATGATCAGAGTACGGTCCTTTGGTTGCATCTCAGTATACCTTTTTCACTTGTCTTATGACTTTTTTTTCCTACTTCGGTGTTTCTCAGTATTAGGATGAGTAAAGACTAGTCTTTATGCAGCATTGCTCCTGTCTTGTTTTTGACAAATCAAGCCCTTGGAATATAACGTTTGGCAGCTGTGTGGGTTGAATGCTGAAAATCATAAGGTTATATGCTGGCTATAAAACACAACACTGCCTCCAACCAAATAAATGTGAACAATATTGTATATGCTGTGATACCCCTACAGCAGTGTCTTTGTGGTTCTGTTCTGTCTAGGTGTGATAGACCCATGTCATTGTGTTATACAGAAGTGTACCTCTGCATTATCTTCTATGTAATGTTTGGAAAGAAGACAGATGACGTCTGGAGAATGAGCTTCACTGGCAGAATTTCCTCTTGTATGGTCTGTTCTCAAATGCGTTGTAACTGCTGATGAAAACACTAGCAATTTGCAAAGGCACTACATATAATTGTCTTGGCAGAGGGGTGGGTCGGAGGGAAGGAGCAATATGGCAGATAATCGGAAAATGGACCTTGAGCCACTGTGACAATGAGCTGTTGAGGGAGTTAAGTTGGCATTAGTTAAAATTGAAATAAACTACTGTCCTCAGCTAGAACTGTAAAAGCCATACAAATTTGATTGCTAAAGAAGAAAGCAATCTCTAAACAACAGTAGATGCAGAACCCATGAAATTATATACTGGAGGTTCTGTTTTTTTGTGTGTTGTTCTAATAACTTTCTGGTGATTGTTTTATACCCTTTTTTGATTGTTTTATACCCCTTTTTGGGGGGGGGGGGGGAGAACGAAACGTATTTTAAAATAAGTATTAAAAAAATGAGAAGGCGTCTGTTGAGAAAAAGATCTGTGAATGTTAGTATGTCTGCTGCTTTTTTTTGTTTTATTTTATTGTTCTTTCCTTCCTATTGAGCTTATCAGAGAGGTCATAGTGATGGGCTGGCAAGCCAGGGAAAAGCCTTACATTGCTGTATAGGATTGGTAGTCCTGGGGAAAAACAGCTAAATGTCTACCTCTTGCCTTCTGATTCTGCACCACAGCTCTGAAAATGAGAGACTGGTAAATCGTCATTTCAAAAGCTGTGGATCCCTTGGGATACTTCATTATGAAAGGTGAAAAAGACTTAGTGTGTTTCTTGTGCAGTGAAAATACAGGTTTTATACACCCAATGATGTTGTCTTAGTCCCTAGGGTTGTGATGTATATTATCGCTTCTGTTTTCTGGTGAAATCCTCTTTGTGCTTGGAAGCTCAAATGTTGTGATTTCCTAGCTCTGCGAGACTGCAGGCTCTGTCCATCTCTTTGCTCAGCCAGCTCTGGGATTGGACTGTTGCTGGCTATTGCAGAGAAAATAGTCAGTTATAATTTTAAACAGATTTTTTTTTTTTTTTTTTTTTTTTTTTTTAGAATGCACTTGGTTCAGTATTTTTTTTTACAAAGAACCAGCTTAGCTAATTGCATTTTGAACCACAGTAAGAAGAGCCAGAAGTCCAACTTTGACAGATGTTCTTTGCTTTGTTTTGCTTCAGCAGCTCAGACTTCTGGGATGAGTCAGCTGCCCAAATGCAGGCATTTAGCGCTGCTGAAAACTTCCTACAGTATTCAGGACCATGCGTAGGACAAGCAGATGTGTGGTGCAGGTTGTAGGGAAAACATGCACCTCTGTAACTTTGGTAGAAGCCAAAGCAAGACAATTATGCTTACTGGGAGGAACAGTAGGTGTCCATGATTAAGCATCTGAATTCCACCCTAAATCTCTTCCTACTTTTTCAGTTCTGTATATTTCTTGCTGCCCATTGTGATAGTAGGCATTGTTGTAATATTTTTAATGGAAGGCTGATATTTTTCCATTACCATGGGCTACATTTTTATCTCTAAAACTGAGAGTAGACTGAAGAACTCTCATTTTCTACTTTGTAGTTTCCCATACTCCTATAACATTGCTTAACTTTGTCATTGTTCCTTCCATAGTGTTCTTAGTGCTACCCATTTGTATCTGTCTGAAAATGAAATTTCAACTCTTTACTCTGTTTTGCGTGCTCTGTTGTGTAACCGCATCCATAAATGTCTTCTATAGAGTACTTCACAAGCCTTGTACCTAGGTTTGCAATGCATAGTAAAATCTTTTTGTGCAGGAGTTCTATAATTTAATTCTCATGAGTGTTGGCACATAGTTTCTTCAACTAAAATTATGGGATTGTTTTCTGCTGTCCAAGAGTTTGGTAGTTAGTTTCTTCCGAGTTTTTGCATTTTTCTTTTCTCTGCGTAGTTGCTCAGTAGTTTCTTCTGTCATTTTTATGACTGGCTCATGTAGTAAGTCCTTGACAGCAACATTTACCAGAACAGATGAAAGAAGTAGTAATGAAAATAACATTTTTCTGGAACCAATGACTGTCAAACTAAGTATGTATCTGTTTCAAATGTGTAAGCATATGGATTCATGGGTCCTACTGTGATCAAAGAAGAAACCTCTGTCTGGGCTGGGAAAAAATCTTCATGGGGCAGAGGACCTCTGTGAGTAAGTCTTCTTCTGAGGTATGTCCGTCACTGAAGATAAATGACAGCATAATGTTTTGAAGTTAGGTTTTTACCAAATTTTCAGGCTACCCTACCTGACCTAGAGGAGGTTTTTTGTTTGTTTGTTTTTTAATGTCTCTAGAACATAGTGCTTTATTTTGTAGCATGCTGAAATATTAGGCTTCACTTTATTCCGTTGATTTTATTACATTATACTATGAAAGTTGATTTAGGTATTAAAGCAGTTTGCTTTTACATCTGTGCCTTTGAATGCCAAATACTTTGCCTTGATCCAGAAAATAATGGGAGCCAGGAGATATTATTCTTACTGAAATATGCCTTGTCAAAACAAAATTTGAGGATAGTAAGAGAGGACTGGTAGGTTTCAAAGCGTGATTGAAGCATCGTAGGACAGACCTGAGATGTTAGGTCCTGGAGTGGAAACTGCTGTGGTCAGGGCTGAATCCTCCCACCTGTTCAGACAGTGTATGTATTCGAAAGAATTTGTTCAATAAGTCAGTTAAACTGGGAGCCACCCCTGCCTAGCCACCAGAAGTACTGAAAACAAGAATGTCTCAAGTCAGTTGTGTTGTTGTTGGTGTTGTTGGTGGTGGTGGGTTTTTTTTGGGGGGGAGGGGGAGGTTCTTTAAAATGCCTGTCCCGAATCTCCACACAGATGCATTCTGTGTTTGGAAACCCGCAGTTCCTAACCTACTTTACGAGCTGTATGTGGTTATCCTCTGTTGTAATTTAGCAAGAATTGGCCTTAAGAAAATGGGGGTGAGGAGCAGAGGTGAAAAGTGCTCTGTGCTGTTTTCCTTCTAGGCTCCCATGGGAGCACATTCCACCCTTCCTTTTGAAGCTGTGCCAGGATGCATACAGGCAGGATGACGTGCAGACACTATTTTCAACTGGGAGAGAGGAATGCCTTGAGATTATGCCTCTGATTTTAAATAAATGATATGTATTTTTGCCCTTGACTGGGGTGCTGTTTGGATGGGCTGAAATTCTGTTTTGAAGCTGCTTGGGTGGAGGATGAAATGGAATTGTAGCCCAGTGTTACTGTTCATACTAGAGGTGTACTGTCAATCTTTTCGATACACAGGGGTGTACTGAAGAGAAAGGTTAAAGCTGTGTCTCTTCTGTGTGTTGATAGGCTTTAAGTGGTGGTTGAGTTTGCTTTTGAAGCTTTGGGTTCAAAAGGTTGATGTCATAAAACCTGAAGTCTTAAATTTAAGAGGGATGAAATAGAGAGAAGGGTCTCCAGGGTTAGACAGCTGATGAACACTGCATTCAAGATTTCTGTTTGTACAAGTTCTGGGACTTCTCCTCCTTGAAGGTCTCATTGTAACTGTGATGCTGTTGCAGCTTAGGAGGAGGCTCAGCTCCCTATGGCCAGGGAATTCCTTGCTGAATTCAGTAGCACCTTTTGTGGGGAGCTCATAATTTGCTGCTTTTTGTTATCAGAGAGGATGCTGAAAGGGTGTTTTTTTCCTGTGGTGCTCTTGAGCTACTGAAGTCATTGGCTCAATTAGTAACCAAGGAACAGAAGTGTTTACAGGAAAAGCTCCTAGAAGCTGGCAATAGACTTCTCTGAAAGAAAAGCTGTTTTGATCCACTGCTTTTTTTTTTTTTTTTTTTTTTTTTTTTTT